>ML058397.1:4710580-5910580 GCA_003013855.2 Liriodendron chinense | reverse complement strand
TACATAATCTAAGCATCCATATATTAACGTATGATTAAACTAATCAAGCACCTAATCTATGTAACCTAAGTAGACTATATGAGAATAGATCATAAAGCTCAAGTCTAATCAAGTAAGTTGAAGTACATCATGTGTGTGTGGATGTGCCTATCAAGTGCCTAGCATACATTCCAATTAAACATTCATAATTAAACAATGAAGCACAATGGATAATAAGAAATGTTCTCGAATATAATCACAAATATAACGATGTATAGTGGTTCGACTTTGGGTCTACTCCACTGCCGGTTCAAGTACTAAATCTCTTTGAGCACACCGGCATTTACTAGGGAGTTTAAATCTGGTTCCTCCCAACCAAGGTGTTTTAACTCGGATCCACCCAACCGGGGAGTTTACAGGTTCCTCCCAATCTACACGTTCACACTCGTGTTGGTGGCTCCCTTTGAAGACTTGTTTAGGCTTACTCAAGTCAAGGTCCTACAACCGAACTTCAATTTAGACTCCACTCATGAGTCAAGGTCCTACAACCGAACCTCAATGGATTTAGGCTCTACAACCGAGCTAAGGTCCTACAACCAAACCTAGCGTTTACTCCCGTCGGAGACTCCCCCTTGGAGACTAGATTCGACCCTACAACTGGGTCTAGGTCCTACAACCGAACTATCGAGTTTGAAAACAAACTCTACACTCAATTCCCCACGAGAAGAGAGTGGATGGACTCTAACAAATGATAACTTACTTGTCGGATTTGAGCCCCGTTGTGCACCGCTTCGGGTTGCTTCTTCTCGCTCTCACGTGCTCGAATCAGCTACCCTTGTGCTCCCCCGATCTTTGATGTTGTTACATCGCCAATACTCCAGCTCCAAGAGTAACCACCTTGCATATGCTACTCCGACGGAGATGCCCAAGGTGCTAGGAGGTGGTGAAACCTCTACAAATGGTGGGAAATAGGTTTCCTAGAGGGTTACACCTATATGAACTCCTAAGAGGTGTTTAGACATAGTATATACTATTATAGGCAAATATAGTCTATCGAGAAGTGCAGGATCGCGGCCATAATGAATGCGAGCAGTCAAGCTCGTGCTCGCGATAAGAGGTCGCACATCTGGATTGGCTCGTGCTCGTCAGAAGTGGTCGCATCTCCTGTATGCGAGCAGCTCGGCTCGTGCTCGCCCGAAGGGGTCGCATCTCCCGTATGCGAGCAGCTCGGCTCGTGCTCGCCCGAAGGGGTCGCATCTCCCGTATGCGAGCAGCTCGGCTCGTGCTCGTCAGAAGTGATCGCATCTCCCGTATGCGAGCAGCTCGGCTCGTGCTCGCCAAAAGGGGTCGTATATTATGAATGCGAGCATTCCTGACACTAGTAGCTCCCGACATCAGAGCTATCATGAGTCTTCATTTTTTGGTTTGGACGGTCTTCGTAGTTCCAGCACCCGATTCCCGTCGAGTGGCTTGTTCAATCCCTCTGCGACACCAAGCAGGGTTACACCCAGTTCGGCGGTCTCCGCCCCTTCGGCGTCTCCTTCCTTTTCGCCGGTTATGACTCCAACTACGGCTTCCAGCTCCGCATGAGCAATCAGTGTTACTACTACACATACCAGCAGCCTGTATGACTCGATTTTGGGTTTATCTTCTCCTGTGGTTCCGAACCTCAAGGGATTGCTATCAAGAGACATGATTGCCGAAGTAAGTAATTTGGTTAGATCTCGTCACTAAGGATAAGGATCTTATCCCACGAAATCAGCAGAATCTCGTATCGTACCCGAGATCAGCGGGATCTCGATATCTTGTATAACAGATTGAATCGCTTCGGATCTATATAAAGGGATGACTCCATTAAGAGAAAGGTACACACAATATCAGATCTCTGTCCCGTTTTGCCTGGCTACTCTTCTTCTTTTGGTTTGACTTAAGCATCGGAGGGCTAACGGCTGGACCCCAGCCACCCTTAGTTGCTGTCTGCCTTCTTTCAGGTTTGGTGGAGGGAAATCTCTGGTGAAGAGAAGGTGAACATCTGGAGGATCCAATTACAAAATCTGACGTTAACATATACCAATGATGAAGGTGTCAAAACTCCTAGGAATTAAGAGGGAACAAGTCCATTCTCATTTTAGCATTGAATGCCCCAAGCTTGTGATGAATCACAAGGAGAATAACTTGCAATGGGTTAGGAATAGAGCCTCTAATGGTCTTCAATAATGATAGCTTTTATCTCCTCAAAATCTCTCTCTTAAGCCCAAAAATGAATCCCCTTGCCTTTATAAATTTTCCTCCAACGGTAAAAAAATGAGCAGATTTGAGTATCTCTGATTGATCAGAAAAGGTCTGATTGATCGGAGGTCACTTCCTATTGATCAAAGACCTATCCGATTGATCAAAAATCTGTCTAGAGTATTCTCTGGAATAAATTCTGATTAATCGGAATCATGGTCTGATTGATCAGAAGGACCCCATCCAATTGATCGGAGGTCTGTTCGATTGATCGAAAATCTATCCAATGGGTTTTTTAAATCCTCTGGAACAAATTCTGATTTATCAAAACAACTGTCCAATTTATCAGAGTCCTATCAGAACCTATGTCCGATTGATCTGAGATCAATCGAAAATTGTTGTTTGGGCAGATTTGTTTACAGCAGCTTCTACCTCTTTAATTAGCCTAACTTATCATATTTTTCATGATGTTCTAAGACTAATGAAGATGACTAAGGGTATTCCTAATTATCTCACATAACTGATCGATCGTCGGTTGACCTCCATCTTTCATTTGTACGGGGGCCTTTTCTGGCTGAGATATTTCTTTTTCAGACAGTAAACCTGCTTGCTGTTTCAAATGACTAATTTGAGGAATTTTGCTTATCATATTTACTTGTGCCGCCTTTGAAGATGCCCCCAACCCCAAAAGTTTTTCACGCTTCTGAATAATTATGGGCACTAATATCCCTTTGCCATTGTTCAAGCTGGTCTGATCTTCATAATCGAAACTCAATGACTGCATTATCTTTCTACTCACTAGACTATACCGCCCAAGTTCTTTTAAGTCTAATTTTACAGGTTTACTTGCCTGTATCGTGCCTCATTCTTTTCTTCTGTCAGTCTTACTCCTACAGAGTAAAATAATATTAGCACACGCTCCTCATTTCCTGACACTTGGAATTCTTGAGGTCCTTTTGAGAAAGGTTTGATTCTTTCTATTCTTAGTGCTGGCATAGTAAAATTGGTCTGTAGAGTTTTTGCCTGCTGTTGGGGCTCAAAATATCACCAATGATAAAATAAGAAGTGACAACTCAAATACCTAAGTCAGCAACAGACCCAAAGACAATCAGAAAAGTGGCAGAGCACCGGTGCGATCCTGGCTCAGGCAGCTCACGCAATCACACCAAAAACTGAAATCTGTCATTCTGAAGCTGAAATGGACATGTGTATTGGTGCCAAATGCTTCGGATGCCCAAAAACCCCTAACCTCTGAATTTGAATGTCGTGTGATGCATATTTCCACCTGCGCATCCCGAAGTACGTTTCCCCCTGCTAGGAGCCGATTGAAGGATCCGAATTGGTAAGGAACTACCAAAATTCAAAGCATTTGATCTTTAACCTCTCATATCCTTCATTCAACAGCATGATAAGAGGCTAAAAATACTTTGGCGCCAGTGACTTTGACCCGTGAAAAGGTACTTATCCATTGAGGTGTACAGTCAGAGCCTAAAACCTGAATTTTTCTGAGTCTGAGAACACATATCAGTGAAGAGATCACTTTTAGTCAGAGGATGATTGGGCAAGCAATATATGTTTGAAGAAAATAATACGTCATGGGAATTCTTACCAAGTCACGACTCCAGCAAATCCAAGATCATCCAATTACGGGTTGTAACGAAGAAGATATGTGTCGTTCACCGAAGACCGTACATTATTGATGACATTGATCACTTGTAGCCCATTTTTGAAAATAAAAAAAGGCTTCTAAAGGTAATCATGATAGTTCCATTGTGTAGATCACCGAAATAGCTTTCTAACGAGTATAAGAGCATCTAAATCGGATCTGTAACGAAGGAGTTATGGTCATTTTCATGAAGACGCGCAAGTGTAGAATAACATGCGCTCGGCCTGAAATGTTGAAAAAATGCTAAGTCTGGAAGTTGCCCAGAGATACATGCGCCCAGGGCTGTGCCACATATGCCCGGAACCCCATCCGTACCCGGGATCTTCGGCTATAAATACCTCGACCCCTGATGACCTCAGTATGTGGACTGAAGAGAAAGGAGGGAGAGAGAGAGCATCAAAGGGATACATGCGCCCATCTCTACGGGACACATGTGCCCACACCCTCTCACCAAGGGACACATGCACCAACCTCCTCCCTTCATGCTTACATGTGCCAACCTGCTCCCGCATGTCCCCACATGTGCCCATTCAATGTGACATACGCCCATCCTCTAGCACATGCACCCACTCTCTCTTCTCATGCTCCCACCACCTATGCTAGTACTTAACCATTTCTGCACTGGACTTACCTACACTACACATCTCTCTACACTTCACTACACCTGCACTACACACTGTACACCTTATTTACATAAAAACGTATAAGTTCCATTTACTTTAAGTTATTTATGTAAATAAGGAAGTACCCCCTATTTGGATTCAATAAAAAAAATTTAAAAAAAATCCCAATAATAAAGATTTAATTTTCTATCCGAAGTATAAATTGCAACTTTTTGGCACTCCCCAAAAAGTTTGTCTTTTAAACAGAGGGGTTTTCTTCGAATTTAAACCGTTCAAAAAATCTGAAATACCCTAATTATGCTAAAACACCAAAGAGCGATAAAATATTCATGATATATTATGGTCGATATGTTGATAGATCGAAAATTCATATTTTTACTTAGAATTTTCAGGCAGCGATAAGACCAAAATATCGTTTTAGTGCAAATCTGTACAGAAGTGGAGCTGTAATTAGATAATATTGCTTGCTTCATGCATTAACACCCACCTTGCTTAATCTAGCATTCATCCATGCTTAATCTAGCATTCATCTTCCTCAATCTAGCACTCATCTCTACTTAATCTAGCATTTACAGTACTTAACTCGACATGTATTCAACCTCACATGGCAAACATACTATTGTATTCTCATATACATTCATTCTCACATGACATGTCTTCTATTGTATCCATCACATACAATCAATCTCATATGATATATATTATATTGCATTCATCGTGCATCAAAGATCCATTGCCTTGTTACAATGTCCCGCACATTTATGCATGCGTGAGTAGATTCT
Organism: Liriodendron chinense; assembly: GCA_003013855.2. Lineage (NCBI taxonomy): Eukaryota > Viridiplantae > Streptophyta > Magnoliopsida > Magnoliales > Magnoliaceae > Liriodendron > Liriodendron chinense. Next base: position 5,905,301 of record ML058397.1, on the reverse strand, counting down.
CTACTTATCTCTCATTGCGAATTAACTATCAATAAAGGTGCAAGATCGGGATCGCTTCTGAAGACAAGCCAACAGACTCTAGCCTGATTCGACAACTAATTACAAGAACTTTGTATCGATTGTGTTCATTGCACAACTAGAGTTTAGCTTGGATTGAGGATTAAGACTAAATAGAAGGGACTATGGTTACCATTCAAAACCATAAACGAAGAGTTCTGGATTACTTTAAGATGCTTGTTATGAACTACTATCGCTAGAGTTAGTCGATGTACTATCCATCTAAAACAGGATCTGCTTGTTGGACTGGGTAAGTAGTTGCGATGTGTCTTCCTGTGGTCATCGGTGCAAATAAAGCAAGTAATGACTCTAAGTTGTGCTATCCAACAGTCGTAGTTCTATACTTCAGTGGTCATCCATCATAAAAGTATGAGAAGACAGCCCAGCAATGCATGGGTCGATTAAAAAACCCATAGCAGTCTTTCAACCCTAACAACCCGAAAGTACATGGAATAGAAACATCCGACTTGTCTAAATGATGGCTCAATCCATAATAAAAGTACACAGGTCTCTAACACCGCAAATTTAAAGACCATGTCCCCAATGACTTAGTCACCTGCTCGATCTATCCAGGTCTTTTCTCGAATACTCCATCTATTATACAAACATTATTCAGTACAGTTTTGTCGCTTTGTGCCGTCGTTTTCTCCCACAAGGGTTTCCACGTAAAAATCTGTGTTCTCTGTGGTGTGCATGATTGTTGGGGTCCCAAAAGTCAATACCCTCCGAAACAAATCAACTGGGCACGTACTTCGAGGAAATCCCACAAAATACCATCCAACGCGCCCAAATATCCAGGTTTGCAAAAGATCCAATACTTAGCCATTTTTCTCCGATGGGCCCCACGAATCACAGTGATCAAAACCGTCCAAAATCAAGCAGACACCTTCTTTATGAATTATAATAAGCAGTGCATGACGATTGGAAAAAAATCGGGCCCCGCAAACCCTTCATTTTGCAAAACCCAATTTTACAAACCACGAGTACGTCAAACGCACCCATTTATTCAGCTTGACGCACCCTTAAATTCATGAAAATTCAAGAAGCATTTCAGGATGTATTTCACCTCTGACGCATTCGAAAAATAGCTTGACGCATCCGAAAAATACCTTCGACGCGTCCATAAATTCAATAAATCCGGAACTACAATTTCAGGGTGCATTGGACCTTGACGCATCCAAAAAATGGTCTGACGCGTCCATAAAATAGCTCGACGCACCCATCAAATCACCAAGAACCAGCATAGCATTTTTTGGATGCATGGAACTCCAACGCACCCAAAAAATAGCTTGACACACCCATAAAATCAGCACATTTCAGAATATCATTTTGGGGTGCGTCAGAGCTCCCACGTGCTTGTTGGAGGGTGCGTCGGAGGCATTTTGGGGTGCGTCATACATGTCAACCCCTCATTGGTCATTGTCCGGTATTTTCGGGTATAAATACCCCCTTCCACTTTCATTTATCCAGATTAAGAGAGAGAGGGAGCCATTATCCCCTGAGTATTTGGGATTTGTTGTCGAAAATCCTCGCCGAAATCCCTTTCCGACCGCCAGAAAACTTTCTCGGTCACCGGAATCCCTTTCCGATCACCGGTATTATTCACCGGAAGATCACTCCGACCAATACCACCGTAGGTCCGGATTATAAAAAAAAATCATAAGTGTGGGCATGCACCCGAAAATTCAACATAATTCGGACAAGTATTTTCAGGATGCATTGGACTCCAACGCACCCAAAAATTATCCCACGCATCCGTAAATTCATCAAAAGTCAGGCACTTAATTTAAAGCTGCATTGGAGCCCACACACCTATAAGTTAAGTCCCACGCACCCAAAAAATCAGCCAATTACGGAACACATTTACGGGTGCACCGGACTCAATATTAAGTGTTTTCAAGTTCCGTTTGAGCCTATTTTGGGTATTTCGAGCATTCCGGAAACAATGGAATGGTCAAATGGACATTCCGGGACCTCTAAACAAGCAGAATTGTGCATCTTCAAGGTTTGATCTGATTCGACGCGATGAACGAAATGACCTCTCGGAAAGAAGCTGCAACATCCAGAATTATGCAAATATATCATTATTTATATCTACTGTAAGATATGATCCGATTAGGGTCAAAAGCTAGACAAATGGGACTATGGTTATCACGATAAACCATATCAAAGAGCTTCAAATCGCTGCAAAACAATTGTTATGAACTGCCACAACACAACAGTCGATGCCCTACCCATTCAAACGACATCCGTCGGTTGGGCTACACAAGTATACACAACTGTAGATTGGACTTCCTAAGTTCACCTGTCCATACATGAAAGGCGCGGGCCCAGAGTCATCCTTCTCAGTCATAAACCCTGACAGTCTCAGCCCGGGTCTCGGGTCAAAACATGGGACATAGACATCTGACTAGTACAAAGGTGGTTTAATCCATAACGAAACAAATACAGGTCTCTAAGACCACAAACTCTAAGACCATAGTCCCCGCTGACTAGTCTTCTGCCTTTTAATCAAGGGTCATCGATCATTCGATGTAATTAAGGGCTCGTGCCAGATCACAGCCTGGAATGTAGAAGATCTCTGGATCTCTGGAATAAAATTCGCCTTGCAATATCTCTTCTTGCGTACCTTTTATGAATGCTTGTGATTATCTATGAATGTTTCTATTACTCAGAACCCCAGAGCAACGATACACACATTTAGAAAATGTAAATGTAATCCATTTTCTAGTTCTAACAAACTGGCAACTCTGCTGGGGATCGAACCCAGAATCTCTTGTTAGCTCTGAGTATAGAAACCCTCTAAGATTAATCATTCGTAAACGCGAATGTGTACGCAAGAGATCTATCACGAGTTATAATGTTTCGACGCCCTCGGGTGACAAACTGGCGACTCTCAATGGGAACGTTCTTCCCTTCATCTTTAAGGCAATAGACGGTAAATTAAAGGTTTTCAAGCCCACGAACTCCCACAACTACACGTATTTGTCTTCTTCTTGCTTATTTCTGTTAGTTTATGTACCGCGATCGATGGGTTCACGCTCCCGACCGCATTTATAAACAGTTCTAATGATTTTCTGACACCGCAGAATTAGCAAGATAGTAACGCAGACAGAAGAAATGGCATGCTCAGTGACAAGTTAGTGCATTTTCCTTGCTGCTGGGGGTTTCAGCTTCCCCCGTTTCACCACAATCGCAACTGCTAGCCCAAGCTCAGAATAGCAGTTGGTTGAGACCTGGAGACAGAAGAAAGCAGAAGAAAGCAGCCGTTTTAGTAGCATATAGGAAGGCGAACATTGCAAGGCCTCGCCCCATAATCAGGAGACAGTGGTAGCCAAAGTAGGGACAGAAGATCCCTATCAACAGCCAGGTCATATCAGTTAAGCCCGCAGCGCCCGCGATGACAGCCGAGCAGTTCCCGCCATTGTCCGAGACCGCTCGCACCTCGTAGAAACCCACTAGGCCTGCACATGCAAAGAAATCCAAGCCCATGAAAGTCTTCGAACGGAGACAAAGGTTGGTTCAGAAATTCCAGTCAGCGCAAGTGGTAATGGTACAAGTGACTGGAGAAGAAGAGGAAGGACCATATGAAGCAGAAGAACTACCTCCATTCCAGGATCAAATTGACAGACTGGTTGAGGCTAATAGTAAGACAAATGATCGGATGAGGGCTATTCAAGAAGCCTTGACCACTCTGATAGCGCAGAATGCCACCAGAAGTATCGCGCCGCCCACCCGACAGTGGGCAGAGGAATCCCAAGGGGTAGCAGAAGGTCCGGCTGATCCTGAATCGCCTGTCCAATTTAGGGTCGAACCAATAGAACTTGCACCGCTTTCTACAGCGCACGTGTCATGAGAAGAGTTATCCCAGATGATAGCCCACATAATGCGGCAAGAAAAGGAGAAAGAGAGGAGAGGCAGCTATAAATATCGAGTCCCGTACCCATCAGATGTAAAAGAAGTACCGTTCCCGGCCAATTTCAGATGCCCAGACTTTGGAAAGTTTGACGGCAGGGGATCACCGGAAGAGCACATCACCCACTTCTTGAGTACATTAGGAAATTGGTCTACAGTCCCGCAGTATTACATGCGGTTGTTCGGATCTACCCTGACAGGGAAAGCCTTTTAATGGTATATGTCGTTACCAGCCAGCTCTATAAGGACATGAGAACAAATGCAGGATGCCTTCATCTCAAAATTCTTTGCAACAGAGGGGGAGATCTCATTAACAGACCTAGCATTGATCAGACAGAGAAATGGTGAACCAGTTGAGAAATTCATCGACCGATGGGGTACCACTGCAGCTCAATGTCATGAATTGCCTAGTGAGGGTGAGCAGATGAAAATGTGCCTGAGGGCTCTGGACCCTATGATCTCGTACGGATTGTCGGGCAATACCTTCAACTCCTTTCTTGAGCTGGCAACGAAAGCACATCTGGTGGAGGAAGCAGCATCCCGAGTAAACTTCAGACCCGAGAGAAAGAAGAGAGAGATGGGAAGAGTGGTAGAGACCCACCAGGTCGACCAGAGCAGGGACCAGAAAGACCGAAAACGTCCCGCTGCCGATCATAGGCCGAAGATGAAGACAGCAGTCATACAAGACAAGGGTAAAAGGCCCTATGCACGCAAACGCATATCAATAGCTGAAAGAGAAAGGGCGAATGGTCCATACACATTTGATATGGCCGATCTAGTTCCGATCATGGAACAACTGATTGAGGAAGGTTTAATGCGTTTGCCAGAACCTGTCCGTCCCCATGAAGTCGGACGAATAAACGATCCCAAATACTGCAAATATCATCAATGTGTCAGCCACAAGACAGAAGATTGCTTCTCCCTGAAAGGAAGGATATAGGGGTTGATCATCAAGGGGTCATCAGCATGAAGGTACCCGAGACAGCAAGAGAGACAGCCGGGACAATTTCAGCAATCCCGATAGAAAATGGCACCCACCGACCAACTTCATTTCCTGAGCCGAAGGAACCATGGACTCTAGTCAGTAGCAAGAAAAGACTCGAGAACAGACGAAGGCTCATTAACCGAAGAAAGAACAGGGGAAGAGGAAGGAGAGAAATGTTGCAGGGGCAGATACGACCAGCGACGAACATGGCATATTGTGGAACGGTGTCATTTGTCGAACAGGCACCGTCCGAGGAAACCCCACAAGTAACTGAGGGAGAAGTTGATGCAGGACGCCCTAATTATGATGCATGCTCATGGACACATATAATCCAGCGGAAATAAAAGACAACAATAATCTAAAAATTCAACATCAACCATCATAAACTGAGAAAACCACAAAGCGACATGTAATGGAGCGGGCCATCATCACAACCACGAAGTATGAAATTCAATTATTGCTATAGTTGGATCCGACGAGGGATGGAACCTTCCGATCTTGCATGGTCTTAATCCAAATACCCAATGTGAATCACTCGTCCAAGGGATCGAGGGATTTTTTGGATTAGGGATTTTAGAATTTGAGAAATAGGAATTTTGGATCAAATCTCAAATCTAGGATCTAAAAGTTATGAGAGAATAGAAATAGAGAAGAGGAAATAGCAAGTTCACCTTAGAAGAAGTTGGAGGGGCATAAGAAGCAAGGAGAAGAAGAGGATTGGAGAAGAAGATGAAGTTCCAAGAGAGAGAGGGGAGGACGAGGAGCCACCAAGCTTTTCTTAATCAATAATCAATAACTAATGAAAAAGGTTTAGGGCAATACCCTTATAAAATTCAAAATTAGCATAATTACCAAAATATCCCTATTAACAAAATTTCAAAAAAAGACATTTGCATGAAAAAACGTGCGCACACTAACCCAAAACTCAAATAAGTAAAAATGTATAAAATAAACTCAAATCTAAGATGTCTAATGGGCTCCGATGATGATGTGATGAAAGTGGGCCACAACGAACCAACGGTCCGATCACATCATTATCACGATCCAACGATCTGATCATCTCCTCCAAGCAACTTACACATGTCTTCCCAAGGTGGGGTCTTCTCAAATGTCTCGAACTACATGTGTGAGGTCTTCAATGCTCCTTAAGTCGTCAAGAACGACCCAGGCCCGTCATCATCGAGCCTTAAAGATATAGGTGTCACTCGCCTCCTACGCTGATAACCCTAAAGGGCTTGATGTCCGCATCAGAAGTTGACGCAGTCATCTTACGATTAGGAAAGAAAATGCCTGACCGTACCCCTCCAAGACTAGATGACCCTATGCAAGAAGACGGTATCCCTGACAAGCTGCAAGAGAGACCCCGCATGCAAAAACTGAAAGAGAAGATGGTGAGGCCACGACTAGTCAGCCAAGCCCGAGACCAGTGGCGTATGACGTTGTGTCACACTTACGGAAGGTTCCCGCCCGTCTAAGTATATACGATGCTTTATGTCTCTTGAAAGTGTACAGAGAAATGTTAATCAATGCATTACTTGACAGTGAAGTCAGGGAGGTCATGATGATAGAGATAGAAGAAGAAATGAATAATATAGACAAATTTTGGGAGGGGTATATGCCAGTGTCACAAGTCATGCATGCCAACCATCCTTCAACAATCACTTTCTCAGAAGAAGACCGCACGATCGAATTAATAGACCACAATCATCCATTAATGGTCACAGGAACAATAAGGGACACGGAGGTTAAAAGGTGCATGTTAGATGATGGGTCTGCTGTAAATATTATGCCATTGAAGACATTACAGAAGCAGGGTTATAGGCAATCAGCACTACGCCCGAGTCTCATGATGATTCAGGGGTTCAATCAAGACAGTCAATGTACACGATCAATCACGGTGATGTTAGAGATCGAAGAACTGATGACAAAAGTAACGTGTCAGGTGATCGATGCAGTCACAACGTACAACCTCCTCTTAGGGAGGCCCTAGCTCCATCAGAATCGCATAATCCCTTCGGCGTATCATCAATGCTTCAAATACAACAGAGACGGGGTTCAATATAGGGTAGTGGCAAATCCAAAGCCATACAAGATAGCTGAATCATTTTTGGCCGATGCAAAATATTACAGCCTGTCCAACAGCAGCAAAACCAGCAAAAAGCCTGACGTAATGAAGAAAGGGCAAGGAGAAAAACCTCGAGTTGAGAAGTTTGTGCAGAAAAATAAACCTCAGCCCATCACTCAGGGAAGACCCTAATATTAGTTGGAAAATCAATCTCAGCCGATCACGAAAAAGTTCAATGTGGTACCACAACATCTGTGTCAACCAGGGCAGTCTATGTTAAAACTAATTTCAGATCAACACATGAGTGTGCTCAAGTCTAGCTTCAATATGCTGGTACCCAAGATAGGAAGAGTCAAGCCATTCCCCAAAAGCTCCAAGCCAATTCATCGTGCCGTCAAGAGATATCACCCGAAAAGATATCAAGTTTCACTCAAGGCCAAGTCAGCCAGTACCATCAGAAGAGAGAAAACAGGGAAGAGGATCTGCCCAACCCCGACCAATAGAAGAAAAGAGATATAGCAAAGCCAACCGGAAGATTATGAAAAATATGGGATTCTTCGGTCAAGGTCCAGACACAAAGAAGAGATTGCTAGATCCATTTGAAAAATATAAGCAAGTATACAGAAACAGAGAAGGTCTAGGAGCCAAGGCAAGCGTGAACATGGGACCATTTACCCGGTAGAAGAAATTCAGTTGTGAGATCCTACCGACATTATCCAGCCAAGTGTCACACCCATGCAATTAGAAGATGGTGGGCAACCGACGGTTGATGAACTCGATGAGGTGAATTTGGGCACCCTCGAAGAGCCCAAGAACACATATTTGAGCAGAAACGTCCCAAAAAATGAAAGAGAGGGATACATAAAGCTATTGAAGGAGAATAAGGACATCTTCGCCTGGACATATTCAGAAATGCCGAGGCTCAGTCCGACAATCGCCATGCATAAGTTGAGTATCATGAAGGAAAAGAAGCTAGTGAAGCAACCTCAACGACGATTTCATCCTGATATTGTACCCAAGATCGAGGAAGAAATCAAGAAGCTAATTCAGGCCGGGTTCGTTCGAGAGGTGAAATACCCCCAATGGATTTCAAACATCGTACCAGTCAAGAAGAAGAGCGGACAGATCCGGGTTTGTGTTGACTTCCGAAATCTAAACGAAGCCTGCCCTAAAGACGATTTTCCTCTTCCAATTTCAGAGTTGTTGATTGATAGCACAACAGGGTATGTGGTAATGTCCTTCATGGACGGATATTCGGGATATAATCAAATTCGCATGGCTCCAGAAGATGAAGAAGCTACAGCCTTTCGCACAACGCTAGGCATCTACTATTACCGCGTGATGCCCTTCGGGTTGAAGAACGCAGGGGCAACGTATCAGCGTGCAATGCATGTTATATTTCAGGATATGATGCACAAGCACGTTGATTGCTATGTAGATGATTTGGTTGTGAGGTCATTCGATCATGAACAACACAGGGAACATCTGAGACAAGTATTCCAGCGATTGTGCAAGAAGAGTCTCCGTATGAATCCGCTAAAGTGCGCGTTCGGGGTTGCATCTGAAAAATTCTTAGGCTTCGTTGTCAGGCACAGGGGCATAGAAATTGATCCCGCAAAGATTAAGGCCATCATAGAAATGTCACCTCCGAAGAACCTGAAGCAGTTGAAGAGTTTTCAAGGCCGCGTGGCATATCTAAGAAGATTCATTTCGAACCTGGCTGGTCGTTGTCAGCCGTTCTTCCGCCTCAACAAGAAAGATGTTAAGTTTGAATGGGATGACTCTTGTCAGAAAGATTTCGATTCACTAAAAAAGATGCTCGGGAATTCGCCAGTCCTTGCCGCCCCAATCAAGGGAAAGCCGCTGATTCTATACATCGCAGTAGGTGATAACTCACTGCGGGCACTCCTGGCACAGAAGAACGAAGAAGAGAAGGAGAATGCGCTATATTATTTGAGTCGCACGCTGGTGGGGGCCGAATTCAACTATTCAGCAATTGAGAAAATATGTCTCGCTCTCATTTTTGTTGCGAAGAAACTTAGGCATTATTGCCTCTCGCACCAAATAACGTTGATATCCAAGGCGGACTCGATCAAATTCCTCATGAACCGGCCTATGCTGTCCGGACGCTTAGCAAAGTGGGCCCTTCTCCTTTCTGAATTCGACATCACATACGTCCCAGCCCGAGTTATTAAAGGACAGGCGATTGCAGATTTTCTCACTGCACATCCAGTCTCGAGCAACAAAGAAATGAAATGTGATCTCCCAGATGATCAGGTTATGATGGTTGGAGAACCGCGACTCTGGCAGATGTACTTTGACGGAGCCTCCAGGTCAACAGGGGCAAGAGCAGGGGTTATATTTATCAGCCGGCAGGGAGATTTGCTGCCCTACTCGTTTACGATCTTGCCAGCTTGCACTAACAATGAAGCAGAATATCAAGCCCTCATCATCGGACTACAGCTTGCCTTAGAGATGCGGATCAAAGCAATACAGATCTATGGTGACTCCAGGCTCGTCATCGGACAATTGACGACGGAATATGAGGTCCGCAAACTCAAGCTGTCATCTTTCTGCCACCAAGCGCAGTCACTGTTCAACTAGTTTCGTAACAGCAACATTTCACATATACCAAGGCAGGAGAACGTACGGGCCGACGCATTGCCCAATCTGGCCGCTGCTTTGGCTAATCCCGGAGGCAGTCCATTTCAGGTAACAATCAAAGAAAGAAAGATCCTACCGACAGCTGTACTACGTGGTAGTGAATCAAGCGTGAATCCTATCTGCTGCTTCGAAATCACAAAAGAAAATGACTGGAAAAGGTCATTCATCGACTACTTGAAATACGGGTTTTACCAGAAGAGCCTAAGATGCGCACGCAGGTCAGGAGGCGTGCCAGGTCATTTATAATATAGAATGACATCCTTTACAAGCGCTCGTATGAGGGAGTGTTGCTACGCTGTTTGGACCAGGATGAAGCGTATGCTACATTGAAGGAGGCTCACGGAGGAGAGTGCGGTGCCCACCAAGGAGGCAAGAATCTACATCACCGTGTCCAACACATGGGATATTATTAGCCCACGATGACAAAAGATGCGATTGAATACGTCAAGAAATGCCATCAGTGCCAGATCCATGCAGATATTATAAACTCACCACCGGAAGAGTTGCATCAATCGGTGATGTCCTGGCCTTTTGCAGCCTGGGGCATGGATGTGATTGGACCAATCAGCCCGCCCTCTTCCCAGGGGCACCAATACATCTTGGCTGCGACGGATTACTTTTCAAAGTGGGCCGAGGCAGTGGCGCTTAAGAGCATGAAGGCCAAACACGTCGAAAGTTTCATCCGTCATACCATATTATACCGATATGGTATTCCCGAGAAAATCACCACCGACAATGGAACACCCTTCAAGAACGCCACCATTGACAAGTTGTGCACGAAGTTCAAGATCAAGCACTGCTATTCGACACCTTACTATCCTCCTGCAAATGGGTTGGCTGAAGCTTTTAACAAGACTATCGTGAAGATTTTGAAGAAAACAGTAGCAGAAAATAAGAAAGATTGGGACAAGCGTATGCCCGAAGCATTATGGGCGTATCGAACCACACACCGCACAGCCACTCAAGCTACACCCTACTCGTTAGTGTACAGTATGGAGGCGGTGGTCCCAATGGAAATGCAGGTTGAGGCATTACGGGTCGCACTTCGACACTCCCTAACAACCGAGCGCAAAGTCGAGATCAGAATGACCGAGCTAGATGATCTAGATGAAAAGAGACTGGCCACTCAGCAAAGGCTCGAAATGTATCAGAAAAAAATCTCGGCCTCATACAATAAACGAGTCTGCGGTAGGTCGTTCAAAAGGGGCGACCTGGTGCTAATGAGAAATGCCTGGCACTAGCTCAAGGTCCAAAAAGTAAATTCGACCCGAAGTGGGATCCAGTGTGTATCGTCGATGAAGTATATTCCAATGGAGCTTATCGAGTGATCGATTGCAAGGGGCAAGGCATCAGCTCGTTGGTGAACGGCTGATTTTTTAAAAGATATTATACTTAACATAGAATACCACTATGATTTGTAAACACCCCGCTAGAGGAAAAGTGTAATAGACAAACATCAAAAGAAATGATACCATACGATGATCAATGCTTACAATTACAGATACTAATCATCTATTCCGTGTGTTTACACAGGTATTAGGAAAGTCATTAAAACCCGAGACGTGTCAGGCACTGCCACCCCGCCCGATCCGAGGTTGTCAAGAATTAAAATGGAAAGATGAGCCTTAAGATCAAGGCTCGGTCACACCCGTTCCGCATAAATATAGGTTTGAGTCCTGACAGGGGGACATTCCTTTCAAAATAGTCTGCGTTATATTCAAATCCAAACTCAAACAAAAGAAGTATCGAGTAGATAAAACACATAGCAAAATCACGTGAATAGTATACATATCATTACAACATTACCATCACAACGTGTCTCCACAAATTACAGAATGAAACGATCACAAAGCTCAACCGTTCAAATTACTTAAACATTGTTCTAACAAATGAATTGCAGACTCCTGGGTTGCCCTCTGTGTTGCCTCCGCCACAGCTAAAACCTGTGCAGGATCAGGGACGCTTTGAAGGAACTCCCTCAATTCTGCGACCTGATTTCGTATGGTGTTACGTTCGACCTCGCACTTTTCGATAGATGATTGCAGACGAACCTTCTGATTGCCAAATTTTGCGAGATTGAGGTGAATAACGGAGCGTTCAGCCTGCAGCCGCGCTATCTCATTGTCTATCTCTGCCAGTCGATCCGTGGCTCCCTGATGCCCGACAGTAGCAGCCTGCCAATCCTGCCTCATCGCAGTTATGTCTGCCTCGCACAACTTAAGCTTTGGCAGGAGGGACTGCAAATGACCACGTCTCTCCTCAACAGAAGGATCAACTCTAAAGTGTCTCGCCTCGTTGAGTTGTGTCATGCCTTCCCTAAACAAGACCACATGGTTGACCATCAAGGAGACGTCAATCCCGAGCCATGCAGCGTTGTATTCAAGCGCTTGCAGCCCTTCATCCAAAATAGACCATTCATCCATGTTCTTCAGAGAGGCGACAATGTTTATTAGAAGACTCTTCAAAAGGTCCGCCTTCACCCTCGACAATCCTTGGAGAGAAGAAATGAATACCTCGGGCAAGGCAACGGGGGCTGAAGCATGGACAGGAACGGTTGCTAATAAAAGAAACGACAAAATCAATATAAAAAAGATCTCAGTATGGCAAAAGATAGTGGAAATGATGAAGACAGGTAATATACCGGTGGCTTCAGGAATGTCAACAACAGGCACGCTAGTTGAGGTAGTGGGCGTAGGCAATACTGGGGTAGGTTTAGCGATCCCCTCGGTCGACGGCTCAGGTAGTTCTGGAGAAGATAGCACTACGACCTCGGGAATGTTAGTACCAGATGCTGGCATGACAATAGGAGGGGCTTCCGCAACGGATTCAACCGGTGATGGTATAACAGTAGGAGGAGCTTTCGTGGCACATTCCGATGCACTTGCTCCTATATCAGAAACCTCAACCCCATGGGAAGCCTCCGCGATAGGTTCAGTTAACGACGGTCCAATAACGGGAACAGCTTACACAATAGGCTCAGCTGATGATGGTCCGACAGTCAGAGGTGCTTCCAAGATAAGTTCAGGCACACTTGATTCAATGACAGAAGCCGTGGCGTCTCGAGAAGCTAGATCAGCAACCCCGACCACAATATCTTCAGCACGAGAAAGGGTCGGGGGAAGTGCAACCCCCGCCGCAGTAGTGACGGTTGTTTCATGAACAAGACCTTGGTCATCTGCAGCCTCAACCACAGGGTTATTAGAGATAAGAAAGTGTCAGTGGGCACCTCATCATCCAAGTCCATGAAAATAGCTTCTGCATCTACCTCAGGGACGAGCTTGTCATATATCGGTTCATCATCATCGTCTTCCCCAGTGTGACGATCTCCGCTCAAATTATCCTAAAGACTCAGCTCACTCTCTTCCCTGACCGCACTTGCATCACCAATCGAGATATCACCAACAACCTCAGAAAGCCGTTTCTGTAATCTCTCCTCATCATATCTCTTGCGCATCTCATTAATATTCTTTCCTCCATCAACTACCGAAGTACGATGATCAGTCTTCACCCGAGGACCAGTTCGCTCAGGTGACACCTCATCACCACTGTCCCCGGGAGCAGAGCATCTAAGCAAACCCCCTCGGCTTACCTGACCACCTGTCGACGCATTTCTGTCACCATCGTCCCCACCATTATCACCGTCATCTCCACCATCACCACCACCATCACCACCCTCACCACCATCTCCACCACCACCGCCATCATTATCATCATTATCATCACCATCCCCGCCATTTTGATCATCGTTACCCCAGGGAACATCACCTCCCTGATGAGCCTCATCAATAGGCCCGAGAGACGGGAACTCTGGCCCCTCTTGCACGATACTTCTTTCCCCGTAAGCAATCCAACCTTCTAGGGTATGCTCGGGCTTCTCATGATCAATTATCACGTTCATCGAAGTCATTAGCCTCCGAGTACCCGGTACAACAGGTTGATGAAGATGCTCCGACATGTATCCCAGTCCATCGGCAGGAGCCGGACTAACAATCGGAGGCGTAACAAAGACGGGATCAGTAACATGATGACCATTCCGGATCAGCGTATACTGATGAGCCCACCATCTCATCCACCCGAAAGAGGCACCAGTGACACTCTTCATCCCAGGGATAGCAAAAGAGCAACCGGTCCCAGTTAGCAGGAGCTGCCGCCACATCCATTTCCAATGAATAGGCTCGATACCATATGCCCGCTGCTCACAAGTCACCGGCTCCAATGTTTCAGGTACTCCCTGATCATACCCGATCTGACAAGCGAAACGATTGGGGTAGTACGGCTCTCTCCAGAACTCCAACCCTTCACGTAAAGGAAGCGAGGATGGGCGGATGGCTATCAGGAATGAGCGTTCATTGTGGTCTATGCTGTCATCGTCTGTACACAATATTGAATCTTTGCTCCTGGTACCCGAAAAGTGGAAAAAGTGGACGTCGTCGTATCTAGCAATTCTCTCCTTGACGGTGTTCAAGTTCTGCCCGACCATCTTCCGCTTTTGAAAAAAGTATAATAGAACCACTCCTCTCTGAATATAATCCCCGGATTCTATGCCATATACCCAAGGGAAATATACTCTAAGCACCTAGACAAGAAATGACATCCGCAGTAGGCAGAATTCATACCAAAAGCAGCACGATCCTTATTACTGATGACGTAACCAAAGGCCCGATAAAGAGAACACAACACAGCAAGAGCTATTGCATATCGATGACCATTAGCCAAGGCCCCTGCGATGGCAAAGCAAGATACCCTCACACTGTCAGCCTATTTGGAACTCGGCAAGACCACACAACTCAACCAATACGCCAAAAAGCTGGCCAGCTCACAAGTCGGGGAAAGCTTGTTGGGGCGAGGGAAGTTTTCCTTCATCCGGTTCTATAAAAAGACCTTATCCCCGTGGCCTTCATCGTAAGCCGCATGGTTGTTGAACCTCCAATTTATACATTGCATAGCCCACTACATCACATTATATGCATGGTTTTCATGATTAAAAGGCCCATCTAACGCATGTTTTGTGATTGTAGGGATGAGAGCAGACTTCACTCAATTGGAGACCAAAAAGGGTCCATTTAGAACCTGTGAATGAAGGTCCAAGGTGGACTAAAGAAGGAAGAAGAAAGAGGGAGAAAAGAGAATAAAGAAAAGAAGAAAAACAAGAAGAATAGTTAGTCCGACCGGTCGGCCACACCTTTGGAAACCACTGGAAGAAGGACCAGTTGGTCCAACCGGTCTTGACCGGTCGGCCAACCGGTCGGTGCCCTCTGCTGAGCTCGCTGGAACAAGACCAGTTTGGTCCGACCGGTCTTGACCGGTTGGCCAACAGGTCATCCTCCCCTGTGTGCTTGCTGGACTGATTGCAAGGTAAGTCCGACCGGTCGTGACCGGTCGGCCAGGCCAGTCCGACCGGTCGTCCGACCGGTCAGCCACATAAAAAAACGTGCAGTTTCTATTTCTGGCTCCGAAAATTGATACACACTGCGTATCCTTACGCAATTTCTGGAATATTCGGACGCAACCGAGCGTCCTCACTATTAAAGGACACCTAGGGGTTCTTCCTAGGGCATGATGGAAGCTAAGGGACATGGTGCTAGAGAGAGGAAGCCGTCGTGGAGCGTCTGTAACCCTCCAAACTCCGGTTTTCTATGTTTTCTAAGTTTTTCATGAGTTTTAGTTGTAGTATGACAATGCTCGGCTAGAATCTCTCAGCTAAGGCTGAGAGGTGAAGCTTGTAGCTAATTTTCATGTTTGATTCAGTTTAATTCAAGTAATTTCAATTCAAGTTTGGATTTTTATTTATTCCAGTTCTTCAAGTTGATAGTTTGAGATGTTTTATGAGAGTTCATGTGCTCCGGACATGGATTCCTTGCAATTCTCTGAGATTATCATATGGTGCTTGTTTAGATTCAAATTATAGTAGTCCTTAAGCCGGCCATAGTCCATAGGCATGGCTGTTACTCCGAAGGCTATGATTTTGAATTCTACATTGATTGAATGGGACTAGAACTTGGAAGTTCAACTTGAATGGGATTGAATGTGTTTAATGCTTTATTTTCCAACTAGATGAGAGATAGGACTTCTAATCTAGTTGTGTATCTTGCTTGGATTGATTGGATTGACATGGGATTGCTACAAGTGGATCCTTGAATGCCTTAGTGCCTTTAAACTACTGTTTTCATTAAAGTTACTGTTTTAGTATAATTGCTTCAATTGAATCTCCTATTTATTGAAAAATTGAGTTACTGGAATAGTTTAGAATCTGTTTTCCAATTCCCTGTGGATCGACCTCGGTCTTACCGAGTTTTATTACTACATCGTAGCCTTACACTTGAGGCGAGCGAACAATAGTCTAAACTGAAATGAAGAAAACAAGGCATCAATGGTAGAAAGAAAGACGGAACAAAGTAATGACGTGTGGCTTATGGTTAAGTACTTACTCCAAGCCATGGATGAAATAAACCAACTAGTCTTCAAAAGGAAGCTTGTCCTTGAAATCCCAGAATTGCAGAAGTTCCGCAAATAGCTCGTAGCAAGCCGGAGAAAAGAAGCCCTCGTTCACTCCTTTCTTCTTCTGGGATAGTTCGTCGTCGCTGGGGACCCACTCGTCATATATTCTCCCGCGAATCGGGAGACCGGCAATACGGTTCAAGTCCCAAAGTGAGATGCTCATCTCTCCATACGGTAAGTGAAAGGTATTGGTGATAGAATACCAGTGGTTCAGAAATCCCTTATAGACCCACAGTTCGCGGCAGAAATAACTTGAGGTTGCCGCAATAGCCTTGAAGAGGCCTACCGCTTTCAGGGCCTCTTTATGTCGTTCTAGAATTCGGTTCGCCCACACTTCATATCCAGGATGGGCGATCAGATGACCCCGGGTCCGAAATGCACCCGACAGCCAGATTTCAGTGTCTCCTAAGTGATGAAACCTTTGACGAAGGGTCTCAAAATAGTGCGTAGGGAAGGGCCGATGGGGGTATTGGTTCAGCTCTAAAAATATCATGATCTTCGAGTCCAAAACGTCTTGGCGTCTGCCATTCTCAAATAAAGAGCAGTTGAGGAACGGCGCGGGGGTAGACGTCCTTGTTTTCACGCTAAAAAAGGAATTCATGCGACATACATCTGAAGGCTCAATGCTGGGAAGAGAGCGATGCCGTTGAAAACTTCAGGTGGACCTGATGTACCCTCGCGTATAAGGGTTCTGTATGGCGAGAGGGGAGGTGACTAGTTTCACAGTCGACCAAACAATCTTCATTTTATCGAACTTAGACCTGGCCTGCTTCTCCAGGTATACCTGCTTTGCACCCTTGCCGGTCCTCTTTGGACGACCGTGCTTGGCGGATTAGGCAGGGGCCAATGGCAGGTAGCGAACCAAGCATCCCATTGCTCTTGCGTACCCCTGTCTGGAGGGGTGGCACAAGCCTATCGCAGAGGATCTTCTTCTGCATGTCCTTAGATAGCGTCAGTATGCGCTCGTAAAAGTTGAAGGTTTCTGAAGGCAGGAACCACTGGGGGTTCTGATCAGACGGGCAACTAACGCTCTTCGAAGCCGCCCGTTTGCACTTCGATGGGGTCAGTGGAGGACCTAAAGGACCGGCCCCAGAAGGATCACTAGCCATTACGATCTGCGACGGCACACGAAAAGCTTAAATATAGCTCAGAGCAAAAGAAAATGCACGTAGAAAGAAATCGACATTCGCAAGGTTCAAGAGAATACAAAGCAGCAGGTTGGAAAGATGCAAACGCCAAACAAATGAATCAAGACCTCAGTAAAATACATCCAAACCAGCAAGGAAGGAAATAATACGACAACATTCACAACACGACACCATCATCACATATATGAACAAGAAAGGATAGAAGAAAGAGAAAATGGTCTAATCATCATTCATCAACTATAAAAACAATTCCAAAATGTTTGGATTGTCATATCAATTGTTTAATGTTGCAAATTAATGTTTGTTACAAGATGACATAAAATTGTGGGGGCCTCTCCCCATGGTCGGAGGAAGATCTCAGCTCCACAGCAGCAGAAGAATTCAAGCCTTCAGCTCGTCCACCTTCACCTGAACTCGAGCTTCCTTAGAGATCAGATCCATCAGGTGAGAGACGCATTGCTGAATGAAATCGAAGCTCAGATACTCTAACTCAGCTTGGCGCCTCGCAACAGGAATCTCAATTGCAAGCCTCCAATGAGTCTTCCAGGCATCTCTCACCGATCTCCAAATCTCGGCGCGGTGGTCTTGAACCTTCGCTTCCGCATATGGGAGGATAGGGGCGAGGCGTCTCTCATTCACCCGGTTTTCTCTCCTCAGAGAGTGATATTTTCCCACCAGATTAAAGAAAGAAATAGCTAAAGGGGGCTCCGCCGCCTCGAGGATCACCAACTCTTTTGGAAAAGAAGAATCGCCGATGAAATCAAGGATGGCTTCTCTATGCTCATCGGAAATGGAGGCCATAAGGGAGATATTCCAGATAGCCTTCAGGATAGGGCGAGAGTCTGCGCCAAGCCTGGACAGAGCCTCGGACACCTCATCATGCTAAGCATCGGAGACGACCAAGCCTTAGGACGATTGAGGGAGTCAAAAAGCCGGTGTAAGCAGTCGTGAGCCGCGCGCAGGGAGGCACGGGTTACGACCATTTATCTGCTGGAAAATAAGACTAGCAGCCCGATTTGAGAACCATGGCAATTCGATAAAAAGGAGTAAAGAAAGGAAGCGCATAAAGACCATTTACATCAGACCCAAAGTCAAGGGAGGCATGCGCAGGTACGTCTAAACTCTATCTAAATTAATCATTATAACCTCCAGAAGATGCCATTTTCGGCCAGGCATAGCCCAAATTTAAAGTGTATGAAACCCGACACAGCTTCCGGATAATAATGAATGCAAATGAGAACTTATGACGGAAGTACGGGACCCCATACCCTTCAAAAATAACGATCCCTGTCACCATGGGAATAGCTTTACCCAGCCAAAAAGTGGATATAACAAATAATGTTGGGCCAAATTTGCACATAAAAGAGCCCCAAAAACAAGAAAATTCTAAGTCGTGGAAATTAGGTATGTCCAGCCTGACGCACCCCTAAAATGGCCTGAATCCAGCAAAAAGTATGAAGTTTAATATTCGTATGCGTCAGGCTCAACGCACCCCGAAAATGCCAAAAATAGCACAACTGAATATAATATCAGAATTGGCCCAAGTTCAATAAATGGGTGCGTCGGGCACGCACCCCTAAGATGCATCGATTTTTACCAAGTGCAATATTTGGGTGCGTCAAGCATAACGCACCCTTAAAATCGAAGGGTTTTCCCTAACTCACGACGAGGGGTGCGTCAAACCTGACGCACCCGTAAAATCTGACTACTTCCAAAATTTCCAATATTTGGGTGCGTCAAGAGTAACGCACCCTTAAAATCAAAGGGTTCTCCCAAAGTCAGGACGAGGGGTGCATCAAGACTCGGCGCATCCTTAAAAATCCCAAAAATCAGCCAAGTTCTAATATTTGGGTGCGTCAGGCCAAGTTCTAATATTTGGGTGTGTCAAGCTTGGCGCACCCTTAAAATCAGAAATTTCGCCAAGTCCTTATTTGGGTGCGTCATGCTCGACACACCGCAAAATCCAATTATCCCAAATAAAAGGGTGCGCGCGACCTTTTTTGGGTGCGTTGGCGACAATAAAAGGGTGCGTTGGCGAATATTTGGGTGCATCAAAGGCAGAGTGAATGCACAGTGAAAAACGAGAAATGAACGGAAATCAGGCTATCTTATCTATTTAAAGTGTGGACCTGGAAATCCGATGCGTTACGTTGAACTATCAAACGTCCACCGTAACGCACCTGAGGGGCATCTGTTGGGGTCTCAAAAGTCAGTACCCTTCAAAACAAATCTGGGCACATACTTCAAGCAAATCCCACAAAATAGCATCCAACGCGCCTAAATATCCAAGTTTTCAAAAGATCCAGTACTTAACCATTTTTCTCCTGTGGGCCCCACGAATCACCGTGATCAAAACCTTCCAAAATCAAGCAGACACCTTCTTTATGAATTATAATAAGCAGTGCATGACGATTGGCCAAAAATCGGGCCCCGCAAACCCTTCATTTCACACAACTCAATTTTACAAACCACGAGTACGTCAAGCACACCCATTTATTTAGCTTGACGCACCCTTAAATTCATGAAAATTCAAGAAGCATTTCAGGATGTATTTCACCTCTGAAGCATCCAAAAAATAACTTGACGCATCCAAAAAATACCTTCGACGCGTCCATAAATTCAGTAAATCTGAAACTGCAATTTCAAGCTGCATTGGACTTTAACGCATCCAAAAAATGGTCTGACGCGTCTATAAAATAGCTCGACGCACCCATCAAATCACTAAGAACCAGCATAACATTTTTTTGATGCATGGGACTCCAACACACCCAAAAAATAGCTCGGCGCACCCATAAAATCAGCACATTTCAGAATATCATTTTGGGGTGCGTCGGAGCTCCCACGCGCCCGTTGAAGGGTACGTCGGAGGCATTTTGGGGTGCGTCATACGTGTCAGCCCCTCATTGGTCGTTGTCCAGTATTTTCGGGTAAAATACCCCCTTCCACTGTTCATTTGTACAGATTAAGAGAGAGAGGGAGCCATTGTCCCCTGAGTAATTGGGATTTGTCGTCGGAAATCCTCCCCGGAATCCCTTTCCGACCGTCGAAAAACTTTCCCGGTCACCGGAATCCCTTTCCGATCATCGGTATCATTCACCGGAAGATCACTCCGACCAATACCACCGCAGGTCCGGATTATAAAAAAAATCATAAGTGTGGGCACGCACCCAAAAATAGTCCGATGCACCCGAAAATTCAACATAATTCGGACAAGTATTTTCAGGATGTATTGGACTCTCACGCACTCGAAAATAGTCCGACGCACCCGAAAATTCAACATAATTCGGACAAGATTTTCAGGATGCATTGGACTCCAACGCACCCGAAAATTGTCCTACGCATCCATAAATTCATCAAAATTTAGGCACTTAATTTAAAGGTGTGTTAGAGCCCACGCACTCATAAATTAAGTCCCACGCACCCAAAAAATCAGCCAATTATGGAACACGTTTACGGGTGCACCGGACTCAATATTAAGTGTTTTCAAGTTCCGTTTGAGCCTATTTTAGGTATTTCATGCATTCCGGAAGCAATGGAACGGTCAAATGGATGTTTTGGGACCTCTAAATGAGCTGAATTGCATATCTTCAAGGTTTGACCCAATTCGACGCGATGAAAGAAATGACCTCTCGGAAAGAAGCCGCCAACATCCAGAATTATGCAAATATATCATTATTTATATCTACTGTAAGATATGACCCGATTAGGGTCGAAAGCTAGACAAATGGGACTATGGTTATCACGATAAACCATATCAAAGAGCTTCAAATCGCTACAAAATAATTGTTATGAACTGCCATAACACAACAGTCGATGCCCTACCCATTCAAACGGCATCCGTCGGTTGGGCTACACAGGTATACACAGCTGTAGATTGGACTTCCTAAGGTCACCTGTCCATACATGACAGGCGCGGGCCCAGAGTCGTCCTTCTCAATCATAAACCCTGATAGTCTAAGCCCGGGTCTTTGGTCAAAACATGGGACATAGACATCTGACTAGTATAAAGGTGGTTTAGTCCATAACGAAACAAATACAGGTCTCTACGACCACAAACTCTGAGACCATAGTCCTCGCTGACTAGTCTTCTGCCTTTTAATAAAGGGTCATCGATCATTCGATGTAATTAAGGGCTCGTGCCAGATCACGGCCTGGAATGTACAAGATCTCTGGATCTTTGGAATAAAATTCGCCTTGCAATATCTCTTCTTGCGTACCTTTTGTGAATGCTTGTGATTATCTATTAATGTTTCTATTACTCAGAACCCCAGAGCAACGATACACACATTTAGAAAATGTAAATGTAATCCATTTTCTAGTTCTAACAGTGATTTTCATTTATGCTTTCACATTTGCTTTATTTAACTTGTCTATGACGCGTGCATATATTTATTTATTTTTACCTTTTAATCAAGGGTGATTAACCATTGATGTAATTAAGGGCTTGTGCCAGATCACAGCTTGGAATGTACAAGAATTCAGAATCTTTATAATAAAATTTGCCTTGCGATATCTCTTCTCATGTGTACTTTGTGAATACTTATGATTGTCTATGAATATCTCTATACTCAGAAACTCCCTATAATATGGAAATACAAGAAAACTTCCTTGCACATTTTCTAGTTTTAATAAACTGGCGACTCTGCTGGGGATCGAACAATACCAGAATCTCTGTTTATTTCTGAGTAAAGACACATTCTAAGATTAATCATTTATAAACACAGATGTATGCATAAGAAAGTTACCACAAGGAGAAATGTTCGACGCCTGAATCTTTGATTATTTCTGAGTAAAGACACATTTTAAGATTGGTCATTTGCAAACACAGATGTATGCATAAGAAAGTTACAGCAAGGAGAAATGTTCGGTGCCTTTTCGGGCACCAAACTGATGACTCTCAACGAGAACGTTCTTTCCTTCATCTTCAAGGTAAAAGCATTTGAAATCGAAGTTTTCAAAACTTCAAAAAAAAATCTTGAAGTTTTCAAAAATAGTATAAACATGTGTATACTATTACGGCTGGTCGAAGTGCCAGTGACCGTCACTGTGGACAGGAGAATGCGGGAAGACACGTCATGGTTGCCATGCTCGACACAGTGTTAGTGACCGTCGTTATGGACGAGTGACCACAGGAAGGCATATTACGGCTGCCATATGGTACGACACAGTGTCAGTGACCGTCACTGTGGATGGGTGACCACAAGAAGACATATCATGGCTGTCAAATGGTACGACACAGTGCCAGTGACAGTCACTGTGGACGGGTGACCGCGGGAAGACTAATCATGGCTGCCAAATGGTACGACACAGTGTCAATGACCATCGCTGTGGACGGGTGACTGCGGGAAGATACATTATGGCTGCTAGGTGGTACAACACAACATCGGTGACCCTCGCTGCAGACGGGTGATTGTAGGAAGACACACCGCGATTACCTGAGCTGCTCAACTGACGGACCCGGCTTTGGATGGGCAGTACATCAACTGGTTTTAGCAATAACAGTTCATAATGAAGTGTTTCAATTATTTTGGAACTCTTTGATTATGATTTCTGATGATAACCATATTCCCTTCAGTTTAGCCTCAAACCTTGATATGGGTTAAGTAAGATTTGTACAATGCATTAGTAAATATAAAGTGAATATGTTTGATGTTGGAGCCTAATGACTCATCTTCGGGAACATTCCTTCCTTTACACACTTTTTTTTGTCGATATTGGATTGGATAAGTTGTATCGAGCCATACTCCTTCAAAGATTCAAGTTTGATGGGCTAAATTGCATATTTCGGGGCATGAAAAATGGCTAAGTACCGAGACCAATATATGCATGTTTATGTTGATAACTGATAAATTGTGGGGATTAGTGTACCACAAGTGTTTGATTTAGTTGCCTTATAGTATGAGGATGTTACATATGCCTTGGCGTCAGTGAGATCGTACTTAATTTCACTTGGCGTCAGTCAATCTTTGAGCCATCAGGGCACTTCACAAGGCTGAAAATGATTAAGTACTGAGCATGTTTATCGCTTAATTAGAGTATTTGGCGATTAGGACGGTGATTAATGTCGATGTGATGCATTATTACGTTGCTTCGGACTATGGAGAAACTAAATCTCTCTTGGCGACGGTCAAATTCCACTTAATTCCAATGACCGTCGGTTACTTTATGCTTTTGTAGAGGGGTTTTCAGGGTTGTGAAATTGACTACTTATTGGTCATTTTTTATTAAATCATGGATTAGAGGCGTTTAACATCGACCATTGGAAAATCCAGTCCTGGTATAAATAGAACTCATCGATGTGTGTCTAGGAGGGATAGTACATCGGAGAGCCGGGTTCCATCAAAAGTGGACCATGTTATAATTGCGGTTCGTACCACTATTGAGATAAGCTTGAAGGTATGCTTATGTCCTCCTAGAGGGGGGTGAATTGGACTTTTTAAACTTTCTTGCTAATTCAAAAACTCAATTGCATTCACACTCCAATTTACCAATTAAGTACATGTAAATGTGAGTAAATTGATCACACAAGATCTTTCTAGATTATCAACTATACTAATAAAAACATTTGATATGCATGCTTGTAATAATCATTCAAAGATGGCATGTGAGCATTTTGTAAAAAATGAGATGGGCATTCAGTTAAGCACATATAGAATCAATCAACAAAGTATAATAGTAGACAAAATGCATTTACCACATTACACACGATGTATAGTGGTTCGATGATGAGTCTACTCCACTCCCGGTTCAAGTACTCAACTCCTTTGAGCACACCGACATTCACTATCGGAGGTTTTAAATGAGGTTCACCTCTCAACCTTTACAACCTTCACAAGGTCTATTCCTACACAAGGACAATGCACGTATTCTCCCATGTCGAAGGCCTACGCAAGGACTTTCACGTCCTATACAAGGACACACACGTAATACTCAAGGACAACTTCGAGATTGGGTCACAATCTCTAGACCCCAATCTCAACAAGAAGGGGGAATCAAACAATGGACTCTATACACTTAAACACTTACACGAGATAAGCCTCGATTCAGCGCCTTTGAGTAACTTCAGCTTTCACAAATGCTTCAGCTCCTCTCCAAGCTCCGATGATCAGCTACCGATGCAATATGATGATCCTAGACTAATGTCAGGTAGGTGAGAGAAGGTGTTGGAGTTTCCTTTGCCTATTCAATGCAATGGTGATGATAGGAACTACAAACTCTGAGTATTCAATGGCTATTGATGACCAAAGGATTCAATAAGATGGGTTAGGTCAGCCATGAATACCTTGCTTAAGTTCATACTTCAAACCGAGCTTTGAATGCTCATTGAAGTGCCATGAATCACTTGGTTTGAATGATGAACTCTAAGCAATGATGAGCAATGGAGGTTAAGAAATGCTCTTAAATGCCTCTCTTAATGCTCTTAATGGGTGTGCAAAAGATTCCCTTAAAGACCTCAAGATATGCCTTTATAGAAGTCAAGAATCGGACTCCAACGGCTATAAAATGGTCACCTTTAGACCTGTCCAAAACCCCTGAGGACCGGTCGATTTGAGCGTACGACCGGTCAATCAATCGGTCCTCAGACCAATTTTCCCTTTAAGAGTTCAGCCAGGAGGTTATTTTACAATTTTTGTCCATGAGGCCAACGAATGATCTTTAGACAGCCAGAGACCTGGTTGTTTTTGTAAAAAAAACTTGTTGTCCGAATCCATTCTTCAGCTGACCGGTCGCCCGACCAGTAGGGCTCTCAATGGGTCGGATCTAGATCAAATCCAGTTGGATCCGGCTCTAAGTCCATATATCTGTAGACGGATTCAGATCGGATTCAGATCCAACTCGGATCCGAAAGGTGATATTCATTTCCGATCCATTTATAAATTGTTATATCCATTTTCGATCCAAAATCCATATAACCATCGGATTTGGGTCGGATCTAGGTCCGAATCCACCCCCATTACAAATATAAAAAAATATATGATATAAAATATATAATATAATATATTTAATTTAGTAGAAAATGATGCAAATCCCACTATTTACTATGGTATGGTCGATATGGCCTAAAATAATTTGTAAAATGGATGGCTAGCATGAATATAACATATACAGTAAGGTGACAATGAGTCGGATCTTAATCGGATTCGGATCGAACTCGGATATGTTCCTGTGAATCCATATCCAGTCCATTTAACTAATCGGACCTATTTTAAGATCCAAATCAGGTCCATTTAACTAATCGGACCTATTTTAAGATCCAAATCCGCATTATACGGATTTGGAGCGAATCAGATATCGGATCTGACCTGCTCCATTGAGAGTCCTACCGACCGGTCGTCAAGCTTAGTAATTGGCCTGATTTATGTTGAGTTTTAGCATACCTATTTGATGACCAAACTAAGTGGTTTTCATATGATTTTCCACAGTTTGGCACCTACCCAATGAAGGTCCAAGTCTGATCAACTTGACCTTAATATCGTGGATCAAATGGCTCAAATTAAGTATGACTAGAATGCCATTAACTGGGGTGTTTTGGGATCCTATGGGTTGTCTATATACAACTTACCTTCTGAGCTTGTTTTGGCTTGAACTTGAGTGTAGAAAGCTGCTTCGATCTTCAAGTCTTGAGTCTTCAATCTTCGTTGGGGCTCACAAGACTTGACTGACTTATGTGCTCACGCAATTGATAATGCAATGCATGAATTAGTGCACGAACACATGTCACAGAAGTTCCAAGACAGGTGGGAACATCTGGGCGCATGTAGGTAGAGGTGTGGGCGCATGTGCCTGGGGTGGGCGCATGTGCCTCTTCCCCCAAGCGCATGTAGCATGAGATGCGAAAGAGAGAGGGAGTATTCCTTTTCCGAGCGCATGTGCCTTAGCACATGCACCTGTCATTATTCTGGTGGGCGCATGTCACTTGGTGACCTAAAATATCTCACCACACCCTGATGGAGTGGGCGCATGTCCCTCTTAAGAGTGGGGAAATCCCACTACTTAGTCATTTTTTTACTTCTCCAGGCTCCAAAGAGGTGGGCGCATGTCCCTCTGCAAAGTGGAGAAATTCCACTACTTAGCCATTTTTTGGGGTTTTCAGGCTGTAAAGAGGTGGAATCGTGTCCCTCTGCAAAGTGGAGAAATTCCACTACTTAGCCATTTTTTTAGTTTCTTCTTCTTCTTCTTCTTCTTCTTCTTCTTCTTCTTCTTCTCTCTCTCTCTCTCTCTCTCTCTCTCTCTCTCTCTCTACATTCAAATTTCGACAGGAAAATCCCTTTCCGACGAGGGATTCCGGTGAAGAAATCCCTTTTCGGTGAGGGGTTCCGACAAGGAAAAACAGAGCTGGCACATGTTACCTCTCGCGTCGTTTTGATGTTGTCTGCAGATGATGTCTCTTATGGTCATCAAGTCAACTTACTATTTATAGTAGGTTAATCGGGTCCGAGTCCAAGCAACAGAAGATGGTGAGCGCATGTGTTTCTGGAAGAGTTTCCGAGCAAATGTGGTTGGTGCATGTGCCCAAACTTGCACTTTTTTGTAAGCTTTCCGGATAAAACTCCAGGAGGAAATATCCCGTGTGCATGTGGCTGGCGCATGTCCCTCTTGTGCATTTCTAGACTTAGAATATTTCTGGGTTCTGCACTCTAAGAGAGAAAACACCCTCCAAACTTAGAATATTTCAGGATTTTCAGGCTCCGACGGGCGGCCCCTCCAAGGATAGGTACCCTTTCGGGGACCAAGTCACTTACAACAAGCCACTTTAAAGCTCTTATTGACCTATCAAATTAATGAGATAGGGTGTGGAGGATCAGATGCTGCAAATTTTGGTAGTTGCTTCCTAATTTAGACCTTCCGGATCAACTCTTGGCATAGGAAATTTGCTCCTAGAAGCACGCATGTGAAAATATACATCGCCCGACTTTCAAACTTGGTAGTTGGGGGTGTTGGGGTATTCCGGATCATTTGGTGGCAATACACATGTCTAAATCAGCTCCGAAATAGCATTCATAGGTTTCAAACCCTCCCAGTTAGCTCTAGATAGGGCGAAACGCATTTCGGAGTGCACAGATAAAAATATATATCGTACGGTATCCAAATTTGGGGGTTAGGTGTTTTCAAGCATTCTGGATCATTTGATGGCAATACGCATGTCTAAATCCATTCTAAAATAGCAATTATAAATTTCAATCACGATTGCACAGGTCGCCTAGGGTTCGGGCTGTGTTGATGTCCGATCGTGTTTTTCGGGTGTTTCCCATGTCTAGAATTAAACTGGATTGTCATAGATGGACCACCACATGTTGTTTTATCGTGGGTGCGAATTTGAGCCCCAACACTTAGTAATCAGATTTTCAATTTCCAACATCATGGTAATTGTGCCCAATGCTTTCTGTCCGTCCTGATTGAACCCTTGTATCATCATATTGCTAGCCCGTAGGTGCTGTTGTTTATATCCTAACTTTGAAAGCATATTTAGTGGCATCAGGTTCACGGCGGACCCGTTGTCGATCATAATACGCTTTATCTGTCTGTTATTGATGTAACCTGTAACCATGAGAGGCCGATTATGTTCTTTTTAACCTAGCATTTGGTCATTGTCAATGAAGGTTGTCATTGACATGCAGTAAGCTACTTTGGCTCTTTCTGACATTGCATTCTAGCTTCTGTTTTCATCTTTTTCGGCGTCTGCTGTTTTCATTTCTATTATCAAGGCTTCTCGTACGTTATCGTCCGATAAGACCTGTATCAGACTCTGTCGAAAGTTCTTAGATAATTTTAGGGCATCATCAACGATCAATCTTGATGGAATTCTTTTCAGATGGCTGATCACATCATACATAACACTTGATGTTGATGGATCTTCTGGCCGTGATGATCTATCAATTCTTTCATCAACCATTTCCTGACTGGATGTTTGATCGGAAATATCTTTTTGCGATTCTTTCTATGGTTCTTGGTGTTCGCTCGCCTCAAGTGCAAGGTTGGGATGTAGTAATAACTCTCAGTAAGACCAAGGTCAATCCACAGGGAATTAGATAAACCAATTCTAATTATCTTAGCAACTTCAAATTCAATCAATATAGAAGTTCAAATCATAAACTAACTTAAAAACAGTAAGGTTATAAAATCTATAATTAATGGAACTAAGGCTTTCAAGGATCCACTTGTAGCAATCCCATGTTAATCCAATCAATCCAAGCATAAAACACAACTAGATTCAAAGTTCTATCTCTCATCTTGTTGGAAAATAAAGCATTGAAGCACATTCAATCCTACTTAAGTTAAACTTTCAAGTTCTAGTCCTATTCAATCACATAGCATTTAAAATCATAGCCTTCGAAGTAACATCCATGCCTATAGACTATGGCATGCTCAAGGGTTACCATAATTCGAATCTAATCAAACCAAACATGATCATCTCAGAGAATTGCAAGGAATCCATGTCCGAAGCACATGAACTCTTATAAAACTTCTAAAAATATCAACTTTATTCGAACTAGAACATTCAAAATTCAATTTTAAAGTGAAAGTACTTGAATTAAACATGAAATTGGCTACAAGCTTCACCTCTCAGCCCTAGCTGAGAGATTCTAGCCAAGCATTGTCATACTACAACTAGAACTCAATGAAAAAGATATAAAAACTAGAAAAACCGGAATCGATGGAGTTGTGGATGCTCCACGGTGCTCTCCTTCACTTCTCACGACCTCCAATCTCTTCTAGGATGCCTTTAAACGAAGCCCTAAGTACCCTGTTATAGAATAGTGCGGAAGAGTCCAGATTGCACAAGAAATCACGAAGTTGCATAGAGAAAATCAGAGCTTGTAGGACAAGCTCTGTTACGCAGCCGATCGGTCGGACGACTGGTCTGAGCACATGGACGACCGGTCGCACGACCGGTCGTAAAACGTGAAAATCAGTCCAGTGAGTTGTTGGAATTTCCTCCCCCTCTCTGTTGAGTGCTCGACCAGTCTGACGACCAGTCTAAGTGATGGTCGACCAGTCTGACGACCAGTCTGTCTTGGTCCAATAATATGTACAGCAATGAGGGGTCACTGTTGAAGTGTCGACCGGTCGGACGACCGGTCTTGTGCCTTGGCAGACTGGTCTAACTACCTGTCTTCAATGCAGAGTGTTGCACTTGTTCCTTCTTTCTTCCATATCTCTCTTGCTTCTTTCTTCCATCCTTTGGCACTTGGTTCCTTGATCTTCAGTATACCTACAATGATCTTTTTAGCCTTAAATCAGTGAAATCTCCACCTCACTCCTACAATCACAAATTACGCATTAGATGGGTCTTTTAAGCATGCAAACCATGCATATAGTGTGATGCAATGAGTTAGTAAATGTATAAATTAAAGGTTCAACACACCCCCTCAACCAGTATTTTGCTACTCCCGAGCAAAACATGCGTGAAACAAGATCAAATCTTCAAAATCCAACTCTCCTTCAGAAACTATGCTTTTATCCATTCCAAGACATACAAGTGTAAAAATCAGAAAAAATTAGGTGATAGAAGTTGAAACCTTAAACTCTCAAAACATAATAAGTGTTCATATGAAACTCCCACTGATTGATTGATAAATAGAAAAACTTGAACAATTTTAATCTAGTGTGCATAGTGATGGGTCATCTCATTAGTTTACAGGATCATCTTCTTCATAGATCAATTAAACTATGGATCTCAAGGTGTACAGATCAACAACAAGCCTATGACAGGAATTTGCCTTACTGTCCTTCCGACGACTTTCACACTACGTCCCATTTCCAGCTTTGGTTATGAGTAGACCATCCCTCGGTTGGTAATAGGTAGCCCTTTTCTGAATTTTCCACCTTATTCTCAATCATCCCCATATTTTCATCCTTCCTTTCCTTTTCATATACATTAGATAAGATTTTTAGAAATCCATATCTTTCATTATTTTCCCACGGATAAGGATGGACAAAGTACCCCGGCTTGGTTCCTCAACACCTCAAATTCAAATTTAAGTCTAGCCAATCCACAAATCTACATAATCCTTTTAAACCATGAAAACCGTGTAATGTGAACTAGGTGTAAAAGTGTTCAAATTTTCTATCAATCATAAAAATAGGGGAATTCACATATAAAACCATTATATTAAAAGTAGTTCAAGACTTGCAACATCACTCACTTCATATCTCCTCTTCTTATACTCGTATCATCCCGAAAGCATAGAAACAAGGTTTTCCAAAAGAGTTTTAAATTGTCAGAAAATTTTAAAAATTTTAAAAAAATTTCAACATATAATGCTCGAAATGTCCACAAACTGCTAGATGAGGAATCTCATCTCACCCCCAACCAAATCCTGCATTGTCCTTAATGTAAAAAGATATGCAATGAGCATGAACATGAGAGCAATGGTAAAATAAAAGAGAGTGAGAACGCTAGTACCTGAGAGAGTCATCATGAAAGTGTACAACCCAGAAATCAAAATCTACTAAAGCAAGTAAAACTAAAATAGAAAAACAATTAAACCTAATCCTACGCTATACCTCCGTCAGACTAGGAGATCAATCGTCCTGATACAGAGGATCATCCAGAGTGATGGACATGTCTTCTGAATCAAATTTCTTAACGAATGGTTTAAGGCGTTGTCCGTTCACTTTAAAACAGTTACCATTCGCCGCATTCTCTACCTCAACAGCCCTATGGGGAAAAACTTCTTTAACAATATATGGGTCGGTCCATCGAGATTGTAATTTTCTTGAAAAAAGATGAAGTCGAGAATTGTACAAGAGCACTTTTTGACCTTCCTGGAAAATTTTTCTTTAGATGTGCTTGTCATGGAATATGTCACGCCCCAAACCAGGGGACCGGGTTCACTAAATTCCCGATCGCCGACCTTGGTGCCAACAGCCTCCGTAGTACCCCATTCTCGGCTCCTAGCTCTCATATGCCAGGTTCCGATCCTGGGAGCCCACTGGGAGGATTTTCAAGGTAATTTTTTTTTTGTAAAGGAGCATAATCAAAACCATAAAACATCATCAGATATCCACTATATAGTTTGTTGAGTACAGTGCTGAAAAGGGAAATACAAAATGTAGCAAAAGTCCAAAATGTTAGGTACATGAACCGAGCTCAACGCTGCTGATGTGCCCTAGTACCTGCAGCGTAAACAAACACGCATAAGCTTCCTACGAAGCTCAGTGGAGTACGTGTGTGCTCGTGTGATGCATATGACAAGTATACAAATATCAGAGTAAGCGAAAGTGATAAAGGGCTAAGTTACCAAGCTCATGAATGCTATCAGCCATCCCAAGGCTATGTGATGCAAAGGCCTACATGGCCGAGTGTTACATGCTAGAGATGCAATGCAAACACGTCAATCCTCAACTAATCCATATATCAAAATGGTTCTCATCTAGGACATCACCGAGGTCTAGTACACTCTGATACTGGCCGCCGCACATCGCGCGCATAACCAAACGAGTAGAAAAGACCTCAGTATCCACCTCGTCAGTGGTATGCCAATGCCCACCCGGCTCGCCGATAGCGGACCCATTTCACGAGCTGGTCAGACTGGACCTAGCTTATAGCCCATTACACCCGGGCGGATAAGGTCACACCCCTTTCCAACCGACCCTGACACAGTGGGAGACGCGGCCCACTGGTATTTGGCACTCGGGCGCTCGTGTTATCCACTCGGTCTCGACGTTGGAGCATCCTACTGGTACCACAAGGTTTAGGGACTTTCACCCAAGGACATCCATAGCGCCCACGTGCTAGAACAAGTTTCCGATGTCCATTACTGGCAACCACGATGTGACTATGGTGGCCACCACTCCGATGCTGCTAGGGTGTGAAGGCGATCGTGACATATATAATGCGAAATGCATGAGTCATACAATCCAAGTAATGCACCAAACTTATGCATACTGTGCAATCATGTGGGGCAACCCTGTCTCGCACGGGTCCCCTAAGTATAACAAGCCAAAATAGCATGTGCTATGATTATTCATGATCCACAACAGGCATACAAATGATGCGTATGGGCATATAAATGAGCAGGGTATTCATTATACTAAGCATGTTATTAGTGTGACATATCAAGCTAAGTATACTAGCATGTTACGAAACGTATCATGTGACGTTGGCCTTAAATTGCTCAATATATGTAGAGAGTGGGACCCGGACCGTGGGCCCCATTGGAAATGTAAAGGTCTTCGTGGCATAGCCCACTTGAGACCACATCGGCCCCATACTTAGTCCTGCACATACAAAATAGGCCGACAAAATAGGTGTACGGCATGGATAAAACATATATATCAAAGGAAGGACCATGGTGGGCCCTGCCCACTGGTCGGATAGCAAATATACATCATCAGTCTTAGGAAGTTTCAGTGGTAGGTATTCAATCACCACCATTTCCTAAGTGAAGCCCACTCAATTTGGGCCCCACGCATCGGTCAAGACGGATGGTATTATACACAATTCATCCATCAAGGTGGAACCCAAGGATGGGCCCACAAACTTTAGTCGGATGAAAAATGATCATCAAAGTGGCCCTAAGAAAGTTTTCAATGGTGGGCATCGTTGACCGCTGTTCCTACGAGTGTGGCCCATCTAACATTTGGATTTGGCTCATTGTTGGGGCCATGTCCTAAAATGACATGGAAAAATAAATGGGCAGCATGGGTAAAACCAGACATCATGGTGGGACCCACAGGGTGGGCCACTTGCTGTGCAGCGTGCTTTCGCACGCTGCTTGGAGCGTGGCACTTAAATGGGCCCCAAGAATTTTGAATCAAACTGATATTTGTGTTTTCCCCTCCATCCAGACCTATGCCACAGGTCTGGATGGCATTACAAACATTACAGTGAGCCTTAGGAAGGCTTTAACGGTAGACATCATTGTCTCCCACTGCTTCCTATGTTGTGGCCCACTAAAAATTTGGATCTGACTCAGATCTGGGCCCGTGGACTAAAATATCTGGGAAGCAAGATGGGTGGTGTGGATGATACATATACATCATGGTGGGTCGGGAAATATTTCAACAGTGGACGTCACTATCCCCGCTGTTCTCTATGTTGTGGCCCACCTGGGAAGTGAATCTGGCCCAAAATTGGGCTTGAGGCCTAAAATGATTTGGCAAAAGGGATGAACGGCGTGGATAGTACATATACATCATGGTGGGTCCCACGAGTGGGCCACCTGCTGGCAGCCCAACGGGTCCAGCGCCGCGGACACTGGTTACTCCCAGTGTCAGAGACGCTGGGAGCCTTGTTCCCTCTTTTTTCTTTGTTTTCTTCTTTTTTTTGTTTCCTTGGTTTTCATCAAGTGGGGCCCACATGAGGATGATCCACTCCGTCTATCAGATTTTTCAGCTCATGGGGGACCCAAAGAGCCCTATATTAGGTATGTGATTCAGTCTAGAAACATCAAGGTGGGCCAAAGGAGGTTCGACAGTAGGCACCATCATCTTCATTGTTTCATGTGGTGCGGTCCGCTTAAGATTTGGATCTGTTTCATGATTGGGCCCCGGCCCTATTATGATCCAGGAAAACAGATGGACGGTGTGGATTC
This sequence comes from Liriodendron chinense, assembly GCA_003013855.2. NCBI lineage: Eukaryota > Viridiplantae > Streptophyta > Magnoliopsida > Magnoliales > Magnoliaceae > Liriodendron > Liriodendron chinense. The sequence goes on along the minus strand of ML058397.1, from coordinate 5,871,428 downwards.
AACATAAACATCAAGGTGGGTCCCACGAGTGGGGACCACACCCACGCAGTCCAGTATTCTTAACGCTGGACAGTTCCAGCGTCTCTGACGCTGAGGACGTCCAGCGTCCGGAGACTCCCTCTTTTTTTTTATATATCTTTATTTTTATCACGTGGGACCCACATGAGTATGATCCACTCCATTCATCAGATTCCCCAAGTCGTGGGGGACCCAATGAGTCCTATATTGGGCAGGAGATACAGCTTACAGACATCAAGGCGGGCCAAGAAAATCTAAGCAGTAGGCACCATTTTCTCCACTATTTTCTATGGTGTGGTCCACCTGAGATCTGAATCTGTTTCATTTTTAGTATCCAGCCCTAGAATGGACTGGAGAAACAGATGGACGGTGTGGATCGAACACAAACATCAAGGTGGGTCGCACGAGTGGGCCCCATGGTTAACGCCCAAAAGGGGGTCCCGCCCATGCGCTGCTAGGCAGCAGCGTTCTTTGGACGCTGTCTGTCCAGCGGCCTCTCATTCTTCTTCTCTTTTTTTTTCTTTTTTTCTATATTATTATTATTTTATTTTCAGGTATGTGGGGCCCATTCATGGATGATCCAATCCATCCATTTGATTGTCCATCACAAGGTGGGCCCAAAAAAAAAAGGAAAATGAAAGGCAAACAAAAAAAGGGGGAGTTTATGTCCCCCCTTGCACTCCCTCGAAAGATGAACGGTTGAATTAAATTGGACGGTTGATCAAATGGTTCGGATGATGGTTGGGGCCCTCCAAGTTTTGATCTCCACCTTCTTGTCCTAATCTCCCTCTTAATCGCTCTCTTTCTCTCTCTTCTCAATCTTTTCTCTCTCCCTCTCTCTCTCTCTCTCTCTTCTTCGCAAAATGGGAAGTGAGATGCCCCCCCTACGTATGCTCTTGTATGGGTAGAGAGGGGGAATTTTGAGATGATGATGGCTAGCATGGGAGGGGGAGTAGGATGGTATGGGAGGGGGCATGGAAGGTATGGGCTCTCTTGACTTTGTGGTGAGAGAGGGATGGGGTGAGTATGGTTTATGTTGACTAGAGTGATGAGAGGGGTATGGGTGAGGGTAAGGGTGATTGAATGATTGATTTGACTTTCTTAGAATTTGTGCAAGTGGGGCTCGCGCCACACGTGCGTTGCGCAGCCCGCCTTAGATTGCGCAAATGATCGCAACTTTCACACCGGGTATCGCAATGGGGCGTGCTGTGCGGCGTTGGAATCGCAGCGCCTACGCGGTCGCTGGGGTATAGGTCTTGGGTCGATGCGGTACTAAAATAGGGTCGTGATCAAGGCTCGCTAATCTGGTCCATCCGGGACGTACCGGTACCTAAAACTAAGAGTACGGAGGGCAATTCAGGATACCGGTCTTACAAAAACTTTCATCCTACCTTGTAAATCCTCGAGTTCTCATAAGCATCGTTCCGGATCTCATCAAGCTCATTAAGTTAGAATTTGCGAAGCGAGCTAGCCTTGTCAATGTTAAAGTTCAATGCCCGAATTGCCCAATTGGCTTTGTTTTCAATCTCCACAGGCAAGTAACAAGCTTTTCCATAGACAAGTCTATAAGGAGACATTCCAATGGGGGTTTTGTAAGCGGTATGGTGAGCTCAAAGAGCATCGTCTAATCGTAGTGACCAATCTTTGTGATCCGGTCTCACCGTCTTTTTCAAAATTTGTTTAATTTCCCAATTGGAAATTTTAGCTTGCCCACTTGTTTGTGGGTGATATGGGGTACTCACCTAATGTTTAATACCGTATTTCTTCATTAAGGCTTCAAATGGCCTATTGCAAAAGTGAGAACCACCATCACTAATGATGGCTCGAGGCGTTCCAAATCTGGAAAGTATGTTTTCTTTAAGGAACTTTAAAACCTATGATGATCGTTAGTTCTACATGGAATGGCCTCTATCCACTTGGACACATAGTTTACGGCAAGCAATATATAGACATGTCCAAAAGATGAGGGGAATGGCCCGATGAAATCGATGCCCCAACAGTCAAAGACTTTAAGATGTTGAATTGGGGTAAGAGGCATCATGTTCCGACGGGACAATCCTCCTAGCTTTTGATAGCTCTCGCATGCTTTGCAAAACTAGTAGGTGTCCTTAAATAAAGTAGGCCAATAAAAACCACACTACAGAATTTTTGCAGTGGTTTTCTTGGCGAAAAAATGACCCCCACATGCTTGATCATGGCAAAAGGAGATGATAGAATTATGTTCATTATCAGGGACACATCTCCTAATAATTTGATTTGGGCAATATTTAAAAAGTAAAGGTTCATCCCAGAAAAATCTGCTCACTTCCCTTAGAAATTTTTGTTTATCCTACGCAGTCCAATGAGTCGGCATCTCACTTGTGGACAGATAATTTGCAATATCAGCGTACCATGGTGGATGTGTAGCAACAAAGAGTTACTCATCAGAGAATGAGTCCTCAATAGGTGACTTGTCAATGGAACTAAAACTAGACGGGATAGATGTTCCGCCACCAAGTTCTCTACTCCTTTCTTATCTTTGATCTCTAAGTTGAATTCTTAAAGGAATAGGATCCATCTAAGCAAACGGGGCTTAGCATCCTTCTTAGAAAGAAGGTATTTCAACGTCGCATGGTCCATGTAAACTATGACCTTGGATCTTATCAAGTACGCCCTGAACTTGTCCAAGGTAAAAACAATGGCTAGGAGCTCCTTCTCTGTAGTCGAGTAATTGACTTGGGCGGGGTTCAAGGTCCTACTTGCATAGTAGATATGTGGGACTTTTTGTCCTTTCTTTATCCTAACACTTCCCCAATAACATAATTACTCGCATCGCACATCAACTCAAAAGGAATGGACCAATCCGTTGGTTGCATAATAGGAGCGGTTGTCAACATGTCTTTAGCTTTGAAAAAGCTAATTGACAATCAGCACTCCACTCGAATTGGTTCTCCTTTTGGAGAAGGTTGCATAAGGGCCTAGAAATATGACTGAAATCCTTAATGAACCTTCTATAAAAACCGGCGTGTCCAAGGAAGGACTGGCACATCGCGTATGCTCTTGGGTGGTGGTAGGTTGGAAATAATATCAATTTTAGCCCGGTCTACCTCTATTCCATTAGACGAGATGATATGTCCATGGACTATTCCTCTTTGTACCACAAAATGACACTTCTCCCAGTTTAAAGCAAGGTTCTTCTCCTCACACCTTGTCAAGACCAACTTTAAGTGATTAAAGCACTCATCAAAATTACAATCAAAAACAGAAAAATCATCCATGAATACCTCGAGAAATTTACCCACTATGTCTGAGAAAATACTCAACATGCATCGTTGGAATGTGGCGGGTGCATTACATAGTCCGAATGGCATCCTTCGATATGCAAAAGTGCCAAATGGGCATGTAAAGGTGGTCTTCTCTTGGTCTTCCGAGGCTATCTTAATTTGGTTGTAACCGGAATAGCCATCTAGGAAGTAATAATAGGAGTGACCCGTTAACCTCTCCAAAATTTGATCCATGAATGGGACAGGGAAGTGGTCCTTCCTAGTGACCGTGTTTAGCTTCCGATAATCTATGCACATACGCCAACCGGTGGTCACTTTAGTTGGTATAAGTTCGTTGTTGGCGTTTTCTACGATGGTAATACCGAAATTCTTAAGGACAACTTGGGTAGGACTCACCCATTGGCTATCCGAGATGGGGTAGATGATACCCACATCTAGTAGCTTTAACACCTCGGCTTTGACAACCTCCATCATATTTGGATTTAACCTTCTTTGAGGTTGTCTAGTCATTTTCGAGTTCTCTTCAAGGTGTATACGGTGAGTACATACCGAAGCATCTATCCCTTTAAGGTCCGTTATTGTCCATCCTATGGCTCGCCTATGTTCTTTGAGTAGCTTAATCAATTCGAGCTCTTGGTCTTTTCCTAGGTGAGAGGCAATGACTACTGGGAACGGTTCTTCTCGACCCAAATATACATATTTCAACTCGGATGGCAATGGTTTAAGGCCAAGCTTTGGTGGTTTGATGTTAGACGATAGAGGCCTTGATGTGGTTGGTGGCAATCTTTTAAAATGGGGCCTCCATCGGCTAGTACCAACTACCGGTTTCTCAATATTCAATGCTTGCACAGTTTCACTAGTAATGGGGTCTTTGGAATCCTCAAAATGTGCCAAGCATGTCTCCAAGCTTTCTAGTGGTTCAAGTTGGAGGAGCTCTTCTTCTTCAAAAGATTCGAGCATGTTTACCTCAAAGAGCTCATCATCGTCATCCCTATGCCTTTTGCCTAAATAAAACACATTCACCTCCAATGTCATGTTTCCAAAGGACAATTGCATTACCCCATTTCGACAATTGATAATTGCGTTTGATGTAGCCAGGAATGGGCAGCCTAAAATCACCAGTATTTGAGTGCTAGTATCCATAATTGGTTGTGTGTCCAAAATAATGAAATCCACCAGGTAGTAGAATTTATTGACTTGGACCAATACATCCTCAACTATCCCTCTCGGTACACGAATGGATATATCAGCGAGTTATAACGTAGTTTTGGTGGGTTTTAATTCACCAAGGCATAGTTGCTCATATACCGAGTATGGGATTAAATTTACACTTGCCCCCAAGTCTAACAATGCATGTTCAATCCGGTAATCATCAATGATGCATGAAATTGTGGGGCTACTGGGATCCTTGAATTTTGGGGAGGTCTTTTGAGTGAGAATGGCACTCACTTGCTCATTCAAAAAGGCCTTTAGCAGCACATTATATTTGTGTTTGGTTGTGCATAGGTCCTTTAGAAACTTGGCATAAGAAAGGATTTGTTTAATGGCATCAAGCAATGGAATGTCTATCTTGACTTGTCTGAAAATCTCTAAAATATCATGAGAGTTTGGGAGAGATTTTGGAGCAACCAATCTCGAAGGGAATGGTGCTACGGGCTTATAAACGCTTCCGTTTCTTGTGGGGCTGAGTTAGATCCGTCCTCGTCCTCACAATTTACCAGATCATTAGGCTTGTCGGCCTTCACCGGAATAGATTTGTCAATTTGCTTACCACTTTTAAGAGTGGTGACGGATTTGGCTTACTCCACATGTTGGTTGGGGAGATTAGGGATGCTTACTTCATGTACTTACTTTGGATTGGGCTAAGGTTGGGCCACAAAGGTCCTTTCCCTAGCATTCAGGCGTCCCTTAATCTCATCAACCGAGACTTTAAGCTCTTAGAACATTTGTTGGTTCATTTGATTTATTTGTGTTTGCCCTTGCATAAATGCCTTTAGAGTATCCTCCATTGAGAATTGAGGTGGGGCCATGTTTTGCATGGGTGACCCTCCTTGAGAGTTGGTAGGATTTCCCGTGGGATAATTTTTCCAACTGAAATTTGGATGGTTCTTCAAAGTAGAGTTATACGTGTTACCCACCGGTCCATTAAAAGGCCGTTGATAACCGTATGTGGCATTTGCATATTCTTGTAACACCTCTTAAAACACAGGAATTATAGGATAATCTTGCGTAGCGTGTATATTAGTGGCACAAATTTCACATATGTTCTCAATAGATTCATTGGACTTTGAAACTCCACTCTTACTAAGTTCCATGGCCTCGATCTTCCTTGTGAGGTTGGCCAGCCTTACATTTCCTCTTTAAGGATGTAGATGCCTCCTTTGTCTTTTTGTTGAGGAGGCTTGAGATTACTGGATTTATCCGAAGTATCCCATGATGGGGCATTCTGGGGCAACATGTCCAAGTAACTCCAAGCTTCATCTGGATTTTTACTCATAAACTCGCCATTGCATATCATGTCTATGAATTGGCACATGTTGGAACTTAATCCATCATTGAAGAAGTTTATAATTCGCTAGCTTTCGTAGCTGTAATGTGGGCAAGCAAGTAGGCGGTCCTTAAACCTTTCCCAACATTGGAAGAATGACTCGTTCTCTTTAACCGAAAAGTTCATTATGGCTCTTCGAAGGGTGTTCGTTTTATGAGTCGGGAAGAACTTTTTCAAGAATTCCCGAGTCATCTCATTCCTTGACCCTATCGAATGTGGTCTAAGAGAGTGAAGCCAACTCTTGGCTCTTTCTTTCAATGAAAAGGGAAAAAGTGTAAGTTTTATGGCATCTTCCGAAACATTCGCATATTGCAAAGTAGCCACCATTTCTTCAAATTCCTTTAAGTGTAGGTATGGGCTCTCAGAGTCTAGCAAATGGAACTTTGGCAAAAGTTGAATCACACCCGGCTTTATATCAATGTTTCCCCGAGTTGGTGGTAAGACCACGCACGAGGGTGTAGTTGTATGGGCCGGTTGTAGGTAGTCCCGTAAAGATCTCATTGGAGGAACATTGTGTACCTTATTCTCTCCTACTCCCTCTTGATTTACGTTGTAGTTGGAGTAGGGGGGAACATTCCTTAAAGGTGTTTGATCCATACTCCCAAAACTATCACAAAGCTCTTGGTATTTTCGGACTCGTTTATGGACTGATAATGATCCAACTAGACCACCTTCGGATTGGAGACGATTGGTGTGGTCACTTTCCCAACGGGACATAAACCACACAACTAAGATCTAAACTAATCCTAAGTTCTAAAACAGAATTTAATAAAAATCTAAAAGTCCAAAAAAAATCTGTACAAAGCACTAAGTTAGAAAGATATTACCTGATTCGCTTGAGCTATGGAAAAATTCTTACAACACAAAACAAATTGTTAGTCCTAGGAAATCAGAAAAAACCTATCTACTTCTACTTCTACAGCCATTAAAACAATTTAGAATCGTTTATCTAAAATTCCCGACAACGACGCCAAAAACTTGTTCACTCGCCTTAAGTGCAAGGCTGTGATGTAGTAATAATTCTCGATAAGACTGAGGTCGATCCACAGGAAATTAGATAAACCAATTCTAATTATCTTAGCAACTTAAAATTCAATTAATTTAGAAGTTTAAATCATAAACTTAAAAACAGTAAGGTTGTAAAATCTATAATTAATGGAACTAAGGCTTTCAAGGATCCACTTGTAGCAATCCCATGTTAATCCAATCAATCCAAGCATAAAACACAACTAGATTCAAAGTTCTATCTCTCATCTAGTTGGAAAATAAAGCATTGAAGCACATTCAATCCTACTTAAGTTAAACTTTCAAGTTCTAGTCCTATTTAATCACATAGCATTCAAAATCATAGCCTTTGAAGTAACAGCCATGCATATGAACTATGGCATGCTCAAGGGTTACCATAATTCGAATCTAATCAAGCCAAACATGATAATCTCAGAGAATTACAAGGAATCCATGTCCGAAGCACATGAACTCTCATAAAACTTCTAAAAATATCAACTTTATTCAAACTAGAACATTCAAAATCCAAACTTTAAAGTGAAAATACTTGAATTAAACTGAATTAAACATGGAATTGGCTACAAGCTTCACCTCTCAGCCCTAGTTGAGAGATTCTAGCCGAGCATTGTCATACTAGAACTCAATGAAAAATACATAAAAACTAGAAAAATCGGAATCGACAGAGTTGTGGACTCTCCACAGTGCTCTCGTTCACTTCTCACGACCTCCTATCTCTTCTAGGATGCCTTTAAACGAAGCCCCAGGTACCCTTTTATAGAATAGTGCGGAAGATTCTAGATTGCGCAAGAAATCACGGAGTTGCGTAGAGAAAATCGGAGCTTGTAGGACAAGCTCTGTTACGCAACCGACCGGTCAGACGACCGGTCTGAGCTCATGGACGACCGGTCGCATGACCGGTCGTAAAATGTGAAAATCAGTCCAGTGAGTTTTGGAATTTCCTCCCCCTCTCTGTTGAGTGCTTGACCGGTCTAACGACCGGTCTGAGCGATGGTCGACCGGTCTGACGACCGGTCTGTCTTGGTCCAGTGATATGTACAGCAATGAGGGGTCACTGTTGAAGTGCTGACCGGTCGGACGATCGGTCTTGTGCCTTGGCAGACCGGTCTAACAACCTGTCTTCAGTGCAGAGTGTTGCACTTCTTCCTTCTTTCTTCCACGTCTCTCTTGCTTCTTTCTTCCATCATTTGGCACTTGGTTCCTTGATCTTTAATGTACCTACAATGATCTTTTTAACCTTAAATCAGTGAAATCTCCACCTCGCTCCTACAATCACAAATTACACATTAGATGGGTCTTTTAAGCATGCAAACCATGCATATAATGTGATGTAATAGGTTAGTAAATGTATAAATTAGAGGTTCAACACCTGGCATAGTTGTTTTCCTGATCTTAATGTTATTTTATTACTTTCCATATCTCTGTCAGTGGATGAGCTGCTCGAATTTTCTAATCTTCTTGTAGCTTGAACTTTTACAGCATCACACAATTCATGAAATTGAAGCACTAATATTTTCAACGGCTAGTGGAAGCTTCGGGGGATTCCTTGATTCCTTGGTATTAGCTGTTCTTTGAGTATAGTCGCTCGAACACATTCTTTTATCATGATGTCTTCGGTCAGGGGTAATGTGTAACTGCAAGCTCGCATGTTCCACCATCAACGTACAAAATCCAGTACGTCGTCTGCCGGGTGCTGAACTGTTCGTCGAAGTAGTTCCCCTAATATTCTCACATTAGATTTGTAAAACCGCACCATGAATATTTCTTTCATATCCTGTCAACTTGCGACGGTTCTTTCCTGCAGAGCAAAATATCAAGCCATGGCACTGCTTGAAGTGGCTAGCGAATATACGGAGTTTTGCAGTAAATATTCTTCTAAGACGTTTCCCCTAAAATAAGCAGCCTTTTCTTATGTCACCAAATGCTCTATAGGTGATTGGGCTCCTCCTTTGAAAAGTATGAACTTGGGGAATTTTGGGATCCGTTCCTTCTTTCGAGAATTCATTCATTTTAGCGGGTTAGATAAAGCAGAATTTAGCACTTACTTCACCTTATCGGCATGTGTATTGCTGAAGAAATGTATAACTTCTCATTCTCGGTTCATTTCGGGTCTCATCATTGTAGTTTCTTTCATCATACTAAACATGGTGTATGGTTTATATCTGTTTACGGCCTTCATTCCCATACTCTCTGCACATGACCCAACTATTTTTATCTCTATATGTTCGAGCGATTTATACGAACTTGTTATTGCATTCTTCTATTTCATGGTATATTGATATGGGCATTCTCTTAGAGTGATTTCACATCTTATTAATTCTATTAGAGGGACTGCTCTTCTAGGTACGCAGAATCTCAGCATGAATAATTCACGAAGCTATTCCCAGGTTGTCGCCTCTCGCGGGGCTCCTGGTTCGTACCATTCTTTGGCTGCCCTGTCAACGTCTCCTGAAATTGTCTTACCATTTGTTCCTTACTAACCCCTCGGTAATTGCAATATTTTTCATATCAGAGTAAATGATCAAGAGGCGACTCGTATACCGAAAATAACATCATCTCGATGTTTGAGGTCTTACATGCCCTCGACGTCTCAAAGGACGGCGGGCTTTGGCCTTTAACACAGCATCGATCTTTTTTTTTTTTTTTTGTCTTTAGCTTTCCCTTGGAATGGTGGACACTGTCATGCTTTGCATGATCTGCATTTCTTGTTCTTCAACTTTTGGATTGAATCGTCCTGGAAGGAGTACTGAAGATAACTTATGCCGATGTTCGGTGCTTTTTGCGTACACAACGTTTGTGATTGCTTTCTTTCCTTTGTCTTTTTCCTTTCCAATAACTATTTCTCCTCCATCAATCATTCTGTGTAGAATAACTTTGATATTATAACATCTGTGAATAGGATGCCCTATCATGCGATGATAATGGCAATAATCTCTATCCTCTATTTTGTCTGCTTCTTCGGGCCGTTTTAATTGTGGCAATTCGATTGTTAATTGTCGATATCTTTTATCAGCAGGTCTGCTAATAGAATAGTTTTGCCTTTCTCTCCTATTGTCCCTTTATTTATTCTGAAATTCTTCTTTACCCTTTCCTTTATCTGTAACATTGGTTGAAGACCTGTTAGAGGTTCGTCACGTAGACTTTGTGTGAAACGCATGCACCTTTTTAATTATGCTCTCCAAAGCGTGAGCTCTTGTTGCCAGTTCAGGGAACATATGTATTTTTGCTCCCATGAGTACAAAAGCAATTTCTGGCTCCATGCACCCAATACACATTTTTACTTGTTCAGCTTCCCCTGCAAGGTATTTGCATGATGCACCCAGAGCTCTCTAACATGTGATGAATTATCGACGGACTCCAACTGTCTTTGTCGTACAGCCGCTAGTTCTATCAAGCTTACTTCTCTTTCAGTAGAGAAGAAGTTGGTCGGGAATGCTTCTTGCATTTGTTCCCAAGTGCGTATTGATCCTAGGGCGAGAGTCTCATACCACCTAAAGGCCTTGTCGGTCGGGGTAACACTAGACAGCCTTAGGCAATATTGTGATACACTGCTGCATAACTTCCATTGTAGTTATGAAATACATCATATGTTCTTCTGGTGACCCTTCCCCATTAAACTTCTGAAATTCTAGACACTTGAAGCCAACTAAAAAAGGGATATTGTCAACTTCTCTCAGATACGGTGTCTGATACCGGAACCTTTCTTTATGCATTCTTTCTCCTTCTAATCGGACAGTCTCAGCAATAATCTTTCATATTTCATTTGTTGCCATTCTTGAGTTTAATATTGGGACCGATCCATGCGACATAGTCCGGGGCGGCTGTGACCCTTTAGCAGGATGTTCTATGTTTTCTACAGGAGCCATATTCTATGGAGCGGTGTTTTGAGATACTGTGTGAGCTATCGTAGATATGGCCTCACGTATATTCCTACATTCCTCCATCAAAAGTGCCTGGGTTCGTGCCATGTCTTCCAGGCGTTCCTCTGTCGTTTGTCCGACTTGACTTGTCCCGATGACAAAAACAGAAGCTCTTTTTTCTGGTGTTTTGGAATCTAGTGATGTAAGTGAAATAGTAATCGAGGGAATCAATGGGCTCAAGCTTCCTCTCGACTCACGGTGGCTAGACCGCGAGGATTAGATAGACTCAAAGCTTGTTTCCCTTGTTAATGAAGCATCACTGACTATTATAGGTGTTGCAACTGGTTAGGCCTAGTATAATATCAGGGCCTTATCCTTTTGTCTCTGTTTGTCTGTCAGGGCGGGCAATACGGGAAAATCTTTTAGAGTAAAAGACACATTCATTTTCCTCGGAAATAAGGACAGAGGAGCTAGGGATGGCACTTCGAGTGATTGGTCTTTGATATATATTGTGATAAGGACCCTTTGTTATAACCTTGTTTAAGGTGTTGAATGGAGCCCTTTTCTTTTTTGCTGCACTATGGTCCATCGTCTTTCATTTTCTTCTGTAATAGTGAAGCAAATATCACCCCCGTTGTTGCAATAGTCATTTCGTGTGGCCTGGCTGTTGTTACGCATGTTTTTATTTGTTCTGTATGGTTGTAGGAGACAGTAAATCCTCCCCCCATCATGAAATTGAAAATGATCTTGTGAGTTGAACAAGCCATCGTGAGTGTTTAATTGAAGAGTGTAATGTACCCGAGATTTGAAAATAAAATAATTAGTTACTTGAATTATTTATATCTATAATCTATTCTAAAGATGAAGGGTGGAATGTTCCCATTAAGAGTCGCCATTTTGGCGCTATAAAGCGCCAAAAGATGACGAATGCTTTTCTTATAGTCTCTTATCAATGTTAGAGCATAACTCTTGTTAAAAGATATCATTTCCCAACAGAGTCACCATTTTGTTTACGTAACAAAATTACCTTTGTGTTAGTAGGGGAAAACAAGAGTCATATTCTAATATTAGGTAGGAGAAATAGAAAAGCATTCATCACTTTATTTTTATTCATTTACTGAGTTCTTCATACATTTCATATTTACATTATCTCTTGATTCTAAAATAGATTGTATCTTATACAAAAATAGAACATGTTCAGAAAGTAATTTTGATAGAGCTTCGCCCTATTCTTCTTTCATCCTGTCCAGATGACAAGGAAATAGTCAAACCAAGAAGTTCAGGACTCTTCCATGTTATTCATAAATGAGGCGAGTCAACCAGACTAGGCTTTGTTCCTTTATAATTTTCATAGAACTCCATGTTATTCCAGAATAATGGTATCACCCAGCACATCTACCACTTTTAGGGATTACACCAGGTGTGCTCAACTTAAAGGGAGAGAGAAGGGCCTTCTGCTCCATGCTGAAATCATCTATCAAAACGTCCACTAACAGGGATTGTACAGAGTACGCTCAAGCCGAAGGGAGAATAATAGGTCTTCTGCTCACAAAGAAACAAACCATCCAGTTTGGATTGCTCTCTCTACAATAGTCTATCTTCACCATGATCTCAGTCTTCATTGTTCTTCACGATTGGAAGAGAAACAGAAGTTGAAATGCCCCCGACATCCTTCACAAAAGGAGAGAACAAATTCAATTTCTACTTTAGGGTAGCTTGCCGCGACCCGTGGCAAGCTGTAGGGCTTTACGCGGTTTGCGGCAAGTACTTCCTTGACGAACTTCCACTTCTCAATCTTTAATCTTAATTTCGGCAGCATCTCCTTCTTGTTCTTCTTCGATCCTCGGGGTCCACACATTGTGCGTTCAACCAAAGAAGGGAGAACTCGAGGTCTGCCCGTACCTCTAAAGTCTTCTAAAGGAGTTTTGGAGCTCTGAACTTCGGAAGCCAGTGCCAAATGAGGCCCCCAGGGGGTATTTATAGGCAAAAGCAGTAGATTTCACAGAAAGCATCATTCACTAGACGGGCATTTTACACGACCCGCGGCAAGCTCAGATGCTTGCCATGGTCCACGGCAAGTGCATATTTTCTGCACTCTTTCTTCAATTTCATCTCCATTTCTTCTAAAAATTTTCTTAATTCTTCTTCCTTTCTTTATTTCTTCATTTTTCATACCTCAACGCACACCATCTCCTATCACCTTAGGCATCTCAAGAATATCGAATGTGAGGTGATTGATCGGTGGAGCTTAGGCATTCGCGACGTAGCGCTAATATGATCAAGGGAGCATCGGGAAGCTAATTAAAGCATGAGAGAGTAGAGATTAAGCAACCCAAGAAGGCGCTGAGTAATGGGCTCATCCGACAAGTAAGTTATCAATTTGAGAGTCTGGAGCACTCCTTCCTCGTGAAGGATTGAGTGTGAGAGTTTGGATTTACAAACTCGATCAAGTCTCCGTGGGGAGCCTCCGACGAGAGCATACGCTAGGTTCTAGGATTAGAACTAAAGGGTAGGGAGGATCCTTATCAAACTCCTGGGTTGGATGGAACCAGTAAACATCTTTGTTGAGAGATGAATCAGTAAAATCTTCATCATAACTTGGGAGGAACCTTGTCAAACTCCCCGATAAGGTGGAAGTGATTTGAAACACATAAGTTAGGAGGAACCTGATTTAAAGTCCCTAGTGAATGCCAGTGTGCTTGAAGGGGTTGAGTACTTGAACCGGGAGTGGCGTAGACCTAAAGTCGAACCACTATACATGCTTGTGTTTGTGCTGATTTGAGTACATTACTAATCTAGCTTTATATGGTTTAATTGCTTAATTATTCATGCTTGATTAGAATGCATGCTTTAAGTGTCAATGATCATCAAACAACCCTGCGTGGTTTTAAGTAGGATAACCATCAACCTTAAATTCACACTCAATCATCCCAAAGGAATGAGTGCTAGGACTCCTGAAAATGACTACTTATCGGATTGAACCCCTTTACAACACCTTGTTGGGTTGCTTGATCTCCGCTCTTCCGTGCTTTAATCAACTCCCCTATGCTCCCCCGATCGTATTGCCGCTGAGTTGCGAATGCCTTAGCTCCACCGATCAATCACCTAGCATGGATGCTCTTAAGATGCCCAAGGTGATAGGAGATGGTGTGAATTCTCTACAACTAGTAGGAGTTGGTTGCCTAGAGGCATTCCACCTATATGGATCTTTAGAGAGGTTTAAACGAAAGATCTACCTATCGTCAAGGTGCCTAAACATCTAAAGATCAACAGAGAGCAAGTCCATCTTCATATGAGCTTTGAATGCTCCATCTTGTGATCAAACACAAGGAAGATAGCTTGAAATGCTTAAGATAATGGTATGGGCAATGAGGGTGGCTTCTAATGTACTACAATATTTTTAAGAACCTAAAAAATTGGGCTACAAATATATAAAGCAAAAGCTCTAACGTCTAGAAAATGACTATCAATAGCTCTCTGCCGACCGGTCGGATGGGGTCCTCAACCGGTCAGATATAGACGGACGATCGGTCAAATTAGGCCTAGGACAAGATGATGCTTGCTGTCCCAATTGGAGTCGGTCATGACTGGTCAGGCATATGCCTCAAACCGGTCAGACGGTCCAGACGACTAGTCTAAGACTGGTCAATTTATGGCCTGGGTCAAGCTTTTGCTTGTTGACCTCTTTGGACGTCTGACGACCAGTCGGCCAAGGGCTGCGATCGGTCGGCAGACACATGAGTTTTTCTGTTTCGTTTGTCTGATTTCCAGCAGCTTATGCAACCTCTTTAGCCATCCTTTGGGTGATCTTTTGGGACACCTAAGGCCAATCTAAGATGACTATAAGTCTGCCTATAAGATCAAGGTCATCTAGAGGTTTGGGTTTTGGTTTGGTTTAAGGTTCAAAGCTCACCAAGGCATTTCTTTTACTTGTTTCTTCCTTGATGCAGTAGGTCTGTTTAAGTCTTTTGTCTTCATCTTCTTTAAGCTCAACCGACGATAAGACTCAAGACCTACTTAATTCGCAACTAAGGTGCAATAGTATGCCACAGAAAAGTGCACTAAAAGATCTCGATTGAATTCACAATACTTCCATTTACCCCTCTTCTTGGGATCTATTCTCAGCCTAGGTGGCCACTTCGTGTACTTCTGATCTTAATATGCATAAAGATCCTTTCCTTGGTGGTGTTGAGGAGAATGTATTTTGAGTATCGTCCCTCCGGGGGACCTCTTCTTGGGGATCGGTCTTGCCGATCTTCCCTTCACTTCTTCTTATTTAAGGATGATGGCTCATCAGGCTTCTTTTTCTTATCGTTGGATCCTCTCTCAATTTCATGTCTTACCTACATTGATATATTTCTGAGCTTTGGCCTGCAACTCGGCCATCGTTCTCGGAGTGGATTTATCGAGGGCGAAGTAAAAATCTGTGTTCTTGACTCCTCCGAGAAGTGCAGTCAGGTCGACCTCGTCAGTATATCCTTCAGTTTGTACCGACTCAGAGGTAAAGCGGACCATAAAATCTTTCAAGGACTCGTCTGGCCTTTGTTTTATCATAGTAAGATAAGCCACTGTTTTTTTCATCTTTCTACTTTCGAGGAATTGTGACACGAACAATGTGCACAATTCAGAAAAGGAGTTGATAGAATGTGGTTTTAGATTATTGTACCAGGTTCATGCCCGTCCTTGAGAGTGAGGGAGAACACTCTACACATAATGGCTGGAATTGCGCCCTCAAGTTCCATATAAGACCTGAAGGTCTCAATGTGATCAATGAGGTCTCCTACCTCAGTGTCATGAGGGATATTGTTGGGTACCCAAAATTTCTCCGATCGAGGCATCTTTATGATATCCTCGATAAATGGTAGATCAACTTGGTCTACCATCGCTTGGATCGACAATGGTGTATTAGACTGGTAACGCTGTTCCATGGTGGCGAATCTCTCCTTCAGCTTTTCTATGTCTTTCTCCCACGCTGGCGTGTGATTGCCATTAGAGACTTCAATAGCTTCAGCGCCCCCGTCTTGATCTTGAGGCCTATCATTATTGCCCTGATTTTATTGTCTAGCATCAAGCGAGTAGCGCGGGTCTCCGACTAGAAGGTTACTCCTTGCACGACGAATTGAGGCTTGGACAAGTGGTTGGGTAGACGATCTTGCCCGACTTACTACAGGTTGATTTGGTACATGTCGCTCTTGCAGTGGAGAAGAGTGGGCGGAAGCAGCGGCTCATGAGGTTGTGGAGGAGGAACATGTGGGAGCAGTTGCTTTAACCGTCTTGTGATGCTTGTAAATTGTGTAAGTTTAGCACGTATCGCTTGCATGTCTGCCTCGAAAGCGCTGATTTGGGTGCCGTTGTTTACTAGGGGGGGGGGGGGGGGGGGGGGGGGGGATTGTTAATAAGCGGGTGGTGGAAGATGTCACGCCCCAAATTCGGTTCTCGACGTCCATTCGTTGTAACCCGAATTCAGAGGTGGCAGCCTCCGTAGTACCCCGATCTCGGATCCTAACCCCACACGCCAGGTTCCGATCCTGGGATACCACAAGGAGGATTTTAGGGTCTAATTTTTTTTTTAACATGAGCATCACCATATGAGTACCATCAAAGACAAACACAATATTTCCACTAAATCTTTTCGTTTATATACAGTACTGAAAAGTAAATACACAATGCGTAAATATAAAAACTGTGCACAATCCGGCACCTTCTGCTACTGCACTCCCAATTCCAACTCAACGTTGCTGATACACTCTGGTATAACCTGCAGCGTAACAAACGCGCATAAGCTTCGAACGAAGCCTTGTGAGTGCGTGTGTGCGTGCGCAATGCGTATGACAAACATGATAAATATCAGAGTAAGCAGTAAAGCATGATGAGAAGACTAAACCAAAACTTAGCCTAATTAGGCTACACGATCATGTGATATGAATAACTACCCTACCACGGCTATGCAAGCATGCAATACAGATAACTAGCCTACCATGGCTATGCAAGCATGCAATACAGGTAACCAGCCTACCAAGGCTATATACTCATACTGTGCAATGGCCTACAGGGCCTAATGTCACGTACAATGATCCAATGCATGTATGCAAATCACCACCTCTCAGTACAGTGGTCCAGATGCGAACAGTCAAAACGCAATCACGTAAGCAACGCAGGAATCGGAACTGGTAGCTCGCCCAGTGTGGTAGCTCGCCCAGGCTTACAGCCTCGCCCACATCACACCCGCCCACATCAGGACCGTCCCACACCATACAGAACATCAGTCACATCACTGATACCAATACCATCTCTAAAACGGAACATCACCGGGGTCTCACAGACCTCACTACTCACCAGTAGAATGCCAAAGCCTATCTGGTGCAATAGCGGACCTACTCACAGCTGGTCAAACTCAACCCCCTTTGCCAACACTCTTCCGGCAGGTTAGGTCAGACCTCCTTCCAAACTGACCACGTGCAGTGGAAAACACCGCCGTTTGGTATTCGGCATACTGGTGTATGATTAAACCACCCGGTCCTTGAATGGAGCACCCACCTTGGTACCAACGGGTTCAGGGACTTTCACCCAGGGACATCTATGGCATCCTGTTTAAAGATAACATATTTCCGGTGTTCCTGCAAACCACGATGGAGCTGTGGTTGCAACGTAGTAACCATGCTATATGCGGCACAAGCAGACGGTGCGAAATGCAACCATGCATACAAACGTGGGACGACATGCCCGTGCAAGTCTCCAAAGAGCACCATAAAACTATAAGGTCTCAAACACAATGTCACCGTCAGCTGGTAATGAACTGCACGACAATCATGACCGATATGGCCGGTTGATACAAGACAATCAGATGAGCCAAGCATTCATGATGCATGAGTCAAGTATACAGTATGAGTGCCAACAAGTAGCCCATCTACCACGATGGCAATAAATCAATCTAGTCCAACCTATTTGAGATATGATTAAGATGAGGGGACACATATGAATGATCGAGTCATAGTGCGGGATGTCGCTAGCCAGGGAATCTCGCACCAAGGGCTACAAGGTATGCTAAGCTATTCCTACCATACAGTGTAAGTCAGGATGATAGATTCCTGTCCTCGAATAGTCCCATACCTATTAGAGAGGTTTGCGATAGAGAGCACATGAATTACATTTGCGCGACTACATCTCGAATGCTTTATGAATGCGTTTATGCCCTAGTGGTCCCCAACTAACAATGGTGATTCGGGATGCATACTCATTACACATGCATGGTGGTCGTCGAAGCATATAGTATAAAGGTCACATATGAGTATTCCAACAACACTACGTGTGGCAACAGACATATCAAAAATAGCATAAAAAGATAATTCACTTATAATACAAGCAAACATAACGAGATAAGACTCTAAATGGATGGTATACAACAATACAGATGGTCCAACAACTAAACGGTGTGGATTAACCTTCAACATTTAGATAACCCAAATGGAAAGAAATTGATTGAATACACTACCGACACATCAAAGGTAGAACCTACTGGAGCGGCAAGAGTAGAATACCCAAAATCATGCCGAGACCCATAATCCTGTAGTACAGTTGGGATAAACACAATAATGGTCCATAAAAGGAATATTATAGAACGGATTGAAAGATAGACAGGTTATGACAGAGAATCATAAATGGTAGGGAAATCTGAGACAGATGATCAATACAATGAGGTCCAAAAAGGGACAACAGGTCTAACCTCATACTACAAGATAGGCTCCATATAATGGATGGCCTAGATGTCATACGAACATCGAGGATGAGCCCCATACTCGTCCTATAGGTAAATGGACGGTGTGGATGAGATATACACGATATGGTAGTCTTTAATAGTTGGGTATAAGGGTAGAAGGGGTGAGTCATATGAGTATACAAGCTGAGTTACCAAGATCAATCAACATGGTGAGTAAATAAGGTGAGTCAATAAGGCAGGTTGACAAGACGGGTCAACATGGTGAGTTAATAAGGTGAATTAACAAGACGGTTCAACAGGGTGAGTTTAAGAAAGTAGCCCTGTGACTTGGATCGAGTGAACATTTAGGTATGACCTTTCAATAAGGGTTTACACGACTAATCATCAAGGTGGATCCACGGGATGGACAATGCGGTCATTCGAACACGTACACAGAGGTGGTCCTAAGGCCATCCTGTACATAACATGCTAGGGTCCATTCATTTGGATGGTTTGGATCAAGCACAACAATTTAGGCAGTCCTTATGGATGGCCGACATACATATCGCACCGTGGAGGCCAATGGCTGACGTGGATGGAACACATGCATAACAAGATGGACCCGTGGTTGGGGATGACCGCACAAAGGAGTGGGGAAGCCATATACATCAATGGGCTACAACAGTTTGGGATCAACCCGATATTTGTGCTTTCCCACTAATCAAGTGAGATGGCAAACAAACACCATGGTGGGGCCCGCACACCACACGTGTGGAACCCCACCCATGGCTGGGTGACTTATGAACAGGAAGGATGGCAAATAAACATAACAGATGGGTCCTGTAAAGTTTCCAATGGTAGGCATTCAATCACCCTTATTTTCTACGTGTGGCCCACCTAAAACTGGGCCCACACCCCTGCCAAGAAGAACGACACGATACACTCAACATTCATCAAGGTGGGACCCAAAGTTGGGCCCCATCACCTTTGGTTAGATGGAAAAATAAACATTATAATGGCCCCAAGGAAGGTTTCAAAGGTGGGCATCAATGGCCACGGTTTCCTACAATGTGGTCCACTTGAGGTTTGTATTTACCTCATTATGAGGGCCCACGGCCTTAAAATAATATGGAAAAGCAGATGGGCAGCATACATAAAATAGATACATCGTGGTGGGACCCACAAGGTGGGCCACCTGCGCGCTACTTGGAGCGTGGCGCCCAAATGGCCCCCCAGAGTTTTGAATCAAACTGATATTTTTGTTTCCCCCTTCACCCATATCCATGTGATCTTATGAACAGGTTGAACGACAAATAAACATCACTGTAGGGCCTGGGAAGGTTTCAACGGTGGAGATCATAATTCTCACTGTTTCCGTGGCATGATCCACTAGAGGTTTGGATATGCTTCAATTTTGGCTCAGCCACTAAAATGAGCTGGAAAAACATATGGACGGGATAGATAGAGCGCATACATTCTAGGTGGGCCCAACAAGTGGGGCCCATTGGCAACGCCGAGAGAGCCTGGGCTGCTGGGCAGCAGCATCCCCTGGACGCTGCCTATCCAGCGCCCATGATCTTTTTCTTTTTTTTTTAATTTTATTTTATTTTATTCTCTCCTCAAGTGGGGCCCACAGAAGCTTTCGGTCAAGCTGATATTTTCGTTTTTCCTTCTTCCATGCATGTATGAACTTATGAACAGATTGGATCTCAGATAAACATCATGGTGGGCCATAGGTAAGTTTCAACGGTCTGTCACTGCCCTCACTGTTTTCTGTGGTGGGGTCCACTGGAGATTTGGATCTGTCTCATTCTTGAGGTTATGCCCTAAAATGATCTCCCCAATTGGATGGATGGTGAGGATATAGCACATACATCATGGTGGGACCCACAGGGTGGCCGACCTGCTGGCATGACGAGCCCAACGTCCGTGGACGCTGGGTAATTCCAGCGCGTCAGAGACGCCCCTCTTCTTACTTCTTCTTCTTCTTCTTTTTTTTCTTTTTTTTGTATTCATCGAGTGGGGCCCACATGGGACTTATCCACTCCGTCTATCAGCTAGGCCATCACATGGTGGGCCCACATGGTGGACAGCGTGGATGAACAACATACGTCATGGTGGTATGTTGGCCACACTAAATATGCCACAAAATAGGCCCCCAAGTGGGATCCACACCATCAAAAGGTGGGACCCATTCATGGACGATCCAGCCCATCCATCTCATTGCCATCACAAGGTGGGCCCAAGGGAAGAAAATGAAAAGTAAACGAAAAGAAGGGGGGAAAGGTTTGCACTCACAATGATGGTTGGACGGTTAGATTGCCGATCGGACGGTCCGGATGATGATCAGGGTCCTCCAAACTTGATCTTCACCTTCAATCTCTCTCTTTCTCTCTTGATCTCCCTCTAAATCTCTCTCTAAACTCACTCAATCTCTCAAATCTCTCTACTTCTCTCTCTTCTTTCTCTTCTCTCTCTTTCTCAAATCTCTTTCTCTCTCCTTTTTTTTCTCTTTTTCTCTCAAATCTTGGAATTGAGAGGCCACCCCCCCACGTATGGCTCTTGTATGGGAAGAGGGGGGTGCATGATGTCATGATGATGATGATGATGATGATGGGAGAGAGCATGAGAGGTATGGGTTGTGGTTGACTTTTGGTGAGAGAGGATGGGGTGGGTATGGTGATGATGGCTAGATAATGATGGGGGTATGGGTGAGGGTGATGGTGATAGATTTGACATGTTGTTGAGAATTGTGCAAGTGGGGCCCACGCCACACGCGCGTTGCGTGGCCCACCTCGAATTGCACGAACGTATGCCTCTTACACACCGGGTATCTCAATGGGACGTGCCGCGCGGCGTTGGAATCGTGGCGCCCGCGCGGTCGCAAGGGTACAAGTCTTGGGTCGTTGCGGTACTAAATCAGGGTCGCGATCAAGGCTCTCTAATCTGGTCCGTCCGGGACGTACCGGTACCGGAAACTAAACGTACGGAGGGCAATTCAGGGTACGGGTCTTACAGAAGAGATTGCTCCTCATGGGGGAGAAAGACATTCTCCTCCTGATGTTGAGACCCCATTGGGGTTGACGTTCGAGTGGCGGTGGATCCCTTGGCCAAAGCTTTCTTCGTAGGAGGCATCGTAAAAGTAAAATAAGGAGAAGATCTTGCTGAATGACAAAGGAATGAAGCGGGAACGGTTTTTGTCATTCACATAGACGACGCCAATCTGTTAACTCCAAAAATTGGTTGATAGATGTTGATGATGAATCTATGGTGGATCTTCGTCGTTCGATGGGCCTCTTGATGATCAGTGCAGATGTGGGCCTCTTGATGATCGGTGTAGATGAAGGATCTGCACCTAGAAAGATAAAGTGAGGGTCGTGCTAAGGACCCTCTGATGCTTAAGTCAAAAGAAAGATATGAATTCTCAATGGACTAATTTGTTAGTTGTATACGAAATTGCATACCTTAAGGCCATGCGATAGGGTCTTTTTATAGGTGATAATGATCCGTGAACCGTTCATGATTCACAACAGTGTATTCGTTGGTTCCGTTTTGGGAGGTGTATTGGTACGATATACCGTCTAGGTAATATTTCCTGATTGGGGGAGATCCCTGATAATACGTTTGAGATCCCGCGTATCTTGGCAGCCATAATTATCCCCATACGACAGCATTTGGTAAGCTCAGATCCGAGCAAGCCTGCTGTGGTCGGCATTCCAGGTCAACAGTCTAAGCTGCTCGGATGAAGTAGTTGTCCTGTACCATGGACGGGGTCTTCGGTCTTGCCGAGGCTGAGGCTATTTATTCAGTCGAGTTATGATTTGAGATCATAGCTGAGGTCAGTGACTAAGCCCTGAAGTTGTTGAGGATGAGGGCTCAACATTGAGGCCGCTGAGGCTGAAGGCTCTGCTTTATGGTGTCTGATTCTTCTGAGGACGAGCCTATCGACTCTGGTCTAATCCCGCCAACTGAAATGAGCATGCCTAGACCCTAATATCTGAGCCGAGGCCAATGACTCTGAACCGCTTCTATACAAAGTTGCTTACATGTACAAGCTTTGATCTCTCCTCCCCACGTGTAATATGAGGTGGCCCTCATTGAGCTACACACCATCTTCCACATCATGATCATGGACATGCTCATATTCACCCATAACAATGGTGATTAACCATTAAAAAATTACTGTAAGCTACAAAAGCTTTTTCGATCAAGATGATATTTGTGTGATCTCTTCATTTAGGTGTTTTTAACCTTATCAATAGGTTGGATGGAAAATAAACATTCCGGTGGAATCCATGAAGTTTTTAATGGTGAGGATTCAATCACGACTATTTCCTGTGGTGTGGTCCACCTAAGATTTGTGTTGCTTCATTTTTTGTATCATGCCCTAAAATGAGCTTTCAAAATGGTTGGATGGTGTGGATTTAATGTACATGCATCACTGCGATCCCGACAGTCTGGGGTCCCACCCACATTGGTGGATCCTGGGTCTCACCTAATCCACTACGGGGAAAATCCTATCCCTAAACAGGAATGCGGATCCTCTGTTGGCTGCCAAATAGGAAAACCAGTTTGGAGCTTTTCTATTGGTCCACCTCATCACATAGGTCTGCAACCGTGTCACATCCTCAGCGCAACCTGATCACACTGACATCATGACCAATGAAAAGGCTCCAAACAGGTTTTTCCTGTTTAGCAGCCAACAGAGGATCCAGGGTTTTCCTGTTTCCGGACTCCCTAAACAGGGTTTGGACACACAGGTTTGCAGTTTTAAAAAATTTGTACGACCCGTCCAAAGTTCCCTGCGTATCAACCAAGCCAGAGGATCGGAGTTTTTCTCACGAGGAGAAAAAGATCCCTTGGCCATCTCTCTCACGGTCACGGGACGGGGGAGCCGCCGTATTTTGAAGATACCGGTGCCGCATAATAAGAGAAGGAAAGAAAAAAAAAAGAAGAAAAGAGGGAAAAAAGGTCATGGCCGTACCAGGGAGGCGAAACGGGCTGATGGAGGATGAAGAAGAAGAGGAGCAAGGGCTGTTCGTCGAAGAGGAAGAAGAGCAAGGTTGGGTGTTCGATGTCGAACCTCCTCCACACCTTCGAGCTCTCTCCCAAGCAGCCCAGCTTGGCAACGTCGATGCCCTTCGCCATGCTCTTGGTAGTGTCAACTTCTTTAGCCTTTTCAGTTTGTTTGCTTTCTTATCTCGTTGTTTCAATTGATTTATTTCAGTTTCTGCCCTTTCTCTTCTGTAGTTACTTGTGCTAATCTGGTCTGAGATGAGTTGATTTGGTTCCTGGATAGAGAACCAAGACATGGATCATCCCACCCTTTTATTTTTAAGCAAGGAGATTATTTATTATTCATAAGAGATAACGGATTTACTAGTGGTTATGGCACTCTCAATGCGTGGAGGGACGGAGGGAGGCATAGATATGAGAGAGAGTTCAATATATCTGGAGGGAAAGGGTGTGGGTGGGGATGAAGGGAGGGAGGGAGCAAACTATACAGATGGAGAGAGGAGAGAAAGGGTGAGGAACTCAGAGGCAAAATTGGCACCACTGATTTGGTGGAGCATGTAAACCCTAAACCATTGGTTGATAAAAGCGCAAAGACATCCAAATCCTACTTTCAAAATCCCTTCCAATGTCCTTTTAAAACCCAAAGTTCACGACTCTGTGAAAACTAATTGCGGTGGGTAGTCCAAGGCAACTCAATTAGCCTCCTTAGTCAAGGTCACCCCTTCCTCACCGACATAGGATGATGGAACCCTCTTTTCCTCTCTCCAAGACCATACTTTTGAAGCAAAAGAGAATGTACAACTGAGGTCGTTCTTGGTATTTACAATAAAAAAATTATTAATTAACAAAGTGTGCCTCAGTAACCTAGCTTTCCAACACTACTCTTAACTAGATGAGGGGTCTTTTTGTCCAAGCTAACATCCATATTCCTGCTCTCATCCATTACCATCCAATAAGCTGGATCTACATTGTAGAATGGTTGATTTCTTGGACCACCAATCTGTTAAAGCTTTTGAGGTTTTAGACATTCTAGTCTAAGAGAGTGAGATTCGAACAAAAGCTCCTGTGTTTGTGAGAAATGTACCTCGTCCATTCGTTTTGTGAGTTTATTTTAGGACGTGCCTACTAAAGATGAGCTGGATCAAAGACTTGAGTGGGCCGAAAATGTGAGGATTGAACGTCCACAGTTGAAATATTCTTGGGGCCACAGAAGTTTTGAATCAGGCTAATCTTTGTGTCTTCAGTTCATCCTAGTAGGAATGACATTATGAACGACATGGATGGCATATAAACATCACTATGGACCCCAAGGAGGTTTCAATGGTAGGAACTTCCCTACCCACCTTTTCCTTTAGTGTGACCCATTTGAGTCTTGGATCCGGATCATTTTTGTTGGCATGTCCTAAAATGAGCTCAGAAAACGGATGGACGGTGTGGATTTCTCACAAACATCACGGTGAGCTCCACCTAGATTCCCAGCGCAGGAACTTCCTACGTCGTAGGAAATCTGCATCCGAAGACAATAGTCTAAACAAGTTGCTTTTTCTTCGGAAAGGGACCACCATGCCACACCCAAAACATGTTGACCACTGAGTGAGGCATCACCCAAGCCACTTTAAAAGATGCTAAGAAAGAATACCATATGTGCAGCACGAAGGGGGAGTGGAGAAAAATATGGTCCGCTAATTCCCCATCCTCCATGCATAAAGACATGTTTGGGAGAATCATAGCTCGTTTTTGTAAATTATCTATGGTTAGCAACTTAGCACCTGATTCCGCACCAAATTATCTTTGAAAGGAAAACACGAGGATACAAGAATGTACTTCCTTGGGGCAAACCTTACCAAAGATGATATTCAAAGCTTCGTCACCATCATGGATATGAATATTGGTATCGTATTGGCCGATATGGGGTGACATCGGAAATGAACAATTGACTCATATCGGTTTTTATTGTCCCGTATCGGCCGATACAGGGTGTATCGGCACTGATATGGGTCTTTTCGTCCAAGCTAACATCCATATTCCCTCTCTCATCCATTACCATCCAATAAGCTGGATCTACATTATAGAATGGTTGATTTCTTGGACCACCAATCTGCTAAAGCTTTTGAGGTTTTAGAAATTCTTGTCCAAGAGAGTGAGATTCGAACAAAAGCTCTTGTGCTTCTTTGCAAAGACCTTCGATGCTATCTAACCCAAAAATACCCGTAATTTTTTTTGAATATTTATGCGTGTACCTTTATTTATGGGCTGGAAGACAATGGACACAAATTTCCTGTGAAAGCCCTTCTTAGGAAGTTCCTGCACTGGGAACCTTGGTGGGGGCCACCGTGATGTTTGTGAGAAATCTACCCCGTCCATTTGTTTTGTGAGCTCATGTTAGGACGTGCAACAAAAAATGAGCTAGATCAAAGACTCAAGTGGGCCGAAAATGTGAGGATTGAACGTCCACAATTGAAATATTCGTGGGGCCACACAAGTTTTGAATTAGGGTAATATTTGTGTCTTCAGTTCATCCCAGTAGGAATGACATTATGAATGGCATGGATGGCATATAAACATCATTGTGGACCTTGGGAGGTTTCAACAATAGGAATTTCCTTACCCACCTTTTCCTTTAGTGTGGCCCATTTGAGTCTTGGATCTGGATCATTTTTGGTCGCATGTCTTAAAGTGAGCTCACAAAACAGATGGACAGTGTGGATTTCTCACAAACATCACGGTGGGTCCCATGAGATTCCCAACGCAGGAACTTCCTGTGAAAGCCTTTCACAGGAAATCCGCATCCGAAGCCTTTTATAGTCTAAACCGGTTGCTTTTTCTTCGGAAGAGGACCACCATGCCACGCCTAAAACATGTTGACCACTGAGTGAGGCATCACCCAAGAGACTTTAAAAGATGCTATGAAGGAATATCATATGTGCTGCAAGAAGGGGTAGTCGAGAAAAGGATGGTCCACTAATTCCCCATATTCCATGTATAAAGACAGGTTTGGTAGAATTATAGCTCTTTGTTTTATTTATTTATTTTTTGAGTGGCAACAATGAATTTTATTAAAGAGACCACCGAAGCGAAAAGAATACAAGCCCAAAAAAGCTCAAACACTCAAAAAGGAAGAGAAGCCAGGGCTTCTTTTACAAACACTACCCATTCGGATACAAGCCTAGCAATTCTGGCAATCGCAATAGTCACCCCTGGAATGGAATTCTGAAAACAACAACCATTCCTTAACCCCCAAACGACGTGTAGAACTGCCATGACTAACAGCCGCCACACTGCTTTCCTCCCCTTCCTTCTGTCCCCACCATGCCAGGCCCAGAGAAGGTCCTCAACAGATCTAGGCATAACCCAAGACAAACCCAAGGACGACAAAAAGTAATCCCAAATACTATCGGCGAAAGAGCAATGGATGAATAAGTGATCGATCGATTCTCCGCTTCCCATGCACATAATGCAGATGTTGGGTAAGACGAGCGCTCTTCTCTGCAGGTTGTCGATGGTGAGAATACTTTTATGTCCCACCAACCAAACAAAGGCCACCACTCTAGGGGGGCGCCATAGAACCAATGGTGAAAGGGGTGCTTTGGCAACTTGGGAGAATTGATCGCATGGATGAGCCTGAAAAAAGATTTAATCGAGAAGATGCCTGTATTCCCCCCTTCCAAACCATGCTGTGTTCTGCAAGATGATCCACAAATATCGACTTCAAAAGATCCAAAAGAGAGGTGAATTCGTCCAATTCCGAATCCATCAAGTTTCTGCGGCACTGGGGACACCAAACCAAGTTATCCCCTATCGTAGAATAGCAATCCACTATCCTCACTTGCCTATCTGGCGCAAGGTTGGCAACCCTGGGGTACGGATCTTGAAGCGGCTGTGATCCACACCAGATGTCCAACCAGAATTTGACTAGGGATCTCGATCCGACCTTGAAAGAAATGCCCCTTCTCACCTCGTACATACCCATGATATCTTTCCAAATAGTCGAAGCTTTGTAGACAGAGGAGGTTTTGACGAACCAATTACCCTGCTGGACCCCATATTTAGCCTCGATCAGGTTTCTTCAAAGTCTTCCCTCCTCCACACTGAATCTCCAGATCCATTTCCCAAGCAGAGCCGAGTTCATCAGGTGCAATGGCTTTGTACCTGCCCCCCTTCCGCTAGAAGCTTACGAACCTCCTCTCATCTAAGCAGATGAAACTTTCTCACTTTATTGTCCCCTTGCCAAAAGAATTCCCTTCTCATTCTCTCAAGCTTGTCCAAAACATACTTCGGGCACTTGAAAAACGACATAAAGTAGACTGCATATTAGTGAACGCCGATTTAATCAAAGTGATGCGGGCCCAAGGGACATATATCTACGTTTCCACGTTGAGAACCTCTATTCGATTCTCTGAATCACCTTATCCCAAATGTGCTTAACCGGCTTCCCTAAACATAGAGGCAAGCTCGGATATGTAGTTGGGAAGGAACCAACTTGACACCCAAAAGAAATAGCCAAGTGGGACAAATCCTTCGAGTCCACATTCACACCGAGCATCTCTGATTTAGCCACATTAATTCTCAACCCTGAGACTGCCTCAAAACACATGAGGATCTTTCTCAAGTTCCTTACATCGTCCACCCTCACCTCACAGAATAGAAAAGTATCATCTGCATATTGAAGATGTGATATAGTGCTTGCCATGTTTTGCAGCTGCAGGCCAGAGAAGAGACCATTTTCCTCACCCTTCTTGAGCATCCCACTAAGGGCCTCCGCCACAACCACAAAGAGGTACGACGAAAGCGGATCACCTTGGTGGGACCATGCGAGCTAGCCAAGACGGAAAAAGAAGCAGACTGAATGCAGGCTTGAATCCAACCCCTCCACTTGCTTCCGCATCCCATCCCAAGCATATAATCCAAAAAGTTCTAGTTGACATGGTTGTAAGCCCTCTCCATGTCTAATTTGCAGAGAACACCTTTCTCATTCTTCGTAACTAACGAGTTGACACTTTCGTGTGCAACTAAGAAAGTATCCAGGATTTGTCTACCCAAGACAAAGGCCCCTTGATTTTCTGAAATCACTTTAGAGATGCACCCCCTCATCCTGAAAGCCAAGATTTTGGCTAGGATCTTATACGGACTCCCGATCAAAGTGATCGGTCTAAAATCCTTAAGTTCCTCCGCTCCCTCTTTTTTCGGAATTAGGGCTATGAAGGTTGCGCCCAATTCCTTAGGCAAACGACCACTTTCCGAAAATTCCACCACATAATCTGTGACGTCCTTTCCCACCATATGCTAAAACTTTTGGAAGAACGCTAAAGAGAAACCATTCGGACCAAGAGATTTATGAAATTGCGCTCATGACTCCAACTTAAGGCGCTATGCGTGTGGAAGCTTAGAGCGGAGCTACTAGAATTATGGCTAAGTCCTAGGGTGGGGGGTGATTAGGACCTTTTTGAAATGCTTTTCGCCTACTTAAATTATTCTACAAATTAAGCTAATTAAGTAAGAACAGTTTTGACTTCCAAGCCTAAGTAGGTCCAATCACAAAGACTAGCAAATGATTAAGCAATTAAACAACCTAGTCTGAACGCATAGATTAACAAACGATTAATCAAGCACTTAATCTATGCAAGTAATGTAGACTATATGAGATAGAATCATATAAGCTCAAGTCTACACAACTAGTGAAAATACATCTTGTGTGTGAATATGCCTATCTAGTGCCTAACATACATTTCCATCAAGCATTCATAATTGAACAATTAAACATACAATGCTAAGATAACAATGTGCTTAAATACATCACAAACACAAGCATGTATAATGGTTCGACTATGTGTCTACTCCACTCCTGGTTGCTGTACTCATCCCTTGAGCACACTGGATTTCACTAAGTTTCAATCAGGTTCCTCTCAACTTAGGTGTTTTAAGCCGGTTCCACCCTACCGAGGTGTTTAATGGTTCCACCCAACCAAGGAGTTTAACAAGGTTCCTCCCAACCTTTACAACATATGTATACTCCCGCCGGAGGCTTCACACAGAGACTTGGTTCAACCCTCTCACAAGGGCCTAATTCCTACAACCGAACCTATCGAATTTGGCAATTCAAACTTTCATACTCAATCCTCCACGAGGAAAGAGCATGTGGACTCTTACAATTAACAACCTTGTCAGATCAAGGTGTCCCGTAGCGGTATCGGTGGGCGTAACGGTGCCCACCATTTCCGATACGGATACGGGCCGTATCGGCCGATACGGCCCCATATCGGCCGATACGCCCCTCGTAACGGTCCAATTTTTTTTTTTTTTGCCAAAAAATTCTAAAAAAATATGGATTAAATCCAGAAAATTCCAAACATCCCAAATATGCATTCATTTATAATTTTGAACATGTTTATTGTGGTGAAGCGGTCTACTCTTTAGTGAGAAAGCTGTATCGGGCTATCTGATGAATTTATGAAGCTGATAACCTGGAATTAACTTCAAAACTTATAAATTCAAATTTCTGTCTATTATAAGTAACACATATTATCCAACCTTTAAACCAGAATTTTTTTTTGAAAAAAATGATTTTCCCTAATTTTTAAAATTATTCCGAAATTAATCTGAAATTAAAAAAATACAAAAAAATAGCAAACCATGTGCATAATCTGTAAAATGCACATGATTGTATTCTATTATAAGTAACACATGTTATCCAACCTTTAAACCAGAATTTTTTTTTGAAAAAAATGATTTTCCCTAATTTTTAAAATTATTCCGAAATTAATCCGAAATTAAAAAAATACAAAAAAAATAGCAAATCATGTGCATAATCTTGAAATACACATTTTAACATTTTACAATGGCTAGAACATCATATTAAGGTGGAAAAAAAGCAATTAGAGGAAGAAAGATGTATAAATACCTATTTTCGGATTTCTTCAAAAAATGGCTCACGGAGCTTCGATTAATCTAAATCGTAGAAATTGGTCGTTTTAATTCTCCAAAATAGACTAATTGTGGTCGTTTTTAGCAGTGTTTACAGTATCGGTTTCGCGTTACGTTTCGCACCCTTAGGATACAGATACATATTGCGTATAAGTGGGAAATATCGGTTGTATCGCGGAATGTATCGCACTTGTTGGGAAACATGGGGAAACATTGGGAAATTGATTGAATCTTTCAATGAAACTTCAGGGATTGTTAAATTGGACCTCAATACACACATTTAAATCATATGTATAAAAAAAAGTCCACATAATGGAGTTCCTTTGTAAAAGGATCCTAAGCTATGCGCTATCTGATTGAATTGATGCAACTATTGTTTTAATTGATTCCATAATATATACAAATGTAACAAGACATTAATGTAAACACAACCAATGCATTGACAAAGTAAAACAAGCAAGAGAGTTGAGAAATATTCTAGTTTTGACTGAATGAGTATCCTCAAAATGCAGTTTTGACTATTGAACTTCAACGCAATGCAAGCTATCCTATATGGCTTAGATTGATACGAGGATTCAATAAAATTTAGAAAATAGCTAACTGGACTCAACAAACTATGACCCCTACGCAGAGTCGGAACGCGGGTCGAGCTGCGCGGTCAGCTCGCCGGGGGTGTAGGGGGCGGCGCGCCCCTGCTCGGGGTTCGGGGCGGAGCGCTCGAAAGCCCAACGGTTTTTTTTTTTAGGGAGGAGAAACTAGAAAATCGAAAAAAAAAGTCATTTTTTTCTACAAAATGGGGACTCTTGTGTGTCTAACCGATATAGTAAAATAGGCCGATCTGCAAACACTGGTTTTTAGCAAAAGAATAGATTAGAAAAGAAATGGGAGAAGAAAAGTGTGAAAAAATAAAAAAACATCAGATTTATATAAAAAAAACCCAGCCATTTTCCGACCGTTACGGGGGGGCGTAACGGCCGTTTTGGAGCGTAACGGCCGTTACGCCCCCCGTAACGGGTCAAAATTTTGGGGGCCCCCGTTTTGGACCTCGTATCGTGTAGCGGCGTCAGCCGTTTCCGTTACGTATCGGCCGATACGGCCGATACGTAATCGTTTTGGCACACCTTGTGTCAGATTTGAGCCCCGTTGATGCGCCGCTTCAGGTTGTTTGATTTCCGCTCTCTTATGCTTCAATCAGCTACCCTTTGCTCCCCTGATCACTGATGTTGATGTGTCGCCAATGCTCCAGGTCCAATGATCAGCTCCCTTGTATATAATGCTGCATTGCAGATGCCCAATGTGCTAGGAGGTGGTGAATCCTCTACAACTAGTAGGAAATGGGTTGTTTAGAGGAATACACCTAATTGGATTCCTAGGGGGTGTTTAGACAAAGGTCCTATAATGCAGGATGCCCTAATTATGATGTATTTTCATGAACACAATTAAATCAGCGGAATTAAACAGCAATAACAATATAAAATCTAGCAATCATCATCATGAACTAAGAAGATCACAAGGAACATGCAATGGAACGGGCCATTCATCACAACCATGAAGTATGAGATTCAAGTATCACTATGGCTGGATCCGGCGAGGAATGGAACCTCCCGATCTTGCATGGCTATGGCCCAATCAGTTAAAAGGAATCTCTAATTCGGAAAATCAGGAGATTTTAGATTAGGGATTTGAAATTTTGAAAATTAGGGTTCTAGGATCAAAATTAGAATTTGGAGATTGTAGGAATCGAAACAAATGGATTAGTAAAGATAGGTTTACCAGGAAGAAGGTTAGAGGGGCATAAGAAGCAATTAGAAGAAAAGAGGATCAGGGAAAAGGAAGAAACATCACCATGAGAGAGAGAAAAAAAGAAGAAAGCTCCAAGAGGCTTTTCATTAATCAATAATCCAAGTTAAATTTGTGTTTAGGGCTTTAGCCCTCTTAAATAACCAAATAAAGACATAAAAGTACTAAACTACCCCTAAAACTAAGCAAAACACGCAAAATAACGTAAGTGCGGGAAAGTTCGGGTGCTCGGTCGGGCGCCCGAAGACGTCCAAAAACGTCCAGAGAGTTTCGGGTGCTCGAAAGGCCAAACTCGGGCGCCCAATCGGGCGCTCGAAGGCAATGGTCGGGCGCCCGAAGACAGTGGTCGGGCACCCGATCGGCCCCCGAAGTCTTCAGCTCTTCAGTCTTGTTTCTCCCTTCTTTCTTCACACGTGTCTTCCCTGGATGGGGTCTTCTATGTGTCTTATCACATGTGAAGGGTCTTCAGCTCCTCAATAGTCGCTTATCCACAAGGATGATACTTGTGGTTGGCGCTTTCTTCGTTGGTACACTTGAAATGGTCTTGTGTCCTCATCATCCTACCTATGATCAAGGTGTTTAAACTCCTAGGAATCAAGAGAGAACAAGTCCATTCTCATTTGAGCTTTGAATGCTCAATGCTTGTGATGAATCACAAGGAGAATGACTTGGATGAGTTAGGATTAGAGTTTCTAATGATTTGCAATTGTGATGGCTACTAAATCACTAAACTCCCAATCTTAAGCTCAAAACTCGAAATCCCTGCTTTTATAGATAAATTTCCAATGGTAAAAAAAAACGGGTAGATTCATGAATCTTCGATGGCATCGAATGCATCTTCGATGGCATCGAAGATACATTCGATGCTTGTAAGCATACTTCGATGGGATCGAAGACTGTCCAGAGAGTTTCTTCAGTTGCTGGACATCCAGTTTCGATGACATCATATACACTCTTTGATGGCATCGAACAAGCCACTTCGATGGCTCGAAAGGTTGTTCGATGGAATCGAAGAACTGTCCAGAGAGTTTGCATTTATTGCTAGACATGTTTGATGGAATCGAACTGGTCTTCGATGGCATCGAAGACCTATCGAAATCCATTTTGATGGCATCAAAGTGCAATAAAAAACTGCTGTCTGAACTAGTTTGTTTACAACAGTTAACACCTCTTTCATTAGCCTAACTTGTAATGTTTTTCTATATGATATAAGGCTAATGATGACGACGAAGGGTTTTCCTATTTGGTTTAAGTCATTTAGAGGTTTTGGTTGTTTTGGTTCTAAGGGTTAGGGTCACCAAGGCATCTCTTTTACCTATTCTTCTTCCTTGATGCTTATTGTTCACTTGAATCTTCGGTCTTCAGCTTGCCAAGGCTCAATCAACATTATAACAAATGGGCACACGTGATTGACAAATAAGGTGCACTAGTATGCCTCAGAAAAGTGCACTAATAATTTCTCCCCACCTAAGGAGTCGACGACTACCTTCCTCCTCCTTTGAAATCCTTTTCTCAAGATCTTCTGCATCTGCATCTGATAACTGAGGAAACATTAGACTGTCTAATTTAGGTCTACCCTAATCGGCCTCGGCGAGCAGGTTTCGATAGAAAGAGACGATAACATCACAAATTTGCTCCTTCTTGGACGTGAAGACCCCTTCCACCACTAGATTCGAAATCCTGTTATTCCGGGCCCTAGCACTGGCAATGTTGTGGAAGAAATGATATTTTTGTCACCTTGTTTGAGCCAAACTGCGCGAGATCTTTGGCGCCATTTGATTTCTTCTTCTTTAGCCTTTCCCTCATACCTCTGGGAAAGATGTAGCTTGTTTTTTTAAATTATCCATGGTGAGCAACTTAGCACCCGATTTTGCACCAAATTATCTACCGCCTTTGAAAGGAAAACACAAGGATACAAGAATGATAGAATGGTTGATTGCTTGGACCACCAATCTGTAAAGCTTTTCAGATTTTAGACATTCTGGTCTAAGAGAGTGAGATTTGGAGGAAAGCTTCCTTGCTTCTTTGTAAATACCTTCGATGCTATCTAACCCAAAGATATTTGTATTTTTTTTTTTTTTTTTGAACTTTATTGATGGGTTAGGAGACAATGGACGCAAATTTCCTGCGAAAGCCTTTCGCAGGAAATTCCTACGCTAGGAACCTAGGTGTGGCCCATCGTGATGTTTGTGAGAAATTTACCCCGTACATTCGTTTTGTGAGCTCATTTTAGGACGTGTGACAAAAAATGAGCCGGATCAAAGACTCAAGTGGGCTGAAAATGTGAGGATTGAATGTCCACAGTTGAAATATTCATGGGGCCACAAAAGTTTTGAATTGGGCTAATATTTGTCTTCAGTTCATCCTAGTAGGAATGGCATTATGAACGACATAGATGACATATAAACATCACTGTGGACCCTAGGGAGCTTTCAACATTAGGAATTTCCCTACCCACCTTTTCCTTGAGTTCGACCCATTTGAGTCTTGGATGTGGATCATTTTTTGGTCGCATGTCCTAAAATGAGCTCACAAAATAGATGGACGGTATGGATTTCTTACAAACATCACGGTGGGCCCCACCTAGATTCCTAGTGAAGGAACTTCCTACGAAAGCCTTTCGCAGGAAATTCGCATTCGAAGACAATGGTCTAAACTAGTTGCTTTTCTTCGGAAGGGGACCACCATGCCACGCCCAAAACATGTCGACAACTGAGTGAGGCATCACCCAAGCCACTTTA
The DNA here is from genome assembly GCA_003013855.2 of Liriodendron chinense. Classification (NCBI taxonomy): domain Eukaryota; kingdom Viridiplantae; phylum Streptophyta; class Magnoliopsida; order Magnoliales; family Magnoliaceae; genus Liriodendron; species Liriodendron chinense. The sequence continues at coordinate 5,836,542 of ML058397.1, read as the reverse complement.
AAAGATGTTAAGATTAAGAATGAATACCATATGTGCCGCATGAAGGGGCAATGGAGAAAAAGATGGTCCACTAATTCCCCATCCTCCATGCATAAAGACATGTTTGGGAGAATCATAGCTCGTTTTTGTAAATTATCTATGGTTAACAACTTAGCACCCAATTCCGAACCAAATTATCTACCGCCTTCGAAAGGAAAACACGAGGATACAAGAATGTACTTCCTTGGGGCAAACCTTACCAAATAGGGGAACATGATATTCAAAGCTGTCACCAGTATGGATATGAATATCGGTATCGTATTGGCTGATACGGCCGTATCGTATCCGTATCAGCACGAGACGATATGCGATACGGGGTCGTATCGGCTTAACATGAAAAAAAATTGACTCGTATCGGTTTGTATCGGCCCGTATCGGCCGATACAGGGCGTATCGACACTGATATGAATCTTTTCGTCCAAGCTAACATCCATTACCATCCAATAAGCTGGATGTACATTATAGAATGGTTGATTTCTTGGACTACCAATTTATTAAAGCTTTTGAAGTTTAGACATCCTGGTCCAAGAGAGTGAGATTCGAACAAAAGCTCTCGTGCTTCTTCGCAATGACCTTCGATGCTATCTATCCCAAAAATACGCGTAAATGTTCGTTTTTTTGAAGATTTATGCGTGTAACTTTATTGATGGGCTAGAAGACAATGGGCGTAGATTTCCTGTGAAAGCCTTTCTCAGGAAATTCTTGTGCTGGGAACCCAGGTGAATTATGCACCACACATTGCGATGTCAATCATTTCGTTTGTGTTGACCCACTCGTTGAAGCCCTGCATACTTTTAGTAACCTTGTTACCATTAGACTTCTCATGGGCAAATCTTATAATATTGACGTCTCCCCCAACGCGCCATGGATGATTAAATCTCATTCTTACTACATTTAACTCCTTTCATAGAAGCTCTCTTTGATCCGGCTAACACGGCCCGTAGACAGTTGAAAACAACCATTTAAACGTCGAAGAGATATCCTTCAAAATACCTGAGATTGAAAAGGATCCAATGAAGGTGCCTTCTGACGCCCATATATCCTTATTTTGTGCTACCAGAATCCCACCTGCAACTCCTTCCGCATTCAGGACTTGCCCATCCTTTGTTTTTCACTCCCTAGATGGAATTCAAAATCTTTAAATATAAGCTTCTAATTTAGTTTCTTGTATTAGGATCTGAGCTTTGTATTTTGCACTTACCTTTTTGACATGATTCTTTTTGTCCTGATTCCAAACCCTTGAACATTCCAACTGAGAATCTTCATTGGAAACTCGAGCGGAGACACTGTGTGAACCGTACTTGACAACACATTCCAAGTTCAACAACTCTCTTAACCATTTATGATTCTTTCCCTTAGGCTTCTGCATTTGGGTTTTCGAAATCTTCTGAATGCCTCTATCCTCGACGAACTGAATGAAAGCATAAACTCTTCATCGGTTGATCCCAAAGACAACCCTACTTCTTTCCCCACACGTATCGGCATATCCCAAGAAAATGATAATTCCTCTTTGGATATGGAATGGTCAACGATATGGGGTTGGGGAAGGTCTTCAAGGAGAAGTGTAGATGGAGCAATCATTTGAGCCAAAATCTTCTTGGCTGCTTGAAGGGGAGTTACGTTAAGAGCATCTAGGGCATCGTCAAAACAATCAATACTATTCAATTCTTTCGATGGAAAGAACTGGTGCACATCCTCCATTTCCGAAGCTTTATCTTCCTCTTTTGGATTCACTATGGATTTGCAATCTAAGCTACCTGTTGGGCTACCGTTATATCTGAGCTCGGATAAAAAGAGTCTTCTACTTCGATGAGGACTCTGGCTCCTGATTGCCCCGATGAAAAGGGACTTGAGAACTTACCTGGAATGAAACTTCTGTGAAGAAATCCCCCTACCTCTCTGTTTAAATAGTTAGCTCCAAGATGCTACGTGCGAGGAAATAAGTTGTGATGTGCATGTGACTTCAAGACTTGAGTAGATTCATGTGATAAATGTGGCACGAGTGACATAGAACCCACTTCCTCCCTCCCCGCTACACAAATCAAGGTCATCGGTTGGTGTTCGAAATTAACTTGCTTCCGGCATGTGTTGACTATCGTGCTCGAAGGATCTATGAGAAAGGAAGAATTGACATTGTGAAGATCGTTCTCCTCTTGCCACCTCACACCACCAAATACACTCTCTGGGGCACGTGTCAACCCACCTATGTTTGATCTAGAAGCAATAGCTCGAGCCTCATTTCTGTTAGTGCACTTTTCTGTGGCATACTAGTGCACCTTATTTGTTAATTACTTAGGTCAGTGAGTCTAGTGTCGGTTGAGCTTAATGAAGACGAAGATCGAAGACTCAAGTGGACCTACTGCATCAAGGAAGAAGAAACAGGTAAAAGAGATGCCTTGGTGAGCCTTAATCCTTGACCAAAACCATAACCCAAAACCTCTTGATGACCCTAAACCTTTAGGAATACTTGTAGTCATCTTAGATTGGCCCTAGGTGTCCTAAAAGATCATTCAAACATTGGCCAAAGAGGTCGGGCTGTGAACAAATGGGACAACAGTCTTTTTGGTTGAACCCAGGCCTGTTCGACCGGTCGGACCGACCCCAGCAGAGACAACAACTCTCTGACTCGAACAAGCCATTGGTCGACCGGTCACGACCAGTCGTGGACCCCTGTTTGACCGGTCATGACCCGTCGGCACTAGCCGTTTTGTGCCCGTTTTACATCCGTTGGGAATTTTCTTATAAAATGGCCAGGCTCAATTTTTGGGCCAAGCAGAGGGATTTTCAGAGGATTGAAGCCACCATTGTTGGAGACCATTTGAGGCTCATATCCTCACCCTACTAAGGCATCTTCCTTGAGATTTAGCACAAGAATGGAGCATTCCAAGCTCATGAAGAAGATGACCTTCCCCCTCTTTTGATCTCTAGAGTTTGGATCAAACTTGATAGTAATATTCCTATCCAAAGCTCTATGATGAGATCCTTGTAGGCGAGATTCTTTAGGAAACACATTTCCATTAGTTGTAGAGATTTCAAACCTACTCTCCTATTACCTTGGGCATCTCAAAGGCGTTATATGCAAGGTGATTGATCAAGTGGGAGCTGAGGCATTGGCAATGCAGCGGCAACACGATCGGGGGAGCGAAGGGGAGCTGATTGAAGCACGGGAGAGTGGAGATCAAGCAACCCGAAGCAGCGCTAAACAAGGGGCTCATCTGACAAGGTTGTCAAATTGTTGAGAGTCCATCCACTCTTTTCCCTGTGGGAATTGAGTATAGAGTTTGTTTGTCAAATTCGATCTAGGGTCGTTTGTCGATCCTTGGCTTGTTAGTTGAGCCTAAAATTCTATGGATGTTGGCCGCTCCTTGGCACGTTAGTCGTGCCTAAAGACTCCGCATTTGGCGCTCCTTGGCTCGTTTCCGGGCCTAAACAAATTCTCCAAGGGGGAGCCTCCGACGCAGGAGTGAACGTGCGTCGGGTTGAGAGTTAGCCTATGTCCAAAACTTTGTTTGGGTTGAGAGGTGAATCGGTAAAACCTTTGTGTAAAGGTTGAGAGGTGAACCTTGTTTAAAACCTCCGTATAGTGAATGCTGGTGTGCTTAAGAAGTGAGTACTTGAACCAGGAGTGGAGTAGGGTGACCGAACTACTATACATGCTTGTGTTTGTGATTGAATTGAGCACATTGATATCTTAGCATTGTATGTTTAATTGTTTAATTATGAATGGTTGATTTAGATGTATGCTAGGCACATCCACACACAAGATGTACTTTCACTAAGTTGTGTAGACTTGAGCTCATTGATCAATTCTCATAGTCTACATAGGTTGCATAGATTAGGAGCTTGATTTGTTTAATCATTTGATTATCTATGCATGCTTAGACTAGGTAGCTTATTGCTTAAACCATATGCTAGTCTTGTGATTGGACCCACTTAGGCTTGAAAGCCAAAGTGTTAATTGCTTACTTAGTTTAAATTGTAAATTGCTTAAGTAGGCGAAAAGATTTTAAAATGTCATAATCACCCCCCTTTTAGGACTTAGCCATAATACTAGTTGCTCTCTAAGCTTCTGCACGCATACGCCTCTATAAGTATGTTGATCCAAAAGGCGTAATTTCAATTGGTATCAGAGCGGGTTGCTTTTCAAGGACTTAACGGTTTAGAGTGAGATCCGATATCGGAGCACTAGCATAATGTCTAATCGAAATGGGAGTACTACCAACCGTCCACCATTTTTTGACGGGTCCAACTACGTCTATTGGAAGGCTAGGATGAGGATTTTCTTACAATCCATGGATCGACTGGTGTGGCTAAGCACAAAAAGTGGATATTTTATGCTCACCGAACAAGTGGAGGTTGATGGTAAAACCATTGTCATTCCCAAAGATGATGAGAAATGGAATGATAGTGAGAGAGCTCAATACATGGTAAATGCCAAAGCTTTTAATGCGATTGGTTGTGCGGTTTCCCCGGAAGAATTTCAGCGCATTCTCACATGCGCAACTGCAAAAGAAGCGTGGGACATACTTGAGGTTACCCACGAGGGAACTAGCATAGTAAGACGCTCAAAGCTTCAGCTCTTAACCATCTATGTGGCACCCCTGGTCCTTTTTCCTTTAGTACCCCTACCTCTAACCTCTCACCTCCCACGATCACTGAAATCGTCGTAGGGACCATTATCCTTGAATGTCTCCTTACACAGATCCGAGCAACGCTAATATCCTCCACATTAATCGTCCAGGGGTCGAAACCAATGACTTCATCTAGTCATGCTCCCAGTGCGTCAAAGACGTCCGTGACCCACAACTCCAGTGGAATCCCCCACAGGCAAGGTATTTTGCAACAATAACGGTGGCCATAATGGCCACCGCCGTTACTTTTACGATATGGGTTGTAATGGTTATTATGGCCATTGATCTTAAAATCAGTATTATATCGGCTGATACGGGCATATCATGTCCATATCGACTCGATACGATATGCAATACGGGGCTGTATCAACTGTATCGGAAATGGTCGCCCCGTCTCAGTCCGTATTGGGTCGTATTGGCCGAAACAACCCATATCGATACCCGATATGCTGTACCCATATTAGTAAAAAGGATAAAAACGCCCCTTTTTCTCCCTTTTTGATCTCTCTCCCTCATTTCTCCTCCAAGCCTTCGAATCACTCAAATACATCATTGGGTAGGGATTTTCGGCGCCATTAACAGCTACTTGGAGGATCAAAACATCGGATTTCAAATCGAAACAGTTTCAGGCCGGTTTTGGAAAAAAAAAAAATCAGACAATAGGTAATTTTTTTTTTTTTTTCTATTGATCCTTGTTGAAATCCATAATAATATTTATTAGATGCCTAGATCTACAAAGAACTACCAGATTTGAAGATCGTTTTGATCGTTTTTGGTCTTTTTTTGGGCATTTACGCTCGATTTTTGTGAAAATTTAAAAAATAGCTTTTATTATAATTTTTTAATCTGATCTCAAATCTAGAGGGGGGAGCCATTTCCGATTAGATCTATAGTAGATTTGATCGGAAAAAAAGTTTTTAATATTAAATCTGTTGAAAATTTTGGAAATTCCAGATTTCTTTTTTTTAATTTGATGATATAGATCTGGTGAGGGGAGTTGATCTGATCTACATTAGATTTGATCGGGAAAAAAGTTTTTTTTTTTTTTTTGGAAATTCTAGAAAATGTTTTCATTTTTTTTTCAAATATATTGCTTTTAGAAGAGGGGGGGGGGGGGGGGGGGGGGGGGGGGGGTTAAGATTTACACCAGGTTTGAGTAGTTTTGTTGTTGTTTTTTTCAAATATTATGTCTAGTTTTCTTCAATTTCAATTTTTTGTTGTTAATTGTTTTTTTTTAAAAATATGTTGAAACTTGAAATGTAATGCGTATCTATGGGGAGTATTTTGCATCCGATCTGGATCATTTAGTTATTGTTGGGGAAATCGAAGTTGGGGACCTGATTTGGAGAAAATTAGAAAATTGTTTGATTTTTAAGATTCTTTTTTCCTTGTTTCAAAATCTCAAATTGAATTTATAATTAGTTAATGACGCAATGTATATGTTTAGTTTCTTAGGTGATGATGCAAATTGATAACACATTCTCTTTGTTGTTTGTGGTGTTTTTTTTGTGGCTTGTGTACATTGCAGAGTGCCAGAGGCATTGTCTTGTCTACTCTACTCTACTATTGTGTATTGAATTTGATTGGCCATTGTAATATTTATTGGGGATGGATGGGAATGAGAACGAAGATGTAGGGTGGAAGTATGGAGTAAGGATAGGTGGGAGTAGACATCAAATTATGTACAAGTTTTGCAGTAGGAGTGTGAGCGGGGTGTAACCCGATTAAAACAACACTTGGCCCGTTAAAATGGTCAAGTTTCAGGGTGTCCAAGTGTCCCTTAGGCAGTAAGGGAGAAGATGAAGAAAAACTAAGAAGAAATTAAAGGTAAACAGGTGATGAGGGAGAGAGAAGAAGGCTACGTTTGATGCATGTAGAGCAGGAGTATTTGAGGATCCTATGCCACTGCTTGTTGAGGAGATTGAGTTAGGGGAGGATTCAGAGGTGACGATTGTGAGGATGGAAAGTTTACGATCTCGACGTGAGGATGAGGAGCAGCGTCGAATGTTTGGGAGGACTGGTTTGCTTCGTGATGTGGGTGAGGGGAGTGATAGTGGTATTGGGCATGGCAATAAAGGATTATTTGGGGGCTCTAGGGCAGGGTTACACACTCCATATTCACAATCTTGATGATGAGAGGGAGCCACGAGCACTTCCTGGTGATGAAACAATGTTTAGAAAGGCCACTAGCATGTAAAAGAAATTGAAACACAGATGGTCCAAGTAAATAGTGGATAATCTTGAAAAGGTAGCTGCAAAGTTGTTCTTGTACAATAATATTCCTCCACATGTTGCAGATTGCCTATACTTTTAGGGGTTTGTGGATGTGATAGCTGATGCGGGACTCGGGATTAAAGCGCCCAGTTCTTATGACATAGATTCGAAGTATTCAAATGAAGTGTACAATGATACGGCCGTATCATATCGTATCATTTTTCTGCGAGGCGATATCGTCATTCAGAACCATGGTTACGGACCCTGTAATGACCATTATAGTTTCTTTTTTAATTTAAAGAAAAAGACTTGAAAAACCTGTATCTGCCCTGTAATGTTGAAAAAAAAAAAAATAATAATCCGAAAAACTTGTATATACCTCGTAATAGACCATTACGGGGCTATTACGACCTTTATAAGGGGCTTAACGGGCCGTTAACGGTGGTTATAGGTCATTTTTTTCATAACAGTTGTTACGGCTGTTATGACCTCATAACGTGTAATGGTTGTTACTATTACCTTTACGTAACGGCCTTTATGACACACCATGCCCACATGAGATACCATGCTTCTACCTTGCTGAAGTACTTATCAGCCCATTTGTGAACTGTCATCACTAGGCCATCGTTGAACAAAACAACTACCACTATGATCTCGTTTGGGTTGGCATCAAAGCCTAATAGAGACCCAAAGCTCAGACTCACCCAATGCCTTGATGATAACATCTTCCTCCTACAATCTACACCAGGCTAGGAATCATCCATGAACATCCAAATCGAAGCTCCCCTTCTTGTCTACATGAACAAGGAATGCTGCAAATTAGGCATGGTCTTCTGCAAAATGTTCGGGTCTACACCTTCTTCTCAATATAACCTTGCCCTCTTCCTTTCTCATCACGCCCCTTGCCTTCTCCCTCTCATCCCTACCTAGTCTTCCTTGGATAACCTCGACCCCATGATAACCGTTTTTTGCTACCTCTTCTGCCATCCCCATGCCTTTGATAACCTTATTGCTACTTTGTCTGGAATTACCTAGCAACACTCCTACATCTTCCATGACGTTTGGTCCGTATGCTTTATGAACAGTAATCGCCCTACCCTTGAAAACCTGGCCATGTAATTGATCAACAGCTTGAACCAGTTCTTCCTCTGTTTGCAACTGCATGAAGGTGAAACCCCTAGGATTCATCCTCTTCCTCCCGAGGGATAGCCACGTCCATCACAGGACTGTTTTGCCCAAATAATCTCTGGAAATGACTCATTGACCAAGCCTGAGGGAAGCCCTCCACAAATAGCATTGGGTAGTCTCGAATAGAGTGTCCTGACTTTAGCCTTCGATCCTTCTTCCTATTCGACACCACCTGCCAGCCCTCGTCTTTCTTGTAAGCTCGGACCCCATTCTCATGAAGCTTACCTTTCCCTTTTTCTCCTCTTCCGGGTCGGATCTCCTAATATCCCCTCGATTTCGCGGCGTGTTCATGAGGAATGAAGATTTTTTTCCCTGATTTGCAAATTTCGTCTAGGCATTTTCCATGAAGATTTTCCCTGATTTACAAATAGCGTTGGGTAGCTTTGAATCAAGCGTCCTGACTTTAGCCTTTGATCTTCTGATGAGATGTTAGAAACCAGTTGAGATGATTCGATTGTCACTTACTTTTCATTAGTGGGTTTACCAACTTTTTCACATGCAAAGAGATGATGTTTCTGAGTTGCACACAAATAGCCTCTGAACAAGCACTAAAATAGCGAAAATAGCCTCCACAATAGTCCCAATTATCCAACCCACTAATTTGATCCTTTAATTCATATCCTCAATTCATCTGATCTCCTATCTCAACACTTTGTCAAATACTGAGTCTACTTGGACCAAGTTAACTTGGTATATTCATTGAATGAATCGATAGTTTGCTTCAAGTTTCTAAAGAGGGAAGGACTAACCTAGAATCTGACAATACAACTCATCATGTCTTGGTGCAATTTGTTGAGTTTTATTGGTTATGGTTGCATGAAGCGTGAAGTGAATCAATGAGGAGTGGACCATATGGGGTAAATCAAGAAAAAGATAAGCCGTCACTTTTTATTCATTTTTTTCATCTTCTTTTTTTCGTATCTCAATGAATTGTGCCATGATCACCAAATTTTGCTTTATTTCTAATTGGTTGACTTTCAGCAGGTCATTTCGACAAACAACATTTCAAAGAATAGAATGATATGTGCTTAGAGAGAAGTGTATGAACTGTATGTATTTCATTGATTGTAATGGTGTATAAATACAGTCTCTTTTCAAGGCTAGCTGCTCTAGCAGCACCTTTGCTTTGAGCATTCATTCCATTGATGGAACCAGGATCTATGCTCAAGCTGGATTGGACGTGTTTTTGAACACTTTATGATTAATCAAATTCACTTCTTCAGGTTAGTTATACATGCTAGCCATCAGAATGTTGGTCTTCCTTTCAGCACAACTGGGAAATAAATCCTTGGTTTCTCCTTTCCCTGAAAGTTAATAAAGATACAAGTTGATTGTGATGTGATCTTCGAGGGTCTTAAGTAATCAGAGTGCAAACTAGACCTTTATCTTAAGAATAACTTGATCTCGTTATGGCTCCTGAAATTGAGCAGATATATTTTGTGGTATTCGTAAGCAATATATTAGCCATCTTCTACGTAAGGAGGGGAAGTTTGATTAGTGTTAAATGGCCTGTACGGAGCATGGGGAGTAGACTAATGTTGTCAAATCGCATATGCCATCGTATGCGACTGGCATATGCTGTTCGCATATGCCATCGCATACTCGCATATGCGATCGCGTATTTGCACTGGCTTTTTTTTTTTTTTTTTTTTTTTAAATTTTTAAATTTAAAAATATGTAAAAAAAGAGAAAAAAATATAAAAAAATGGAAAAAATATAAAAAATAGGAAAAACTAAGCCTAATTACTACAAGTGATTGGATTGAGTTCTTTTACCTATTTCATTGTAGTTTAAGACTATTAAATGATGTAGGACGTTGAAACGTGCCATGATATGTAAGAAATAAGATTTATATCATCACAAGATACTTAAACAATATTCAACTTTCCACATCCCACAACAATGCCAAACCATTTAATAGTGGAATCCATGGAGATCAAAGCTTACACACAAGTTAGGGCTGAATCCAAATCAAATTAATCAATCTAGTTGATGCCAAAACATATGGAAACCCTCAAACTTGTGTAGGATTTCTCCACTATCAATGTGATTTTCTAGCCACAAAGGAGGGCAATGTCAGGTTAAAAAATTGGGGAAAAGTGGAAATTAGGTGTTATAGGATTAGAGTTTCTGATGTAGGAAGGTTTAAAAGTTAGGGGAGATTCAAACCGGAAGAAAAAGAGGGCCACACGTAGGGCCCGCATATGCGCCGCAAGTGCGTAGGTGGCTCGCACGTGTGGAGGAAACGACCACCTCTACCCTAGTGGGCCAGGGGAGATCTCCCAACCCCCAAAGTTTCATCTTGATTCGACTTCCAGTGTGTGCACAGTGCTTTGCCGAAGGTTGCAGTCCTGTGACGGGCTGAATCTGAAAGATGAACAACTGTCGCTGTTGGACTGTTTTGTTGGCTGGAAAACATGGAGAATGTGAAGGGATGATGAAAGAGATGATGATGATGATGGTGGTGGATGAATCAGGATGAGGCTTCATACCTTGTTAGTCTTCCTTGGGGGCTTCCCACCCTCAAGGGAAGACTACTAAGGTGTGACGCCTCATCCCGATTCATCCACCACCACCACCACCACCACCATTTCTTTCATCATCCCTTCACCTTCTCCACATTTTCTAGCCAACAAAAGAGTCCAATAGCGACAGTTGTTCATCTTCCAGATTCGGCCTGTCATAGGACTGCAACCTTCGGCAGAGCACTGCGCACACCAGAAGTCGGATCGAGACAAAACTTCGGGGGTTGGGAGATCTCCCCTGGCCAACCAAGGTGGAGGTGGCCGTTTCCTCCACACGTGTGAGCCACCTGCGCACATGCAGGCCCTATGTGTGGCCCTCTTTTTCTTCTGGTTTGAATCTCCCCTGACCTCTAAACCTTCTTACATAAGAAACTCTAACCCTAGAACACCTAATTTTCATGTTTCCCTAATTTTCCCCAAATTTTGAACCCTAACATTGCCCTTCTTTGTGGCTAGAGAATCCCATTGATAGTGGAGCAATCCTACACAAGTTTGAGGGTTTCTATGTTTTGGCATCAACTAGATTGATTAATTTGATTTGGATTCAGCCCTAACTTGTGTGTAGGCTTGAATCTCCATAGATTCTCCTATTGAATGGTTTGGCCATGTTGTGGGATGTGGAAAGTTGAATATTGTTTAATTATCTTGTGGTGATCTAAATCTGATTTCTTGCATATCATGACATGTTTTCACGTCCTGCATCAAATTTGGTATCAAAGGCTAGGTTTTTCATAGGGGAATGCATTGCATGTTTAGGACTTAGTTTGTTTCTGTCCATTGTGTGCATCAAATCTCCTCATTTAGGGCCTTTTAGGACCCATAATTCACAACATGGGTTGCTGAATTTTCTGTTGTCAGAAAATCCACAATTTACATTGATGAATTTTCTGTTAACAAATTATTTGGGCAGTTATATTACTGGAATTTCAGTAGAGTCGAGTAATTTCCTTCATATAGAGTCCTATATGTTCATTTAGCGTTACTTAGGTGCATATAGTGGTGTCTAGGTGCATATAGTTGCATTAGAGGGCCTTTGGGAGCTAATTCGAATCCCTCGGGTAAAATAAGAACAACCCCTACATTCAAAGCCCCCTTTTTACCATTAGCAAGAACTTGTTTCAGTTGTATCTCATAAGGGATTCGAACAATTGCTTCAAATACAGTATCAGGAAGCACAGCTTGTGGAACCTCAATATCCACGGGCTTATTAGCTAAATGGCAATTGACGCATAATACGCCTAATTACTTCTTGTGGATTTTCATAACCCTGCTGCGCAAAAATGGGATATGCATTTGAAATAGATGTCCGAGTTATGACATATATCATGATCGATACGGAAATGAATCGAGTCATCTGTTCCTTTTGAGTTGAGTGAGTAGTTGTATGCCCACACGTACTGGTCGTGGTTTTGGACTACACCCTACGCTAACCGTGGAGCAATTGCAAGAGTCCTTGAATAACATGACCCGACAGTTTGAGTCTATGAGTAGACGCATGGAACGGCGTATTGATCAACGCTTTGGTCAACTTAATGTGCGTGTTACCCAACTTGAGACCACTACTCGGGTCAACCCCACCATTGGGGAAGATGCCCAGTCTCAAATAGGTGGCCCTGAGGATAGGCGAGGTAATGATCGCAAGCAGGGAAATGGTCATTGGCATGCGCTGGCGTATCTAGCCTGCGAGGGGCATTGCTACCATTATGACCCTAATGTGCATCTCCTTAAAGGAGTTAAGGTCGACGCCCCTGCATTTGATGGCCGATTAGACCCTAAAGCCTTTCTAGACTGGCTGGTGGACATGGACCACTACTTTTAAGTGGTACGATATGTCGGATGCCTGTCGAGTCCATTTTGCTAAGATGAAGCTTATGGGTCAGGCAAAGAGATTTTGGGCCATTGTGGAGCGTAAGAACGAAAGGTTGAGGGAACCCCCAATAGTCCATTGGGCAGAAATGAAAGAAGTTCTAAAGGAGAAGTACCTCCCTTTCTCTTATCGCTTGAAGTTGATGGAAGACTGGCGGTCTCTTCGCCAAGGTGCCATGAGTGTGACCGAATACATTGAGAAGTTTGAAGAGTATTTGACTTGCTCACTCTTGCTTGATTTAAGACAGGCCTCCATTCTGACATTAGGAAAGAATTGCTCGCTAAGGACATAGATACCCTTGAACAAATGTATCAAGTGGTGATGGAAGTTGAGCAGTATCTCAAGGCACTTATGGGAAGGTGGTTTGATTCTCGAGATTCTAGCACCAAGGCCAACCCCACGGGGGCTAAGCCTAGCACTGGAAATCAATACAAGCCTTCCAGTAACTCGTAGTCTAGACCCAAGGATGATAAAGGAAAAGGAGTTGTTGGGTCTAGCTCGTGTAGAGGTGACGCGACTAGGTGCTTTAGATGCAGGGGTTTGGTCACTTTGCCCACTAGTGTGGCATGAAAGTGGGCACCAAAGTGTTCTTTATTGATGAGCAAGTAGAAGTAGTGGCCCCTAACAGTGATGGTGAAGAGGAAGAATATGTGCCAGTGGAGAGTGCTAGTGATGAAGAAGGAGCGCATGAGGCCGCGATGCTTGCAGTTGTTCGTTGTGCCTTTGTGCAAGTAAAATGTACCAACGATTGGTGCCGCAACACGATCTTTTACACTTCTGCAAAATGTGGGGACAAAAGTTGTAAGGTGATCATGGATAGTGGTAGTTGAGCCAATGTGGCTTCAACTAGCATCGTGAGCCGTTTGGGCTTGAAAGTTGAGACCCATCCCCAACCCTATAGAGTTTCCTGGGTTGATGAGACTTCCATTCCAATATTGTAGCTTTGTCTTGTTCCTATCCAGTTTGGATCATATGCAGACAAGCTGTGGTGCGATGTGGTCCCCATGGATGTTGGCCACATCATCTTGGGTAGCCCTTGGTTGTATGATCGGGATGTTACCATATTCGGTCGCTCGAATGTGTGTACATTCATGTTTGAGGGTAAGAAGATCAAGTTGAATCCTCTACCACCCAAGAACACTACTGGAAAGGAGTCCACCACAAAGAGTGGTGCAAGCGGCTTGAAGGAGTCCCAGTCCAAGTCTCTCCATATTCTGAATGCCAAAGAATTTGAGAAAGAGACCGAGTCGGACTTTGTGGTGTTTGCCCTAGTGGCTAGGGAGAGTACACCAGAGGTTGGTGTAGAGTTGCCTATTGAGGCTGTTCCGGTATTGGACGAGTTTCGTGATGTTTTTCCTGATGATCTACCGGATGAGCTTCCCCCTATGAGGGACATACAGCACGCCATTGATTTAGTCCCTATGTCCTTGTCCCATAGGCCATCAGAGTCCGCAAAGTCCTTTGCACAGCATATCCATTTATTGCATCAAGAAATCAGGCAGATTATCAATCTTAATAATGAACAATACAAACTTTTTGCTGACCAACATAAGAGGTACAAGGAATTCAATGTGGGAGATTCTGTGATGGTTCGTATCAGGCCAGAGCGGTATCCTCAGGGAACCATTCGTAAATTACACGCACGTAGCGTTGACCCATTCAAAATTGTCAAACGAAGTGGCCCCAATGCATATGTGGTAGATCTTCCACCTTCGATGGGGATTAGTTCCACATTCAATGTGGAGGATCTAGTCACATTTCAGGGTACCCTTGATCCTATGACCAGCCTTTCACCTGACCATCCCAGAGCACCAGATCATCACCCTGACCCATGGCCTCTTCCCGACCTCTCATCCCAGCCTCTACCCCCTTTGCCTACCCTTCCTACTACCAGGGATGAGATAGAGGACATCATGGACTATGAGATTGTCTCGACACGGGACGGTGGATTTCAGAAGTTCCTCGTCAAGTGGAAGTCACGACCGTCTTCAGATTGTTCGTGGCTCAGTTAGGAGGAGCTTCAACGGCTTAATCCTGATATTCTAGACCGATGCAAGAGCTTTATTTCGCAGCCAGGGAGAGTTGATGGAGACATCATGCATGTACCTCCACTACGCACGTATGAGAGGAGGAGGATCCCACCGTCGATCTACCTTGGCGACAGCTTGGATTGAAGACCCACAACTTGTGGGAGGAGTGTTGAGAGTTTTAGAGTCTAGGTGGATCCGATCATGGCCCACCATGTCATGATCGTGGCCCACCGTTATAGAACTTTATAGGATTTTGAGTTTTATTACTTTTCATGATTAGAGTTTTGATGGTCGGATTGGATTGATTATTAGTTGTCTAGTTTTATTATTTTTATGTGGACCCTTTTTATTTCGCAAGGGCAGTTTTGTCATTTTTTCCTCTTAGAGTTTTCTATAAAACTCCAATTGGGGGGGGGGGGGGGGGGGGGGTTTGTTTTTTATACATGGAATAAAAAAAAAAAAAACTTGTTTTCTCTCCTCTTTGTGTGTAGAGACGTGAGCCATAAGAGGGTGGGAAGCCCCCTCTTGTTCATCAAGGGAAGACTATCGAGGTGTGAAGCGTCATCCCGATTCATCCACCAACACCACCACCACCATCATCTCTTTCATCATCCCTTTACCTTCATGTTTTCTAGCCAACAAAACAGTCCAACAACGACAGTTGTTCATCTTCTAGATTCAGCCCGTCACAGGACCGTAACCTTCAGCGGAGCACTGCGCGCACATCAGAAGTCGGATCGAGACGAAACTTCAGGGGTTGGGAGATCTCCTCTGGACAACCAGGGTGGAGGTGACCGTTTCCTCCACACATGCCTCCCCACACATGCGAGCCACTTGCTTACATGCAGGCCCTATGTGTGGCCCTCTTTTTCATCCGGTTTGAATCTCCCTTGACCTCTAAACCTTCCTACATCGGAAACTTTAATCCCAGAACACCTAATTTCCACTTTTCCCAAATTTTGAACCCTAACATTGCCCTCCTTTGTGACTAGAGAATCCCATTGATAGTGGAGCAATCCTACACAAGTTTGAGGGTTTCCATATGTTTTGGCATCAACTAAATTGATTAATTTGATTTGGACTCAACCCTAACTTGTGTGTAGGCTTGGATCTTCATGGATTCCCCTATTGAATGGTTTGGCCTTGTTGTGGGATATGGAAAGTTGAATATTGTTCAATTATCTTATGGTGATCTAAATCTGATTTCTTGCATATCATGGCACGTTTTCACGTCCTGCATCATTAAACCATCTATAAAATAAATTATATGTTTAATTACTTGTATTATATTTACATAAAATTTAACAAAACAAACAACATGTTACATTAAGAGAGTTAATTATTAAAAACTTCAAACATAAAATTTTTATTGATAAATGATAACTTGATAACTTGAACAACTTATAAGTTACAAGTTAAACTTAATTTAAAAATGCAATTTACAGTGTACAAAAAAAGAAAAAAAAAACACTACTTTCCAAGTATGCCATCGCATACTATCCCGGATCGCATATGCCATCATCGCATATGCGATCCATCTAAAAAAAATGGCATATGCGATCACATATTCGCATATGCAATTGCACATAACAATGGAGCAGACCTAGTACTCATGACTGTACTAAGTCAGAATAAGAGGGAACTGTGAAAGTTGGCAACATTGCTGTAATTTGCAGGTTTGTTAGTGGATCCACCATAGCCAATACTGGTCATTGTTGGTTATAATTCCTTGCTGCTCCATATCCAATAAAACATGTTCCCTCATCTAGTGGGCAACTTGGCCCTAGTTCTCTTATATCACATGCTGGTTCCATGTGTAGTTTTTTTATTGGGGCATGAACTATTCTTTAGCATGTCGATTTTGCGATGTGTAGTAGAAGCAATTGCAGATGTCTTTTTTCATGATGCCTTGAAGGTCTCAAGTAACCTAATTTCATAGCTCCTTTTGTGGTTTATCTAACGTCTAGGTAACCCCTGAAATGGAATGTTTTGTGCTACTTTATATACATTTTACATGCTGTGGTGTTTTGCGTTTGTATTTCTTTTTTCCTTTCTTTTTGACTTTATCTTATGTGAATGAAATGAAGATAATCTGAGTGGCGGCAGTATTAATGATCCAGTTGAAGATGGTGATACTGCACTTCATCTTGCCTGTCTCTATGGCTACACATCTTGTGTTCAGGTGGCAACCTAATTTTGCAAGCTCTTTGTTCTGTTTATGTACTGATGGAATAAGGATACTAATGGTACAAATGCTCAGCTATTATTGGAAAGGAGAGCTAGCTTGGAGTCCAAAGACGAGGAAGGCGCAATCCCTCTTCATGATGCTTGTGCAGGAGGTAGACAATTTTGAGTGAATAGCACAACCCTCACCCAAGGATATTTACGTTATATTCTGGCCTTTTAGTTTGTGCGGGTGGGGCCAATCGTTCAGTGATCCCTTTTCCTTCCTGATATATGTTGCCCTTAAATTTTCCCTGATAGGAACAATTTTACTTAATCAAGCTTGGCCTTTTCTTTTGTTGAATTTGCACCACAGCTGCATCCTTCTTCTTAACCATTGATTTTCACTGGATGAATTGAAAGATTAGGGTCATTCGACCAAGGAGATTTTTGAGGCAACGTCCTACAATGGAGTGGCACAACATACGGATAATCTGGGTCACGGACCATAGGCCCTACCTGTACAAACTGAAACCTGAATATGCTGTGCATATCCCAAGGTCGAGGATCCCACAATTCCTCATCTTAGAAACCACTATCCTTGCTACCTTGTGTGTATCTATTTTGACTAATGGTGTCTGCAGGATTTACTGAAATTGTCCAACTTTTGATTGATGCGGCTGATGGACCAAACTGTGTAAGGAGAATGCTAGATACAGTTGATACTGAAGGAGATACTGTGAGTGGCATTTGAAATCCGCACAACACGTATTCTTTAATGTGATCCATCACCATCTGATTGAAGTACATGAATTATTTTCTCTCTAGCCTCTTCATCATGCGGCGAGAGGAGAACACTTGGATGTTGTACGTTTATTGGTGACTGCTGGAGCTTCTCCCAGAAAGCCAAACAGCTTTGGAAAGGCTAGTAAAAAGAGTGTTCAATGACCATTCTTTCTTTCTATCTTTTTTTCCCCTTTGATTTTCTTTTTTTCAGTCACACTACCTTATCTTTAAGATGCTGATTGTTGATTTCAACAGATCCCAGCAGAGCTCCCAGATCCAGGCACTGAAGTTCGGAGCTTTTTAGAAGCTGCTGTTGCTAGTGCTGCAGCCTCCCACTAGGATTCTCTTGTTGTGAGTGCAGCTGCGGACGTTCTTCACATTTCTTTCTTTACAAAGGTAAAATTTTCTCTTTTATAGTAGACTCTAAAGCACTAATTGATGAACTTGAGGAGATGAAGCCAGTGGATGCAGTTTATTCATGTCCATTTTGTAGTTCCATAGGGAATGCATTTCTTTTTTCCGTGTTTCTCAATGCTTGAGTTTGGGTAAGTACTTCCATCCTTATCGATTATCATTAGAAACAGTATTGATCATGATGGTGGATCATTAATATGTCTGAACTAGGAGTTCTACCATCCTTGACCAGAGGACATGCACAATGTAATCCAGTATCTAGTTCGTCCAAATGGGGTCCTTCGTTTTGTGATCTGGGTTATTGGTATATGGTGCGGGTGGAAGTGATGAGATCGAACAATGTCTCTCTCATAGGGATAACTAATCCAAATCTCGGATCTACAGGGACTCCTCAACCTGTCTTCGTCAAATCCACGACGGGATATCTCGAATCCACGAGACATTCTCTTCGAATCCACGAAGAACGACTTGAATCCACGAGCAAACAAGAGAAAACTCTTAAGTTTTTATTCAAAATATATCAAAGATGTCTAAAACGAATTCAAAATAGCATTAAATAGTAAAAGAAACCCTAATCTACGTAGCCTAGGTGTCCTAATTGCAATATGAAACTAATTAAACCAAAATCGGAAGAAAATCATCCAGAACGAAAAGTTCGCGTGCACAACTGTGCGTCTGTCGTCGACCGACCGGTCGTCAGGGGTGCCGACCGGTCGGACAACAGGTCGGTCTAGGCGTAAAACAGTCCAGAGAGTTCTGGGGGCCCCTGGACTAATTCCGACCGGTTGGATGACCGGTCGTCAGGGGGTCCGACTAGTCGGTCGACCGGTCGGCAGGGGTCTCCTGTTGCCGTTTTCCCTGGCCTACGTGGCCGTTTCTTCGGTCCGACCTCGGGTCCTTTCGGGCCCACTCCTGGGTCCTCTTCATGGCTCTTGCCTTGCCTCGATCGAGGGGCTGCCTCACTACATCAGTATGTCGGGCATCTTCATTGATAGATCATTTTGCATCTATCTCTATGATAGGATGATTCTAATCTTTAAATTCGTGGCCTGAGAGTAGATCGTCTAGAAGAGAAACACCACAATGGTCCAAATTCAACAAATAAGGCCCAAGCTTGGTTTGGAGGATTGTTCTATTGATGAAAATTTTAGTTCGTGGTCTATCCACCATGGGGGCCCAAAAGGCTAATGGCTTGGATCATTGGAACCATGGGTCCCACTTGTACAAACTGAAGACCTGAAAATTTTGTGCATATTCTTAGTTGAGGATCCATTCTGATATACCCATCTCTGCTCTCTCCTTTGCTTCAGAATGTGTAATAACCAAAGTTATATGCATAGTTCCGAAACTTGAAAGCTTGACTCAACTAGATGTTCAGCCAGGTTGGGTGACTCGAAGAATCGACCTGACTGGACTTGATATTTAATTATTGCAAGGGCCTGTTTGATTGGAGGTAAATGAAAGTAAATTGTGGTAAAAGTATAATGATGATTTTTACCGCCCGTTTGATAGAGATGGAATTCCACCTCGAAAACAATGCAAATTTCAACCTCTTTTCAAAGCAAAACTCTGTGGGCCCCACCATGATGTATGTGTTATATCCACACTGCTCATTCATCCTTTCAAATCATTTTAGGACATGAGCCCAAAGATGAGACAGATCCAAAGATTAAGTGGACCACACCACAGATAACAGTAGGTTCAATGGTAGACGTAATTATTCTTATTGTGGGCCACTTGAGCTTTGGATCTGCCTCATTTTGGGCTCATGCCCTAAAATGATTTGGAAAAATGAATGGACGGCATGGATATAACACATATATCATGATGGGGCCCACAGAATTTGGTACATAGCACGGTATCCAATGTGAGAATTTTTGGGACAACTTGCATTTCTAAGGAAATATGAAAGTAAGTAATCATTACTTATTTACATTCAATGCATTTCATATCTCAGCTATCAAACAGGCCGTAAATTGAAAATGTTAGGAATGTAGATAGATATTTAAATAGTTAAATTAATATTAAGTAAAATATAAAACGTAACTCAAATAAAAAGCTACAAAGATACCTCACTGGTTAAGTGTGTTGCTTGCTTTGGTTGAGGTTGGGGGTTCAAATCCCCATTCCCTGCCTTCTTTATTTTTAGTTAAATCTCCACCCAGGGGGTGAGTTACTCAGTTCGAGTCACACTGTGTCGTGTCGAGTCAATTTGACGACTGTCTCTGAGTCCAGGACGAGTCAGTCCCAGTGCCAAGTTTCTCAGCTACTGCTTGAAATCTTGCCAAGCTGGGTAAGTGAGTTTTGGAACTATGATTATGATCCCCTGACCTGAGGGTATGAACATTATATTCTGGCACATGGGGTTCATGATTCAGTGATCCAGACTGTTGGTCTGTTTGCTTCCTCTGTAGATGGTGATGCAATCAGCCCACATCTAGATCAAGATATAAAACCCATGATCCAGGCTGATTGGAAAAAAGAGGGCCCCTAAGATATATAATCTTTCCCATTAGATTGGTGGGTCCCATGGATGGCAAATCAGATCATGGACCTCACACGTGTGGGTTGTTCACATGTGCACTGCTCATCCGTGTTGCACCTTGTGGTCTATACAAATTGGTTAGCTCTGTTAGCATGTTTTCTGTTTAATTCCTTAGTTTGTTCCTAATTAAAATGTTTAGCAGGTTCTAACAGTCCTAGTTGGATGTGTATGGATTGTAGAGCCATTGTTTCTATACAATAGTTATTTCCCCGTGGCTTGAAATTGGAGGTGAGGCTCTTCCTCTGTGTGGTGAGACATTAAATGAACTGTGGTTTGGAGATATCCCATTCTATTTATCCTTCCACCCTTCATTATCTATTCATGTTTACTTTGAAACAGATCTCAAAACATTTCATCAGTTGGACATATGTTCAGAGGCTGCTTTGTCTGTTTGAATAGATTTTTCAGATTCCTTGACTTTTGCAAGTTTCTGGATTTTCTGCAGTTCAATTCAATCTGATCTGCTCCTTCCATTATTTAAACCCATTATCTGAACCATTTGCTCATCAAATGTCTGTTGAGAATCTGATTCTTTAGTAGCTATTTGAGAATCTGATTCTTTAGTAGCTATTTTTGGTTGTTGCTTCTGATCTCTTTTCTTCTGGAGTTAGGTCTGACACAGTTCTGATTGAAAGACAGCTGCGCAACAACTATATAGGCTAGGTAGTAAGTACCATTAAGAGCCAGTCCTTTACAATCTGATTTTGTTGATTATCTGGTGGTTGTTTCAACTGAAATCCGTTAGGTCCAACATCAATCAAAGTTTTCACCAAGTTACCCTTTCACCCAATACCATTCCATGTTTTTCCATATTCAGCCCATGAGCCAGCCAGCCTTTGAATCATTGAGAAGTTGTAATATTTTGATCTTGGAGGTTTTAGGGATACCCCACATCCATGATGAGGCAAATCTTATTAATGGTTTGGATCATTAAAGAAGTTCCCATGTTCTGTCTCTAAAGTGTTGAAGTATCTTATAGCAATATTAGGGATGTACTTTTATCAAACCTGGAATAGAGGGACCATTTATACTGGCCTAAGTAGTTACCATAAAAACTGAGTGCATAGAACTGGAGAAACAGGAATGTCATAAGAACCAACCTTTGGTTGAATGTTATGTACCATTGGGTCTATTCATATATTGGGCCCTAGCATGGATAATGCCGTATATGCAATATTGCACCTATTAGACTTTCTTATTCATAGACCATCTGTCATTAAAGTGACAGTTTTATACAAATAAGAAATTTTAATTGTCAAAAGATTTGATTTTTGAAACACAGGAAACCCTTAACAGGGCCCAATAGATTGATGGACCCGATTAATCATTCAAACTGCCATGTGCACTGTGAATCTCACCCTACCAGTTTTTTCTTATTGGTCCTCTTCCTCCCACCGTTATTAACATTCCACCGTTGTTGATCCAGAAGCAGTGGGAATGATGGGCACCACCATGGGTGATCTAAAACGTTTCAGATGATTTCTTTAGCGTTGGACGATCCAAACCTTTTGTAGGATGTCTTTCTCTGTGGGTGATCCAAACTGTTGGATGGTGTAGGATCACATGCACGTGGATGTGTGCCAAGTATGAACAGTGGATGTATGTGTATCAACGGAGTATCATATATTTCCGCTTCATGATAGCGAACAGGCAACAGCTCTACAACTTAACAAAAAGAGGCGCGGTGCCATCTTTCTAACATGCCACTTAAGACATCCCAACCACGAAAATAGTAGGCCCCACCATTATAATCAGGCTGATCCACCGACTGAGCCAGATCATCTATTGTCCATTTGGCCCATCTAATGAGCAGACTGACCTGATTTTTGTTCACTGTGATCTTTATGATGGGGCTTTCCATTTTCATGATATGGATGCCATATGGCATGTTGGAGCGATAATGATGTGCGGTGCCAGTGTGTGTTGCTTATTCGCTTTATTTGGTCAATGAGACACCTGTGAGGGCTCGATGACTTGGGGGCCACAGTGATCCTTAAAATATAAATGGAAAATTGTGAGAACTAGAAGGTGGGCCATTGGAAGCACGAGCTATTTCAAAGAAAAATGACATGTTTGCGCCTTGCCCTTGTAGGAAATCTGATCCATCATCATATGCGTTGCTGATTTTTCCTCTCATTAAATTGCTGCGACATTCCACAATTATGTATCCTATTATTATTATTATTTTGGTGTTTTTCCTGTGGCTAAGTTTCAACACATGAAAAACATAAAATGTCAAAAACGCTCTTGACAGCAGGGTGGCCGACAACCCGTTCTCCAAAAGTTTATGATGTATACATGAGTGGCATTCATTCCTCACCAGTTGCCATATAATAATACTACAACAAGGGAGAATTTTCTTTTTCATCTCTTTTTGTTTCCAGGCACACTCGCCTATGCACCCATGTTATTACAAGAAAAAGGCTAAGTTACATGTTGCGAGGAGCTTCGCTAAAGCCCACAGCACGCATGAAAAAGGCAGCCTGTGTAAATGCCACTCATGTGCTAGCATGGGAAATCCATCAAGAGGGGTACCAGTACCACTATGTAGATGCCCTTGCTGAAGACTCGGTTTGCAGTTCAATAAACAACTGTACCGCCGGGAAAAAACTTGGCCATGTTTTATGGTCGGC
Organism: Liriodendron chinense; assembly: GCA_003013855.2. Taxonomy (NCBI): domain Eukaryota; kingdom Viridiplantae; phylum Streptophyta; class Magnoliopsida; order Magnoliales; family Magnoliaceae; genus Liriodendron; species Liriodendron chinense. Next base: position 5,813,507 of record ML058397.1, on the reverse strand, counting down.
GTTTCTGGCCCGGACTAGTTGTGTACTTGGGCCACAATATCTGCATGGTTGGATCCACCTGATGGATGGCTTGAATATTTGCACCTGTCTGTTCATGGTTTGCCTAGTTAGAACTATGCTCTCTTACGATGGGTGATATCCGAACCTTAAGGCGATGTTGCTTTGAAGTCGAATCCCTGGTGTAGAAGGGCTCCCATCACCCACAACTTCAAGGCTGACACACTCGTCTCCTCCCCGCATTCTCTAACCTGCATGCATACAAATATGTTATTCATAGGAAGGAGGAAAATTACCGTAATAGAACCCAATCTAGCCGTGCAGAGAGAGAGAGAGAGAGAGAGAGAGAGACAGTGCTCTTACATTGAGCGTAAACGTCAGGACGAAGCGTCCCGGGAGAGTGGAGAAGTTGGAACTCTGTACGTGGAAGCATGTGAGAGATTCCAGAGCTTTGTAAAGGGCCACCACCACTCCATCTCCCTTGTTGCACACCAGCCTCACATAAAATCCCCGCTCCTCCACTTGAAACACATCCATCTACAAAATCCCCATGTTAGACAACACTGAACACAAGCAACGCAAACATACGCGCACAAGATGATGTGTGCTCCGAATAGAAATTAGAAAAAAAAAAAAAAAAGATGAGAGAGAGAGAGAGTATATGATGTTGGATGTTGAATTTTGACCATTGGACCATATTCAAAATCATATGGCCCTACTCATAAGTGGACTCCATCTTTTAGGCCAGCATGTATTGCCTGATAGTGAACCCACCTCATGACTAACAGTTGTTATACATAGTGGTTTTTTTTTTTTTTCTTCTTCTTTTGGGTCTAAAAATGATGTAGTTAAGTGGAGTACCTTAACAACCTTCCTGCAAATCAGATTCTTATTATTATTACTGTTGTCTGCAGCTTGAGTTTGCTCAAGGGAACCCTGTAATCTTTCACATCCCCCTTTAATTGAGGATGATTCTAGCCCTGTGATCTCAGCTCTAAGCTGCTTGACCTGTTTCTGCAAGTCCTGCACATACACAACCGCATCTCCTACAATGGAGGCCTTGTCCATCTGCATAATCACAGACAAAACTAATCACCTACGCTCTCAACCTAATCCTAAATGGAAGAACAAAAGAGATTTGATCAATTAATTATAAAACACCTTTGTTATGTTAGGAACCAATGAGCGCAGTGCATATAGCTTTTCCTTCATTCGGCCCCTCCTACGCCGTTCTGAGATCAATGTCCTGGAACGGTCTGCCGAGTGCATTGTGGTCCTCATCATCATCATCGTCGTTGCAGATGAATCATCTCCCATGTTCTCTTCAATTTCTCCAGCAAAGGGCGGTTGAAGAGCTTGGACGAAGGAGTCCGGGTCGGAGATGCTGGCAGTGTTGAAATCGAACATGCCTTCAGGTGTGGGGCAATACCCGTGGACATCATCCATGAACCCAATATCCAAATTGAACTCGCCTTGGCTGTTGTTGTTGGGATGGTGGTAATAACTAGGGATGGAGTCCGCAATCACGTTCTCTCCTCTGAGGACGTCCATCATTTGTGCCAAGCTGTTGTCGTCGGTGAAATCACTAAAACAGGGATTGTTGTGTGCATGGTTCTCCATTTTCTTTCTTTCTTTGGTTGTTTAGACGGGCATTATGAGGTAGAATGTTGCTCCTTATATAAGGTAGAGATGAAGAGCTATAGAGAGAGAGAGAGAGAGAGAGAGAGAGAGAGAGAGAGAGATACAAGAACTTAGTTATCCTACCAAGTGTGAACGGAATCGATTGGATGGTATCATGACGTCGTCTTAGCCGCGTGTCTTCCAAATCCAGTGGCATGGACCATCTCAAATCTAACCAATAGATTCCCAATTAAGCTGACTATCTATATTGTATTTTATTATATTTTATTTTATGTAGGAGGTGCTTATATAGGCTTTTATAAGCCCAGATGATGTATACATGAGTTTCAACCCATCCATCGGATGCGTCACCTAATGTTTCCTCCCGGACCCATAAATCAGGCGGATCCAAAACTATGGTGGGCCACACCACAGGAAACACTTTGAGAGGGGACGTGCAACCTTATTTCACCTGTGGGTTGAGTGCGTTGTTATGGGTAAATCTGGGACGATCCCAAAAGCTGCACGGTCAAGAGCAGTGTACGTGTGAATACTGACGTTCTCTATTTTCGAGTCCGAATACTAAAGCATTCGGCTCATTAGGCCTGAGCAGTCGGTATTTACCAGCTTCCGACCACTCATTTTAAAATATGAGAGATCGGCTTTCTTAAGCTCCCGACCTATCGTCTCAAACCCGAATGATCGGCTTTCTCTTATTTACAACTAACCGACGATGACCGAACGCTCGCTATAACATCACATCTGACCGGGCAGTACCTCCCGAACGCTATTCTCCGAACAGTCGAGACTTGATTGATGTATACCACAAGTCATGGGATTTACTTCCCAGGATTACTGTGAGATATACCCGCACTGCGAGATATTCTCGCCTATTTCTTCGAGGCAATCACGTATCCAGTTATGATCGTGATCTATCCTCATAGGATATCAAATCTTGACAGAATCAGAATCCTAGTAAATTACGGTAACAATACATCTATAAAAGCCCTCCGTGCTACGAGAGAAGGTACGTCCTTTACAAAAAAAATACATTGAGCTATTTCGAAATTATCTTGAGATTATCACTAACTTAAGCATCGAAGGGCCATCAGCCGAAATCCCTGGCGGCCATCCTAACCCTTGGTGGTGTTTATAGGACTTTTGGATCTACGGTTCTCATTCTCAATCATCAATCAGATGGCAGAGATTTAAGTTGATACCTGATCAACATCTGATGATGCAATTTAGCGTTAACGGATTGGCGCCCACCGTGGGGCCGACTTGAGAAACATCTTTGCTGTTACTCTTCAGGATCACTTCGACACGATCCAACGATGCCATCAAAGAAAAAGCTCGGATAAAAAATAACTGCGCTGGCGGAATCCGTCTAGAGAAACGGGAATGCCGGCACCGCCCAGACTTAATCCTCTACAGCACATACTCGATCACGAACGATGCAGGAAGAATTGCGGCAAAGGGGGGATACTACCGCGCTCCCTCTACCTTCACCGTGTCCTGCAACTGAAGATCCCATATGGAAAAACATCATCGAAGCCGACATTCAATATATGTGAACGATGATGCTGCGCTTTGTCAACATTGCAGATCGACTGGACCGTCGCCTTCCACCTCTGCCTGCCCCGCAGTAGGGAGAAGCTTCTTACTAAAATCGACTAGGCAGCCTCGCCCCATCCGTTCAACAGGCCCAACCACCTGCAGATCCTATCCCACCACCAGTGGCTCAAGATCACCATCAAATTAACAATGCAAGGGAAAGACTCCTACTTGGCGACCTACGCCATTTGTTAGACGCTTGACATCGAAACAATGTACCAGAAGGAGGCGATCACGCATCTTCAGAACCAATGGAAGTTTCTAGTACTAGTCGCGCCCCAGACTGGGAGAAAGAACTAGAAGATCTGAAAAAGAAGTTCGCCGTAATGGAACAGCAGCACGCTTCGGGTGTACCTGCGTCGCTCCAGGCCATGATCGATAAAACTGAATCACCTTTCACAGACGATAGCATGCAAGACCCCTGGCCTAAAAACTTTCGAGTGCCCAATATTCCATCCTATAAAGGATCCGGGGACCTGATTGGGCACCTCGAGGTCCTTAAGGCCTACATGCAGTTGGAGGGGGTCAGCCAGGGAATCATGTGCAGGGCTTTCTCCCTCACCTTGAAAGATGCGGCCCTTACCTGGTACCGTAACCTGAAGCTAAAGTCCATCAGTTCTTTTGCACAACTGTGCACTCTGTTCGGATCACAATTCATTGAAAGTCGCAAGATGAAGAAAACCACCGCCCACCTAGCTACCATGAAGCAGAAAAGCGACGAATCCCTTAAGGACTTCCTTGTCCAATTCACATCTGAGGCGGTCCAGGTTGAAGGCTACACCGACGAAGCAGGTCTCCTAACACTCCTTAACGGAGTGCGGAACAAGGAGTTTCGGTGGGCCCTCGATAAAACAACTCCAAAAACAATGGCTGAGTTTCAGTCAAAGGCCCGAAAATACATCAATGCAGAAGAGTTAACCAAAGCCAGGCGAGAATCAGAGGTTGGGTCGGGCGAGAAAAAGAAAAGGCACGAGTAAAGAAAGAAGAGGGACGACCGAAGGGATCGGTCCCCCAGAAGAGGTCCTCTTGAAGGACGGTACTCAGAGTACACCCCGCTCAATGCCACAATAGAAAGAGTCCTAATGCACATCAATGACCAAAAGTACACTACTTGGCCACTCAAGTTAAAAGCAAACACTGGTATGTGAGACAAACGAAAATTCTACGAATTTCACCATGACCACGGTCACTACACCAGGGACTGCATTGCACTGAAGGATGAAATCGAATCTCTCATCCTCCGAGGGCATCTCAAGTCCTATGTTGAACAGAACGATCGGTCTCCAAGAAAGCGTGACCAATCTCCAAGACAGGCAGATCGTCAGCAACGGGAATCTACATGACAACAATAGGGTCGCCAGGAAGGAAGGACACAGCCAGAGCCCTCCGAACCCGCATGAGAAATTCATACCATCTTCGGCGGACTAGGGGGAGGAGGAGATTCCAACAATGCTAGAAAAGCCCACACCAAAAGGGCCCATGAAACACTTCACACTAAGAGAACGATAACGCAACCTGAATGGAAGTGACAACCGATCACCTTCTGGGAAGATGATAGCAAGGGAATTCAATTCCCTCACGATGACGTAGTTATCATAACACTACAAGTCGCCAATTATAAGACTCACAGGATCATGCTGAACACAGGAAGCTCAGCAGATGTTCTGTATACCTCGGCTTTCAATGCCATGAACATTCTCAAGAACCGTTTGAAACCTGTCCAGACTGCGTTGACAGGATTCGGCGGCGAAACAGTCGAACTTGAGGGATGCATCGATCTCCCGGTCATCTTCGGAGAGGCCCCAAACATAATCAACATGATGATCAACTTCCTAATCGTGGACAGACCTTCGACCTACAATGCCATTTTGGGACGACCATCCATGACAAGAACTCGGAGCCTCCATTTCCCCACTCTACTCATGTATGAAATTCCCCACCCTGAAGGGAGTCAGGGTAGTCAGGGGTAGCTAGACGATCGCCAGAGCGTGTTATGAAACAGTTCTCCAAAAGGAAAAGGGGAAACCAGTGAGTCCGATTGCGACAATAACACCTCGAGAAAGAAAGATCCCACCACAGAGAATATTGACTCTGGACCCCAGAGAAAAGACTCTAAAAATGGCTCACCGGTAGAGGATCTAATTCTAGTATCTTTATCGACCAAAGACCCCTTAAAGCAAGTTTGGATCGGGTCCGCATTCAACGTTGGGACCCAGGCTCATTTCTCCTAGTTCTTGATTGAACACCAGGACGTCCTGGTGGCATGAAGATATGCTCGGTATCGACCCAAATACCGCTATACACAAATTACAAGTGGACCCGAAGTTTAAGCCAGTCCACTAAAGACGTTGTGTGGTAAATCAGGAAAGGCTGGAAGCTGCAAAAGAAGAAGTAAGTAAACTTCTTAAAGTTGGATTTATCATGGAAGCAGTGTATCCGGAATGGGTAGCAAATGTGGTGTTAGTAAAAAAATCAAACGGCAAATGGAGAATGTGCATCGACTACACCGACCTGAACAAAGCATGCCCAAAAGACAGCTTTCTGACTCCTAGGATTGACCAATTGGTTGATGCCACAGCAGGACACGTACTCCTCAGTTTCATAGACGCGTACTCAAGCTACAATCAAATCACCGTGCACCCGCCTGACATGGAGAATACATCTTTTATCACCGACCAAGGGCTATATTGCTACAAAGTGATTCCTTTTGGTTTGAAAAATGCGGGCGCCACGTACCAGCATCTTGTCAATTTTTTTTTCGGACAAATCAGGAAAACAATGGAGGTCTATGTCGACGATATGCTGGTAAAAAGTTTGCAAGAGGAAGATCATCTGGTCAATCTCCTAGAGACTTTTCAGATTTTGCAAAAACATAGAATGAAGCTCAATCCAGCAAAATGTGCCTTCGGAGTTTCTTCAAAAAAATTCCTCGGCTTTATGGTCAGGAGAAGAGGGATTGGGCTAATCCTGAAAAAATTAAGGCCATCATCGACATGAAGGCACCCAAGTCACTCAGGGACATTCAGTGGCTCGCCGATCCTCTATGGGGAGTTACCATGCCACCGATCCATCAGAGGGGCCTAATGACGCTATCGGGGTAGTGAACTCAAAGGCTTTACGCTTTTGGTTGGTCATTTCGGTTCTCATAGCTACCTCAAGTACCAAATTCGTGACCATCGGTCTGACAATAGGGTAAGAATCTCAATCTCCCTATGCATTAATATTGGGAACGATCCCATAAACTTGGGGAAAATTATGCACTATTGGTCGTGATCAGCGGCGCGTAGTGCAACCCTCTTTTCCTTCGCTTCTATACCACCAAGTCCATGCACAAGGAACTAAGTTATACGCATTTTCCACGTTCCTTGTGGCGCTACTGTGGTAATAGGGGTGGTAGGTCTCATGCATGAGGTTGGACCGTAGGACTTCTTTAGATTTTCCATCCTTAGGATAATACTCTTTGCTGCCTGTAAAGTGTTTTCTCGTAAAGTCTTTATTAGACTTGTGAGGGGATTCTTATTCGGAGAGCTCTTTAATTGGCTCTTCTGCACATTTGGCTTCATCATGTTGGAGCATTTATCAGTAATCATCTTTTTCGTGATTTTGGTTTTTCTCTTTCCGACATTCCTTTCTTTCTTTCTTTATATATATATATATATATATATATATATATATATATATATATATATATATATATATAATCACTTTGCCTTCCTGCAGCTTATTTTAGGAACGATTGCTGCATTTGATGGCAATAAAGGTCTTTCGGAAGGAGAGATCCGTATTATTTCACTTTTTTGATAATCTTTGATAACTGTCTCTTCAAATTGGCTTTGTTGGAGGCCTTGATTGGAAGAAGAGCATGCTGCATGAACTTTTCATTACTTTTTTTTCAGCAATACATTGATATCTGTCATCATATATGTATGTCTTGACTCTCCCTACCCCCTTTTGATCGGGAAAATGCTCGTTTATACGCAAGGATTGTCGCGATCAAAATATTTAGTATTTATCTTTATGGATAGTATTTCTTCATGTATCGTCCGTTGACTAATATGCCAATTCCTTTACCATCGTAGCTTGCAATTCTGTAAGCCCCATTTGAGAAAACTTCCGTGATGATATATGGGTCATCCCATTTGGATTCAAATTTGGCCCCTGTCTTGCGTGTCATCACAATTGGCCTTTTTAACATTGCTACAAGGTCTCCCTTTTTGAAAGATCGTTATTTTACCGTCTTATCAAATGAGGCAGATATCTGGGCTTGATACGACTGTAAACACTGCTGTGCGGCGAGTCTTTTTTTCATCCAGCATATCTAACTCTCGCAATTGGATCTTAGCATTTTCATCCTCTGTAATATCCTAATGTACTGCCACTCTTAATGAAGCAACTTGTACCTCGATTGGGAGTACAACTTCTACTTCATATATTAAGGAGTATGGTGTTGCTTTTGTAACTGTGCGATGCGTTGTTCTGTAAGCCCATAATGCTTCTTGTAATTTTTCTTCCCAGTCTCTTTTATTCCCATTTACCGTCTTCTTTAGTATTTTGACGATCGTTTTGTTGAAAGATTCCGCTAATCCATTCGCCGCTGGATAATACGGTGTGGAATAAGAATGCTTAATGCTGAATTTCTCACATAAGTTGTCCATATTCTTGTTTTTAAATGGAGTCCCATTATCTGTGACAATTTTTTGAGGTATTCCGTGCTTATAAATGATAGCATGCTTAATGAAGGTTGTCACATATCTTTCTTTTACTTTTCGTAACGCAATTGCCTCTGTCCACTTGGAAAAATAATCTGTAGTTGCTAGAATACACTGTCGTCCTCATGAAGATAGTGGATTAATTGGACCGATCACATCCAATCTCCAACTAGCGAATGGCCATGAAGAGATTGTCTGATGAAGTTCTTCAGGGGCCATATGAATGATATCGCCATGAATTTGACACTCATGACATCTTTTCGCAAAATCTATAGCATCTTGGAACATCGTCGGCCAATAATATCCCATGTGATGCACACGATTAAAGAGATTTCTGCCTACCTGATGAGCTCCGCATTCTCTCGAGTGGGCCTCTTGCAGCACGTTTTTACCTTCGCCCGCATCTAAGCACCTTAGTAGTATCTCATTATACGATTTTTTGTGTAACGTATCATGAAGTAACACAAACTTTATCGCCCTTTGCCTTACTTGTACTTTCACAGAGGAATCCTCTGGTAAAATTTCATATTTTAAGTAGTCGAGTATTGGCTGTCGCTAGTCTTACATTGTTATTTCATAACAGGAGACAGGCTTAGCCTCATCAACATGATCATTTGTCTTTACTAAAGGTAAGAATCTTCTTTCTTCAATCATTACTTGGAGAGGACTTCTGATAGTGCATGTTAAGGCTGCTGCAAGGCTCGCAAGTGCATCTGCCTTTTCATTTTCTTTGTGAGGCACATGCTGTATAGAGATGTCTCGAAAACTTTCAAATAGCTTCCTCGCTTTCTGATAATATGGTAATAATTCAAGCTTTCTTATTTCGTATTCAGTTGTCAGCTGATTATTATCAACTGAGAATCCCCAAATATTCTGACTACTTGTATCTGTATTTCTTGTGCAATTTTTAGTCCGATGATGAGGGCGTTGTATTCAGCTTTATTATTCGTACAAGTCGTTCCTAGTGTATGGCAAGAGATCACCTTGTGGGCTGATAAAAATAACTCCTGCACCTGCCCCCATAGTCCTTGTAGCGCCATCAAAATAAATCTGCCATAGTCCCACAGTTTATACTTGAAATACATGTTCATCTGGCAAGTCATCTGACAACATATTTTCTTCAGAAGTGGGATCTGCAGCCAAGAAGTCGGCTATCGATTGCCCTTTGATCGCTTTTGAAGGTACATATGTTGTTTACGTCTAATTTAGTAACAGGATCCTCCAGACGTTCACCTCCCTTCGAGCAAGCTTTCCTCCAAACCTGGAAGAATAAAAGAGAAAACTAAGGGTGGCTGGCGTTCAGCCGTTGGCCCTCCGAAGCTTAAGTTAGATGAGATATGAGGGTAACGTAGAGAAGGGAGAGCTGGGCTTAGAGGTTGTGTACCTTTATCATCTATGGAGTCATCTATTTATGTAGATCCGGGTGATCCAGTCTATTACGCAAGCCGTTAAGATCACTGCTGATTTCAAGGGATAATGCACTTATCCCGTTAATCCTTAGGTAAGGGGAAGGCCTAACCACTCTAGACCTCTAGTTGATCACGCCTCTTGATGAAGAGGTTCGGAGCTAAGAATGGAAACAAGCCCAAAACCGGCCTATACAGGCTACTGATACTAGAAAAGCGGGGAATGCTTGGGCTCGAAGATAACCTCTCGCGTGTTGAGATGCGACCCCTTTTGACGACCACGAGCTGAGCTGCTCGTATACTGAGATGCGACCCCTTTCGACGACCACGAGCCGAGCTGCTCGTATACTGAGATGAGACCCCTTTCGACGACCACGAGCCGAGCTGGTCGTATGCGATCAGATGGCATGGTCGGAGATCTGAGATGAAGTATAAATGGAGAGGGCTCGCGGTTGGATAGAGTGGTAGCGACTTCTGTTGATCACTTTCTGTCCATATCCTTTCGACGACCAACTTTATCCTACAACAGATGCCCCCCAAATCCTTAACGTTGAGAAGCTACGCCAAGGAATTTGTTTGTATATGTAACTGCTTATTGGAGGAGAAACCGTACGTGACTTATCCCGGAGTGACCTTGCATTTATGGGCGCCAGCTTTCCGCAGCTTTTCAGTTGAGAGAGGTGAAGCGACGCTCGCCACGTGTCTCTGAATTTAATGCTCGTGCCCATTCGACTGTCGTGCCAGATGAGAGGCCACCGCGTGTCACCCAAATCAAACGGAATGATTGCTTATAAATATCGAATCCTGCGGAGGTTACTCCATTTTCGAAATCCTGCTGAAGAGTTCCAGAAACCCTTCTCCTTCTCTCCTTCTGTCTTTGGTGTAATCTCTTCACGTAGGTATTTCTTCCCCTTTCCTTTCTTTTTTCTTTCTACGTATCCTTTTCCTTTACAATGGCGGGGGATTCCGATGAAGAAATCTTTCCTCTGGGAGATGACAGTCCCTATTCTTTTGAATCAAATAACGCTCGAGTGCCGGTGGGGAGATATTCTACCACCGGTTATCCATCGATAATGACGGAGGAACAACTCTTGGACTTACGGGAGAGGTATCAGATTTCGGACTCCGTTATACTTAGGCTGTCAGGAAGAGGAGAGACTGCCGATTCCCCGCCACTCGGCTGTGTTGCTTTTTACAAATATTTTTTCCTGCTCAGTGTGCGTCTTCCCCTTCATCCCTTCATGCGGAACTTCCTCCGTACCTATAAGATCGCCCCCGACCAACTTATTGTAAACGGCTGGAGGGTGCTTATAAGCGCATTTGTCCTCTGGAAGCAAGCGGGTAATGAGGACCTAATTGCTGAACAATTTTTGAGGATGTACCAATTGAAAAAAACCTCATCCAATGAGGGTTGGTGTAAGACCCGTACCCTGATTTGCCCTCTGAACGTTTAGTTTTCGGTGCCGGTACGTCCCGGATGGACCAGATTAGTGAGCCTTGATCGCGACCCTATTTTAGTATCGCATCGACCCAAGACCTATACCTCGACGACCGCGTAGGCGCTGCGATTCTAACGCCATGCGGTACGCCCCATTGCGATACCCGGTGTGAAAGTTGCGATCTTTTGTGCAATCTAAGGTGAGCCGCCCAACGCATGTGGGCGTGGGCCCTACTTGCACAAATCCCAAGAAAAAGTCTAATCAATCACCCTCACCCTCACCCATACCCCTCTCATCACCCTAGTCTACACAAACCCTACTCACCCCATCTCTCTCTCACCAAAAGTCAACACAAGCCCATACCTCCCATGCCATCCTACCCCCCTCCCATGCTAGCCATCATCATTACATCACCTAAGAAAACCCCCCCAAACACCCCAAGCAATCTCATGTCCATAGCATTTCCAAGTTAGAGAGAGAGAGAGAGCAAGAGAAGGAGAGAGAAAGAGAAAGAGAAAGAGAGAGAGAGAGAGAAAAGACTAAGAAGCGAGAGAGAGATTTGAGGGAGTTGTGTGGGAAGTTAGAGGAATTGAGGGAGGAAATCCAAGCTTGGAGGACCCCAACCATCATCCAGACCGTCCGATCGTCAACCCGACCTAATCCAACCGTTCATATTTCGAGGTGAGTGCAATGGGGGACATAAACTCTCCCTTTTTTCTAGTTTGCCTTTCATTTTCTTTCCTTGGGCCCACCTTGTGATGGGCGATCAGATGGATGGGCTAGATTGTCCATGAATGGGCCCCACGACCTGCGAATAATAATAATAATAATAATTATAATAATATAAAAAAGAAAAAAAGTTTGGCCGCTGGACAGACAGCGTCCAGAGGACGCTGCTGCCCAGCAGCGCCTGGGCTCAAGCCACTCGTGGGACCCACCTTGACGTTTGTGTATTATCCACACCGTTCGTTTGTTTCTCCAGCCCATTTTATGACTGGACAGCAAAAATGAAGCAGATCCAGATCTCAGGTGGACCACACCATAGAAAACAGTGGAGAACATAATGTCCATTGTCGAAACTTCTTGGGCCCACCGTGATGTTTGTAGACCCTGTCCGCTGCCCAATATAGGACTCATTGGGTCCCCCATGAGATGGGGAACCCGATGAGCGGAGTGGATCATACCCATGTGGGTCCCACTTGATATATATATTTATAGGAAAAAAAAGAAACCGTCAGACACTGGATGTTCACAGCGTCAGGGACGCTGGAACCGTCCAGCATCAGGGTGGCTGAATGGGGTCCCCACTCGTGGGACCCACCTTGATGTTTGTGTTCAATCCACACCGTCCATGTGTTTTCCCAGATCATTTTAGGGGCAGGGCCCAAATATGAAGCCGATCCAAATCTTAAGCGGACCGCACCACATGAAACAGTGAAGAACATGATGTCCACTATCGAAACTTCCTCGATCCACCTTGATGTTTGTAGACCAATTCACATACCCAATATTGGGCTTGTTGGGTTGCCCATGAGCTGGGAAACCTGATGAACGAAGTGGATCATCCTCATGTGGGCCCCACTCGATAAAAACCAAAGAAAAACAAAAATAAAAAGGAAAAAAAAAAGAGAGAGAAGGGCTCCCAGCGTCTCTGACGCTGGTAGCACCCAGCTGACTGGTCGAGTAGCTATCTCACTACTGCAGTGACGTCACCAACTTCCATGGGCCCCACCGTGTTGTACGTGTTATATCCACACCGTCCATCCATTTGGGGAGATCATTTTAGGGCATGATCTCAAGAATGGGACATATCCAAATATCAGGAGGGCCCTGTCAAAGAAAACAGTGGGGACAGTGACCAGACCGTTGAACCTTCCTACGGCCCACCATGATGTTTATTTGAGATCCAACCTGTTCATAAGTTCACACATGTATGATAGCAGGGAAAACAAAAATATCAGCTTGATCGAAAACTTCTATGGCCACCCCCCCCCCCCCCCCCCCCCCCCCCCCCCCCCCCCCCCCCCCCCGCCCGCCCGTGTTGTATGTGTTATATCCATGCCGTTCATCCCTTTTGCCAATTCATTTTGGGCCTTAGGCCCAAGTTTGGGCCAGATCCACTTCTCAGGTGGGCTGTACCGTGGGACTCGGTGGGGGAAACAATGATGTCCACCGTTGAAGCCTTCATAAGGCTCACTGTAATGTTTATAATACCATCCAGACCTATGCCATAGGTCTGGATGGAGGGGGAAGACACAAACAGTAGCTTGATTCAAACGAGTGAGACCCGAGGGGGTCCCACGCTGCCCAGCAGGTGGACCACCCTATGGGTCCCACCATGATGTTTATTTGAGATCCAACCTCCCACCATGGTGTATTGTCTTATCCACGCTGCCCATTTGTTTTCCCCATATTATTTTAGGATATGGCCCCAATAATGAGGCAGATCCAAACGTCAGATGGACCACACCCGCAGGGAATAGTGGTCATCGATGCCCACCATTGAAAACTTCCTCGGGGCCACTCTAGTGTTTATTTTCATCCAAATAGAGGTTGTGGGCCCATCTTTGGGTTCCACCTTGATGGATGTATTGTGTATCATGCCACCCGTATTGATCGACGCGTGGGGCCCAATTTGAATGGGCTTCACTTAGGAAATGGTGGTGATTGAATACCTACTACTTAAACTTCCTAAGACCGATGATGTATATTTTCTATCCGACCAGTGGGCGGGGCCCACCATGGTCCTTACTTTGATATACATGTTTTATCCATGCCGTACACCTATTTTTTTTGTCGGCCTATTTTGTATGTGCAGGCCCAAGTATGGGGCCGATGTGGTCGCAAGTGGGCTATGCCACGAAGACCTTTACATTTCCAATGGGACCTACAGTCCGGGTCCCACTCTCTACATATATTGGGCCATTTAAGGCCAACGTCACATGATACGTTTGGTAACATGCTAGTATACTTAGCTTGATATGTCACACTGATAACATGCTTTGTATGATGAATACCCTGCTCATTCATATGCCTATACGCATCATTTGTGTGCTTGTTATGGACCACGATTAATCATAGCATATGCTAGTTGGCTTGTTATACTTAGGGGACCCATGCGAGACAGGGTCGCCACACATGATTGCGCAGTATGCGTAAGTTTGGTGCATGACTTGGATTGTGTGACTCATGCATTTCACATTATGTATGTCACGATCGCTTTCGCACCCTAGCAGCATTGGGGTGGTGGCCACCATAGTCACATCGTGGTTGGCAGTAATGGACACCGGAAACTTGTTCTAGTACGTGGGCGCTATGGATGTCCTTGGGTGAAAGTCCCTAAACCTTGTGGTACCAGTAGGATGCTCCAACGTCGAGACCGAGTGGATAACATGAGCTCTCGAGTGGCGAATACCAGTAGGCTGCGTCTCCCACTGTGTCGAGGTTGGTTGGAAAGGGGTGTGACCTTATCCGCTAGGGTGCAGTGGGCTTAAGCTAGGTCAAGTCTGACTAGCTCATGAAATGGGTCTGCTATCGGCGAGCCGGGTGGGCATTGGCATACCACTGACGAGGCGAATAGTGAGGTCTTTTCTACTCGCTTGGTTATCTGTGCGATGTGCGGCGGCCAGTATTAGAGTGTACTAGACCCCGGTGATGTCCCAGATGAGAACCATTTTGATTTGTGGAGTAGTTGAGGATTGACGTGTTTGCATTGCATCTCTAGCATGTAACACTCGGCCATGTAGGCCCTTGCATCGCATAGCCTTGGGATGGCTGATAGCATTCATGAACTTGGTAACTTAGTTCTCTATCACTTTCGCTTACTCTGATATTTGTATACTTGTCATATCATCACACGCGCACACACACACTCTACTGAGCTTCTTAGGAAGCTTATGCGCGTTTGTTTATGCTGCAGGTACTAGAGCACATCAGCAGCGTTGAGCGCGGTTCATGTACCTGCTATTTTGGGCTTTTGTTACATTTTGTATTTCCCTTTCCAGCACTGTACTCAACAACTTAATAGTGGATATTTGATGATGTTTTATGGTTTGATTATGCTCCTTTACACAAAAAAAATACCTTGAAAATCCTCCTGGTAGGATCCCAAGATCGGAACCTGGCATATGAGAGCTAGGAGCCGAGAATGGGGTACTACGGAGGCTGTTGGCACCAAGGTCGGCGATCGAAAATTTAGTGAGCCCGGTTCCCGGGTTTGGGGCGTGATAGTTGGTACTATCTCTGCTTCTGGCACCGGGATAACTTTATCTTGGGGAACCCCACCTTCAATTATCCCGAATGGAGGAAAAAGTGGTTTTATGCCTCTGGCAACTGGGAGTCCGATGTGGGCTCCGACCTCAAGGGCCACAACATTAACCGCTTCTTCGGCGAAGGTGGGTTGATTTTTACCCCTTTGCCCGAAGACGAGTAAATTTTAATTTTTGCTATTTCGACTAACTTGCTCTCCTCTACGTCTCCTAGGTATTCCCATTGGGAAGAGGCCGAACTTGCGAGGAGGGCTTAACGAGAAGCTCACCAAGATTTACAAACTTTCGGTGGCTGCCCGCAACGTCAACGCTACTCTAGACCCTCGTTGTCTCTTTGCTGCTGGTCTCATTCCCCAAGAGGAGATGACGAACGTGGGGGACAAGAGGGGAGCGTTAGTGGTGTTTCCCCAACTGAAGGGCACGACCTTAAAGAGGTAAAAGAAGACCGTGACTGGTCCTTCCGCCGCACTTGCTTAACCAGAGGGTCCTACTCACAGCTCACAGCTACATAGCGCTCCTCAATCGGAAGTTGCTGCGACCTCTTCGGCTGCGACCCCTCCGGCTTGCTCCCGCAGTCCGCCAATAATTAACATCGTCTACAATTCACCAAAGGGCCATCAGGCAGGACCAACTCTCCCCCCGAAGGAGATGGGATGCGAGCCCACTACTGCTCGCGAGTCGGCTGCGCCTGCTCTGGAGCCTCCATCTGTTCCTACTCATGAGGGGAGCTCTTCTGAGATGGTCGTAGCCCAACCTTCGGGGTCGGGAGTCTACGTCATCCCATCACACTTGCATCCAATATGCAAGTTTATTTTCGAGAATATTGCCCCCAATTCCTTTAGGGCCCTCCCTGAACCTAGTCTAGAGGCTCTCTCCACGGACATCGAAGTGAGATTAATTTAGGTGACGACCTTTCCTCTATCCTTCTTTCCTCCTTCTTTTTTCCTTTTCTATTGAAGAGCTCATCTGAATGACCGCTTCTGGTTTTTTCAACAGAGTCTGGACCTCATGCTACGGACAAGGCGTGACATCGATGCTGCCCGTCGCATCATTGATGAGGGGGAGAAGAAGAGAAAGGTGATGGAGGGCGAGATCCAAGGGAGGGATTGTATAATAAAGTCCCAAGAAGCCCTAGTTGCTAAGTTAAATGAGGAGAAGCAGATCCTCATTGCCAAGGTTCAAGTTTTGACTGATTGCTATCATTTATTGGACCTCAATTTTGCAAGGCTCCAGGAGATGCATACAAAGAGTGAGAAGGAGAAGGAGATCTTTTGTCAGGACAAGATCTCTCTCGAGGAGCGGCTCGGGGAATACAAAGCTCGCCTCGAGGATGTTGAAAAGACCCTCGCTCAATTGAAGGATGACTCCATCCACTGGGATGAGGAGAGGACAACTTACGTTAAGATGGTGGCCGAAGAAGGTCCACGCACTGTTCTGGAGTTCTGAACCTCTCAACTCTACGACGACGAGCGTTATGAGGCATACATCGCTGGTCGCGACTTCGCGGTCAGGGTTATGCAACAAATCGCTCCATCCTTCAGCGTGGAGGAGTTCGACAGAGTTGCTTTCGAGGTCGTGGCTAAAGAGCGAGTTGCAGCCGAGAACGAGGTCACAGGAGCTACAGAGGCTGCACGTGCTCCCGAAGCGGGTCCCGAGGCGGAGAGTCGAGAAGCTCCTCCGGATGAGGAACGAATAATTTCTGAGTTGCTCCCCTTCTGTTTTTTTAAACACAAGTGTATCTTTTATCCTTTTTCTCTTATGTAATTTGAAAGAATATTAATGAAAATGGGTGTTTGTTTACCTCTTTGTCGTACGAGAAACATTAATCATCTAGATGCTCTATTTAATTCATGAAAATGAATTAGGCTCAATTAGGGGGGTCTGGGTGACCACATCTGCTTAGAGATAAGTTGACTTATCAATTGAGACTTTGACTCTGCCGAGAGCAGAAGGTTTGGTCAAGGGAATGTATATATTCCCTTCAGGGCTATTTGGGTCCAACTAATGGAGTAGCGACTAAAAGAAAATCCATCTTTATTGAATGTCGTTTGGATTTACATTGGGTTAAGGAAAATATTGGAGTAGATACTCTACGTGCCAAGGGCGACGTAGGGGTCTCCCTCGCATATCTTCAAGATAGTATGTACCTGGTCGCACGATTTTGATAACTCGGTAAGGGCCTTCCCAATTCGGATCCAACGAACAAGCAAGCGTTATGAGATTCTGTCTAAGGACCAAATCGCCGAGCTGAAACACTCTAGGTTGAACCTTTGCATTACGGTAACGAGCTATACGCTGTTGGTAAGTTGCTGCTCAAAGTCGAGATGCGTCCCTTCTTTCTTCTAGGAGGTCGAGACGGAGCCTCAGACCTTCTTGATTGCTCGTGAAGTCGTACTGCTCGATTCGATACGAGGGTACTTGGACTTGACGGGGACAACTGTGTCGGTGCCGAATGCCAATGAGAAATGAGTTTCTCCAGTTGATGTGCGAGTTGTAGTTCTGTAGGCCCATAAGACTTCAGGTAGGAGCTCTGGCCACATGCCCTTGCATTCATCGAGCTTAGTCTTCAGATGATGTTTGATGATCTTATTGACTGCTTCAACTTGTCCATTAGCTTGGGGGTGATACGGGGAGGTACGAATACTTCGTATCTTCCATTTTTCGTGAAACTCCGAGAACGCGGTGTTATTGAACTGCTTTCCATTGTCAGTGATTATAGTGTGGGGGAGCCCCATAATGGCATATGATGTTTCTCCACATGAACCTAGTAGTCTGCTTTTCGGTGATTGTGGTTAACGGTTCTACCTCGACTCATTTGGTAAAATAATTAACTGCTATAATTGCAAACCTGTTTTGGCCTTTCCCGGTGGGCAATGGTCCGATGATATCAACTCGCCATTGGGCAAAGGGCCAAGGGCGGTCCATCGGCGTCATCTGCTCTGTGGTACATGGGGTATTGGAGAGTATCGTTGGCATTTGTCGCATTTTTTGGAAAATTCGATCGCATCTGCCTTCATGGTGGGCCAGTAGTACCCTTGCCTCAATGCTTTATATGCTAGAGATCGTCCCTTGGGATGGTTACCACATACCCCCTGGTGTATTTCATCAAGAACGCGGTGTGCCTCTTCTGGGTGAAGACACCTTAAGTATGGTAAAGTAAAGCTTTTGCGTAGTAAAATTCCATTTTGTAAGATGTACCTGGTAGCGCGATGGTGAATTTGTTGGGTAGATTTTTTATCATCTGGGAGTTGACCGTCTTTGAGATAAAGGACGATAGGATCCATCCAACATGGAGAGGAATGCACTGTGACTACTTGCTCTGAGATGATTTGATCGATACTCGATAAAAACAGATCGCGCTAAATCAGATTCTGGTACGGAAGCTAGCTTTGCTAGGGAATCTGCGAGTTTATTCTTTACGTGAGGAATGAGGATTATTTCATATTTGCTTAGCTTTGCGAGTAGGATTAGTACTCGAGATTTTTATAAAGCCATTCGCTCTTCTTTCGCCTTGAACTCGCCGACCACTTTATTGACTATGAGCTGAGAGTCACTGTGTATAAGTAAATTACGTATCGAGAGTACATTTGCTAGTTCGAGGCCGATGATCAAAGCCTCATATTCCGCTTCATTATTAGAGACGTGCGTGTCAAATCGTAAAGCATATTGAAAATGCGAACCGTCAGGAGCAATTAAGATCAAGCCGGCTCCGCTACCTGTGGCGCATGAAGACCTGTCCACAAAAAGCGACCAGGGGGTCTGGTCGCTGGTCGCAAGGTCATTGCTAGAGGAAGAATCTACTGGAGTCGAGTACGTGAATTCAGCGATGAAATCAGCCAAGGCCTGACCCTTAATGGCGGTTCTTGGACATAATGAAATGTCGTGCTCACTGATCTCAATCGCCCATTTAGTCAATCGCCCTAAAACCTCAGGCTTTTGAAGGACTTGTCTTAGTGGATGGTTCGTAGGTACCAATATAGAGTGGGCTTGGAAATATGGTCGTAATTTTTGAACTGCAGTCACTAAGGCGAGAGCTAATTTCTCCATATAAGAATATCGAGTTACGACATCCACCATCGCTCGACTAATATAATAAACGGGCCTTTGGACCCCAGAATCTTCTCTTATTAATGCAGCACTAACGGCCGTAGAAGACACAGATAAATAAAGAAGGAGCTGCTTGTGTAAAACGGGTTTTGATAAGATAAGAGGCGTGCTCATATATTACTTCATTTGTTGAAACGCTTCTTCATATTGTGGAGTCCATACCCAATCGGTTTTTGCGGTAGCTCGAGGAAGCTTAAAGAAAGGAAGGCACTTATCGGAGGCACGCGAAATAAACCTGTTCAATGATGCAATGCAACCGGCCAATCGTTGGACATCTTTGAGAGTGGACAAAGACTTCATTTCGATCAAGGCTTTTATTTTCTCGGGGTTGGCCTCGATTCCTCGTTGGCAAACCATGAACCCAAGAAATTTTTCGGCGGAGACTCCGAAAGCATATTTTTCTGGATTTAACTTCATTCGATACTTCCTCATCAAGTCGAAGGCTTCTCGGAGATCTGCGAGGTGGTCGTTTGCTGCGACGCTTTTCACGAGCATGTCGTCGACATAAACTTCCATATTCCTACCGATTTGCGTAGCGAACATTTTATTGACCAGACGTTGATAGGTGGCTCCTGCGTTCTTGAGACCAAAAGGCATTACCTTGTAGCAATACAGGCCTCGATTAGTGATGAAGGCAGTGTGTTGACTATCGGGAGGATGCATAATGATTTGGTTATAACCAGAGTAGGCGTCCATAAAACTGAGCAGGGCATGCCCTGCTGTTGAATAAACCAATTGGTCGATGTGGGGAGTCGGGAAACTATCCTTTGGGCATGCTTTGTTCAGATCAGTGTAGTCCACGCACATTCTCCACTTACCATTAGTCTTTCGAACAAGGACTACGTTCCTGACCCATTTTGGGTAGTCAACTTCCTCAATGAAATTGACGGTTAACAACTTTTCGACCTCAGTTTTAATCACCATTTGCCTTTCTGCAGTGAACGCGCATCGACGCTGATGGACAGGTTTGTGCTTTAGGTCAACATTCAGACGATGGACTATGACGTTGGGGTCGATACCTGACATGTCTTTATGAGACCAAGCAAATACATCTTGATATTCAGTGAGAAAATGAATCAGATTCGCACGAAAGACATCGCTTAAAGAAGATCCAATGTAAATTTTCTTGGACGAATCATCTTTGGATAAACGGATTTCGTCTGTCTCTTCCCCCAGGGTACCTCATTGAAGAGCATTCTCCCTTGGGTCTAACGTTGTAGCTATCGGGAGATCTGATGGGTCTCCTGTAATCGTCATAACAGGGGCGACTTGGGCATTCTTCCAATCTTGTACAGCGATTTCGTAGCAAGCTCGAGCTTCCTTCTGATTCCCTCGTACAACCCCGACTCCATTTGGGGTAGGGAATTTGATGCATATGTACAAATGGTGTAAAGCTGCTCCTATCTTGGTGAGCGAAGGTGTTCGCTTCCCCAAGTGTAGGGTTGCGATGTAGTAATAATCTCGGTAAGACCGAGGTCGATCCACAGGGAAGGAAGTAAAACAATTCAAACTATCCTAATAACTAGAATCAAAGAGGTTTGTGAAATTGATTTTTAACATAAAATAGAAAATCTGATAATAGAAAGATAACTAGAGCATCAAGGATCCACTTATAGCTCTCCTTAGATGCATAATTCGCTATGGTTTCTCACTTTCTCAACTAGAATCGATATTAAGATCTATCTAGTCGGATGATAGAGCTGTTAAACCAAACAATCTGTCATATGTAAGTTCAATGCATAGGATTCACTCAATGTAGGCTGAGCTGAGCATGCTCAATTGCATAGGTCATTCCCCATTCCAAAAGGTTCAGTTCACAATCATAACCATCCTCAAGTCCTGTCACAAGACAAGGCTAGATCATGATTTGAACTTGATTCAAATCACATGCACAATCCATACATATTACAGAAATTCAGAAAAGTAGAACTTTGGTAGGAAGTCCCCACATGAAGATCATAGTACTAGAGCGCACTCCAATTCCTCGGATCATACAGGTCTAGACTGATGCAAACCAATTAAGAATTTAAGTAATTCTCCCAAACATCCATGAGTCATCATAAGACTAAGAAAAACTACTTAAAGCTTGTATAAACTTCAAACCATAGTTCATAATCATGAATTCCAACTTTAAAACCAATAAAACGAATTAAACAATCTAAGAAAACTATAAGGTTCACCTCTTAGCTCTAGCTAAGAGATTAGCTAATGAAAAGCATATTAAAAATAAAACTAGAACTAAGAAAAGGAAGAAAAACTAGCTGGAGGAGGCTAGGAAGCCTCCTATGACTTGAACTCCTTGCTCCCCACGTCCTTGGTTGCCCTGGAATAGAAGAGAGCACCTCCTTTTATAGTGCAGCAATAGTACAACAACATAGCAGAATTTGTTTCGCTTGGTACAGCTTAACCAATGGTTGGATTGCCTTCAAAATTGATTTATAGCTTCCTTGTAATGTGATCTTCCTCATAGATGATTTAGATTTCCAAGATTATCCTCTGAATGGGCCCACCAATCACATCACCGACCGCCTCTCAAAATCGCGCACTTCGGGTACCTTCAGAACCAGTCATCTTGCTTTCAACACTCCGGAGTGTACAGATGTCGGATTGATCCCAAATTTGGAACATTAGTAGAAAACTTCCTCTTCTACATGATAGACGGATTAGATTGTCCAAAACGATCCTGGAATGTGGTCCGAAAATTAGAACAATTAGGGCTTTTATAAACTCTGCGCAGTTGGATCTTTCTGGATGGTCCATCTTTCTTCAACCGGTACGATCAAACCACACATCCTTTTGATCTGAAACTTTTGTGGTTATTCATATATGGATGTGGTCTAAAATATGGTCAAAGTAGATTCTTCATATCATCAATGATGGGTCACCTGGACCGGCCCAGAGTGGAGTAGCGAAATCTGAAACTTTCTGGACAGTTCGTATTGTTTTGGCCACCACGATCAATCCGTAGCTCCGATCGACATGAAACCACTTGGGTTAGTTTGGCGTCGAGCTCCTCTTCAACATGGATGTGTTGGATTTCTAAATATCATCAAGATCGGCCCAAAAAATTGGTCCGAAAAACCAGAAACGGGAATAGCCTGCTGTCTGGAATCTGGAACCTGAAATTTGCATGGCCGACCGGTCAAGACCGGTCGGACAAGGCTGGCCTTGCTCCAGCAGCATGTGAAAGGAAGAGCAGTGTTGGCCGACCGGTCAAGACCGGTCGGGGCCCATTTTCTGCATTATTTCTTCTTTCTTTTCTTTCCTTCTTTCTTCCTCATTCTCCTCTCTTTCTTCATCATTCTTTGGTCCACCTTGGGCCTTCATCAAAGACTCCTAAATGTACCCTTTTGGTCACCAATTGAGCCAAGCCACTCTCATTCCTACAATCGCAAAACATGTATTTGATTAGTCTTTAAATCATGAAAATCTTACATAATGAGTGATGAATTGGGGTTAGAATATGCACAATTAAGAGCTCAACAGAAGGTCGACCCAAAATGGTGTTGTATGCTGATCTTCGACCCACCACAAGGAAATTAACGAAAGCTGTGGTTTTGGTTAGACTTTCTCCGAAGGTGACAGGGAGGTCGTTGCTTCCATCTGGTGTTACAACTTCGCCTCCGAAGCCGACCAGGGGAGTAGAGATTGGTTTGAGCAGACTTCTAGCGAGTGCCATTTTATTGAAAGCTTCCAAGTAAAGAACATCAGCGGAGCTACCTGTATCCAACATAATACGATGAGTTAGATAGTTTGATACCTTTAATGTGATGACGATGGAGTCCTCGTGACGGAAATGAATCCCTTCAGCATCTTCAAGGGAAAACGAGATCGAATGGTGGCTAGGATTTGATGTTTCGGGCGATTTCTCCGGCTAATAAATATGTTGAGGCTTTTGGGACGCCTTGCGAGCATATGCTTTTCTTGACGCTTGAGAATCTCCCCCACAAGCTGGGCCACCAGCTGTTGAACCTCTAATTTATACATTGCATAGGCCAATACATCACATTATATGCATGGTTTTCATGTTTAAAAGGGCCATCTAATGTATGTTTTGTAATTGTAGGAATGAGAGCAGACCTCACCCAATTGGGGACCAAAAGAATACATTTAGATGCATGGGATGAAGATTGAAAAAGGAGCAAAGAAAGAAGAAAGCAAGCAGAAAAGAAAGTTGAAGAAAAAGAAGAAGAACAGCAAGTCTGACCGGTCGTCTGACCGGTCGGCTACCCCTTAAGAAACCGTTGGATGAAGGACCAGTTGGTCCGACCGGTCTTGACCGGTCGGTGCCTTCTGCAGAACACGCTGGACTAATGCTCAGTTTGGTGTGACCGGTCGTGACCGGTCGGCCAACCGGTCGGCCCTCTCTGTGTACTTCCTGGACTGTTAAAATACAGGTCCGACCGGTCGGCCACATACAAAACGGGTAATTTCTAATTCTGGCTCCGAAAATTGTTGCGCACTGCGTAACTTTATGCGGTTTCTGGAAGATTCCGACGCAACCGAGCGTCCTCACTATAAAAGGACACCTAGGGGTTCTTCCTAGGGCATGATAGAAGCTAAGGGACGTGGTGTTAGAAAGAGGAAGCCGTCGTGGAGCGTTTGCAACCCTCCAAACTCCATTTTTTCTATGTTTTCTAGCTTTTTCATGAATTCTAGTTGTAGTATGACAGTGCTCGGCTAGAATCTCTCAGCTAAGGCTGAGAGGTGAAGCTTTTAGCTAATGTCATGATTTGATTAAGTTAATTCAAGTATTTTCAATTCAAGTTTGTATTTCTATCTATTTTAGTTCTTCAAGTTGATAGTTTGAGATGTTTTATGAGAGTTCATGTGCTCCGGACATGGATTCCTTGCAATTCTCTGAGATTATCATATGGTGCTTGTTTAGATTCAAATTATAGTAGTCCTTGAGCAAGCCATAGTCCATAGGCATGGCTGTTACTCCGAAGGCTATGATTTTGAATTCTACATTGATTGAACGGGACTAGAACTTGGAAGTTTAACTTGAATGGGATTGAATGTGTTTAATGCTTTATTTTCCAACTAGATGAGAGATAGGACTTCTAATCTAGTTGTGTATCTTGCTTGGATTGGTTGGATTGACATGGGATTGCTGCAAGTGGATCCTTAAATGCCTTAGTGCCTTTAAATTACTGTTCTCATTAAAGTTCCTGTTTTAGCATAACTATTTCAATTAAAATCTCTTTTGATTGCAAACGGAGTTGCTGGAATAATTTGGAATCTGTTTTCCAATTCCCTGTGGATCGACCTCGGTCTTACCGAGTTTTATTACTACATCGCAGCCTTACACTTGAGGCGAGCGAACAAGTTTTTGGTGCCGTTGTATTCGCTTCCCCAAGTGTAGGGTTGCGATGTAGTAATAATCTCGGTAAGACCGAGGTCGATCCACAGGCAAGGAAGTAAACAATGCAAATTATCCTAGTAACTAGAATCTAAAGAGGTTTGTGAAATTGGTTTTGAACATAAAATAGAAAATCTGATAATGGAAAGATAACTAGAGCATCAAGGATCCACTTATAGCTCTCCTTAGCTGCATAATTCGCTATGGTTTCTCACTTTCTCAACTAGAATCGAAATTAAGATCTATCTAGTCGGATGATAGAGTGGTTAAAACAATTAACCTAACATATGTATGATCAATGTACATGATTCACTCAATGCAAGCTAGGACGAGCATACTCAATAGCATAGATCAGTCCCAATTCCAATAGACTAAGTTCACAATCATGGCCATCATTAAGTCCTATCACAAGACAAAGCTAGATCATGATTTGAACTTGATTCAAATCACATACATTGTCTCAAACATACTTCAGAAATCCATAAAAGTAGAACTTTGGTAGGAAGTTCCCACATGAAGATCATAATACTAGAGCGTACTCCAATTCCTCGGATCATACAGGTCTAGACTAACACACAACAATTAAGAACTCAAGTAATTCTTCCAAACATCCATGAGTCATCATAAGACTAAGAAAAACTACTTTATTACTTGAATTAAATTTCAAACCATTGTTCTTAAACATGAAATCCAACTTGAAACCAATAAAACGAATCAAACAATCTAAGAAAACTATAAGGTTCACCTCTTAGCTCTAGCTAAGAGATTAGCTAATGAAAAGCTTATTAAAAATAAAACTAGAACTAAGAAAATGAAGAAAAACTAGCTGGAGGAGGCTAGGAAGCCTCCTATGACTTGAATCCTTGCTCCCCACGTCCTTGCTTGATTTGGAATAGAAGAGAGCACCTCCTTTTATAGTGCAACACTAGTACAGCAACATAACAAAATTTGTTTCGCTTGGTACGGCTTAACCAATGGTCGGATTGCCTTCAAATTAGATTTGTAACTTCCTTGTAATGTGATCTTCCTCATAGATGATTTAGATTTCCAAGATTATCCTCTGAATGGGCCCACCAATCGTATCACCGACCGCCTCTCAAAATTGCGCACTTCGGGTACCTTCAGAACCAGTCATCTTGCTTTCAACGCTTCAGAGTGTACAGATGTCGGATTAATCTTAAATTTTGAAAATTGATAGAAAACTTCCTCCTCTACATTATAGATGGATTAGATTGTCCAAAACAATCCCAGAAGGTGGTCCGAAAATTAGAACACTTAGGGCTTTTATAAACTCTGCGCAGTTGGATCTTTCTGAACGGTCCATCTTTCTTCAACCGGTACGATCAAACCACACATCCTTTTGATCTGAAAGTTTGTGGTTATTCATATATGGATGTGGTCTAGAAGATGGTCAAAGTAGATTCTTCATATCATCAATGATGGGTCACCTAGACCGGCCCAGAGTGGAGTAGGCGGAATCTGGAACTTTCTGGACAGTTCGTATTGTTTTGGCCACCACGATCAATCCGTAGCTCCGATCGACACGAAACCACTTGGGTTAGTTCGGCGTCGAGCTCCTATTCGACATGGATATGTTGGATTTCCAAATATCATTGATATGGGCCCAGAAAAATGGTCCGAAAAACCAGAAACGGGAATGGCCTGCTGTCTGTAATCTGAAATCCTGAAATTGCATGGCCGACCGGTCAAGACCGGTCAAGACGCCCTGTCCGACCGGTCAAGACTGGTCTAGACCTGTCTAGTTTGGTCCAGTAACTTCTGTATAAGGAAGAATTGTTGGCCGACCGGTCTTGACCGGTCGGACCACCTTTTGGGGCTCCTTTTTCTTTCCTTTCTTCTTTCTCTTCTTTCCTTTCTTCTTCCCTCTTTTGTTCTTCCTTTCCTTTGATCTTCAAGGTATGTAAGAAGGGTCTCAAAGCATCCGAAAGATGAAGTCTCTCTTTCATTCCTACAACCACAAAACTATGCATTAGATTAGCCTTTAAATCATGAAAACCATGCATAATGAGTGATGAATTGGGGTTAGAATATGCACAGTTAAGAGCTCAACACGTTGTCGGGGAATTTCGATAACGGTTTTCAAATTGTTTTAGTGGCTGTAGAAGTAGAATTAGATAGGGTTTTTTCTGATTTCTTAGAACTAATCAAAATTGTTTGTTTTGTAGGATTTCTTCTCTAGTTCAACCGAAGAACACTTCTGGTATGACCCATACTTGAATAATTTTTTTCCAGACAAGAAGGAAAGGAGATCCATATTCAATGATTTCCAACCAATGCAATTCTCCTTTCCTAGTACATGTGACAATTTTGTTGACGAACCCGCTGAAATTTTTCAGCTGAATTTTCAATGGGTTAAAATGATCAATGTCATTAATGTACTTTCCAAAGCAGGATGGTGGATAGTTCTACTGAAAAATTTGTTACACCACATGATAATCCTGCTCAACTTTGTCCTTTTGGATGTTATACTGATAATTGATCTCCTAGTCTGATGGAGATCCTCTTTTTACAAGGATAGGTTAGTTATCTTTATTGCTTTCCGTAGATTAGGTTTAGTCTTATTTAGTTTTACTGTTTTAGTAGCTTTAGTTGTTGGGTTGTAGACTTCCATGATCACTCTCTCAGGTACTATTGTTCTCACTCTCTTATATTTTGCCATTGCTCTCATGGTCATGCTCATTGCATATCTTTTCACATTGAGGACAATGCAAGATTTGGTTGGGGGGTGAGATGAGATCCTTCATCTAGCATGTTGCAACATTTCGAGCCTCATATGCGCAAATTTTTTCGAATTTTCTAAAAATTTCAAAACTCTTTTAGAAAACCTTATTTCTATGCATTCGAGATGATATGAGTATAAGAAGAGGAGATACGAAGTGTGTGATGTTGTAAGTCTTGAATTTCTCCTAACATAATGGTTTTATATGTGAATTCCCCTATTGTTGTGATTGATAGAACATTTGAACACCTTACACCTAGTTCACATTACACAATTCTAATGGGTTGGAAGGATTATGTGATTTGAGGATTAGTTAGACTTCGATTTAAAGGTGTTGAAAAACCAAGCTGGGGTACTTTGTCCATCCTTGTCCATGGGAAAATAACAAAAGATATGGATTTTTAAAAATCTTATCTGATTTAAAAGAAAAAGGTAAAGGAAGGATGAAATTGGGAATGATGGAAAAATGGTGGAAAATTCCGAAAAGGGCTACCTATTACCAACCGGGGGATGGTCTACCCGTAACCACAGCCGGAAATGGGACGTAGTGTGAAAGCCGTCGGAAGGACGGTAAGACAAATTCCTGTCATAGGCTTGTTGTTGCTCTATACACCTTGGGATCTGTAGTTTAGTTGATCTATGAAGAAGATAATCCCAGAAACTCATGAGATGAACTTTCACTATGCACACTAGGTTGAATTTGTTTGAATTCTTCTATTTATCAATCAATCAGTGGGAATTTCATATGGACACTTATTATGTTTTAAGAGTTTAAGGTTTTAATGTCTATCACCTAATTTTTCCAAATTTTATACTTCTATGTCTTGGAATGGATAGAAACATGGTTTCTGAAGGAGAGTTGGTTTTTGGAGGTTTGAAAATGTTTCATGCATGTTTTGCTCGGGACTAGCATAAAGCTGGTTGGGGGGTGTGTTGAACCTCCAATTTATACATTGCATAGGCCACTACATCACATTATATGCATGGTTTTCATGTTTAAAAGGGCCATCTAATGTATGTTTTGTAATTGTAGGAATGAGAGCAGACTTCACCCAATTGGGGACCAAAAGAATACATTTAGATGTATGGGATGAAGATTGAAAAAGGAGCAAAGAAAGAAGAAAGCAAGGAGAAAAGAAAGTTGAAGAAAAAGAAGAAGAACAGCAAGTCCGACCGGTCGTCCGATTGGTCGGCTACCCCTTTGGAAATCGTTGGATGAAGGACCAGTTGGTCCGACCGGTCTTGACCGGTCGGCCAACCGGTCGGTGCCTTCTGCAGAACACACTGGACCAATGCCCAGTTTGGTCCGACCGGTCGTGACCGGGGTCGGCCCTCTCTGTGTACTTCCTGGACTGTTAAAATACAGGTCTGACCGGTAGTGACCGGTCGGCCAGCCCAGTCCGACCGGTCGGCCACATACAAAACGGGTAATTTCTAATTCTGGCTCCAAAAATTGCTGCGCACTGCGTAACTTTACGCAGTTTCTAGAAGATTCCTACGCAATCGAGCGTCCTCACTATAAAAGGACACCTAGGGGTTCTTCCTAGGGCATGATAGAAGCTAAGGGACGTGGTATTAGAGAGAGGAAGCCGTCGTGGAGCGTCTGCAACCCTCCAAACTCTGGTTTTTCGATGTTTTCTACCTTTTTCATGAATTCTAGTTGTAGTATGACAATGCTCGGCTAGAATCTCTCAGCTAAGGCTAAGAGGTGAAGCTTGTAGCTAATTTCATGATTTGATTCAGTTAATTCAAGTACTTTCAATTCAAGTTTGGATTTCTATCTATTTTAGTTCTTCAAGTTGATAGTTTGAGATGTTTTATGAGAGTTCATGTGCTCCGGACATGGATTCCTTGCAATTCTCTGAGATTATCATATGGTGCTTGTTTAGATTCGAATTATAGTAGTCCTTGAGCAAGCCATAGTCCATAGGCATGGCTGTTACTCCGAAGGCTATGATTTTGAATTCTACATTGATTGAACGAGACTAGAACTTGGAAGTTCAACTTGAATGGGATTGAATGTGTTTAATGCTTTATTTTCCAACTAGATGAGAGATAGGACTTCTAATCTAGTTGTGTATCTTACTTGGATTGATTGGATTGACATGGGATTGCTGCAAGTGGATCCTTGAATGCCTTAGTACCTTTAAATTACTGTTCTCATTAAAGTTCCTGTTTTAGCATAACTATTTCAATTAAAATCTCTTTTGATTGCAAACGGAGTTGCTGGAATAATTTGGAATCTGTTTTCCAATTCCCTGTGGATCGACCTCGGTCTTACCGAGTTTTATTACTACATCGCAGCCTTACACTTGAGGCGAACGAACACCAGCAATGGTGCGGATCTCACCAGCGGGTTCCATATCTTCTTGTGGAGGATGATGCTGAGGTGACTTTTTCCTTCGTGATGGGACGTCGATTCTTTTAGGTGACCGATCTTGTCGCGCAACATAATCCAGGAGATGACCCTTCCGAATTAGAGCTTCAATGTGATCTTTCAATGATATACAATCTTGGGTGTTATGCCCATGATCTTTGTGAAAATAGCAGAACTTTCTCTTCTCTCTTTTTTCGGGATCAGACTTGATCCTTGGAGGCCACTTCACATAAGATTTATGCTTTATCTCTATTAATACTTTCTCAGGAGATTGATTGAGGGGAGTATAGTTATGATATTTATCAGAGTGAGGTTTCTTTGGAGAACGATCTCGCCGATCACGCTGGTATTCTTATCAGAAGGAGAGATCTCTTCAGACTTACGCTTCTTGCCCTGTATACCGTGACACGCCAAAGTGACTTCTTCCGCATTGATGTATTTTTGGGCCTTGGCCTGGAATTCAGTCATGGTTTTAGGAGGGTTCTTATCCAGGGCAAATCAAAATTTCTCATTGGTGATTCTTGCTATAAGGGCGGTGAGGCCTTTGTCTTCTGTATAACCTTCAGTCTGGATGGCTTCTGCAGTGAACTGAACTGTGAATTCCTTAATTGTTTCCCCATGTTGTTGCTTTAGATCCGTTAAATGAGATGCAGGCTTTTTGGTACGGATACTTCCCATGAACTGGGAAAGGAAAAGATCCGATAGCTGGGAGAAGGATTCGATAGATCGAGGTTTCAGCCCTTAAAACCAGGTACATGCTGCATCCTTCAGAGTTAAGGAAAAGGCCCTACACATAATTTCTGAACCATATCCTTCCAGTTCCATGAGAGATCTGTAGGTCTCCAAATGATCGAGAGGATCGCCGATACCTGTATACGGGGCGATGCTAGGCGTTCGGTATTTTCTAAGAAAAGGCGCCTCCATAACCTCGCGGGTGAAGGGAGATTCAGATTGATGTATTGATGTGACAGTAACAGGTGGAAGATTAGACCGATACCTATTAACGCTAAAAATTGTCAACGGATGTTGATCGGGGACCAACTTAGATTCTTCGTCGTCTGATCTCCACTCAGAGATGAATGGTATAGATTGAGGAGCTGCAATCACCAAGAAATGTTAGGACCGCCGCCGGTTGGCCCGGCTTACGGCCCTCCGATGGCAAAGTTAGTACAGATCCTAAAAGGAAAGGTTGCTGGAGGTTTAATGGCGGTAGATTGCCCATACCTGGAGAGAGTGCATAGGCCCCTTTATAGATAATTATTAGAGAGATTTAAGTGGATCCAAATTTGTTAGGATAATCCATATCTTATCTGGATTAGTGGGATAAGCCTTATCGTTATCTTATCTGGATAAGTGAGGTAAGTCTTATCCTTATCTTATCAAGAGAGATAAACCAAGGCAGATGAGGCCAGGCCTCTTGCCAAGCCGAGGGTCAAATGTTGACTCGAAGTGGGCCGAGGTTGAGAGGGCTGAATGCTGAGCCCGAGTGGGCCGAGGCCTGAGAAGGCCGAATGTCGAGCCCGAGCCGGCCGAGGCTGACTTAGCTTCCTCTCCTAAATAGTCGGTCCATGACCATACTTGGTGTAGAAGATGAACCCCAGTGGAAAGCTTTTCATGTTTTGAGCTCAGCCTGAATTTACCCATAACAGAAGCCCCCCAAGTTTCGTGGTTAGAAAGTCTGAGCACGGAACTTTGAAGAAGTCACTACTAATGCGTCTGAGTGGGCTGAGCTTAATTAGCATGGCCTGGAGGCGATAGTGCTGAAGGTGTCCACCTTGCTGATCTGGGCTGTTGATTGAAGATGGCCCACCTGTTTGAACGTTGATTGGATATGTAGGTGGGGCAAGTCTTTTAAGAGTTGCACACGTTGAAGACGTCCATCCTCGTTGGACTGTTGATGGTTGAGATTTGAGATCTCCTTTGCACACTTGAATGGATGGATGGCTCATCTGGTCTTGGATGATTGCTGATGGAGCTGGATTTGGAGCGGTCCACCAGATGTACATGTGAGAAGTGGGCGCTGGATATGTCTTGATGGTGGAGAGTGGATGAGGCCTGTTGTGATATCAGATTGGTGGACGATTGAAAGATTCTGGCCCTTTGATGGTTGTTGTGGACGCACGTGCAAGGCTCTGCAATTGTTGGACGTTGGGGGGCTCCACGACTATATATGCATGTGTGGAACTGGGGTCCATCATAGCTAAAGATAGTTGAGATGATGGAGAGAAGTGGAAGGTGGAGAAGATGTCCAAGCCTTGCTGCACGTTGGAGCTGTGATGAACTGGAGGGCGTTGTGCCTTGCATAGCTCTGCATGTGTGAGGATAGTTGGGTGTTGATAGATGCTGGGACGTCCACTCTTGTTGTTGTTGAAGGCCATGATGGATGAAGGTAGATACTCCATCTCTACTATAAGTCTGGATGGACGGTGGAGATAATTTCCAGCTGCTTGACGTGTTGCACGTGTGGGAGATGGGGCACGTGTGAGGGACATGGTGCATGAAGAGGGGGCTGCCTTGGACGGTGAGGAGCTCCTTGAGCTGGATGGTGAAGATGGTAGTTGTGCGTGTAAGTGTTGAGTAGTTATGTTGGCTGCACAAGTGAATGGAAGAGGACCTGCCCTCCCTTGGTAGCTGTGAATATGCTGATGGAGCTAATGATGG
Source organism: Liriodendron chinense (assembly GCA_003013855.2). Taxonomy (NCBI): domain Eukaryota; kingdom Viridiplantae; phylum Streptophyta; class Magnoliopsida; order Magnoliales; family Magnoliaceae; genus Liriodendron; species Liriodendron chinense. Next base: position 5,781,207 of record ML058397.1, on the reverse strand, counting down.
GTCCACTTGATTATGGAGTCCCTCTCTTATGCACTGATGGGGTCCACCTTGATGGCCCACATGTTGAACGGTGGAAAAGGATGGGCGTTGATGAAGAATCGTCGGCCTTCCAAGCTGTTGTGGACGACTGATGGATGACGTGAGATGGAGCTGCGGTTCCATCATGGCTTGATTGAAAATGGTAGAAGCTCCTCCTTGCTGATGGATGGCTGGAGATGATCCAGCCCTTAGGCTTTGCTGGGGCGTGTGAAGCTTGAAGGAGTGAGTTGCCTTCCTTGACATGGGTAGAGGTTGGAGAGATCCACCTGAAGGCATGATAGAGCTGCACACGTGCAGATGGAATCTCCATCTCTGGTTCGTGGATACCAAAGCCGGAAATGGGACGTAGTGTGAAAGTCGTCGGAAGGACGGTAAGGCAAATTCCTGTCATTGGCTTGATGTGGCTCTATGTACCTTGAATTCTATAGTCTACCTGATCTATGAAGAAGATAATCCTAGAAACTCGTGGGATGAATTTTCACTACCCACACCAGGTTGAATTTGTTCAAGTCCTTCTGTTTATCAACCAATCAGCGGGAATTTCATATAAATGCTTATTATGTTTTGAGGATTTACGGTTCCAACCTTTAACGCCTAATCTTTCTGAATCTTACACTTATGAACCTTGGAATGTATAGAAGGATGATTTCTGAAAGAAAGTTGAGTTTTGAAGAGTGAGATTAGTTTCACGCATGTTTTGCTCAGGACTAGCAAAATGCTGGTTGGGGGGTGTGTTGAGCTCTTAATTGTGTATATTCTAACCCCAATTCATCACTCATTGTGCATGGTTTGCATGGTTTATAGATAAATCTAATGCTTGTTTTGTGACTACAGGATTGAGAGTGAACTTCACCCATTTGAAGTTGAAAAGAACATGTTTAGGACCTTGGATGAAGACCCAAAGGAGGACCGAGGCTTAGAAGGAAGAGAAGAAGGAAGAAAGCAGATGAAAGAAAGGAAGAAAATAAGAAGAAAATGAAGCTGACCGGTCATGACCGGTCGGCCAAGGAAGCCTGACCGGTCAGTGACCGGTCAGCCATGCATGTTTGGGCACTACTGAAGAGGACCGACCGGTCATGACCGGTCGGTCATTGTTGCTGGAGAATTGCTGAAGGCGTCCGACCGGTCATGACCGGTCGGACATGCTTGCTGGACCAAGGATGAATAGGCCCGACCGGTCATGACCGGTCGGAGGTGCTTGCTGGAGTGTTTTCACTTGAAGCCGACCGGTCTTGACCGGTCAGCCATGCATACTGACTTAGAAATTTCTAAATTAAGTCCGAAATTTTCTGCGCTGCGAAACTCCTACGCAAATTCTAGATTCTTCCGAAGATGGGGAGCCTCCAGACTATAAAAAGACACTTAGGGATTGTTCCTGGGGTATCCTAGAAGGGTTCAAGCGAGGTTGGAGGCTGTGGAAGTGAAGATTGGAGTTTCACAACTCCTTTTGGTTTGCTTTGCTGTTTTCATGCTTTTTGTAGTTGTTTCATGTTTCCTTGGATCATGAGCAGCTAAACCTCTTAGCTAGGGCTAAGAGGTGAAGCTTGTAGTGAATCCAAGATGTTTTAATTCGTAGTTAAGTGGTTTTAGTTTGGAATTCATGATTATGAACTAAGGTTTGAAGTTTATACAAGTTTTTAAGTAATTTTTCTTAGTCTTGTGATGACTCATGGATGTTTGGATGAATTACTCATCTTCTTAATTTGTTTGCAACGGTATAGACCTGTATGATCCGAGGAATCGGAGTGCGCTCTAGTACTAAGCTCTTCATAAAGGGACTTCAGGCCAAAGTTCTATTTTAGTTGATTTTCTGGAATATGTAAGGACTGTGCTGGTGATTTGAATCTAGTTCAAATCCTAATCTAGCCTTGTCTTGTGAGAGGACTTGGGGATGGTTATGATTGAGAACTGGACCTATAGGAAAGGGGAATGACCTATGCAATTGAGCATGCTCAGCTCAGCCTAGATTGAGTGAATCTTATGCATAGAACTTACATATTACAGACTGTTTGGTTTAACAGTTCTATCATCCGACTGGACAGACAGGAATGTCGATTCTAGTTGAGAGAATAAGAAACCACAGCGGATTGAACATCAAGGATTGCTACAAGTGGATCCTTGAAACCCTAGTACCCTCTTATAATTAATTACTCTCGATTTAATTCAGCTTTTGTTACTCACATCAACTTTATACAACATTCTGATTAATAGACTTCAATAGACACTTGTGGATGAATTTGTGAGATCCTACATAGTCCCTGTGGATCGACCTCAGTCTTACCGAGTTTATTACTACATCGCAACCCTACACTTGGAGAAGCGAACAACCACATATACATATCTATGAGAATCTATCAATTCTGAAGTATTCTCCTATTAAGAAGAGGAATGCCAGAATGCCAGGATACTTAATATGAGAACTTGTGACAAAGATACCATAATATGGGGATGTTGTGATTTGCGTAGACTTTCTATAAGATATTCTCTCCTGATTCGATCAGTCTGATGAGGATATAATAAGTCGGTTGATGATTCGTGGAGTCGATTCTTTGATATTCTCCGATTATGGTACCTGTCATTAAGAAGATCTCTACGAACATTTTATATTCATATGCACAACAGTATGATGTGAGTGAACATGTAAACAAGCATGAAGCATGTTGAGCTCTTAATTGTGCATATTCTAACCCCAATTCATCACTCATTATGCTTGTTGTTATGGTTTATAGACTAAACTAATGCATGGATTTGTGATTGCAGGGATGAGAGAGAGGAAGCATCAATTGAAGACTTAAAGATGCTAGTTAGAAGCAAAGAAGATCAAAGGGGCTAAGCGTCAAAGAATGAAAGAAAGAAGTCAGAGAAAAGAAGAAAGAAAGCAGAAGAAGCTGCCCACGACTGATCGTCCTACCGGTTTTCCAAGGTCAAGGACCGGTCGTCCGACCGGTCCGCACATGCACAGAGGAGACCCAGAGGCCACAACTCTCTGGACTATTCACGACTGGTCGTCCACTTCTGCGACCGGTCCTTAAATTATTTTTCCGGGTTGAAAATTCTTGAAATTCACTGGACACTTTTATGCCATTTTGAGACCGGTCGTCCAGCATCCACGACCGGTCATCCAGCCACTGCGACCGGTCGTGTGACCGGTTGCCTGCGTAAGATTTGAACTTTCTATTTCTGGCGTCGATTTTCTCTGCGCACTGCATAAGTTCTACGCAAGTTCTCGAATATTCTGAGGTTACGGAGTCTCCCCACTAAAAAAGGACACCTAGGGATCGTTCCTAGGGTATCTTAGAAGAGTTTAACCAAGGTGGGAGGCGGCGAAAGTGGATTTCGGAGTTCCACAACTCCTTCTAGTTTGTAGTTTGTTTTATGTTCTTTCTTAGTTGTTTCATATTTCCTTGGATCATGAACGGCTAAACCTCTTAGCTAGGGCTAAGAGGTGAAGCTTGTAGTGAATCTAAGATGTTTCAATTCGTTTCAGTTGGTTTTAAGATTGGTTTTAATGATTATGAACAATGGTTTGAAGTTTATACAAGTTTTAAGTAGTTTTTCTTAGTCTTATGATGACTCATGGATGTTTGGGAGAATTACTTAAGTTCTTAATTGCTTTGTGTTAGTCTAGACCTGTATGATCCGAAGAATTGGAGTACGCTCTAGTACTATGATCTTCATGTGGGAACTTCCTACCAAAGTTCTACTTTTCTGAAATTTTGTGCTATGTGGGACTGTGCATGTGATTTGAATCAAGTTCAAATCATAATCTAGCCTTTTCTAGTGACAGGACTTGAGGATGGTTATGATTGTGAACTGAGCCTATTGGAATTGGGCTAACCTATGCAATTAAGCATGCTCATCCTATCTTGCATTGAATGAGTTATATGCATTGGTCTTACATATGGCAGATTGTTTGGTTTAACAGCTCTATCATCCGGCTAGATAGATCTTAATATCGATTCTAGTTGAGAGAATGAGAAACCACAGGGGATTGAACATCAAGGATTGCTACAAGTGGATCCTTGAACCCCTAGTGCCTTTCTAGAATTGTTTACCTTCAATTTAGCCCAAAGTTGTTACTTAGTTCAATTTCATAAAAAATCTGGTTGTTAGCTCTCAATAGACACTATTGGATGTGTTTGTGAATTCCTACATAAGTCCCTATGGATCGATGTTGAACCTCCAATTTATACATTGCATTGCCCATTACACTACATAGTTTGCATGATTTTCATGGTTTAAAGGCCCACCTAACACATGTTTCTGTGATTGTAGGGATGAGAGTGGATTTCATCAAATTGAAGCCAAAAGAATATATTTGAAGACATTGGAGGAAGTCCTGAGATGGATCAAGGAAAGACGAAGAAAGAGAGAGAAAAGAAGATGAAGAAATATAAGGCTGACCGGTCGTCCGACCGGTCAGCCACATCAAAGGAATCAAGTAGAAGAGAGGCCGACCGATCATGACCGGTCGGCCATGAACACTGAATGAAGGCTGGCCACATTGCATTGGGGCCGACCGGTCATGACCGGTCGGCCATAGGCACTGGATGAAGGATAAAACAGCCCGACCGGTCATGACCGGTCGGGCATGCACGCTGGAACAATGGACAGTCCACACCGACCGGTCATGACAGGTCGGCTGTGCTCTCTGGAGTATTTGAAAAGCCAGGCCGACCGGTCACGACCGGTCGGTTCTGCGTAAGAAGAATCCTTTCTAATTCGGGACTCCGAATTTCACTGCGCAAGGCGTAGGATTTCGCAGAATTCGACGCAAGGGAGGATTGTTGCTATAAAAGGCCACCTAGGGGCTCTCCCTAAGGTATCAGAGAAGAGAAGGAACGTGAGTTTGGAGGCTGAAGGCGACTGTGGAGCGTCTGCAACATCTATTTTCGGGTTTTTCTAGTTTTATGCTTTATTTTTGAGTTTTTAGTTGTAGCATGACTATGCTCGGCTAAAACCTCTCAGCTAAGGCTGAGAGGTGAAGCTTGTAGCCAGTTCTATGTTAATTTCAGTCTGATGCAAGTATTTTTCTTCAATTCAAAGTTTGATTTTCCTTATGTTTCAGTCCAATAAGTGGTAGTTTGAGATGTCTTATCTGAGTTTATGTGCTCCGGACATGAATTCCTTTTAATTCTCTGAGATTATCACAGGTTGCTTGTTTAGATTCGAATTATAGTAATCCTTGAGCAGGCCATAGTCCATAGGCATGGCTGTTACTCCGCAGGCTATGAATTTGAATTCTACATTGATTGAATGGACTTGAACTTGGAAGTTCAACTTGAATTGGATGAATGTGTGTGAATGCTTTATTTTCCAACTAGATGAGAGATAGGACTTCAAATCTAGTTGTGTTCTCTACTTGGATTGACTGAATTGACATAGGATTGCTACAAGTGGATCCTTGAAAGCCTTAGTACATTATATCTCTGATTTTTCATTAAGTTACTGTTTTAATTAAACATCCCATTGAATTTGAATTTACTCTATTAAACTGAGTTGCTGGAGTAATTAGGAAGCTGTTACTTTTTCCCTGTGGATCGACCTCGGTCTTACCGAGATTTATTACTACATCGCAGCCTTACACTTGAGGCGAGCGAACAATCGACCTCGGTCTTACCGAGATTATTACTACATCGCAACCCTACACTTGGGGAAGCGAACAAGTTTTTGGCGCCGTTGCTGGGGACTTTGATGGTTTTTCACAAATTTCTGAAAATAGTATCTATTTAGGATTTTTAGGATTCTAGGACTAACTTAGTTTGTTTTATTTGATTTTCCTTTTTGCAGGGATTTCTAGGAAGTTGAAGAAGACATAAGGATCTCAAGTACTCAAATCAGGTTCTATCTTTCTAAACCTTACTCTTCTCCTTCTCCTATTCATTCCTATCATATTCATCTCTTGTAGAGTGGGTGGAGACTCCTTTTGGATCTCTGAAAGGTAGGCCTTGTGCCACCTGGATTCCTATTGGTCGGCTCTGCCGTCTTGGATCACCTTGTGCTCAGAGATTTCTTTTCTCACCTTTACTCCTCTTTCTCCTTTTTCTGCACTTTTTCTCAAAAGATTCAAAGAGTGGGTGGGGAGTTCTCTGAACCCCTATTAACTAGGAGAAATCGGTCTCTATCCTTGCTTCTGGCTTAACCATTGCAAGACACCTTGTGCTTCGGTCTTAAGAGAAGAGTAAAGAAAGGGAGGAAGAATTCTTCTTTCTCTTTATTTCATATTTTTTTGGTTTTGCATGCCACATTGGGCTCGGGATTCTAATAACCGACTCATAAGTGAAGGGGGGGATAGTAGAAGGATTGACAGAGAGCCACGTGCTAGGAGACATCTAAACTCTCCAATTTTGTCTGAAAACATGGCTGCAAATCAACCTAATTCGATGGCCAATCTGGGCCAAAACCAAACTGAAACGGGGGAGAATGTGGTTGAGAATGTTCCCCGACCAAGAACTTTACGTGATTTCTTGTAACCAGCAAAAGCGAGCACCCCCTCATGCATAATTTTCTCATAAAATGCAGGCAATGTGGATTTAAAACTGGGAGTGATCCAACTTCTTCCTAAATTCCATGGATTAGACAGCGAAAGTGCCTACCAACACCTTAAGGAATTTGATGTGGTAATAACCACCATGCACTTTGCTAATGTGACTGATGATGTGGTGAGACTCAAATTCTTCCCTTTTACTCTTAAAGATAAAGCTAAAGGTTGGCTTCATGCATTAAGGCCAAGATTAATTGGTGCATGGACTGATATGCATAGGGAATTCATAAAAAAATTCTTCCCTACTCACAAAACAAATATGTTGAAGTGCCTTATCATGAACTTTGCCCAAAAGGAAGATGAAACTTTCTTCCAATGTTGGGAGAGGTTTAAGGACTTATTAAACGCATGCCCACATCATGGTTATGAAATTTGGTGGGTTATAAGCTTTTTCTATGAAGGACTGACTTCACCCATGCGCCAATTTGTAGAGATGATGTGTAATGGGGAGTTCATGAATAAGGAAGCTGATGAAGCATGGGATTATTTGGAAGAAGTGGCTGAGAATGCACAGTCTTGGGATACATCAAAACCAACAAATTCCAAGACTGGCTAACAAAAAGAAAGAGGAGGAATGTATGTCTTATCGGAAGAGGATAGCATAAGTGCACGGGTGGTTAGCCTCACAAGAAAGGTCGAAGCCATGGAATTGAGGAAAGGAGAGACGATTAACTCCAATGACGTTGAAACTGTTTGTGGAATTTGTGCCGGAAATCAACATGCAACACAAGATTGTCCCATAATTTCAGCAGTTCAAGACATCTTACAAGAACAATCAAATGCCATAAACGGTTATCAACAGCAATTTGGTGCTCCAAACTCAAACACGTTTAATGCTAGTTGGAAGAACCATCCCAACTTCAGTTAGAGGAATGGACCCATTGCGAATGCAACCAATATCCCTCAAGCTCAACCTATACTAGGTCCATCTCTAGTCATTACTCCAAAAGTTATGCTAGAGGAGATGTTGGGTGCATTCGTATCGGTCCAAGCTGAGTATAACAAGACAAATTCTCTGAAAATAGATGGGTTCATGCAAGAGCAATTGAAATTCAATCAAAATTCAACTCAAGCCATCAATGAATTGAAAACATCAATGGCTAGAGTTGAATCTCATCTTAGTGTTGAGAGAAGGGCACACTTCCTGCCCAACCTCTTCCTAACCTAAGAACCCAATTTGAGATACAAGATGCAAGCTCATCCTCCCATCATATGGAGCATGTTCAAGCTATCACCACTTTGAGAAGTGGGAAAGAAATTGACAAATCTAATCCGGTGAATGCCCCAAAGCCTAAGGATCCGGAAATTTCCAAAGAGGATGATAGCTCAAACAACACTCCACAAGAGAAAGAACCGGAAAGGCAATACAAGCCGGTTGCCCCGTTTCCATAAAGGTTGATTTCACCCAAACCTTTAGACAAAAACCCAGAAATATTTGAAGTTTTCAAGTAGGTGAAGATCAACATCCCGTTGTTGGATGCTATAAAACAAATACCATCTTATGCCAAATTTCTAAAGGAATTGTGTACGGTCAAAAGGAAACACAATGTTCACAACAAAGTACTTTTGACTGAGAATTTGAGTGCTATCATCAAACAAGAGGTGCCCTAAAAATACAAGGATCCAGGTAGTCCAACCATCTCATGCATCATAGGAGACTACCGGATTAAACAAGCCTTACTCGATTTGGGGGCAAGTGTGAACCTCATTCCTTACTCCGTTTACGAACAACTTGGGTTAGGTGAATTGAAACCCACCAAAACCACACTCCAACATGCTGATAGATCCATTCGTATACCGAGAGGAATGATAGAGGATGTTCTAGTCCAAGTTGATAAATTCTACTACCCAGTAGACTTTATTGTCTTGGATACACATCCCGTGATAGGCACCGGTGCTCAAATTCCCGTCATACTTGGCCGACCGTTTCTAGCTACTTCAAATGCAATTATCAATTGTAGAAACGGACTTGTACAAATGTCCTTTGGAAATATGACCCTTGAGCTTAACATATTTGATTTATGCAAACAACCACGGGAAGTTGATGAGGATATCCACGAAATAAACATGATTGAATCATTCGTGGAAGATACATTCCCCTTGTCATTATCTTCCGACCCTTTGGAGGCATGTATGGCCCATTCTCATGAGATAAATGATGACACAATACAAGAGATGGATGCCATTCTAGATGCGATGCCGGTGCTTGATAATAAAAGATGGAGGGCCCTATTTGAGCCTTTGCCTGTAAATGAGAGCAAAGCCCTCCCATCCAATATCAAGGCGCCAACACTCGACCTAAAACCATTACCAAGTGAGCTGAAATATGTCTATTTAAGTCGAGATGAGACATATTCGGTGGTGATTTCTTCCCACTTGGATGAGGAACAAGAGAGTAGGCTAATGGCCACTCTATTTGAGCACAAAAGTGCCATTGGATGGTCAATTGCGGATCTCAAAGGCATAGACCCACTGATTTGTACTCATCGTATACACCTTGTGTAACGCCCCAGATTTTCAAGATTTATTTGAAAATTTTTGAAAATTCATTTTTAATTTATTTTTTTTATTAATTATCGTACATTTACTATTGATTTGCGAATAGCGGGACATCCGTAAGAGATCCGATAGGGGACCCTTTATAAAAGTAGCTTAGAATGATCCCATAAACATCGTAGAAAGATCAGATTTCAAAAATCACGCATTTTTCATATAATTACGAAAATGCCATTAGTTAAACTTAAGTTAAGATGCCATTTTTAAGTATTATAGTTTCTGACGATCACTTTCATGCAAAATCCTAGATTTAAGCTTTTGGACACATATTAAGCATACACGTCAAATTTCAGCCCTTAAATCATAGTAGAAGTGGTCCAATTGTCAACTTAGCCCCTTAACCCTTGATTTTCATGTCCATCGAGTGAGGAAAGTAGATGGTTAGTCGTAGTCAAATATTTCTCTTCATATGAGTGACTTGGATCATCTTTATCATGGACCAATAGTGTGATTTGAGTGCCCCACCTTGATAAGTCTCTTTCTTATGCGCGAAGTTATCCCGGTCTAGAAATTAACGAGTTACCAACTCTTTTTAAATCTGAACCTTTCAATTTACCCACTTCTCACCATCAATCGCTTCTCAAATTTGGACCACTTATTATACTCATATGACTACGAGTTCACACAAAATTTGGACTCCGATCTATAATCCTACACCGTTGAACCACAACGCCAGCCCCTTCCTTTTCCGCCAAAAGTTGGAATTTCAGATCTAGGCATTTCTCACCATCAATCAACCACTAAGCTTCGTACAATTGTTTGCCTATCATGACTACATATTTTTCCAAAATTTGGGCCTTGATCATCAATTGTTTCCATTTTCAAGGATCGGCCAATCTAGAATGTGGATTATCAAGAAATTTACGTATTCTGACTCTACTCTTCGAGCTTGATAAGATGAACGGATTGGAATTAATCAAAGATCATCTGAATATTGAGATTTGAGAAACTCGCCTCAAGAGGTTGTTACACAAGACCTCGCACACCCTTCTTTTCTCTCCCCATGAGCACATCCCTCTCCATATTTCTACTACGCACCTCCAAATCCTTCTCCTAACCCTAGCCTCCATGCCCTAGAGAAAGAGAGAAGAGAGAGAGAGAGAGAGAGAGAGAGAGAGAGAGAGAGAGAGAGTTCTCATATTTTTCCAGCGGCTAGGATCTTCTACAACCCTCTTCTTCTAAGTCCATCCTAAGGTGAGGATTTTCCTTCAAGCCTTTCATTAATAATATCACGATTATCATAAGTTTCTTTTGTGGCATGTGAAGTTGTTTTGTTTTGAATTACTTATCCATATAACATGAAGTTTGATGTGAGATTTGTAATGAATATGGTGATGTGATTCTTTTTTTTAGATTTTTGACTAAGAAGCATGTGTATTTGTATTATTTATTTTTGTGAAATCTATGCCCTTAGTTTCTTAGTCCATGTATTACAAGTAACATTGGTTTTCATATTGTGATATGAAATATGTGTATAAGATCATCATATGGACATCCCATTATTGTATACTCTTTGTCCCTAAGTTGGTAAAATTATTCGATGTAGAGAGATGGAACCCATGAGAGGTGTCCATGACGGAAGAATATTCTTGACTTAACTGAAAGAATGAAGTGATTTTTTGTTAATGGACCCTTACATGTACATGATGCTTGATTTGATCCATTTACATTACATGGGTATTTTAATGAATTTGGTCATGATGTACAACATTGGCTTTTTGGGACATGATGAAATCATAAAACGGGACAATGAGTGGACACTAATGGTATACAAATTCTCATGAGCCAGGGTTGGTGCTATGGACACTAATCTCGTGCTGTCGGCCTATGCTGGGTTGCTTGCGACTCCCCATAGTGACCATTGAGTTTTATTTAAATCGGTTGTATGCGAAAACACTTAAATAAAGGCGAAACTAAAGTCATGCATTCACTTGGCTCCATGTGGCTGTACGGAATTGAGAATAGGCTAGAGCGTCCTACTTCTCCCGTACACTGTCACGTGTAGATTTGGGCTATGAGCGTCCCGTTTCTCACGTAGTCGGGCAAAACTATGGGCTTGTGCGTCCCAGGAACCTCTGGTGACTAGTGGTTAGCGTGAAGTCGTAATAGGGAGTCTCCCACTTCATGGATTGTGATTCTAGCCAGGGTGCCTTAGCCAGAGCATGCATTCCATGCATCGCATTAACAAAGATTTTTAGTTGGTTGTTTTGATTTGATTAAATGATAATATCGTGCTTGCATTTACTCTGTACCGTTATTATTATTCTTGATTGTCTTGGAGGAAATATTCCCCACTATGATAGCGTTTAACGCTATCCCAAACACAATTTAGGTGATGCAGGTGAAGATCCAGGTATTGAACCCGATTTTTAAGGAGAAGAGTTCCATGGTTCGTATAATCACATGGCGGACGACGATGTTAGAGAAACTTAGTTGATGTTTTTATTTATTAAATTTTTCTTTGAGTAGTTGATACATTTATGGAATTGTAATAAGTCTTCAAGAGAAGACATGGTTTTGTATTTTAATTAATCAGTATGGATATTGGTTGGTTCCTTTATTTAAACATTGATGATGACGTAGTAAGTTTGATAGAATAAGATGATAATTGTTTCCGCCATTGTGCTTGAATGCTATATTTTATTATTTGACAAATTAGTTATTTCATAAATTACTTGGGAATTCAGCCGTCGTGTTATACACGAGAGTCAAAAATCTCGGGTCGTTACACCTTGAGGAGAATGCGAAGACATCTAGGCAACCACAACGACGACTAAATCCAAACATGAAGGATGTGGTTAAGGCCGAAGTAGTAAAACTATTGGATGTGGGTATTATTTACCCAATATCCGATAGTCAATGGGTGAGCCCAACTCAAGTGGTGCCTAAGAAATCCGGAATAACCATCGTAGCCAATGCCAATAATGAACTCGTGCCAACCAGAGTCACTACCGGTTGGAGAATGTACATTGACTACAGGAAGCTAAACACCATCACAAGGAAAGACCACTTCCCCTTACCTTTTGTTGATCAAATTTTAGAAAGTTTGGTGGGTCATTCCCATTTTTGCTTCCTTGATGGCTATTCAGGGTACAACCAAATAGAGATCGCCCTTGAAGACCAAGAAAAGACTACATTCACATGTCCATTCGGCACTTTTGCCTATCGACGGATGCCGTTTGGACTATGTAATGCCCCTGCCACTTTTCAACGTTGTATGATGAGTATCTTTTCTGACAGGGTGGGGACAATTCTCGAAGTCTTCATGGATGATTTTTCAGTATTTGGTTGTAGCTTTGATGAGTGCCTAGAGCACTTGAAATCTGTGCTGAAAAGATGTGAAGAGAAGAACCTTGTGCTGAATTGGGAAAAGTGTCACTTTATGGTTCAAAATGGAATTGTACTTGGTCACATCGTTTCACAAAATGGAATCGAGGTGGACAAAGCGAAAATTGATCTTATCTCCAACCTTCCACCACCCAAGAGCATACGAGATGTGCGGTCCTTTTTGGGACATGCAGGATTTTATAGAAGGTTCATAAAGGACTTCAGTTCACTCTCTCGTCCTTTATGTAACCTACTTCATAAGGAAAAATCATTCGAGTGGAATGAAGAATGTCAAAAGGCCTTTACCACACTTAAGGGTATGTTGACATGTGCTCCCATAATGCAACCACCTGATTGGAGCCTTCCTTTTGAAATTATGTGCGACGCTAGCGACTATGCTATTGGGGCCGTGTTAGGCCAAAGAAAAGAGAAAAAGCCATGTGTCATCTACTATGCAAATAGAACCCTAAACTCAGCCCAAGCAAACTACACTACTACTGAAAAAGAACTTTTAGCCGTAGTTTTTGCATTGGACAAGTTTAGGTCCTACTTGATTGGATCCAAGATCATCATATTCACTGACTATTCCGCACTTAAGTATCTTCTCTTTAAGAAGGATGCTAAACCACGGTTGTTAAGATGGATCCTTCAACTCCAGGAATTTGACATAGAAATACGTGATAAGAAAGGAGTAGAAAATGTCGTGGCTGACCATCTCTTTCGACTTGTCCTCACTGATTCCCCTGAAACGACCGCGATCAATGACATGTTCCCTGATGAACAAATTTTTGCTGTTTCCAATTGCCATGATATACGGACATTGCTAACTATCTTGCTATAGGTACAATTCCTACACGTTGGAAAAAGCAAGATAAGGATAAATTCTTCACTGAGGTGCGAAAATTCCTATGGGACGACCCATACTTATTCAAGTATTGTCCCGATCAAATCATAAGGAGATGTGTCCCAGATGATGAACAACAAAGTATCATCTCCTTCTGTCATTCTCAGGCATGTGGTAGCCACTTTTCGGCTAAAAAGACTACGGTAAAAATTCTACAATGTGGGTTTTATTGGCCCACTATGTTCAAAGACACACATGAGTTTTGCAAAACATGTGAACCTTGTCAGAAATTGGGAGGAATCTCCAGTAGAAATATGATGCCACTCAATCCCATCTTAATAATCAAAATTTTTTATTGTTGGGGCATCGATTTCATGGGTCCATTCCCATCTTCTTTTGGAAACACATACATCTTGCTTGCCGTTGACTATGTTTCCAAATGGGTCGAGGCCATCCCTTACCGGAATAATGACCATAAAATGGTCATTCGCTTCTTAAAAGAGAATATTCTTTCCCGGTTTGGAACACCTCGAGTCATCATAAGTGATGGAGGATCTCACTTTTGTAATCGCCCTTTTGAAATTTTAATGAAGAAATATGGCGTAACACACAAAGTGAGCACTCCTTATCACCCACAAACTAGTGGACAAGCTGAGATATCCAATAGGGAGATTAAACACATTTTGGAGAAAACGGTGAACCCCGATCGCAAGGATTGGTCGCTTCGGCTTACCGATGCGCTTTGGGCCTACCGTACTGCTTTTAAGACCCCTATTGGAATGTCTCCCTATAGACTTGTCTATGGGAAGGCTTGTCACTTGCCTGTGGAGTTGGAACATAGGGCATATTGGGCAATTAAGAAGATGAATTTTAATTCTGACAAGGCAAGCTCGTTGCGCAAACTACAATTGAATGAACTTGCAGAAATCCGGAACGAAGCATATGAGAATGCGAGAATTTACAAGGACAAAACGAAGATATTCCATGATAAAAACATTCTTCGTAAGACATTCACGATCAATCAAAAAGTCCTCCCATATAACTCTCGTCTACATTTATTTCCGGGAAAATTGAGATCACGATGGACCGGTCCCTACATTGTGCAAACTATCTATCCTTATGGGACTGTCGAGTTGTTAAATCCAAGGAACGGCAACATTTTTAAGGCAATGGGCAGCAATTAAAGCCGTTCTTTGAGAAATTTCCTTCAGAAGGTATGTCCATACCTCTGACTGATCCTGTCTACCAGGATGATTAATCTCCTAGTCTGATGGAGGTGTAGAGTAGTTAGGATTAGGATTTTGTTGCTTTTGTTTGCTTTTGCTTAGGTTGGTTAGAAGGAGGAAGAATTCCACTTTTCACTTTTTCAGGTACTCTCATTCCCCACTCCCTTTTATGTTCATATTGCTCTCATGTTGTGTTCATTGCGCATCTTTTACATTGAGGACAATGCAAGATTTGGTTGGGGGTGTAGGATCACTTGGATGAATCCAGCATTTTGTAACATTTTGAGCAATTATGTAGAAATTTTTCGATGTTTCTAAAATTCAAGACTCTTTTGGAAAACTTTGTTTCTATGCATTCAAGATGATATGAGCATAAGAAGAGGAGATACGAAGTGAGTGAGGTTGCAAGTTTTGAATTTCTCATAACATAATGGTTTTATATGTGAATTCCCCTATTTTTGTGATTGATAGAAAATTTGAACACTCTTACACCTAGTTCACATTACAAGATTTTCACGGGTTGAAGGGATTATGTGATTTGTGGATTAGTTAGATGTTGATTCAAGGTGTTGAGACATCAAGCCGGGGTACTTTGTCCATCCTTGTCCATGGGAAAATAACGAAAGATATGGATTTCTAAAAATCCTATCTAATTTAAAAGAAAAAGGAAAAGGAAGGATGAAATTGGGAATGATGAAAAAATGGTGGAAAAATCCGATTAGGGCTACCTACTACCAACCGGGGGATGGTCTACCCGTAACCAAAGCCGAAAATGGGACGTAGTGTGAAAGTCGTCGGAAGGACAGTAAGGCAAATTTTCGTCATTGGCTTGTTGTTGCTCTATATGCCTTGAGATCCATAGTCTAGTTGATTTATGAAGAAGATAACCCTGGAAAATCATAAAAAGAATTTTCACTATGCACACTAGATTGAATTTGTTCAAGTTCTTCTATTTGTCAACCAATCAGCGGGAATTTCATATGGGTGCTTATTACGTTTTGAGAGTTTGCGGTTTCAACCTCTATCACCTAATTTCTCTAACTCTTACACTTATGTATCTTGGGATGTATAGAAGAATGGTTTCTAAAGGAGAGTTGGGTTTTGGAGAATGGAATTGGTTTCACGCATGTTTTGCTCGGGACTAGCAAAATGCTGGTTGGGGAGTGTGTTGAGCTCTTAATTGTGCATATTCTAACCCCAATTCATTACTCATTATGCTTGTTGTTATGGTTTATAGACTAAACTAATGCATGGATTTGTGATTGTAGGGATGAGAGAGAGGAAGCATCAATTGAAGACTTAAAGATGCTAGTTAGAAGCAAAGAAGATCAAAGGGGCTAAGCGTCAAAGAATGAAAGAAAGAAGTCAGAGAAAAGAAGAAAGAAAGCAGAAGAAGGTGCCCACGACCGGTCGTCCGACCGGTCGTCCAAGGTCAAGGACTGGTCGTCCGACCGGTCCGCACATGCACAGAGGAGACCCAGAGGCCACAACTCTCTGGACTGTTCACGACTAGTCGTCCACTTCTGCGACCGGTCCTTAAATTATTTTTTCGGGTTGAAATTTTTAAAAACTACCTGGACACTTTTATGCCATTTTGAGACCTGTCGTCCAGCATCCACGACCGGTCGTCCAGCCATTGCAACCGGTCGTGCGACCGGTCGCCTGCGTAAGATTTGAACTTTTTATTTCTAGCGCCGATTTTCTCTGCGCACTGCGTAAGTTCTACGCAAATTCTCAAATATTCTGAGGTTACGGAGCCTCCCCACTATAAAAGGACACCTAGGGTCGTTCCTAGGGTATCTTAGAAGAGTTTAAGCAAGGTGGGAGGCGGCGAAAGTGGATTTCGGAGTTCCACAACTCCTCCTAGTTTGTAGTTTGTTTTATGTTCTTTCTTAGTTGTTTCATGTTTCCTTGGATCATGAACGGCTAAACCTCTTAGCTAGGGCTAAGAGGTGAAGCTTGTAGTGAATCTAAGATATTTTCAATTCGTTTCAGTTGGTTTTAAGATTTGTTTTAACGATTATGAACAATGGTTTGAAGTTTATACAAGTTTTAAGTAGTTTTTCTTAGTCTTATGATGACTCATGGATGTTTGGGAGAATTACTTAAGTTCTTAATTGCTTTGTGTTAGTCTAGACCTGTATGATCCGAGGAATTGGAGTACGCTCTAGTACTATGATCTTCATGTGGGAACTTCCTACCAAAGTTCTGCTTTTCTGAAATTCTGTGCTATGTGGGACTGTGCATGTGATTTGAATCAAGTTCAAATCATAATCTAGCCTTGTCTAGTGACAGGACTTGAGGATAGTTATGATTGTGAACTGAGCCTATTGGAATTGGGCTGACCTATGCAATTAAGCATGCTCATCCTAGCTTGCATTGAGTGAGTTATATGCATTGGTCTTACATATGGCAGATTGTTTGGTTTAACATCTCTATCATCCGGCTAGATAGATCTTAATATCGATTCTAGTTGAGAGAATGAGAAACCACTGGGGATTGAACATCAAGGATTGCTACAAGTGGATCCTTGAACCCCTAGTGCCTTTCTAGAATTGTTTACCTTCAATTTAGCCCAAAGTTGTTACTTACTTCAATTTCATAAAAAATCTGGTTGTTAGCTCTCAATAGACACTATTGGATGTGTTTGTGAATTCCTACATAAGTCCCTGTGGATCGACCTCGGTCTTACTGAGATTATTACTACATCGCAACCCTACACTTGGGGAAGCGAATAAAGCACAACATACAGATGAAGTAGATGCATGAGGGAACATAAGTATATCCATATCTACTTTATAAACAGTCAGAACTATTTGTAAGCGCTCATGATTATTGAAGTTTAGGAAATGGAGTTCTTCGAGCGAAGTTCTCCCTAAGTGATATCTATTGGGACTGCACTGGCCGGGGCCCTATCAAACCCTCCCATTTTCAAACTGACGATGCCTTACTTTATCATCTTTTGTATCTTTCCTTTCAGAACGAAGCATTGTTCGGTTTTATGGCCTACGCATATGTGATATTCACAATAGTTGGGATCATCCACGCGTCCTACTTCTGTTGGTCGAATAGACTTTGGGAGTCGCAATTTTCTTTCTTCGTTTAGTCGCTCCATAATTGGGACAAGGTCTTTAATGTCAAATGTATACGGTCCGTTCTTTTCGTCTCGATCATTGATTGTCATGTGC
This sequence comes from Liriodendron chinense, assembly GCA_003013855.2. Lineage (NCBI taxonomy): Eukaryota > Viridiplantae > Streptophyta > Magnoliopsida > Magnoliales > Magnoliaceae > Liriodendron > Liriodendron chinense. The sequence goes on along the minus strand of ML058397.1, from coordinate 5,763,483 downwards.
TACGACTTCTGAGGTTCTTTGCCCTTGTCTTGTGTCCTCATTACACTGGTCTCTGCCTCATGTCTTGGGTTCTGTCGTTTTTGATTTCTAGGGTTCTTTCTTACCTTTACCCATGTCCTCTTTCTCATTTTGTGTCTTGACTTTTCTGCTTGAGATCGTGTTTCTGAAACGGATTGCTCTATCATGCGAACCTCTGCAGCCAAGTTACGAAGGGTGAAAGAGATATTGCCTGGCAGTTCGTATGGGATCATGGAATCTGAACCCAACATACGCGCATTTGTTTGTTCGGTGTGCCTCTATTGTCTTACTTCAACAACATGACGGGCTGCCCCCAGTGCTTCTTCTTCCAACTGTCGGACAGGTAGAGCGGTACTAGGGGTCGCTTTCTGTGAGATCAAGATGGCTAAAGCGTCCTGAACTTCTCTCATCTGTTTGGATAACTCCCTATGGGCTTGGACCAATTCGCCGACTTACTCTCGGATCGCCAGCAATTCGACATCGTGTCCTGCCAATTCCCTTTCTTCGACAGCCTGTACCATTGTCGTTTGTACCAGTCTTTCGTCATGAGCTGGTGGTATCGCAGGTGTTATTGTCACTACAGCTGACGTAACCCGACTGATTTCTTTTGTCGTTAGCTTAATGGTACCCTGGTTGATCAGTCTCTGCACTTTCCCTTTCAAGATGAGGCATTCTCTTGTCTCATGTCCCGGGATTTGATGATACTTACAATAATTGGGGGCATCCGTTTGTCCTGCTTCCTTTGGTCGGATCAGTTCTGGCAATTGTAGTTCCCCTTCTTCGACTAGTCATTCAATTATTGGAACAAGCTCTTCTGGGTCAAACGAGTAACGCCCTTCTACCCTGCCCCATCCGACGATCGTCATCTTTTTCGATTTTCGTGGCCCTTTGGCTCTGAACTGAGTTTCTGCTGGCTTGCCTTTAATCTTGTGTTCTGAATGTGACTGTGTTCGATCTTTCAAGGCTTCGCTTTTGTCGACGTAACTTGATGTGACCATCTTCCCGATCTTGCGCTTCGGTCTTTCCGCTTTGAACTGCGTTCTTAGCGCGGCTTCCTCTACCATATGGGCCTTTGTCGCTAGGTCTCTGAACGTTGAGAAATTGTGTCCGGATAAACCGAACGAGATTATTGTGTCCATGGCTTGCGTACACATCTTGACTTGCTCAGGCTCGCTAGGCAACTCTCGGCATTGCGCCGCTATGGCTCCCCATCTATCAATAAACACCTTGACTGACTCTCATTGCCTCTGATGGACTAAGGCTAAATCCGTCAGCGAGACTTCTCACTCAGTGGAGAAAAAATTGGAAATGAACAAATCTTGCATTTGATCCCAGGTCTTGATAGACCCTGCGGGTAATGACATATACCATTGAAATGCTTTTCCAGTCAGCGTCGACCCAAACAATTGGAGGCAATATTGAGGTACTACGGACAAATTCCCTAGCACCGTCATGAATTGGGTCATACGTTCCTTTGGTGACCCTTTGCTGTCGAATTGTGGGAAGTCGGGATGCCTAAAGTCGTTAGGGAACGGGATTTCGTTAACTGTGGACGGATATGGTATCCGATATTTTCCTCTCTTCACCTTTTCTCTTTCCTGACGCATCAGGTTCGCGACTGTCTGGGATAACTCTTCTTTCGTGGCATGAGATGGTTGCGGCGGTGCACGCTCGAATGCAACATTCCTTAGGCGAATTTGTGGTTCTGCGGCTACCGGTTCTCCTGTTGTATCCTGTGACCCTCCTAGTGGTTGTCCAAAGGGAACGGTTGGGCTTTTGACTGCCCCCTAGGCGACTAGAGCCACCAATGTTTCTTTTATTTCTTTGATCTCTCTGGCTGTGTCTTCTTGGACCTGAACGATTTCATCTATTTGCTCTTGGATCGGAGGCAACTTTGCATCTTGCAGGCTCACTTTCCTTTCTATGACTTGCACCACCGCAACCTGCACTCACTGTGGTCTAGCCCTGGTCATATTGTTTTCAATAGAGCATGCCTTCATTGCAGTCTCGATCAATTCCCGGATAGTGAATTGATTCGGTGTCTTGATTGGTAGTGCTGTTCCCGTCATTACTGGGAAATCGGTAGCGGCGAAGGAGAATTCTAGCCTGGGTGACACGGTAGCTCTGATAGCATTGTGTGTTTCATTTCTGCGAACCAGGTTCCACTGTCTCCTCACACTGCTCTGTGTCTTCACTGTTTCTGCTTTAACTGAAGTTAATTGTCTGTTTTCAGCTGTAACGCCCCCAAAATTCGACACTCGAGTATATAACTCAAATCTCGAAATCAAGGGTGTTATGAATGAATCCTTTACAATCACAATTGAAACTTTTATCCTTTCCATTCACAAGGTACCAAATATATGGAATAAAAATAAACCAACTTTGAAAATTAAACTAAAATCAACGAGTCTATGAAATTGTTCCAAACTGTCTAAGCTAATGGCCATCTAATGGGCCTTATTACATTAATGCTTTCAAACCAAAAATTAAAATAACTAATTCAAAGAAAATATCTTCTAGAGTATTCCCTCATCTGGAACCGCTTCCTCGAAGTCTTCTAAATCATCACCTGTAACTATGGTTAATCGCATAACACTGCATCAGCTATGAAAGCCGGTGAGTAATCTCGTACGGTTTAGCACATGTAATTCAACATAGGAAACACATAACTACTAAAATACAATTCATTACAAATCTAATGATAATCTCTCCAACCAAAATCTCTTAAACATGCACATGATGCAAGGTATGCAAGTGTATCCCAACAATCTCAGTATAGTTATCAACAGGACATCCAGTTGGTTAACACTATCATCCTGGAACATCGGTCCCTAGCGGCATAGCCAACTCGGATCACGAACTGTCCCACACCTCCGCCTGGCCTGCGTAGTTGGTCTGTTACACACACTTGGGTGCTCACCCAACCGGCCTCGATCAATGGAGCCTCCACCTAGCCTGCGTAACTGGTCTGTTGCACACGCTTGGGTGCTCACCCAACCGGCCTCGATCAATGGAGCAACGGCTTATTGCAACACTCACGTGTGCTTAGCCCAAATCAACTCAAGTGATTAACCACATACTGGAATCCTCAATCACATGGGATGCATGATTCATGCCACTCACTTTTCCCAATAATTCCAAAACCAAACACACAACCTTCTAGCCTTCTCAAAGCAACAAAATCACCATAATTTCATAATGAAGTTATACTTCCTCTATGTAAAGTAATTAAACAATTTCTATGTCAATTTCTACTGATAATAACAAATCCAACGTTTGGAAACCAACTTGAATCAAGCAACATTAATATTTAAACCGACGTGAATGTAGATCATGCAAAATATGGACGTCACAAATCTGATTCACGAATCAAAATTTCGTACAACAAACCAAGGAATCTTCTTCAAAACTGTGAAGATAAATAGAGAATTTAAATGCAAGATTTATCGAGTGAAAACTATACGAGATGAACTCACTGTTTTGGATGTTTTTCTCTTTCCTCTCGACTCCACGTCCAGCAAGAGTTGCTGGAATCCAGACGTGCAGCAACAAGTCTCTCTCTCTCTCTCTCTCTCTCTCTCTCTCTCCACAAAACCTCTACTCGCACTCACTCTCTCTTTTTCTCTTTCTCTCTCTACTCGCTCTTCTCTCTCTCTCTCTACGTTTCTCTTCCAGGAAAAGACACCTAGGGGGGTCTTATACACCACCCTAGATGAGATTGGACGGTCTAAGATGGACTTGAATGGCCTGAGTTCGCGGTACTACAACCGGACCGAAGGTGGTAGAGTTTGAGTTGGAGAAGGACTCCACTTTTCGTTTCTTGCAAAACAAACCATAAGTGAGACGTTGGAGACCTAGGTGGGGTCCACACGACCCTAACGGAGCAGTTCCCGGGCTACCATGCACAGTAATGGCCAGGATCTTGGTCCCTTTTGATTCGGACGGCGATTTAAAGAAGTTCGGATAGACGGCCGATGAAAGAAATACTCAAGAGGACTTCATGCGTGGGGCAGACGGATTGATTGGACGGTTTGGATTTTCTAGATGGGGTCCATTATGATGGACGGTGTGGATGGATAGAGACGGCAGCGCCGTCCGCTGTTTACACAACAGCAATGAAGAAGAATTCGAACAGAATTCTTTTGTTTTGTTTTTTTTTTAAACGTGCGTCTCATGTAATATAACTTTTATGCTCCTCTTTTCATGTGGGGTCTACTTGAGGTTGATCTAGACCGTTTGTTCCATCTAAAATGTGGACCATGCAAAATAAATCGCTGACACAAAAAATGAGGCAGATCCGAGTGACGGCGGCCCACTTATGGCCCGATTTCTGATTAGGGTATTTGTAGGATGATCGGAGGGTTGAAATTTGACGTGTATGGTTAGATCGTGTCCAAGAACTAGTATATAGAGTTTCGTGTGAAAATGATTCCCAGAAATCATAAAACTTAAAAGGTGGTATAACTTAAGTTTAACTAATGGCATTTTCGTAATTATCATAAATTTACGAGTTTTGTAAAATCTATCACTTCCATATTGTTCTAGGGTTTATTCTAAGCAACTTTAATAAAGGGACCATATAGAAATTCCCTACGGATGATTTATTATTAATTTATTAATGTATTAAGTTAGGTAATTCGCTAAATACTCAATTAAATTATTATTTAATCTATTCTAAAAATTTACAGGGTATTTATTATGAATTTATCAATACTACAAGTCATGTAATTCATTAAACAAATATTTAAATTATTCTAAGGACCCGGTTTATTATAATATATAAGTTTATGATCGGTAATTAAGTACTTAGTGTACATAGACAATTGCAATGGCAAGATTAACGGTTTACACATTTGTATTAGGCAAATGTAGCCATTTGTACTCTCATGAAGGTATACATGCTCCCAAACTCTTGGGTCATTACATTCTTCCCCCCTTAATGGAATTTCGTCCCGAAATTTAAAGACTGTCTAACATTACGGTAAGTCAAGTGTATAGTACCATTGTTTAAATAACAGTTCGGTTGAAATCCAAATATTTCATGTACCTTCGATGTTATGGTTTGCGTCATCATCTGCATTCATGTTTCTCATTTCCTCTTCCTCAGGTGGTGTTAGGGCAAAAGCCTGTCCTTGGGGCGCCTGTCGTGGGATTCGTCTGCCTTGACTTGATTTCGGTTGAGGTGGTCTCGAGTAAACCTGCGATTGCCTCTGGTCTGGTAATTGGCGACGAGGTAGGGGGCAAGATCGCGACATATGCCCTTCTGAGCCACAATTGTAACACCTTCCGGCGAAATTTGAACGTTGTTGAGAGGGTGTGGAGGGAGTCGAAAGTGTGGTCCTGAGTTTCTTATCTTGTCCCTGTGGTACTTCTGGAGTAGCTCTATGTTTATTACCCACCACCCTCCTTTGTTCTCGGTTTTTCCATAAGTCTTCTAGGTCTTTTTCGACGACTAAGGCTTTGTTCACTACTTTGGCATATTTTCGAAGTTCGAAAGGGACCACTCTAGTGCGAAGGGAAGTCTTCAACCCTTGCACGAACTTTTTAGCTTTTTGCTTATCATTGGGGATGAGGTGAGGGGCAAAGCGGGATAATTCCGTGAACTTAGCTTCATATTGACTGACAGTAAGGTCCCCTTGCTCTAAATTCATAAATTCAGCCGCCTTCCTATCCTTGACACTCTCAGGAAAATATTTTTGATCAAATTTCTCGCAGAACTTTTCCCATGTCCAAATTGTGTTTGTAGCGGCTGCTCTTTTGGTTGCCTTCCACCAGTGATCAGCTTCTCCTTCCAACATATATACGGCTAAGACCACTTTGTCTTCATCTGTACACCTCATTCCATCAAAATTTTTTTCCATTTGGTTCTTCCAATTGTCAGCCTCTAGCTGGTCAGTTTGTCCTTTAAAGACGGGTGGTCGAAGCCTCCTAAATCATTCTAATACATCTCCCCCTCTATCACCTTGTGGAGCCGGCATTGGGCGTTGATTTATAATATTATTTGAAGTTTGTACTTGTTGGCGAAGGAGAGATGCTATGTCACTCAAAATGTTGTATATTCCTTCGATTGATTGTTCGTTATCCGTCACATCGGGTGTAGATGGAGTAGCGTGACTCTTCCTTTTAAGCGGCATGATCTACATTTAGTAGAAAACTTAATTTAGTACTCCTTAAAATATTAGATTGCTCCATTCTCCACGCATGAACTCAATATTCCAGTAACAATAACTAAATTATTCATCCTCGAAATCTAGATAGGTTATGTCACTCCATATTTTTGTTTGATGAGGGTTTTGCAAGGAATCGGGTGGCTGGACAGGCAGTTACTCTTAAATTTATTTCTACCAAACCATACATCCAATCGACTTGAAATTTGGAACATATGTTACCGACTTCAAGGTGTATCACTAAAACAAATTTCAGCTTAAAATACCTATTAATTCTTAGGTTTTATCCCCGATGAAGGCCGTAATAGGTTGCTGTCCAGCAATAAATTTCACGTTTCTCAGTCTACTTCTAGAATATTTAAAATTTTTCTACAACTCCGTTTATTCTGAAATTTTGCAGGGGTATCAATGGGTATGTTTCTAACCTCCAGGAAAATTTTTAAAATTTTGAGACTTGTATTTTGTCATAGGTAATCATAGGTATGAATTTGGTTCATAATTTTAGTCCTGTATGTGAAAATTAAGGAAAATTTTCAAAAATATCGATTTTATTTATTTTTTATTTTTTTCCACTTGTTGTGATTCGTGGGAATGTCTTTACAACCCTAGGAAAAATCACAGAGGTTAAAATTTTTAATTTTTTATGACTTTTGATTAAGTGAAAGGTTCACTAAGGTGGAAATTCACCTCCCACGGTACTTAGGCACATGTGTCTAAATTCAAAGGCTATCCTAAAAGTATTTGGGGCCTATGTTTAGAGTTTCTACATTTATGAGGCTACTATATATCCTAAAACTTTAGTGGACTTTTTCCCAAGGCACAGTTTATCTCATTCCTATTCTCTGATACCAACTGTAACGCCCCCAAAATTCGACACTCGAGTATATAACTCAAATCTCGAAATCAAGGGTGTTATGAATGAATCTTTTACAATCACAATTGAAACTTTTATCCTTTCCATTCACAAGGTACCAAATATATGGAATAAAAATAAACCAACTTTGAAAATTAAACTAAAATCAACGAGTCTATGAAATTGTTCCAAACTGTCTAAGCTAATGGCCATCTAATGGGCCTTATTACATCAATGCTTTCAAACCAAAAATTAAAATAACTAATTCAAAGAAAATATCTTCTAGAGTATTCCCTCATCTGGAACCGCTTCCTCGAAGTCTTCTAAATCATCACCTATAACTATGGTTAATCGCATAACACTGCATCAGCTATGAAAGCCGGTGAGTAATCTCGTACGGTTTAGCACATGTAATTCAACATAGGAAACACATAACTACTAAAATACAATTCATTACAAATCTAATGATAATCTCTCCAACCAAAATCTCTTAAACATGCACATGATGCAAGGTATGCAAGTGTATCCCAACAATCTCAGTACAGTTATCAACAGGATATCCATTTGGTTAACACTATCATCCTGGAACATCGGTCCCTAGCGGCATAGCCAACTCGGATCACGAACTGTCCCACACCTCCGCCTGCCTGCGTAGTTGGTCTGTTACACACACTTGGGTGCTCACCCAACCGGCATCGATCAACGGAGCCTCCACCTGGCCTGCGTAGCTGGTCTGTTGCACACGCTTGGGTGCTCACCCAACCGGCCTCGATCAATGGAGCAACGGCTTATTGCAACACTTACGTGTGCTTAGCCCAAATCAACTCAAGTGATTAACCACATATTGGAATCCTCAATCACATGGGATGCATGATTCATGCCACTCACTTTTCCCAATAATTCCAAAACCAAACACACAACCTTCTAGCCTTCTCAAAGCAACAAAATCACCATAATTTCATAATGAAGTTATACTTCCTCTATGTAAAGTAATTAAACAATTTCTATGTCAATTTCTACTGATAATAACAAATCCAACGTTTGGAAACCAACTTGAATCAAGCAACATTAATATTTAAACCGACGTGAATGTAGATCATGCAAAATATGGACGTCACAAATCTGATTCACGAATCAAAATTTCGTACAACAAACCAAGGAATCTTCTTCAAAACTGTGAAGATAAATAGAGAATTTAAATGCAAGATTTATCGAGTGAAAACTATACGAGATGAACTCACTGTTTTGGATGTTTTTCTCTTTCCTCCCGACTCCACGTCCAGCAAGAGTTGCTGGAATCCAGACGTGCAGCAACAAGTCTCTCTCTCTCTCTCTCTCTCTCTCTCTCTCCACAAAACCTCTACTCGCACTCACTCTCTCTTTTTCTCTTTCTCTCTCTACTCGCTCTTCTCTCTCTCTCTACGTTTCTCTTCCAGGAAAAGACACCTAGGGGGGTCTTATACACCACCCTAGATGAGATTGGACGGTCTAAGATGGACTTGAATGGCCTGAGTTCGCGGTACTACAACCGGACCGAAGGTGGTAGAGTTTGAGTTGGAGAAGGACTCCACTTTTCGTTTCTTGCAAAACAAACCATAAGTGAGACGTTGGAGACCTAGGTGGGGTCCACACAACCCTAACGGAGCAGTTCCCAGGCTACCATGCACAGTAATGGCCAGGATCTTGGTCCCTTTTGATTCGGACGGCGATTTAAAGAAGTTCGGATAGACGGCCGATGAAAGAAATACTCAAGAGGACTTCATGCGTGGGGCAGACGGATTGATTGGACTGTTTGGATTTTCTAGATGGGGTCCATTATGATGGATGGTGTGGACGGACAGAGACGGCAGCGCCGTCCGCTGTTTACACAGCAGCAATGAAGAAGAATTCGAATAGAATTCTTTTGTTTTGTTTTTTTTTAAACGTGCGTCTCATGTAATATAACTTTTATGCTCCTCTTTTCATGTGGGGTCTACTTGAGGTTGATCTAGACCGTTTGTTCCATCTAAAATGTGGACACGCAAAATAAATCGCTGACACAAAAAATGAGGCAGATCCGAGTGACGGCGGCCCACTTATGGCCCGATTTCTGATTAGGGTATTTGTAGGATGATCGGAGGGTTGAAATTTGACGTGTATGGTTAGATCGTGTCCAAGAACTAGTATATAGAGTTTCGTGTGAAAATAATTTTCAGAAATTATAAAACTTAAAAAGGTGGTATAACTTAAGTTTAACAAATGGCATTTTCGTAATTATCATAAATTTACGAGTTTTGTAAAATCTATCACTTCCATATTGTTTTAGGGTTTTTTCTAAGCAACTTTAATACAGAGACTATATAGAAATTCCCTACAGATGATTTATTATTAATTTATTAATGTATTAAGTTAGGTAATTCGCTAAATACTCAATTAAATTATTATTTAATCTATTCTAAAAATTTACAGGGTATTTATTATGAATTTATCAATACTACAAGTCATGTAATTCATTAAACAAATATTTAAATTATTCTAAGGACCCGGTTTATTATAATATATAAGTTTATGATCGGTAATTAAGTACTTAGTGTACATAGACAATTGCAATGGCAAGATTAACGGTTTACACATTTGTATTAGGAAAATGTAGCCATTTGTACTCTCATGAAGGTATACACGCTCCCAAACTCTCGGGTCATTACATCAGCCCTCTTCAGTGATCGGCGTTTCTACACAACTTGTCATCCGGCTTCGGGAATCGCTGTTTCTACTGTCGCGAGGTGATGGAAGTAAAATCCCCCAGAAGTTAGGAAGACCATAGTGGCTGCCATTTGTATAGTTTTGATGGTTTGTCTTTCTGTCTTTCTATCTTTCTGCACAGTCACACTCACATTAGAACACCCCGCACCTCTTAAAGGAGAAAAGATGCGTCCTTACCAATCTCGATATGGCTCAATGATCGACAAAAGCATATAAGTACGAATAATATGCATGCCATGCAAGATTTTAAAATTCTTTTAGAAAAATTTTGCTTTAAAGATGAAGGGAAGAACGTTCCCGTTGAGAGTCGCCAGTTTGGCGCCCATAAAGGCGTCGAACATTTCTCCCAGTGGAACTTTCTTACGTATGCATTTGTGTTTGCAAATGATTTATCATAGAATGTCTATTTACTCATAAATAACCAGAGATTCTGGTATTGTTCGATCCCCAGCAGAGTCGCCAATTTGTTAGAACTAGAAAAATCATGCTCGACAGCAGTCTTTTTCCTGTGTTTCATCATTCTGGGGGAATTCTGAGTATAGAGACATTCATAGACAATCATAAGCAATAACAACATATACACGAGAAATCACCGCGAGGTGAATTTTATTCCAGAGATTCCGAGATCTTTTACATTTTGGGCTGTGAACTGGTCACGAACCCTCAATTACATCAACGGATGATCACCCTTGATTAAAAGGCAAAAGTAAATGCACGCATGTATCATAAATGAATTAAATAAAGCGTTAAAAGAGCATAAACATAAATAAAGCACAGCATAGACAACACAGAGATTTTTACGTGGAAACCCTTACGGGAGAAAACCATGGCACAGAGCGACAAGATTCCACTGTGAATTACAGTTATACAATAGATGGAATATTTAAGGGATGAAGCTCGGATAGATTGAGCAAGTAGTTTAAATCGTCAGGGATTGTAGTCTCGAGTTCATGGTCGTTGAGACCAAGTCTAGGATTTATTATGGACTAAGCCATTGTTAAGACTAGTTAGATGTTGGTACCATACTCCTTCTGGCGTTCCTAGTTGAGTAGCAACCAGGATTTTAACCGAGTCGTGTATCTCAGGGTCATAACTCGTCTCTATGGACGAAATGACTTTCAGTAATACACTCCACGGTTTCTGTTTAGTCCAACAAGGGCTAGTGACCGTCTCCGTTGGGACGGGTGACTTACTGGAGGCACTCCAAGGGGTCTTAGTGCGAACAAGGTTTCGATCGAGTCGTATATCTCAGGGTCATGACTCGTCTCTATGGACGAAATGACTTTCAGGGATACACTCCACGGCGCCCGCTTACTTTAACCAGGGCCAGTGACTGTCTCCATTGGGATGAGTGACTTGCTGGAAGGCACTCCATGGGGTCTGTTTACGTTGAATCCTGTAACAGGATCTTCTGAATGTTCAACTTCTCTCCAAGGGGTTATCTCCCTGGACTTGAAAGAAACAGAAAGCAGATAAGGGTTGCTGGCGTCCAGCCGTTAGCCCTCCAATGCTTAAATTAGATAGGAAAAAGAGAAGGAATGACTAGAACGGAGTTAAAGATTGAAAATCGTGTACCTTTATCATCAGTAGAGTCATCTATTTATACAGATCTCAACGATCCAATCCACTACGCAAGCTGTTAGATTAACACTAATTTCACGGGATAAGGAGCTTATCTCGCTTAATCCTTAAATAAATATGTTGTCAAAACATCCTAGACGTCTAGCTGATTATGTCTCTAGATATTCGGAGATAAGAAACCAAAACCAGCCTATACGGGCTGCTAGTACTAGTAGACGAAGCTTCCATACCAGAAGTCATGAACCATGATCCTTCAGATGCCGAGGGCTGCTCATATCTAGAGTACTCGTATTTAAATACGGAATGCGACCCCTCCTGTCGAGCGCGAGTCGGACTGCTCGCATTCTGGATGTGTGACCCCTTTCGTCGAGCCCGAGCTGAGCTGCTCGCATTCTGGAGAGCGACCCCTTTCGTCGAGCCCGAGCTGAGCTGCTCGCATTCTGGAGTGCGACCCCTTCCGTCGAGCTCGAGCTGAGCTGCTCACATTCTGGAGTGCGACCTCTTCTGCCGCTCCCGAACTGAGCCGCTCGCATTCCTTTTACACACCAAACTTATCTACAACAGATGCCCCCCAAAACCCTTGGCGTTAAGTATGCCAAAGGTTTTGTTTGTATGTGTAGCTGGCGGCTGGGAGAGAGTGCGCATGATTCTGCATTTATGATAGCCAGCTTTACGCAGCCTTTTCTGCCGCAAGGAATGAGGCGTCGGTCGCCACGTGCCTCCGTATTTAATACTAGTGCCCGTTCGTATATCGTGCCGGATGGGAAGCCGCCGCGTGTCCACCAAATCAAACGAAATGATTGCATATAAATATCAAATCCTGTAGAAGAAACTCTTCCATTTTCGAATTCTATCTACTGCGAAGCTTTCCTTCCTTCTCCTTCTTTGTTTCCGGAGCAAAAACCTCTTTGCAGAGGTATTCTTTCTTCTTACTTATTTCTCCCATCCCACTTTTTCTTTCTAATGGCGGAGGTCTCTGACGAAGAGATTATTCCTCTGGGAGACGAAACCCCAGATTCTTCTGAATCCAACAACGCCAGAGTATTGGCTGGGAGATATTCCGCATCCGGTTACTCCTCCATCTTGACGGAGGAAAGGCTCTCTAACCTTAGGGAGACATATCGGGTCCCAGACTCCGTTTCGTTTAGATTACTTGGGAGAGGGGAGACAGCCGATGCACCACCACCAGGGTGCGTGGCTTTTTATGAGTATTTTTTCAAAGTGGGCATACGTCTTCCCCTCCACCCTTTCATACGAAACTTCCTCCGTCTCTACAAGATTGCCTCGGGCCAACTAATAGTTAATGGCTGGCAGGTGCTTCTGAGCGCTTTTGTCCTCTGGAAGCAAGTGGGTAACGATGAGTTAACCGCTGAGGAGTTTTTAAGGTTATTCCAGCTGAAGAAGGTGCCAGCTAGCGAGGGTTGGTACTACCTATGCTTCTGGCATCGGAATAACTTTATCTTGGGAAACCCTTCTTCCAACTGCCCGGGGTGGAGGAAAAAGTGGTTCTATGTCTCCGGCAACTGGGAGTCCGAAATGGGCTCCGACCCCAAAGGCCATAACGTTAATCGCCATTTTGGCGAAGGTGGGTTAACTGTTTGTTTATCTGTCTGAAAGAAACAATACCTTTGCTCCATGACGATTTAATGTGCCTTCTTTTTTGTTCGTAGGAATCCCAACTGGTGTGAAGCCAAACCTGCGAGGAGGACTCAACGAGAAGTTAGTTAGAGTCTACAAGCTCCCCACGACTACACGCCACGTCAACGTTGCATTAGAACCTCGTCATCTCTGTGCGGCGGGTCTCATCTTCCGAGAAGAGATGACGAACGTTGGAGATAAGAGAGGTGCACTGGGGGTACTTCCCCGTCTGAAGGGTACGGCCTCGAAGAGGCAAAAGAAAACCGCGGGGGGTCCTTCAAATGAGCCTGCTCCCGCAGAGGGGTCTGCTCGCGGTGCGCAATCGTGTGTGGCTGCCTAGGGAGGGGTCGCTACGACTTCTCATACGACCGCGACCCCTCCGGTCAACGCGACCTCTCTATCAACTGCGACCCCTCCGGCTGACATTCATGGTCAGTCGATTATCGAAGTCGTCGATAACTCGCCGAAAGGCGATCGAAGAGGAGGAGGACTCCCTCCAAGGGGAGCTACATGCGAGCCGGCTGTTGATCGTGAATTGCTGACACCCTCTTTGGGTACAGCGGGTTCTCGCGAGGCGAACTCGAAGGAGATGGTGGTGGCCCAACCTTCTGGGTCGGGAACTTTTGTCATCCCACCACACTTGCATCCAATATGCGAGTTCATGTTTGACAAAATATCTCCCAACTCCTTCGGAGCCCTCCCCGAACCGAGCCCAGAAACTCTTTCCTCAGACATCGGGGTGAGATTGCTACATGTAACCAACCTTACACCGTCTTTCTTTATTATATATATATATATATATATATATATATATATTTTATTACAAATATGGCGGGCTGCTCTGATTTTTCTCCTCTCTCACATTTTTTATAGAGCCTGGATCTCACGCTTCGAGTCAGACGTGACATCGAAGCAGCCCGCCGCAGCGTGGAGGATGCGGAGAAGAAGAAGAAGACAATGGAAGCCGAGGTCCAAGGGCGGGACCGCTTGGTGAAGGCTTCGGAAGCCCAAATCGCCAAGCTGGACGAAGAAAAGAGGATTATCCTTGTCAAAATCCAATCCATGACTGATCGCTGTTGAGCTCTTAATTGTGCATATTCTAACCCCAATTCATCACTCATTGTGCAAGGTTTGTATGGTTTGTAGGCTAACCCAATGCATATTTTGCGACTACAGGACTGAGAGGGAATTCCACTCAATTGAAGACGAAAAGGGTTCACTTGGGATCATTCTGATGAAGAACGTTTGAGGACCAAAGAAGAAAAGAAAGAAAGAAGTAAAGAAGAAAAGAAAGCAGAAGAAAGAAAGGATGAAAACAAGAAGAAAAGAGAGCTGACCGGTCGTGACTGGTCGGCCAAGGAAGCCAGACCGGTCAGTGACCGGTCAGCCATGCGTGTTTGGAGGTACTAAGGAAGGCCGACCGGTCATGACCGGTCGGATAGGATTGCTGGAACGTCAATGAACAAGGCCGACCGGTCATGACCGGTCGGCCATGGCTGCTGTAACATAAGAAGAAACGTCCGACCGGTCCTGACCGGTCGGACATCATTGCTGGACTGAAGATAAATAGGCCCGACCGGTCTTGACCGGTCGGGCATGCTTGCTGGAGTGGTTGTTTATTGAGGCCGACCGGTCATGACCGGTCGGCTGTGCGAAAGAAGTTAGAAATTTCTAATTTCATCTCGATTTTCTCTGCGCTGCGTAAGTGTTACGCAAGTTCTCGATTCTTCCAAAGTTGTGGAGCTTCCAGACTATAAAAGGACACCTAGGGATCGTTCCTAGGGCATCCTAGAAGGGTTCAAGCGAGGTTGGAGGCTGTGAAAGTGAAGATTGGAGTTTCACAACTCCTTTTGGTTTGCTTTGCTGTTTTTATGCTTTTTGTAGTTGTTTCATGTTTCCTTGGATCATGAGCAGCTAAACCTCTTAGCTAGGGCTAAGAGGTGAAGCTTGTAGTGTATCCAAGATGTTTTAATTCGTAGTTAAGTGGTTTTCAGTTTGGAATTCATGATTATGAACTAAGGTTTGAAGTTTATACAAGTTTTTAAGTAATTTCTCTTAGTCTTGTGATGACTCATGGATGTTTGGATGAATTACTTATCTTCTTAATTTGTTTGCAACGGTCTAGACCTGTATGATCCGAGGAATTGGAGTGCGCTCTAGTACCAAGCTCTTCATAAAGGGGCTTCATGCCAAAGTTCTAGTTTTGGTTGATTATCTGGAATATGTATGGACTGTGCATATAATTTGAATCCAGTTCAAATCATGATCTAGCCTTGTCTTGTGAGAAGACTTGAGGATGGTTATGGTTGGGAATTGGACCTATAGAAAAGGTGATTGACCTATGCAATGAGCATGCTCAGATCAGCCTAGAGTTGAGTGAACTTTGTGCACAAAACTTACATGTTACAGACTTCTGGTTTAACAGTTCTATCATCCGACTAGATAGACCTGACTGGTGAATCTAGTTGAGAGAATGGGAAACCACAGAGGATTAAACATCGAGGATTGCTACAAGTGGATCCTCGAACCCCTAGTGCCTTCTTATACTTGTTTACATTCAATTTAGCTTAAACTATTAATCACACACATTCTATTCAAACTTTGATTGTTAGCTTCAATAGAAACTTGTGGATGAGTTTGTGACATCCTACATAAGTCCCTGTGGATCGACCTCGGTATTACCGAGTTTATTACTACATCGCAACCCTACACTTGGGGAAGCGAACAAGTTTTTGGCGCCGTTGCCGGGGACCTTGACGGTTTTCACAAATTTCTGAAATTAGTATCTATTTAGGACTCTTTTAGATTTTTAGAACTAACTTAGTTTGTTTATTTGATTTTTTCAGGGATTTCTAGGAAGCTGAAGAAGATTCAAGGATTTCAAGTGCGAATCAGGTTCTATCCTTCTAAAACCTTACTCTTCTTCTTCTCCTATTCATTCTTATTTTATTCATCCCTTGTAGAGTGGGTGGAGACTCCTTTTGGATCTCTAAAAGGTCGGCCTTTTTGCCACCTGGATTCCTATTGGTCGGCTCTGCCGCCTTGGATCACCTTGCGCTCAGGAATTTCTTTTTCTCATCTCTACTCCTCTTTCTCCTTTTTCTGCACTTTTTTCTCAAAAGATTCAAAGAGTGGGTGGGGAGTTCTCTGAACCTCTATTGACCAGGAGAAATCGGTCTCTATCCTTGCTTCTGGCCTAGCCATTGCAAGACACCTTGTGCTTCGATCTTAGAGAAGAGTAAAGAAAAGGGAGGAAGAATTCTTCTTTCTTTTTGTTTCTTATTTTTGGTTTTGCATGCCACATTGGGCTCGGGATTCCAATAACCGACTCATTAGTGCAGGGGGGATAGTAGAAGGGATTGATAGAGAGCCACGTACTAGGAGACAGCTAGATTCTCCAATTTTATCTGAAAGTATGGCTGCAAATCAACCTAACCCGGTTCAAAATCAAACTGAAACAGGGGAGAATGTGGTTGAGAATGTTCCCCGACCTAGGACTTTACGTGATTTCTTGCAACCTGCAAGAACGAGCACTCCCTCATGCATAATTTTCCCACCAAATGCAGGGAATGTGGATTTGAAACCCGGAGTGATCAATCTTCTGCCTAAATTCCATGGTTTAGACAGTGAAAGTGCCTATCAACACCTTAGGGAGTTTGATGAGGTAATCACCACCATGCACTTTGCAAATGTGACTGAAGATGTAGTAAGACTTAAATTCTTCCCTTTCACTCTTAAGGATAAAGCCAAGGGTTGGCTTTATGCATTGAGACCAAGATCAATTGGGTCATGGAATGATATGCATAGAGAATTTATAAAAAAATTCTTCCCTACTCACAAAACGAACATGCTTAAGCGCCTTATCATGAACTTTGCCCAAAAGGAGGATGAAACCTTTTCCCAATGTTGGGAGAGATTCAAGGACCTATTAAACGCATGCCCACATCATGGCTATGAAAATTGGCGGATTATAAGTTTTTTCTATGAAGGACTGATTCCATCCATGCGCCAATTTATAGAGATGATGTGTAATGGGGAGTTCATGAATAAGGAAGCTGATGAAGCATGGGATTATCTGGAAGAATTGGCTGAAAGTGCACAATCTTGGGACACATCTAAACCAACAAATTCCAAGATTGGCCAACAAAAGGAAAAGGGAGGAATGTATGTCTTATCAGAAGAAGATAGCATAAGTGCACGGTTGGCTAGCCTTACAAGAAAGGTCGAAGCCATGGAATTAAGGAAAGGAG
Source organism: Liriodendron chinense (assembly GCA_003013855.2). Classification (NCBI taxonomy): domain Eukaryota; kingdom Viridiplantae; phylum Streptophyta; class Magnoliopsida; order Magnoliales; family Magnoliaceae; genus Liriodendron; species Liriodendron chinense. The sequence goes on along the minus strand of ML058397.1, from coordinate 5,746,234 downwards.
AAACAATCAACTCCACTGAGGTTGAAACTGTTTGTGGAATTTGTGCTGAAAATCAACATGCTACACCAGATTGTCCCACAATTTCAGCAGTCCAAAGCATCTTACAAGAACAAACAAATGCCATAAACAGTTATCAGCAGCAATATGGTGCTCCAAACTCAAACACGTATAATCCTAATTGGAAGAACCATCCCAACTTCAGTTGGAGGAATGGACCCACTGCAAATGCAAACAACACTCCAAAAGTATCACTAGAAGAGATGTTGGGTGCACTCGTATCGGTCCAGAATGAGTATAACAAGACAAATTCTCTAAAAATAGATGGGTTCATGCAAGAGCAATTGAAATTCAATCAAAATTCAAACCAAGCCATTAATGAATTGAAAACATCTCTGGCTAGAGTTGAAGCTCACCTGAGTGGTAGAGAGAAGGGCACACCTCCTGCTCAAACTCTTCCTAACCCAAGGACCCAGTATGAGATACAAGATGCAAGCTCATCCTCCCACCATACGGAACATTTCCAAGCTATCACCACTTTGAGAAGTGGGAAAGAAATTGATAAATCCAATCCGGTGAAGGCCCCCAAGCCTAAGGATCCGGAAATTCCCAAAGAGGATGATAGCCCAAACAATATTCCACAAGAGAAAGAACCGGAAAGACAATACAAGCCGGTTGCCCCATTTCCACAAAGGTTGATTTCACCTAAACCTTTAGATAAAAATCTGGAAATTCTGGAAGTTTTCAAGCAGGTGAAGATCAACATTCCGCTGTTGGATGCAATAAAACAAATACCATCTTATGCCAAATTTTTAAAGGAATTGTGTACAATCAAAAGGAAACATAACGTTCACAACAAAGTGCTTTTGGCTGAGAATTTGAGTGCCATCATCAAACAAGAGGTGCCCCAAAAATACAAAGATCCGGGTAGTCCAACCATATCATGCATCATAGGAGACTACCAGATTAAACAAGCCCTACTCGACTTGGGGGCAAGTGTGAATCTCATTCCATACTCGGTCTATGAACAACTTGGGTTAGGTGAATTGAAACCCACCAAAACCACACTCCAACTTGCTGATAGATCCATCCGGATACCGAGAGGAATGGTAGAGGATGTTCTAGTCCAAGTTGATAAATTCTACTACCCAGTAGATTTTATTGTCTTGGACACACATCCTGTGATAGGCACCGGTACTCAAATTCCCGTCATACTTGGACGACCGTTTCTAGCTACCTCAAACGCCATTATCAATTGTAGAAACGGACTTGTACAAATGTCCTTTGGAAATATGACCCTTGAGCTTAACATATTTGAGTTATGCAAACAACCGCGGGAAGTTGATGATGATATCCACGAATTAAACATGATCGAATCATTCGTGGAAGATACAATCCCCTTGTCACTATTTTCCGACCCTTTGGAGGCATGTGTGGCCCATCTCCATGATATGAATGATGATACAACACAAGAGATGGATGCTATTTTAGATGTGATGATGGTGCGTGAAAATAAAAGATGGAGGACCCCAATTGAACCTTTGCCTATAAATGAGAACAAGGCCCTCCCATCCAACATTAAGGCACCAAAACTCGACCTAAAACCATTGCCAAGTGAGCTAAAATATGTTTATTTAGGTCGAGATGAGACATATCCAGTGGTGATTTCTTCCCACTTGGATGAGGAACAAGAGAGTAGGCTAATAGCCACTCTATTAGAGCACAAGAGTGCCATCGGATGGACAATTGCGGATCTCAAAGGCATAGACCCACTGATTTGCACTCACCGCATACACCTTGAGGAAAATGCAAAGACATCCCGGCAACCACAAAGACGACTAAATCCAAATATGAAGGATGTGGTTAAGGCCGAAGTGGTGAAACTATTGAATGTAGGTATCATTTACCCAATATCTGATAGCCAATGGGTGAGCCCAACTCAAGTGGTGCCTAAGAAATCCGGAATAACCATCGTAGCCAATGCCAATAATGAACTCGTACCAACTAGAGTCACTACCGGTTGGAGAATGTGCATTGACTACAGGAAGCTAAACACTGTCACGAGGAAAGACCACTTCCCCCTACCGTTTGTTGATCAGATTTTAGAACGGTTGGCGGGTCATTCCCACTTTTGCTTTCTTGATGGCTATTCAGGGTACAACCAAATAGAAATTGCCCGTGAAGACCAAGAAAAGACTACATTCACATGTCCATTCGGCACTTTCGCCTATCGACGGAATGCCGTTTGGACTATGTAATGCCCCTGCCACCTTTCAGCGTTGTATGATGAGCATCTTTTCTGACATGGTGGGGACAATTCTCGAAGTCTTCATGGATGATTTTTCCGTATTCGGTTGTAGCTTTGATGAGTGCCTTGAGCACTTGAAATCTGTGCTAAAAAGATGTGAAGAGAAGAACCTTGTGCTCAATTGGGAAAAGTGTCACTTCATGGTTAAAAAGGGAATTGTACTTGGTCACATCGTTTCACAAAATGGAATTGAGGTGGACAAGGCGAAAATTGACCTTATCTCTAACCTTCCACCACCCAAAAGCATACGAGATATACGGTCCTTTTTAGGATACGCAGGATTTTATAGACGGTTCATAAAGGATTTCAGTTCACTCTCTCGTCCTTTATGTAACCTACTTCAAAAGGAAAATTCATTTGAGTGGAGTGAAGAATGTCAAAAGGCCTTTACCACCCTTAAAGGCATGTTGACATGCGCCCCAATAATGCAACCACTTGATTGGAGCCTTCCTTTTGAGATTATGTGCGATGCTAGCGACTATGCTATTGGGGCCGTGTTAGGCCAAAGAAAAGATAAAAAGCCATGTGTTATCTACTATGCAAGTAGAACCCTAAACTCAGCCCAGGCAAACTACATCACTACTGAAAAGGAACTTTTAGCCGTAGTTTTTGCCTTGGAGAAGTTCAGATCCTACTTGATTGGATCCAAGATCATTGTATTCACTGACCATGCCGCGCTTAAGTATCTTCTCTCTAAGAAGGATGCTAAACCACGGTTATTAAGATGGATCCTCCTACTCCAAGAATTCGACTTAGAAATACGTGATAAGAAAGGAGTAGAGAATGTAGTAGCTGACCACCTCTCTCGACTTGTCCTCACTGATTCCCCTGAAACGACTGCAATCAATGACATGTTTGAGATTGCGGTTTTACCGCTTGTAGAGACACTTGGAGATATGTCTAAGGACCTAGAGGGGGTGATATGGACCTTTTTCAAATTCTTTTCGCCTACTTATGCAATTCAACAAGTTTAAGCTAGGTAAGCAAGAACACCTTGGCTTCCAAGCCTTGGTGGGTCCAATCATAAGACTAGCAAGAGTTAAGCAATAACCAACCCTAGTCTAAGCATGCATAGGTAAGAAAATGATTCAACTAATTAAGCTACTAACCTATGCACCTTGTGTAGACTTATGAGATTGGATCAATGAGCTCAAGTCTACACAAGTAGTGAAGGTACATCTTGTGCAAGGATGCCTAAAAAGTGCCTAGCATGCATTCATATCAATCATTCATAATTAAGCAATTAAACTAACAATGCAAAGATATCAATGTGCTCAATTAACAATCACAAACCCAATGATGTATAGTGGTTCGACTACGTGTCTACTCCACTCCCGGTTCAAGTACTCAACCCCTTTGAGCACACCGGCATTCACTATCGGAGGTTTTAAATGAGGTTCACCTCTCAACCTTTACACGGAGGTTTTATCGGTTCACCTCTCAACCGTATCCGGAGTTTTAGACATAGGCTAACTCTCAACCTTATCGCACGTTTACTCCCGTGTCGGAGGCTCCCCCTTGGAGACTTAGTTTAGGCCCGGCTGACGGGCCAAGGAACGACTAACGTCCCTGGGTCGAGTTCGAAAACAAACTCTAAAGTGGACTCTCAAATAAGACAACCTACTTGTCGGATGAGCCCCTTGTTTAGCGCCGGATTGGGTTGCTTGATCTCCGCTCTCCCGTGCTTCAATCAGCTCCCCTTTGCTCCCTCGATCGTGCCGCCGTTGCGTTGCCAATGCCTCAGCCACATTCGATCAAACACCTTGCATGCGATGCCTTGAAATGCCCAAGGTGCTAGGAGGATGGGTGAATCTCATACATGGGATGTGTAGGTTGTTCCAACTAGGAGATTCACCTAGAGAGTCTTCTAGAGGTCTTGGACAAAGGATATACCTATGTGGAATAGTGTCACACCTCTAGATTTGAGAGAGGAATCAAGTCATCTCTTGATAGCATTTGAATGCCCATACTTGTGTTTGAAACACAAGGGATATGACTTGAAAACCTCCTCTTTAAGGCCCCAAATGATGTACAAGATAAGTGTGGAATGGGCTCTAAAAAACTTCTCTCTCGTTGCCCAAGAATGGAGCACCATATATATAGAAAAGAGGGCTCCAACGGCTCTAAAACGGGCAGAAAACGGTCATAAACGACCTGACCCGACCGGTCATGACCGGTCGGACACCCCTGCTGAAGGGTTTCAACTGCACAGGCCAAATATACTGGCCGACCGGTCATGACCGGTCGGACCACCTTGCTGGACAGCCCTGAAAACATCAGGCCGACCGGTCATGACCAGTCGGCCACTCTTGCTGGACACATGAGACATCCAGGCCGACCGGTCATAACCGGTCGGCCATGCTTGCTGAGTCCCCACCTTTCATGTGTGAAGGCCGACCGGTCATGACCGGTCGAGATCAGTGTAGGTACATTAAAAATAAAGGAACTGAATGCCAAAGGATGGAAGAAAGAAGCAAGGGAGAAAGAGAAAGAACGAAGGAAGAAGTGTAACACTCTACATTGAAGACCGTTCGTCCGACCGGTCTGCCAAGGCAAAGGACCGGTCGTCCGACCGGTCTGCAATTCAATAGAGACACCCCCCCCCCCCCCCCCCCCCCCCCTCATTGCTGTACAAACCACTGGACCAAGCTGGACTGGTCGTTAGACCGGTCGAGCATTCAACAAAAGGGGGGTAGAAGTCCAAAAAGTCACTGGACTGTTTTTGTTGTTTTACGACCGGTCGTCTGCGCAATAGAGCTTATCCTATAAGCTTCGATTTTCTCTGCGCAGCTCCATGATTTCTTGCAGAATCTGAAATCTTCCGCACTATTCTATAAAATCGGACCTAAGGCTTCGTCTAAAGGTATTCTAAAAGAGATTAGAGGTTGTGGGAAGTAAAGGAGAGCACCGTGGAGCATCCACAAATCTGTCGATTCTGATTTTTTTAGTTTTTATGTCTTTTTCATTGAGTTCTAGTTATAGTATGACAATGCTTAGCTAAAATCTCTCAGCTAGGGTTGAGAGGTGAAGCTTATAACCACTTTCATGTTTAATTCAGTTTGATTCAAGTACCTTTACTTCAAGTTCGGATTTTTATTGTTCTAGTTTGAATGCAAGTTGATAGTTTTAGAAGTTTTATGAGAGTTCATGTACTCCGAACATGGATTCCTTGCAATTCTCTGAGATTGTCACGATTGTTTTATTAGATTCGAATTGTAGTAACCCTTAAGCAAGCCATAGTCCATTGGCATGGCTGTTACTCCGAAGGCTACATGTTTGAATGCTATGTGCTTGATTAGAACTAGAACTTGAATTTCTGACTTGAATGGGGTTATTGTGCTTCAATGGTTTATCTTTCGACTAGATGAGAGATGGGACTTCAAATCTAGTTGTGTTATATGCTTGGATTGATTGGATTGACATGTGTTATAGGCAAAATGGTGGAGATAAGATTTCACGCAGAAGTGCCCATTTGACTCTCGAGATCATCTGATCAAGAGTCGCAGAACGGGTAAATGCGGAGTGTCGGTTCGACTCTCGAGATCGTAAGCTCGGGAGTCGTAGAATGGATAAGTACGGGACGTCCATTCGACTCTCGAGATCATCTGATCGAGAGTCGCAGATTGGATAAGTGTGGGACACCCACTCGACTCTCGAGCTCACCTGATCGAGAGTCGCAGATTGAAAAATACGGAGCAGCTATTCGCAAGTCTCGAGTTCTCATAACCGATAGTCAAATACAGCAAAGCTCGATCCGCGAGCAGACCTTCTCACAAGTCGTTGAAAGACGTTACGTCTAAATGAGCGAGTACTTGGACTCGCGACCATATTCCAACATGCGAGCAGCTTTCCTGCGGCAACATCTCTTAGGCTTCAGTACCAGCACCCGATTCCCGTCGAGCAGCTTGTCCAATCCCTCTGCGACACCAAGCAGGGCTACACCCAGTTCGGTAGTTTCCGTCCCGTCAGCGTCTCCTTCCTTTTCGCCGGTTATCACTCCAACTACGGTTTCCATGAGTGATCAGCGCTACTATTACGCTTACCAGCAGCCTATATAGGGCGATTTTGGGCTTATCTTCCCCGCTGATTTCGGATCTCAAGGGATTACCATCAAGGAACGTGATTGCCGAAATAAGTAATTGGGCTAGATCTCATCTTTAAGGATAAGGATCTTATCCCATGAAATCAGCAAGATCTCGTGTCATACCCGAGATCAACGGGATCTCGATATCTTGCGTAATAGATTGGATCGTTTCAGATCTATATAAAGGGATGGCTCCATTAAGAGAAAGGTACACACAACATTCAATCTCTGTCCCGTTTTGCTTGGCTACTCTTCTTCTTGCTTTGGCCTGACTTAAGCATCGGAGGGCTAACGGCTGGTCCCCAACCACCCTTAGTTGCTGTCTGCCTTCTTTCAGATTTGGCGGAGGGAAATCTCTGGTGAAGAGAAGGTGAACATCTGGAGGATCCAACTACAAAATCTGACGTTAACAGTTTGGCGCCGTCTGTGGGAACGGCTTGATCGTCAAAATCAATCGTTCCACTGATCAAAATCCTTCGGCGATGCCTCCTAAAAAGGCCGTTCATCCTTCAACTTCAAGGCAGCCACCACCTCCGCCCGATGAGACGGAATCTGTACCTGCCCTTCCACCTGATCCGACGAATATCCCTCAAGGAGCCCCGAATATGCCGTCAACAAACCCATTACTGGAGGCTTCTGGAAATCAAGACGATGTCTTACGTTTCCTCGGAAACACCCTTCTGACTCTAAATGCCGGAGTTCAAGCGCTGTCAAATCGGCTTAATCAGCATTTCACCGAACCTCAGAGACAAGCCTCCGAAGGGTTACCACCGCAGCCCATACCAGTGGCATCTAGACATTCTATGGACGAACCACATGTCCCACCACTTGGCAGCCATCCCCCTGTACCGTCTCCACATTCTATACATTCTAGTTCGTCTCGACAACCTCAACCGCAGGGCTCCACTGCCGAAACATCGAGCTATACCCTACCATGGGAAGGAGATCTCAAAAGAATCCATGATCGTTTTGATGTCATGGAACAGCGATACCAGGCAAATCGGCCATCTGCCGTCATGGCGGCGATACATCAATCCGAGTCCCCCTTCACCAGCGAGGTTATGGAAGCCCCATTACCTAGAAAGTATCGAACGCCTGTTATCACCCCGTACACAGGTATTGGCGACCCTCTTGAACATCTGGAAACATACAGGTCCCTCATGGAGTTGGAGGGACATGGTTCAGAAATCATGTGTAGGGCTTTTCCCTTAACATTGAAGGAAGCAGCTCGTACGTGGTTCCGGGGGTTAAAGCCTTGTTCCATCAGTTCCTTTTCCCAGTTATCGGAGATATTCCTTTCTCAGTTCATGGGAAGCATTCGCATTACGAAGCCAGCCTCCCATCTGATGAATCTGAGACAGCAGCATGGGGAGACAATAAAGGAGTTCACAGTACGGTTCACTGCCGAAGCCGTCCAAACTGAGGGTTACACTGAAGAAAAGGGTCTTACAGCTCTCATTGCCGGAATAACGAGCGAGAAATTCAGGTTTGCCTTAGATAAAAGCCCTCCGAAAACTATGACAGAGTTCCAAGCCAAAGCTCAGAAATATATCAATGCAGAAGAAGTCGCATTGACACGCCATGGAGTACAAAGTAAGAAACGCAAGCCAGAAGGAACCTCTTCTACAGATAAGAAATATCGTCGTGATCAGCGCGATCGTTCTCCCAAGAAGCCTTACTCTGGTAAATATCATAACTACATTCCTCTTAATCGGTCTCATGAAAAGGTTCTAATGGAGATTAAACACAAGCCATATGTGAAGTGGCCTGCAAAGATCAAATCCGATCCCGAGAAGAGGGACAAGAGCAAGTTCTGTTACTTCCACAAAGATCACGGGCATAGGACCCAGGATTGCATCTCTCTACGAGACCATATCGAAGCCCTTATTCGAAAAGGCCATCTCCAGGATTATGTTGCTCAAAAAAATCGATCACCAGAAAGGGCGAAGACCTCATCTCGGCAAAAGGAACCGCCTCATCATCAAACCGACCAAGAGGACGCTGAGCCCACGGGAGAAATTCGCACTATCGTCGGGGGACCAGCTTGCGGGGGCGACTCTCAAGCTTCAAGAAAGGTATACGCTCGAAAGGCGTCCAAAGAACCCCAGCAAATCTATTGGCTGGAACAGATGTCCAGCTCATCGAAAGCGAACCATCCTCCAATTTCTTTCACCCTCGAAGATGCAGCGAGAATTCACTTCCCTCATGAAGACTCCATCGTAGTCACATTAAAGGTATCGAATTATCTAACTCATCGAATTATGGTGGATACAGGTAGCTCAGCCGACATTTTATATTTAGAGGCTTTCAATAAAATGGCTCTTGCCAGAAACCTCCTCAAGCCAATATCGACCCCCCTCGTCGGCTTTGGAGGAGAGGTAGTAACACCTAAAGGGAGCATCGATCTCCCAGTTACTTTTGGAGAAAGTCCAGCGAAGACCACCGTCTTCGTGAACTTCCTCGTGGTGGACCGAAAATCAGCATATAACGCCATTTTGGGGCGGCCGTCTCTAACTAAGATTGGGGCAGCCTTACACCCTTCATATCTGTGTGTTAAATTTCCTACCCCAAATGGTATCGGGGTCGTGCGAGGAAGTCAACAGGAGGCACGGTCTTGCTACCAGATAGCCCTCCAAGATCGAAAGAAGGCTCAAGCGACACCCGTCATGGAGATAGCTCAAGGTTCACCCGACGTTCCCCCCACCACCTCGTTGGATCCGAGAGAAAATGCTCTGAAGTCAGGAACTCCGGGGGAGGAAACAGTGACAATTCACCTGACCGAAGGTGACCCGTCTAAGATCGTGTACATCGGGTCCTCCTTAACCAGTGACCACCGCGAAGATTTGATCCGTTTCCTCACTAAATACCAGGACGTGTTTGCTTGGTCTCATAAAGATATGCCAGGCATCGATCCCAGTGTCATCGCACATCGTCTCAACATCGACCCGAAGCATAAACCCGTACACCAGCGTCGACGTGCCTTCACTGCAGAAAGGCAAATGGCGATCAGAACTGAAGTCGAGAAGCTGCTCGCGGCCAATTTCATAAAAGAAGTTGACTACTCAGAGTGGGTCGCGAACGTAGTTCTCGTCCGGAAAGCTAATGGCAAATGGAGAATGTGCGTCGACTATTCAGACTTGAACAAAGCATGTCCCAAAGATAGCTTCCCGACACCGCGGATCGACCAGCTAGTCGATTCAACAGCTGGACACGCTCTGCTTAGCTTTATGGATGCTTATTCTGGTTACAACCAAATCATGATGCATCCACCTGATAGCCAGCTGTTCGCTTCCCCAAGTGTAGGGTTGCGATGTAGTAATAAACTCAATAATACCGAGGTCGATCCACAGGGACTTATGTAGGATGTCACAAACTCATCCACAAGTTTCTATTGAAGCTAACAATCAAAGTTTGAATAGAATGTGTGTGATTAACAGTTTAAGCTAAATTGAATGTAAACAATTATAAGAAGGCACTAGGGGTTCGAGGATTCACTTGTAGCAATCCTCGATGTTCAATCCGCTGTGGTTTCCCATTCTCTCAACTAGAATCACCAGTCAGGTCTATCTAGTCGGATGATAGAACTGTTAAACCAGAAGTCTGTATGTAAGACCCGTACCCTGAATTGCCCTCCGTACGTTTAGTTTCCGGTACCGGTACGTCCCGGACGGACCAGATTAGAGAGCCTTGATCGCGACCCTGATTTAGTACCGCAACGACCCAAGACTTGTACCCTTGAGACCGCGCGGGCGCCACGATTCCAACGCCGCGCGGCACGCCCCATTGCGATACCCGGTGTGTAAGAGGCATACGTTCGTGCAATTCGAGGTGGGCCACGCAACGCGCGTGTGGCGTGGGCCCCACTTGCACAATTATCAACAACATGTCAAATCTATCACCATCACCCTCACCCATACCCCCATCATTATCTAGCCATCATCACCATACCCACCCCATCCTCTCTCACCAAAAGTCAACTCTAACCCATTCCCCCATGTCCTCTCTCATCATCATCATCATCATCATGACATCATGCACCCCCCCTCTTCCCATACAAGAGCCATACGTGGGGGGGGTTGGCCTTCTCAATTGCAAGATTTGAGAGAGAGAGAGAGAGAGAGAGGGAGAGAGAGAGAGAAAGAGAGAGAGAGAAGAGAGAGAAGTAGAGAGATTTAGAGGGAGATCAAGAGAGAGAAAGAGAGAGTTAGAGAGATTGAAGGAGGAGATCAAGCTTGGAGGACCCCGATCATCATCCGGACCGTCCGATCGGCAACCCAACCGTCCAACCATCATTGTGAGTGCATACCTTTCCCCCCTTTTTCTCGTTTACTTTTCGTTTTCTTTCCTTGGTCCCACCTTGTGATGGGCAATGAGATGGATGGGCTGGATCGTCCATGAATGGGTCCCACCCTTTGATGGTGTGGATCCCACTTTGGGACCCATTTTGTGGCATATTTAGTGTGGCCAACAGCCACCATGATGTATGTAGTTCATCCACGCTGTCCACCATGTGGGCCCACCATGTGATGGCCCAGCTGATGGATGGAGCGGATCTGCACGTGTGGACCCCACTAGTAAAAAAAAAAAAATAATAAAAAATATATATATATACATGAGGGGGCCACTGGACAGTCAGCGTCCAGAGGACGCTGCTGCCCGGCAGCTCCCGGGCTGAAAGCCCTTTTGGGCACGACCGTGGGTTCCCACTTGTGGGACCCACCTTGATGCATGTATTCGATCCACACCGCCCATCAGTTTCTCCAGCTCATTTTGGGGCTGGGTACCAATAATGAAGAAGATCCAAATCTCGGGTGGACCACACCATCGAAAACAGTGGAGAGCACCATGTCCACTATTGAAACTACCATGGCCCACCGTGATGTTTGTAGAAGGAATCACCTGCCCAATATTGGGCTTATTAGGTCCCCAACGAGCTGGGAAACTTGATGAATGGATTGGATTTTCCCTAAGTGGGCCCCACCTGAAATAACTAAGAAAACAAAAAGAAAAAAAGAAAAAAAAAATGACAACGTCCAGACGCTGGACGTTCACAGCGTCTGGGACGCTGGAACCGTCCAGCGTCAGGACGGCTGGAATGGGGTCCCCACTCGTGGGACCCACCTTGATGTTTGTGTTCCATCCACACCGTCTATCTGTTTTCCCATATCAGTTTAGGGCTAAGGCCCAAATATGAAGCAGATTGAATTCTTAAGCGGACCGCACCACAGGAAACAGTGGATAATATGATGTCCACTGTCGAGACTGCCTCGGCCCACACTGGTGTTTATAGACCCCGTAACATACTCAATATTGGGCTCTATGGGTTCCCCTTGAGTCGGAGAACCTGATGAACGGAGTGGATCAGTCCCATGTGGGCCCCACATGATATGAGTGTAACAAACAAAAAAAAAAAAAGAAAAAGAAAGAGAGAAAGGAGGAGACCCTCTCTGACGCGCTGGAAGTACCCAGCGTCCGTGGACGCTGGGCTCGTGGGGGGCCAGCTGGTGGCCCACTCGTGGGTCCCACCATGATGCATGTGCTGTATCTACACCGTCCATCCATTTGGGGAGATCATTTTAGGGCATGATCCCAAGAATGGGTCAGATCCAAGTCTCAAGGGGGTCCCACCAAAGGAAACAGCAGGGACAATGACCCTACCATTGAAACCTCCCAATGCCCACCATGATGTTTAATTGAGATCCAACCTGTTCATAAGTTCACACATGCGTGTGAAGAAGGGAAAGCAGCAATATCAGCTTGATCCAAGCTTCTGTGGGCCCCACTTGGTAGAAATAAAATATATAAATATATATATGCACATAATGAATAAATAACTAAATAAATATGGGGTCTGCCAAGCCAGTGGCACACTCGTGAGACCCACCTAGAATGTATTTGCTTTATCTATTCTGTCCAGATGTTTTTCCAGCTCATTTTTGGTGGCTGAGCCCAAAATTAAGCATATCCAAACCTCTAGAATTATGATCTCCACCGTTGAAACCTTCCCAGGCTCTACAGTGATGTTTATTTGTCATTTAACCTGTTCATAAGATCACATGGATATGGGTGAAGGGGGAAACAAAAATATTAGTTTGATTCAAAATGCTTGGGGCCCATTTGGGTGCTACGCTCTATGGGTCCCACCACGATGTATCTGTTTTATGTATGCCGCCCATCTATTTTTCCATATTATTTTAGGGCCGGGGGCCCTCATAATGAGGTAAATACAAACCTCAAGTGGACCACATTGTGGGAAACCGTGGCCATTGATGCCCACCTTTGAAACCTTCCTTAGGGCCATTGTAATGTTTATTTATCCATCTAATCAAAGGTGATGGGGCCCAACTTTGGGTCCCACCTTGATGAATGTTGAGTATATCGTGTCGTTCTTCTTGGCAGGGGTGTGGGCCCAGTTTTAGGTGGGCCACACGTAGAAAATAAGGGTGATTGAATGCCTACCATTGAAAACTTTACAGGACCCATCTGTTATGTTTATTTGCCATCCTTCCTGTTCATAAGTCACCCAGCCATGGGTGGGGTTCCACACGTGTGGTGTGCGGGCCCCACCATGGTGTTGGTTTGCCATCTCACTTGATTAGTGGGAAAGCACAAATATTGAGTTGATCCCAAACTGTTGGGGCCCATTGATGTATGTGGCTTCCCCACTCCTTCGTGCGGTCATACCCAACCCCGGGTCCACCTTGTTATGCATGTGTTCTATCCACGTCAGCCATTGGCCTCCATGGTGCGATATGTATGTTGGCCATCCATAAGGACCGCCTTAATTTTGTGCTTGATCCAAACCATCCAAATGAATGGACCCTAGCATGTTATGTACAAGATGGCTTTGGGACCACCTTACTGTGTGTGTGTTCGAATGACCGCATTGTCCATCCCGTAGATCCACCTTGATGATTAGTTGAGTAAACCCTTATTTAAAGGTCATCCTTAGAGTTTGCTTGATCCAAGTCGCAGGGCTACCTTCTTAAACTCACCTTGTTGAACCGTCTTGTCAATTCACCTTGTTAACTCACCAAGTTGACCCGCCTTGTCAACCTGCCTTATTGACTCACCTTGTTGACTCACCATGTTGATTGATCTTGGTAACTCAGCTTGTATACTCATATGACTCACCCCTTCTACCCTTGTACCCAACTATTAAAAGACTACCATATTGTGTATATCTCATCCACACCGCCCGTTTACCTATAGGACGAGTATGGGGCTCATCCTCGACGTTCGTATGTCATCTAGGCCATCCATTATATGGAGCCTATCTTGTAGCATGAGGTTAGACCTGTCGTCCCTTTTTGGACTTCATCGTGTTGACCATCTATCTCATATTACACTACCATTTATGATTCTCTGTCATGACCTGTCTATCTTGCAACCCGTTCTATGACATTCCTTCTACGGACCATTCATCGTGTTTATCTCAACTGTACTACAGGATTATGGGTCTCGGCATGATTTTGAGTATTCCACTCTTGCCGCTCAAGTATGTTCTACCTTTGATGTGTCGGTAGTGTATTCAATCATTTTCTTTCCATTTGGGTTATCTAAATATTGAAGGTTAATCCACACCGTTCAGTTGTTGGACCATCTGTGTTGTTGTATACCATCCATTTAGAGTCTTATCTCTTTATGTTTCTTTGTATTATAAGTGAATTATCTTTTATGCTATTTTTAGTATGTCTGTTGCCACACGTAGTGTTATTTGGAATACTCATATGTGATCTTTATACTATATGCTTCGACGACCACCATGCATGTGTAATGAGTATGCATCCCGAATCACCATTGTTAGTTGGGGACCACTAGGGCATAAACGCATTCATAAAGCATTCGAGATGTAGTTGCGCAAATGTAATTCATGTGCTCTCTATCGCAAACCTCTCCAATAGGTATGGGACTATTCGAGGACAGGAATCTATCATCCTGACTTACACTGTATGGTAGGAATAGCTTAGCATACCTTGTAGCCCTTGGTGCGAGATTCCCTGGCTAGTGACATCCCGCACTATGACTCGATCATTCATATGTGTCCCCTCATCTTAATCATATCTCAAATAGGTTGGACTAGATTGATTTATAGCCATCGTGGTAGATGAACTACTTGTTGGCACTCATACTGTATACTTGACTCATGCATCATGAATGCTTGGCTCATCTGATTGTCTTGTATCAACCGGCCATATCGGTCGTGATTGTCGTGCAATTCATTACCAGCTGACGGTGACATTGTGTTTGAGACCTTATAGTTTTATGGTGCTCTTTGGAGACTTGCATGGGCATGTCGTCCCACGTTTGTATGCATGGTTGCATTTCACACCGTCTGCTTGTGCCGCATATAGCATGGTTACTACGTTGCAACCACAGCTCCATCGTGGTTTGCAGAACACCGGAAATATGTGATCTTTAAACTGGATGCCAAAGATGTCCCTGGGTGAAAGTCCCTGATCCCGTTGGTACCAAGGTGGGTGCTCCATTCAAGGACCGGGTGGTTTAATCATACACCAGTATGCCGAATACCAAACGGCGGTGTTATCCACTGCACGTGGTCAGTTTGGAAGGAGGTCTGACCTAACCTGCCGGAAGAGTGTTGGCAAAGGGGGTTGAGTTTGACCAGCTGTGAGTAGGTCCGCTATTGCACCAAATAGGCTTTGGCATTCTACTGGTGAGTAGTGAGGTCTGTGAGACCCCGGTGATGTTCCGTTTCAGAGATGGTATTGGTATCAGTGATGTGACTGATGTTCTGTATGGTGTGGGACGGTCCTGATGTGGGCGGGTGTGATGTGGGCGAGGCTGTAAGCCTGGGCGAGCTACCACACTGGGCGAGCTACCAGTTCCGATTCCTGCATTGCTTACGTGATTGCGTTTTGACTGTTCGTATCTGGACCACTGTACTGAGAGGTGGTGATTTGCATACATGCATTGGATCATTGTATGTGACATTAGGCCCTGTAGGCCATTGCATAGTAAGAGTATATAGCCTTGGTAGGCTGGTTACCTGTATTGCATGCTTGCATAGCCATGGTAGGCTAGTTATATGTATTGCATGCTTGCATAGCCGTGATAGACTGGTTATTCATATCACATGATCGTGTAGCCTAATTGGGCGAAGTCTTGGTTTAAAGTTCTCATCATGCTTTACTGCTTACTCTGATATTTATCATGCTTGTCATACGCATTGTGCACGCACACACGCACTCACGAAGCTTCGTTCGAAGCTTATGCGCGTTTGTTACGCTGCAGGTTCTACCAGAGTATATCAGCAACGTTGAGTTGGAGTTTGTAGTGCAGTAGCAGGAGGTGCCGAAGTGTGCACAGTTTTTATATTTATGCATTGTATATTTACCTTTCAGTACTGTATATAAACGAAATGATTTAGTGGAATTATTGTGTTTGTCTTTGATGGTACTCATATGGTGATGCTCATGTTTTAAAAAAAAAAAAAATTCAGACCCTAAAATCCTCCTTGTGGTATCCCAGGATCGGAACCTGGCGTGTGGGGTTAGGATCCGAGATCGGGGTACTACGGAGGCTGCCACCTCTGAATTCGGGTTACAACGAATGGACGTCGAGAACCGAATTTGGGGCGTGACAGGAGTTGGTATCAGAGCATGATTTGGGAGCTACCTGTGAACAACACAATGTTTCTACTTAGTATTTTAGGATTAGATCACCCCTCACTTGTTGATGTTTGCGAACTTAGAATCACTAGAATTCCCAATGGTATAGTTCTTTAATCGTAATATGTTTGCAGTTTTCTGAGGCTAAGGGTTTCTCGTCCCTTCTTTTTTAAAAAGATGGACGCGACACCAGTAGCTGAAGTTGAGGCTGGTACGTCCCAGCCAGAGTTAGCACCTGTCACCCTAGTAAGCGCAGAGCAATTCCAAGGGATGCTCCGGTTGATGACCGCTTTGTTCGAGCGACAACAAGCACCCCCGAGTGACAGCAGGAAGAGGAAGTTCTCCCCTAGCAGTTCCCAGACGACACAGTTTTCAGAGAAGACCCCATCGCGGATCTCAGGTCACTGTTTCGAGTGCGGTGAAGCTGGCCATCGAAGGAAGGAATGCCCTCAGCGACCAAGAGCACCTAAACAACAACCATGGCGCAGAGCACCGATTGCACCAATCCCTCTGATCGTAGGTCCTCGAAGAACTAGGCGTCAAAGAAAAGCTCATTCGCAGAAGCCGCCTACGACACCAGGAGCACCCGACCTCCAAAAGCCATTCAAGGGCACTTGTTTCAAGTGTGGCGAGATTGGACACCGAGTTAGGGACTGCCCATCCCGTCAGTAGCAGTACTAGAGCGTTGTTCCCTCGACCCCGACATTTTGCGGTAGACACCAGAGAAGATTGACACCATCAAGAGCTGTACGCATGCTATGTGGACTTAGCGATGTTGCAAACTTTCATTGATTTTTTGTATGTTTTTTTTTGTTTTATCTATATATCTGTGTGGTTTGCTTTGACTTCGTTTCGTTGTGAATTTCGAGGATGAAATTTTTATAAGGAGGGGAGAGTTGTAAGACCCGTACCCTGAATTGCCCTCCGTACGTTTAGTTTCCGGTACCGGTACGTCCCGGACGGACCAGATTAGAGAGCCTTGATCGCGACCCTGATTTAGTACCGCAACGACCCAAGACTTGTACCCTTGCGACCGCGCGGGCGCCACGATTCCAACGCCGCGCGGCACGCCCCATTGCGATACCCGGTGTGTAAGAGGCATACGTTCGTGCAATTCGAGGTGGGCCACGCAATGCGCGTGTGGCGTGGGCCCCACTTGCACAATTATCAACAACATGTCAAATCTATCACCATCACCCTCACCCATACCCCCATCATTATCTAGCCATCATCACCATACCCACCCCATCCTCTCTCACCAAAAGTCAACTCTAACCCATTCCCCCATGTCCTCTCTCATCATCATCATCATCATCATGACATCATGCACCCCCCCTCTTCCCATACAAGAGCCATACGTGGGGGGGGGGGGGGGTTGGCCTTCTCAATTGCAAGATTTGAGAGAGAGAGAGAGAGAGAGAGAGAGAGAGAGAGAGAGAGGGAGAGAGAGAGAGAGAGAGAAGAGAGAGAAGTAGAGAGATTTAGAGGGAGATCAAGAGAGAGAAAGAGAGAGTTAGAGAGATTGAAGGAGGAGATCAAGCTTGGAGGACCCCGATCATCATCCGGACCGTCCGATCGGCAACCCAACCGTCCAACCATCATTGTGAGTGCATACCTTTCCCCCCTTTTTCTCGTTTACTTTTCGTTTTCTTTCCTTGGTCCCACCTTGTGATGGGCAATGAGATGGATGGGCTGGATCGTCCATGAATGGGTCCCACCCTTTGATGGTGTGGATCCCACTTTGGGACCCATTTTGTGGCATATTTAGTGTGGCCAACAGCCACCATGATGTATGTAGTTCATCCACGCTGTCCACCATGTGGGCCCACCATGTGATGGCCCAGCTGATGGATGGAGCGGATCTGCACGTGTGGACCCCACTAGTAAAAAAAAAATATAATAATAAAAAATATATATATATACATGAGGGGGCCACTGGACAGTCAGCATCCAGAGGACGCTGCTGCCCAGCAGCTCCCGGGCTGAAAGC
Source organism: Liriodendron chinense (assembly GCA_003013855.2). Lineage (NCBI taxonomy): Eukaryota > Viridiplantae > Streptophyta > Magnoliopsida > Magnoliales > Magnoliaceae > Liriodendron > Liriodendron chinense. The sequence continues at coordinate 5,728,223 of ML058397.1, read as the reverse complement.
CCTTTTGGGCACGACCGTGGGTTCCCACTTGTGGGACCCACCTTGATGCATGTATTCGATCCACACCGCCCATCAGTTTCTCCAGCTCATTTTGGGGCTGGGTACCAATAATGAAGAAGATCCAAATCTCGGGTGGACCACACCATCGAAAACAGTGGAGAGCACCATGTCCACTATTGAAACTACCATGGCCCACCGTGATGTTTGTAGAAGGAATCACCTGCCCAATATTGGGCTTATTAGGTCCCCAACGAGCTGGGAAACCTGATGAATGGATTGGATTTTCCCTAAGTGGGCCCCACCTGAAATAACTAAGAAAACAAAAAGAAAAAAAGAAAAAAAAAATGACAACGTCCAGACGCTGGACGTTCACAGCGTCTGGGACGCTGGAACCGTCCAGCGTCAGGACGGCTGGAATGGGGTCCCCACTCGTGGGACCCACCTTGATGTTTGTGTTCCATCCACACCGTCTATCTGTTTTCCCATATCAGTTTAGGGCTAAGGCCCAAATATGAAGCAGATTGAATTCTTAAGCGGACCGCACCACAGGAAACAGTGGATAATATGATGTCCACTGTCGAGACTGCCTCGGCCCACACTGGTGTTTATAGACCCCGTAACATACTCAATATTGGGCTCTATGGGTTCCCCTTGAGTCGGAGAACCTGATGAACGGAGTGGATCAGTCCCATGTGGGCCCCACATGATATGAGTGTAACAAACAAAAAAAAAAAAAGAAAAAGAAAGAGAGAAAGGAGGAGACCCTCTCTGACGCGCTGGAAGTACCCAGCGTCCGTGGACGCTGGGCTCGTGGGGGGCCAGCTGGTGGCCCACTCGTGGGTCCCACCATGATGCATGTGCTGTATCTACACCGTCCATCCATTTGGGGAGATCATTTTAGGGCATGATCCCAAGAATGGGTCAGATCCAAGTCTCAAGGGGGTCCCACCAAAGGAAACAGCAGGGACAATGACCCTACCATTGAAACCTCCCAATGCCCACCATGATGTTTAATTGAGATCCAACCTGTTCATAAGTTCACACATGCGTGTGAAGAAGGGAAAGCAGCAATATCAGCTTGATCCAAGCTTCTGTGGGCCCCACTTGGTAGAAATAAAATATATAAATATATATATGCACATAATGAATAAATAACTAAATAAATATGGGGTCTGCCAAGCCAGTGGCACACTCGTGAGACCCACCTAGAATGTATTTGCTTTATCTATTCTGTCCAGATGTTTTTCCAGCTCATTTTTGGTGGCTGAGCCCAAAATTAAGCATATCCAAACCTCTAGAATTATGATCTCCACCGTTGAAACCTTCCCAGGCTCTACAGTGATGTTTATTTGTCATTTAACCTGTTCATAAGATCACATGGATATGGGTGAAGGGGGAAACAAAAATATTAGTTTGATTCAAAATGCTTGGGGCCCATTTGGGTGCTACGCTCTATGGGTCCCACCACGATGTATCTGTTTTATGTATGCCGCCCATCTATTTTTCCATATTATTTTAGGGCCGGGGGCCCTCATAATGAGGTAAATACAAACCTCAAGGGGACCACATTGTAGGGAAACCGTGGCCATTGATGCCCACCTTTGAAACCTTCCTTAGGGCCATTGTAATGTTTATTTATCCATCTAATCAAAGGTGATGGGGCCCAACTTTGGGTCCCACCTTGATGAATGTTGAGTATATCGTGTCGTTCTTCTTGGCAGGGGTGTGGGCCCAGTTTTAGGTGGGCCACACGTAGAAAATAAGGGTGATTGAATGCCTACCATTGGAAACTTTACAGGACCCATCTGTTATGTTTATTTGCCATCCTTCCTGTTCATAAGTCACCCAGCCATGGGTGGGGTTCCACACGTGTGGTGTGCGGGCCCCACCATGGTGTTGGTTTGCCATCTCACTTGATTAGTGGGAAAGCACAAATATTGAGTTGATCCCAAACTGTTGGGGCCCATTGATGTATGTGGCTTCCCCACTCCTTCGTGCGGTCATACCCAACCCCGGGTCCACCTTGTTATGCATGTGTTCTATCCACGTCAGCCATTGGCCTCCATGGTGCGATATGTATGTTGGCCATCCATAAGGACCACCTTAATTTTGTGCTTGATCCAAACCATCCAAATGAATGGACCCTAGCATGTTATGTACAAGATGGCTTTGGGACCACCTTACTGTGTGTGTGTTCGAATGACCGCATTGTCCATCCCGTAGATCCACCTTGATGATTAGTTGAGTAAACCCTTATTTAAAGGTCATCCTTAGAGTTTGCTTGATCCAAGTCGCAGGGCTACCTTCTTAAACTCACCTTGTTGAACCGTCTTGTCAATTCACCTTGTTAACTCACCAAGTTGACCCGCCTTGTCAACCTGCCTTATTGACTCACCTTGTTGACTCACCATGTTGATTGATCTTGGTAACTCAGCTTGTATACTCATATGACTCACCCCTTCTACCCTTGTACCCAACTATTAAAAGACTACCATATTGTGTATATCTCATCCACACCGCCCGTTTACCTATAGGACGAGTATGGGGCTCATCCTCGACGTTCGTATGTCATCTAGGCCATCCATTATATGGAGCCTATCTTGTAGCATGAGGTTAGACCTGTCGTCCCTTTTTGGACTTCATCGTGTTGACCATCTATCTCATATTACACTACCATTTATGATTCTCTGTCATGACCTGTCTATCTTGCAACCCGTTCTATGACATTCCTTCTACGGACCATTCATCGTGTTTATCTCAACTGTACTACAGGATTATGGGTCTCGGCATGATTTTGAGTATTCCACTCTTGCCGCTCAAGTATGTTCTACCTTTGATGTGTCGGTAGTGTATTCAATCATTTTCTTTCCATTTGGGTTATCTAAATATTGAAGGTTAATCCACACCGTTCAGTTGTTGGACCATCTGTGTTGTTGTATACCATCCATTTAGAGTCTTATCTCTTTATGTTTCTTTGTATTATAAGTGAATTATCTTTTATGCTATTTTTAGTATGTCTGTTGCCACACGTAGTGTTATTTGGAATACTCATATGTGATCTTTATACTATATGCTTCGACGACCACCATGCATGTGTAATGAGTATGCATCCCGAATCACCATTGTTAGTTGGGGACCACTAGGGCATAAACGCATTCATAAAGCATTCGAGATGTAGTTGCGCAAATGTAATTCATGTGCTCTCTATCGCAAACCTCTCCAATAGGTATGGGACTATTCGAGGACAGGAATCTATCATCCTGACTTACACTGTATGGTAGGAATAGCTTAGCATACCTTGTAGACCTTGGTGCGAGATTCCCTGGCTAGCGACATCCCGCACTATGACTCGATCATTCATATGTGTCCCCTCATTTTAATCATATCTCAAATAGGTTGGACTAGATTGATTTATAGCCATCGTGGTAGATGAACTACTTGTTGGCACTCATACTGTATACTTGACTCATGCATCATGAATGCTTGGCTCATCTGATTGTCTTGTATCAACCGGCCATATCGGTCGTGATTGTCGTGCAATTCATTACCAGCTGACGGTGACATTGTGTTTGAGACCTTATAGTTTTATGGTGCTCTTTGGAGACTTGCATGGGCATGTCGTCCCACGTTTGTATGCATGGTTGCATTTCGCACCGTCTGCTTGTGCCGCATATAACATGGTTACTACGTTGCAACCACAGCTCCATCGTGGTTTGCAGAACACCGGAAATATGTGATCTTTAAACTGGATGCCAAAGATGTCCCTGGGTGAAAGTCCCTGATCCCGTTGGTACCAAGGTGGGTGCTCCATTCAAGGACCGGGTGGTTTAATCATACACCAGTATGCCGAATACTAAACGGCGGTGTTATCCACTGCACGTGGTCAGTTTGGAAGGAGGTCTGACCTAACCTGCCGGAAGAGTGTTGGCAAAGGGGGTTGAGTTTGACCAGCTGTGAGTAGGTCCGCTATTGCACCAGATAGGCTTTGGCATTCTACTGGTGAGTAGTGAGGTCTGTGAGACCCCGGTGATGTTCCGTTTCAGAGATGGTATTGGTATCAGTGATGTGACTGATGTTCTGTATGGTGTGGGACGGTCCTGATGTGGGCGGGTGTGATGTGGGCGAGGCTGTAAGCCTGGGCGAGCTACCACACTGGGCGAGCTACCAGTTCCGATTCCTGCATTGCTTACGTGATTGCGTTTTGACTGTTCGTATCTGGACCACTGTACTGAGAGGTGGTGATTTGCATACATGCATTGGATCATTGTATGTGACATTAGGCCCTGTAGGCCATTGCATAGTAAGAGTATATAGCCTTGGTAGGCTGGTTACCTGTATTGCATGCTTGCATAGCCATGGTAGGCTAGTTATATGTATTGCATGCTTGCATAGCCGTGATAGACTGGTTATTCATATCACATGATCGTGTAGCCTAATTGGGCGAAGTCTTGGTTTAAAGTTCTCATCATGCTTTACTGCTTACTCTGATATTTATCATGCTTGTCATACGCATTGTGCACGCACACACGCACTCACGAAGCTTCGTTCGAAGCTTATGCGCGTTTGTTACGCTGCAGGTTCTACCAGAGTATATCAGCAACGTTGAGTTGGAGTTTGTAGTGCAGTAGCAGGAGGTGCCGAAGTGTGCACAGTTTTTATATTTATGCATTGTATATTTACCTTTCAGTACTGTATATAAACGAAATGATTTAGTGGAATTATTGTGTTTGTCTTTGATGGTACTCATATGGTGATGCTCATGTTTTAAAAAAAAAAAATTCAGACCCTAAAATCCTCCTTGTGGTATCCCAGGATCGGAACCTGGCGTGTGGGGTTAGGATCCGAGATCGGGGTACTACGGAGGCTGCCACCTCTGAATTCGGGTTACAACGAATGGACGTCGAGAACCGAATTTGGGGCGTGACACTGTAACATGTAAGTTCTGTGCATAAAGTTCACTCAACTCTAGGCTGATCTGAGCATGCTCATTGCATAGGTCATTCACCTTTTCTATAGGTCCAATTCCCAATCATAACCATCCTCAAGTCTTCTCACAAGACAAGGCTAGATCATGATTTGAACTGGATTCAAATTATATGCACAGTCCATACATATTCCAGATAATCAACCAAAACTAGAACTTTGGCATGAAGCCCCTTTATGAAGAGCTTGGTACTAGAGCGCACTCCAATTCCTCGGATCATACAGGTCTAGACCGTTGCAAACAAATTAAGAAGATAAGTAATTCATCCAAACATCCATGAGTCATCACAAGACTAAGAGAAATTACTTAAAAACTTGTATAAACTTCAAACCTTAGTTCATAATCATGAATTCCAAACTGAAAACCACTTAACTACGAATTAAAACATCTTGGATACACTACAAGCTTCACCTCTTAGCCCTAGCTAAGAGGTTTAGCTGCTCATGATCCAAGGAAACATGAAACAACTACAAAAAGCATAAAAACAGCAAAGCAAACCAAAAGGAGTTGTGAAACTCCAATCTTCACTTCCACAGCCTCCAACCTCGCTTGAACCCTTCTAGGATACCCCAGGAACAATCCCTAGGTGTCTATTTATAGTCTGGAGGCTCCACGACTTCGGAAGAATCGAGAAAGTGCGTAACACTTACGCAGCGCAGAGAAAATCGGACGTTACTTAGGAGTTTCTAAGTCAGTACACCTGGCCGACCGGTCACGACCGGTTGGCCTCAATACACGTTCATTCCAGCAAGCATGGCCGACCGGTCATGACCGGTCGGCCTTGTAAAGCATTAGTCCAGCAAGCTTGTCCGACCGGTCATGACCGGTCAGACGTTTTCCTTTATACTCCAGCAGCCATGGCCGACCGGTCATGACCGGTCGGCCTTGTAAAACCTTCCTCCAGTGACTGTGTCCGACCGGTCATGACCGGTCGGATGTCTTCAGCACTTCCCCCATGTACATGGCTGACCGGTCACGACCGGTCAGCTCCCTTTTCTTCTTGTGTTCTTCCTTTCTTTCTTCTGCTTTCTTCTTTCCTTACTTCTTTCTTTGTTCCCTTCTTCCTTCGGCTCTCTTTGGATCTTCATTTCAGGTTCTAAATCAGCCCTTTTTATCTTCAATTATGTGGGGCCACTCTCAGTCCTGTAGTCACAAAACATGCATTGGATTAGCCTACAAACCATATAAACCTTGCACAATGAGTGAAGAATTGGGGTTAGAATATGCACAATTAAGAGCTCAACACACCCCCCAACCAGCATTTTGCTAGTCCCGAGCAAAACATGCGTGAAACTAATCCTATTCTTCAAAAACTCAACTCTCCTTCAGAAACCCTCCTTCTATACATTCCAAGGTACATAAGCATAAGATTCAAAAATATTAGGCGACAGAGGTTGAAACCGTAAACCCTCAAAACATAATAAGCATTTATATGAAATTCCCGCTGATTGGTTGATAAATAGAAAGACTTGAACAAATTTCACCTAGTGTGGGTAGTGAAAATTCATTCCACGAGTTTCTAGGATTATCTTCTTCATAGATCAACTAGACTATAGAACTCAAGGTACATAGAGCCACATCAAGCCAATGACAGGAATTTGCCTTACCGTCCTTCCGACGACTTTCACACTACGTCCCATTTCCGGCTTTGGTTACGGGTAGACCATCCCCCGGTTGGTAGTAGGTAGCCCTAATCGGAATTCTCCACTGTTTTTCCACATTCCCAATTTCATCCTTCCTTTTCCTTTTTCTTTTTAAATTAGATAGGATTTTTAGAAATCCATATCTTTCATTATTTTCCCATGGACAAGGATGGACAAAGTACCCCGGCCTGATTTCTCAATACCTTAATTCAAGGTCTAACTCATCCTTAAATCACATAATCCCTTCAACTCATGAAAATCGTGTAATGTGAACTAGGTGTAAAAGTGTTCAGATTTTCTATCAATCACAAAAATAGGGGAGTTCACATATAAAACCATTATGCAATGAGAGATTCCAGACATCCAGCCTTATACACTTCATATCTCCTCCTCTTATGCTCATATCAACTCGAATGCATAGAACCAATGTTTTCCAAAAGAGTTTCGAATTTTTGAAAAAAAAATCGAAAAATTTCCACATAATTGCTTGAGATGTTGCAAAATGCTGGATTCATCCAAGCGGTCCTACACCCCCCAACCAAATCTTGCATTGTCCTCAATGTAAAAGATGCGCAATGAGCAAAACATGAGAGCAATTTGAAAATAAAAGGGAGTGAGGAATGATATTACCTGAGAGAGTGAACATTGGAAATCTTCCTCCTTCTAACAAACCTATGAAAACGAAAACAAAAGCAGCAAAGTCCTAATCCTAACTACTCTATACCTCCATCAGACTAGGAGACCAATCATCCTGATACACAGGATCATTCAGGGGTATGGACATACCTTCTGAAGGAAAATTCTCAAAGAACGGCTTTAATCGCTGCCCATTTGCTTTGAAAATGTTGCCGTTCCTCGGATTCAACAGCTCGACAGTCCCATACGGATAGACAGTTTACACAATGTAGGGACCGGTCCATCGAGATTTCAGTTTTCCCGGAAATAGATGTAAGCGAGAATTATACATAAGGACTTTTTGGTTGATCGTGAATGTCTTGCGAAGAATATTCTTATCATGGAATATCTTCGTCTTGTCCTTGTAAATTCTCGCATTCTCATAAGCGTCATTCCGGATTTCTGCAAGTTCATTCAATTGTAGTTTGCGTAACGAGCTTGCCTTGTCAGAATTGAAATTCATCTTCTTAATAGCCCAATATGCCTTATGTTCCAATTCCACAGGTAGGTGACAAGCCTTCCCATAGACAAGTCTATAGGGAGACATTCCAATAGGGGTTTTAAAGGCAGTACGGTAAGCCCAAAGCGCATCGGTAAGTCGAAGTGACCAATCCTTGCGATCGGGAGTCACCGTTTTCTCCAAAATGTGTTTAATCTCCCTATTGGATATCTCAGCTTGTCCACTAGTTTGTGGGTGATAGGGAGTGCTCACTTTGTGTGTAACGCCATATTTCTTCATTAAGGCTGCAAAAGGGCGATTGCAAAAGTGAGACCCTCCATCACTTATAATGACTCGAGGCGTTCCAAACCGGGAAAGAATATTTTCTTTTAAAAATCGAATGACCGTTTTATGGTCATTATTCCGGCAAGGAATGGCCTCGACCCATTTGGAGACATAATCAACAGCAAGTAAGATGTATAAATTTCCAAAAGAAGATGGGAATGGGCCCATGAAATCGATGCCCCAACAATCAAAAATTTTGATAATTAAAATGGGATTAAGTGGCATCATATTTCTACGGGAGAGTCCTCCTAGTTTCTGACAAGGTTCACATGCTTTGCAAAACTCATGTGTGTCTTTGAACATGGTGGGCCAATAAAACCCACATTGCAGAATTTTCGCTGTGGTCTTTTTGGCTGAAAAATGGCCACCACATGCTTGAGAATGACAGAAGGAGATGATACTTTGTTGCTCATCATTTGGGACACATCTCCTTATGATTTGATCGGGACAATACTTGAACAAGTATGGGTCGTCCCATAGAAATTTCCGTACCTCTGAGAAGAATCTATCCTCATCTTGCTTTTTCCAATATGTAGGAATTGTACCTGTAGCAAGATAATTAGCAATGTCCGCATACCATGGCAATTGGGAAACAGCAAAAAGTTGTTCATCAGGGAACATGTCATTGATTGCAGTCGTTTCAGGGGAATCAGTGAGGACAAGTCGAGAGAGGTGGTCAGCTACTACATTCTCTACTCCTTTCTTATCACGTATTTCTAAGTCGAATTCTTGGAGTAGGAGGATCCATCTTAATAACCGTGGTTTAGCATCCTTCTTAGAGAGAAGATACTTAAGCGCGGCATGATCAGTGAGTACAATGATCTTGGATCCAATCAAGTAGGATCTGAACTTCTCCAAGGCAAAAACTACGGCTAAAAGTTCCTTTTCAGTAGTGGTGTAGTTTTCCTGGGCTGAGTTTAGGGTTCTACTTGCATAGTAGATAACACATGGCTTTTTATCTTTTCTTTGGCCTAACACGGCCCCAATAGCATAGTCGCTAGCATCGCACATAATCTCAAAAGGAAGGCTCCAATCAGGTGGTTGCATTATTGGGGCGCATGTCAACATGCCTTTAAGGGTGGTAAAGGCCTTTTGACATTCTTCACTCCACTCAAATGAATTTTCCTTTTGAAGTAGGTTGCATAAGGGACGAGAGAGTGAACTGAAATCCTTTATGAACCGTCTATAAAATCCTGCGTGTCCTAAAAAGGACCGTATATCTCGTATGCTTTTGGGTGGTGGAAGGTTAGAGATAAGGTCAATTTTCGCCTTGTCCACCTCAATTCCATTTTGTGAAACGATGTGACCAAGTACAATTCCCTTTTTAACCATGAAGTGACACTTTTCCCAATTGAGCACAAGGTTCTTTTCTTCACATCTTTTTAGCACAGAATTCAAGTGCTCAAGGCACTCATCAAAGCTACAACCGAATACGAAAAAATCATCCATGAAGACTTCGAGAATTGTCCCCACCATGTCAGAAAAGATGCTCATCATACAACGCTGAAAGGTGGCAGGGGCATTACATAGTCTAAACGGCATCCGTCGATAGGCGAAAGTGCCGAATGGACATGTGAATGTAGTCTTTTCTTGGTCTTCACGGGCAATTTCTATTTGGTTGTACCCTGAATAGCCATCAAGGAAGCAAAAGTGGGAATGACCCGCCAACCGTTCTAAAATCTGATCAACAAACGGTAGGGGGAAGTGGTCTTTCCTCGTGACAGTGTTTAGCTTCCTGTAGTCAATGCTCATTCTCCAACCGGTAGTGACTCTAGTTGGTACGAGTTCATTATTGGCATTGGTTACGATGGTTATTCCGGATTTCTTAGGCACCACGTGAGTTGGGCTCACCCATTGGCTATCAGATATTGGGTAAATGATACCTACATCCAATAGTTTCACCACTTCGGCCTTAACCACATCCTTCATATTTGGATTTAGTTGTCTTTGTGGTTGCCGGGATGTCTTTGCATTTTCCTCAAGATGTATGCGGTGAGTGCAAATCAGTGGGTCTATGCCTTTGAGATCCGCAATTGTCCATCCGATGGCACTCTTGTGCTCTAATAGAGTGGCTATTAGCCTACTCTCTTGTTCCTCATCCAAGTGGGAAGAAATCACCACTGGATATGTCTCATCTCGACCTAAATAAACATATTTTAGCTCACTTGGCAATGGTTTTAGGTTGAGTTTTGGTGCCTTAATGTTGGATGGGAGGGCCTTGTTCTCATTTATAGGCAAAGGTTCAATTGGGGTCCTCCATCTTTTATTTTCACGCACCATCATCACATCTAGAATGGCATCCATCTCTTGTGTTGTATCATCATTCATATCATGGAGATGGGCCACACATGCCTCCAAAGGGTCGGAAAATAGTGACAAGGGGATTGTACCTTCCACGAATGATTCGATCATGTTTAATTCGTGGATATCATCATCAACTTCCCGCGGTTGTTTGCATAACTCAAATATGTTAAGCTCAAGGGTCATATTTCCAAAGGACATTTGTACAAGTCCGTTTCTACAATTGATAATGGCGTTTGAGGTAGCTAGAAATGGTCGTCCAAGTATGACGGGAATTTGAGTACCGGTGCCTATCACAGGATGTGTGTCCAAGACAATAAAATCTACTGGGTAGTAGAATTTATCAACTTGGACTAGAACATCCTCTACCATTCCTCTCGGTATCCGGATGGATCTATCAGCAAGTTGGAGTGTGGTTTTGGTGGGTTTCAATTCACCTAACCCAAGTTGTTCATAGACCGAGTATGGAATGAGATTCACACTTGCCCCCAAGTCGAGTAGGGCTTGTTTAATTTGGTAGTCTCCTATGATGCATGATATGGTTGGACTACCCGGATCTTTGTATTTTTGGGGCACCTCTTGTTTGATGATGGCACTCAAATTCTCAGCCAAAAGCACTTTGTTGTGGACGTTATGTTTCCTTTTGATTGTAAACAATTCCTTTAAAAATTTGGCATAAGATGGTATTTGTTTTATTGCATCCAACAGCGGAATGTTGATCTTCACCTGCTTGAAAACTTCCAGAATTTCCAGATTTTTATCTAAAGGTTTAGGTGAAATCAACCTTTGTGGAAATGGGGCAACCGGCATGTATTGTCTTTCCAGTTCTTTCTCTTGTAGAATATTGTTTGGGCTATCATCCTCTTTGGGAATTTCCGGATCCTTAGGCTTGGGGGCCTTCACCAGATTGGATTTATCAATTTCTTTCCCACTTCTCAAAGTGGTGATAGCTTGGACATGTTCCGTATGGTGGGAGGATGAGCTTGCATCTTGTATCTCATACTGGGTCCTTGGGTTAGGAAGAGTTTGAGCAGGAAGTGTGCCCTTCTCTCTACCACTCAGGTGAGCTTCAACTCTAGCCAGAGATGTTTTCAATTCATTAATGGCTTGGTTTGAATTTTGATTGAATTTCAATTGCTCTTGCATGAACCCATCTATTTTTAGAGAATTTGTCTTGTTCTACTCATTCTGGACTGATACGAGTGCACCCAACATCTCTTCTAGTGATACTTTTGGAGTGTTGTTTGCATTTGCAGTGGGTCCATTCCTCCAACTGAAGTTGGGATGGTTCTTCCAATTAGGATTATACGTGTTTGAGTTTGGAGCACCATATTGCTGCTGATAACTGTTTATGGCATTTGTTTGTTCTTGTAAGATGCTTTGGACTGCTGAAATTGTGGGACAATCTGGTGTAGCATGTTGATTTTCAGCACAAATTCCACAAACAGTTTCAACCTCAGTGGAGTTGATTGTTTCTCCTTTCCTTAATTCCATGGCTTCGACCTTTCTTGTAAGGCTAGCCAACCGTGCACTTATGCTATCTTCCTCTGATAAGACATACATTCCTCCCTTTTCCTTTTGTTGGCCAATCTTGGAATTTGTTGGTTTAGATGTGTCCCAAGATTGTGCACTTTCAGCCAATTCTTCCAGATAATCCCATGCTTCATCAGCTTCCTTATTCATGAACTCCCCATTACACATCATCTCTATAAATTGGCGCATGGATGGAATCAGTCCTTCATAGAAAAAACTTATAATCCGCCAATTTTCATAGCCATGATGTGGGCATGCGTTTAATAGGTCCTTGAATCTCTCCCAACATTGGGAAAAGGTTTCATCCTCCTTTTGGGCAAAGTTCATGATAAGGCGCTTAAGCATGTTCGTTTTGTGAGTAGGGAAGAATTTTTTTATAAATTCTCTGTGCATATCATTCCATGACCCAATTGATCTTGGTCTCAATGCATAAAGCCAACCCTTGGCTTTATCCTTAAGAGTGAAAGGGAAGAATTTAAGTCTTACTACATCTTCAGTCACATTTGCAAAGTGCATGGTGGTGATTACCTCATCAAACTCCCTAAGGTGTTGATAGGCACTTTCACTGTCTAAACCATGGAATTTAGGGAGAAGATTGATCACTCCCGGTTTCAAATCCACATTCCCTGCATTTGGTGGAAATACTATGCATGAGGGAGTGCTCGTTCTTGCAGGTTGCAAGAAATCACGTAAAGTCCTAGGTCGGGGAACATTCTCAACCACATTCTCCCCTGTTTCGGTTTGATTTTGAACCGGGTTAGGTTGATTTGTAGCCATACTTTCAGATAAAATTGGAGAATCTAGATGTCTCCTAACACGTGGCTCTCTATCAATGCCTTCTACTATCCCCCCTTCACTTATGAGTCGGTTATTGGAATCCCGAGCCCAATGTGGCATGCAAAATAAAAAATAAGAAACAAAAAAAAAGAAAAAGAATTCTTCCTTCTTTTTCTTTACTCTTCTCTAAGACCGAAGCACAAGGTGTCTTGCAATGGCTAGGCCAAAAACAAAGATAGAGACCGATTTCTCCTGGTCAATAGGGGTTCAGAGAACACCCCACCCACTCTTTGAATCTTTTGAGAAAAGGTGCAGAAAAAGGAGAAAGAGGAGTAGAGATGAGAAAAGAAATCCCTGAGCACAAGGTGATCCAAGACGGCAGAGCCGACCAATGGGAATCCAGGTGGCAAAAAGGCCGACCTTTCAGAGATCCAAAAGGAGTCTCCACCCACTCTACAAGAGATGAATAAAATAAGAATGACTAGGAGAAGGAGAAGAGTAAGATTTTAGAAGGATAGAACCTGATTCGCACTTGAAATCCTTGAATCTTCTTCAGCTTCCTAGAAATCCCTGAAAAAAAATCAAATAAACAAACTAAGTTAGTTCTAAAAATCTAAAAGAGTCCTAAATAGATACTAATTTCAGAAATTTGTGAAAACCGTCAAGGTCCCCGGCAACGGCGCCAAAAACTTGTTCGCTTCCCTAAGTGTAGGGTTGCGATGTAGTAATAAACTCGGTAATACCGAGGTCGATCCACAGGGACTTATGTAGGATGTCACAAACTCATCCACAAGTTTCTATTGAAGCTAACAATCAAAGTTTGAATAGAATGTGTGTGATTAACAGTTTAAGCTAAATTGAATGTAAACAATTATAAGAAGGCACTAGGGGTTCGAGGATTCACTTGTAGCAATCATCGATGTTCAATCCGCTGTGGTTTCCCATTCTCTCAACTAGAATCACCAGTCAGGTCTATCTAGTCGGATGATAGAACTGTTAAACCAGAAGTCTGTAACATGTAAGTTCTGTGCATAAAGTTCACTCAACTCTAGGCTGATCTGAGCATGCTCATTGCATAGGTCATTCACCTTTTCTATAGGTCCAATTCCCAATCATAACCATCCTCAAGTCTTCTCACAAGACAAGGCTAGATCATGATTTGAACTGGATTCAAATTATATGCACAGTCCATACATATTCCAGATAATCAACCAAAACTAGAACTTTGGCATGAAGCCCCTTTATGAAGAGCTTGGTACTAGAGCGCACTCTAATTCCTCGGATCATACAGGTCTAGACCGTTGCAAACAAATTAAGAAGATAAGTAATTCATCCAAACATCCATGAGTCATCACAAGACTAAGAGAAATTACTTAAAAACTTGTATAAACTTCAAACCTTAGTTCATAATCATGAATTCCAAACTGAAAACCACTTAACTACGAGTTAAAACATCTTGGATACACTACAAGTTTCACCTCTTAGCCCTAGCTAAGAGGTTTAGCTGCTCATGATCCAAGGAAACATGAAACAACTATAAAAAGCATAAAAACAGCAAAGCAAACCAAAAGGAGTTGTGAAACTCCAATCTTCACTTCCACAGCCTCCAACCTCGCTTGAACCCTTCTAGGATACCCCAGGAACAATCCCTAGGTGTCTATTTATAGTCTGGAGGCTCCACGACTTCGGAAGAATCGAGAAAGTGCGTAACACTTACGCAGCGCAGAGAAAATCGGACGTTACTTAGGAGTTTCTAAGTCAGTACACCTGGCCGACCGGTCACGACCGGTTGGCCTCAATACACGTTCATTCCAGCAAGCATGGCCGACCGGTCATGACCGGTCGGCCTTGTAAAGCATTAGTCCAGCAAGCTTGTCCGACCGGTCATGACCGGTCGGACGTTTTCCTTTATACTCCAGCAGCCATGGCCGACCGGTCATGACCGGTCGGCCTTGTAAAACCTTCCTCCAGTGACTGTGTCCGACCGGTCATGACCGGTCGGATGTCTTCAGCACTTCCCCCATGTACATGGCTGACCGGTCACGACCGGTCAGCTCCCTTTTCTTCTTGTGTTCTTCCTTTCTTTCTTCTGCTTTCTTCTTTCCTTACTTCTTTCTTTGTTCCCTTCTTCCTTCGGCTCTCTTTGGATCTTCATTTTAGGTTCTAAATCAGCCCTTTTTATCTTCAATTATGTGGGGCCACTCTCAGTCCTGTAGTCACAAAACATGCATTGGATTAGCCTACAAACCATATAAACCTTGCACAATGAGTGAAGAATTGGGGTTAGAATATGCACAATTAAGAGCTCAACACCAGCATACCGCCTTCATCACAGATCGAGGATTATATTGCTACCAGGTAATGCCATTCGGTCTTAAAAATGCAGGGGCCACTTATCAACGTCTCGTCAACAAAATATTCGCTGCTCAAATTGGTAGGAATATGGAAGTCTATGTTGATGACATGCTCGTGAAAAGCACTGAAGAAGGTGATCATATTTCTGATCTTCAAGAAGCCTTCGACCTAATGAGGAGGTATCAAATGAAATTGAACTCGGAAAAATGTGCGTTCGGTGTGTCTGCAGGGAAGTTTCTCGGGTTCATGGTCGGCCAGCGCGGAATTGAGGCAAATCCTGAAAAAATAAAAGCATTGATAGAGATGAAATCCGCCACCACTCTGAAGGACGTCCAGCGTCTGGCTGGTCGCATCGCATCGTTGAACAGGTTCATCTCGCGAGCATCTGACAAATGTTTACCATTCTTCAAACTCCTTCGTGCAACGGCCAAGTCTGATTGGAAATGGACGCCACAGTGTGAGGAAGCTTTCCAACAATTGAAGCTATACATGAGCACACCCCCCATTTTATCTAAACCTGTAGCACATGAGCAGCTCATTCTTTATTTATCTGTGTCCTCTACGGCCGTTAGCGCCGCTTTAATAAGAGAAGATTCCGGGGTACAAAGGCCCGTTTATTATGTTAGTCGAGCAATGCTTGATGCGGAAACTCGGTATTCTGATATGGAAAAACTGGCCCTAGCCTTAGTCATGGCGGCTCGAAAACTGCGACCATACTTTCAAGCCCACGCTATTTTAGTACCAACAAATCATCCGCTACGACAAGTCCTTCAAAAACCTGAGGCTTCCGGACGGTTAACTAAATGGGCGGTCGAGATCAGCGAGCACGATATCTCATTCTGTCCTAGGACCGCAGTCAAGGGACAGGCCGTAGCTGACTTCATCACAGAATTCACACACTCTTCCGAAGATAATACCATGACCAGTGACCAGCCTCCTTGGTCACTCTTCGTGGACGGGTCGTCGCGGGCCACTGGCAGCGGAGCGGGCCTGATTTTAGTGGCCCCCGACGGGTCGCATTTTCAATATGCTCTGCGTTTCGAATCTCGTGTCTCAAATAATGAAGCAGAATATGAGGCCCTGATCGTTGGTCTCGAACTGGCCATTGTCCTTGCAGTTCAGAATCTGTTAATTCATAGCGACTCCCAGCTCATTGTTAACCAAGTCCTTGGTGAATTCGAAGCCAAAGAAGAAAGGATGGCGTTGTGCAAGTCTCGTGTCCTCATCCTGCTCGCAAAACTGAAGACTTATGAAATAATTCATATTCCTCGCGAGCAGAACCAACTTGCGGATTCCTTGGCAAAGCTCGCCTCTGCACCAGAATCGGAGTTATCACATTCGATCCCCATCGAGCACCGTCAGAACCTGAGTATCGACCAAGCGACTCTCGAGCAAGTAATATCAGTACAATCATCCCCATGCTGGATGGATCCTATCATCCTTTATCTCAGAGACGGATACCTGCCAGACGACAAGAAAGCTGCAAGACAAATTCGGCTTCGAGCTGCCAGGTACACCTTGCAAGATGGAATATTGTTGCGAAAAAGCTTCTCCTTGCCTTATTTAAGGTGTCTTCATCCAGAAGAAGCATTTCGCGTTCTAGACGAAGTACACCAGGGGGCATGTGGTAACCATCCCAGGGGGCGATCCCTAGCATATAAAGCGATGAGGCAAGGATATTATTGGCCCACTATGAAAGCAGACGCAATTGCATTTTCTAAAAAATGTGACAAGTGCCAACGATATTTACCTATACCTCATGTACCGTCCGAGCGGATGACCCCAGTTGATAGTCCTTGGCCTTTTGCTCAATGGGGGGTCGATATCATCGGGCCCTTACCCATGGGAAAGGGACAAAATAGGTTCGCGATCGTGGCGGTTGATTATTTCACCAAATGGGCTGAGGCAGAACCATTAGCCAAGATTACTGAGAAACAAACAACGAAGTTCATATGGAGAAATATCATATGCCGTTTCGGACTTCCTCACACTATAATTACTGACAACGGAACGCAGTTCAACAACGCAGCCTTTGATGAATTTTGCGAAAAATGAAAGATACGTAATCTCCGCACTTCTCCATATCATCCTCATGCGAATGGGCAAGTCGAGGCAGTGAATAAGATCATCAAGCACCATTTAAAGACCAAGCTAGATGAATGTAAAGGGGTGTGGCCAGAGCTTCTGCCAGAAGTATTATGGGCATATAGAACCACGGCTTGTACATCAACAGGTGAAACCCCTTTCTCCTTAGCATTTGGTGTCGACGCGGTGGTACCAGTGGAAATTCAAGTGCCCTCATATCGGATCGAGCAGTATGATCCCGCGAGTAATCAGGAAAACCTCCGATTTCATCTCGATCTCTTGGAAGAGCGAAGAAATGCTTCTCAAGTACGAGTGGCAGCGTATCAACAACGTATTGCTCGTTATCGAAATGCTAGGGTTCGGCCTAGATCCTTCCAACCCGGAGATTTGGTACTAAGGCAAAATCTCGGAGTTCCTGCTCGTTCATTGGATCCAAATTGAGAAGGCCCGTATCGGGTTATTAGGGTTGTGCGACCCGGTACTTATTATCTTGAAGACATGCAAGGGAAGCCCGTACGTCGCCCTTGGCACGTGGAGCATTTGCTACGATACTACCCCTAGATTCGATGTAGTTTATTACAACATTTTATGAATAAAGTGAAGGATATCTTTTGGTCGCTACTCCATTTACATGGACCTGAATAGCCCTGAAGAGAATGCATACACATCCTCTTGGCCAATTGCCTACCCTTGGTAGGACTGAAATCATTACCAGTTGGTTGCTTCTCCATTCTATGGATTAAAAATAGCCCCGAAGAGAGCATACGTGCTCTCTTGACCAACCTTCTGCCCTTGGTAGAATCAAAATTTCAATGATAGATCAGTCTATCTCAACATGGACACGGTCACACGACCCCCGGATTGAGTCTAATTCATTTTTTTCATGAGTTAGTTGCTCGCGACTGATGAAAGGGATCGCACTTCCAGAATGCGAGCACCGCAGCTCGTCTCGAATTATGGGGTCGTACACCCTAAATGCGAGCAGCGCAGTTCGTGTTCGAATTAAAGGGTCGCATCCTCTGATGAGTCAACATGAGACCAACACAAAGCACAAATGAAAGATAAAGAGAAAACAGCAACAAAACAGTAACACTTCCAAAAATATCTTTTCATTAATGTTTAAACGATTACAGATACATGATCGCGAGTACAAGAGAGAAGAAAATAAAAGGAAATCAATCTCTTGGAAGAGGAGCCACGCTCTCGACTTCAGGGCCCGTTTCAGGAGCCCCTCCAGCCTGCGTGACTTCAGTCACCTCGTTCTCGGCAGCAGCTTGTTCTTCTGCAGCTATGATGGTCGCGAATCGACCGAATTCCCCCATATCGAAGGATGGGATCATTCGTTGCACTACTCTTAGCGCAAAGTCTCGACCAGCATCATATGACTCATATCATTCATCGTCATATAGCTGCGAAGTCCGGAACTCGGAGATTGCCCGAGGACCTTCCTCCGAGAGCATTTTTACAAAGGCGACTTTCTCCTTGTCCCAATGGATCGAGTCGTCCTTAAGCTGTGCAAGAGCGGAGCGCTCTTTCTCCAAGTTCTCGTTGGCTTCCTTGAGCTGCGACCTGGCCTCCGCAAGCCACTCCTCTAATGAGATTTTGTCTTGGCGAAAGATCTCCTTCTCTCTCTCCGCCATCTCCTTCAAGTCGGCGGTCTTCGCGAACTTAGTGTCCAAAGCTTGATACCTTTCGGTCAACACTTGGACTTTCTCTATGAGGATTTTTATCTCCTCATCTCTCTTGGAGATCATTGCCTCACGGGACTTGAGGAGTTGATCTCGTCCCTGGACCGCCTTCTCCAAAGCGATCCTCTTCTCATCTGCCTCATCTATTACGCGGCGAGCGGCGACGATGTCTCGCTTCGTCCGCAAGATGAGGTCCAAGCCCTGCAAACAAAAAAGAGGGGTGAGAAAAAATACTTAAGAAACCCCAAAATAATAAAAGTTTGGACTAGGAGGTTCTACCTGAGCCATCCTTATCCCTGCCTCAAGGAAGAGGCTCTCGGGGCTTGGCTCGGGAAGAGAGCCGAAGGATTGGGGCGGGACGTTCTCAAATAAGAATTTACATATTGGGTGGAGGTGGCGAGGAACAGAATATGTCCCACTACCGGAAGGTTGGGCAACGATCAGCCCAGACGGCTCGCGAGGAGGGACTATCGTCTCGCGAGCAGGTCCCTGCTCGACAGCAGGAATCAGCTCGCGAGCAGGAGCTGACTCACGAGCAGGAGCCATCTCTCGAGGCTCCGTTTGCTCACGAGCTTCTTCAGCTGGGGGGCAGCTGGACCCTGCCCCATCTGGGGAATTGTCAATGATATTAATCACTGGCAGCCCGGGTGCGACCACCAGTGAAGGAATAGCCGGCCCTGCTGGAGCCCCCGCCCTGCTCGCGAGAGGAGCAGGCTGATCGTTACCCTTTTTGATGGATGGTTGAGATGGTCCGGCAGATGTTTTCTTCTGTCTCTTGGAGCTCGTGCCCTTCAGCCGGGGCAGCAGACCTCTCTTCTCTCCGACCTGCGTCATCTCGACTTCTCTTCTGGGTATTAAGCCCGCTGCTGCAAGACGTGAGGGAGACAAGCAAGTCTCGACGTGCCTATCACCAATAGGCACCTTGTACACCTTTACAATTTTTTCGTTGATCCCTCCTTTCAAATTCGGTTTTCTCAAGGCTGGGATACTTGCGAGCACAAACAAGGGTCAAATGAAGTAAAACCCTAAAACCCTAATTGAAGAAAAACTGCACAATGCGGGATTATGCCTACCTTCACAGAAAAAGCGGTTTACTCTTGGGCCCCTGGAAGAAGCAAATTTCCAGTTCCCGGATGCATAAAACCAGCGCTTCCTCCAGCCGGGATAATTCGATGAGGGCTTTCCCAACACGAAGTTATCCCGGTGCCAATAACACAGATAATACCAGCCTTCGCTGGAGGGTGCCTTCTTCAAGCGGAACATGCGGAGGAACTCATCAACTGTAAGCTCCCCGTTCCCGGCTTGAGCCCAAAGGACGAATGAGCTTAGGACCACCCTCCATCCATTCACGATAAGTTGCCCAGGGGCAATCTTATAGTATCGAAGTACATCCCGGATGAAGGGATGGAGGGGAAGGCGAACCCCCAGAATGAGTTGATACTCATAGAAGGCCACACACCCTGGGGGAGGGGAGTCTGGCGTCTCTCCATCTCTGGGTAACCGGAGAGCGACTGAGTCAGGGATTGAAAATCTCTCCCACAACTCCAGCAGCCGGTTCTCCGATAGAATGGAGGGATATCCGGCCGCTGTATACTGACCTGCCGGAACCCTTGCGTTACTAGAAGCAGAGGATTCCGGGGTGGCATCTCCTAAGGGAACGATAGTCTCCTCAGAATCACCAGCCATGGGGTATTTAAGAAGAAAAAGAAAGAAGAAATACCACAGTACGAGAGGAAAGAAAGAGCACCAAAAGACATCGAGGAAGACACCAAGGAACTCCGGAGGAAGATGATTGAAAGGCAAAGGAGAATTCTGAAACTTCTATGAAAATCAGAAGATATGGCGGACTCCGTATATTTATAGGCAATCATTCCGCCGTATATGGTAGCACGTGGCGATCTCTCGTTCGGCACAGCACTCGAGCAGGCACGCCCATTAAATACTTGGACACGTGGTGAGCGTCTCTTCATTTTCTGACTGCGAAAAGGCTGGCGCTCATTAATTCCAGCCTAATCATGTACGGCTTCTCAGTAAAGGCAAGAGGCAGCCGCGCATGACAGCAAGCTAAGTCCTTTCCTTAAGAATTCTTGGCGGCAAGGACTTGGGGGGCATCTGTTGTAGGCAAAAGGTGGAGATAAGATTTCACGCAGAAGTGCCCATTTGACTCTCGAGATCATCTGATCAAGAGTCACAGAACGGGTAAATGCGGATGCCGGTTCGACTCTCGAGATCGTAAGCTCGGGAGTCGTAGAATGGATAAGTACGGGACGTCCATTCGACTCTCGAGATCATCTGATCGAGAGTCGCAGATTGGATAAGTGTGGGACACCCACTCGACTCTCAAGCTCACCTGATCGAGAGTCGCAGATTGAAAAATACGGAGCAGCTATTCGCAAGTCTCGAGTTCTCATAACCGATAGTCAAATACGGCAAAGCTCTATCCGCGAGCAGACCTTCTCACAAGTCGTTGAAAGACGTTACGTCTAAATGAGCGAGTACTTGGACTCGCGACCATATTCCAACATGCGACCAGCTTTCCTGCGGCAACATCTCTTAGGCTTCAGTACCAGCACCCGATTCCCGTCGAGCAGCTTGTCCAATCCCTCTGCGACACCAAGCAGGGCTACACCCAGTTCGGTAGTTTCCGTCCCGTCAGCGTCTCCTTCCTTTTCGCCGGTTATCACTCCAACTACGGTTTCCATGAGTGATCAGCGCTACTATTACGCTTACCAGCAGCCTGTATAGGGCGATTTTGGGCTTATCTTCCCCGCTGATTCCGGATCTCAAGGGATTACCATCAAGGAACGTGATTGCCGAAATAAGTAATTGGGCTAGATCTCATCTTTAAGGATAAGGATCTTATCCCATGAAATCAGCAGGATCTCGTGTCATACCCGAGATTAACGGGATCTCGATATCTTGCGTAATAGATTGGATCGTTTCAGATCTATATAAAGGGATGGCTCCATTAAGAGAAAGGTACACACAACATTCAATCTCTGTCCCGTTTTGCTTGGCTACTCTTCTTCTTGCTTTGGCCTGACTTAAGCATCGGAGGGCTAATGGCTGGTCCCCAGCCACCCTTAGTTGCTGTCTGCCTTCTTTCAGATTTGGCGGAGGGAAATCTCTGGTGAAGAGAAGGTGAAATCTGGAGGATCCAACTACAAAATCTGACGTTAACAACATGGGATTGCTACAAGTGAATCCTTGAAAGCCTTAGTTCCATTAATTATAGATTTTACAACCTTAATGTTTTTGAGTTAGTTTATGAATTGAACTTCTAAGTTAATTAAATTTGAAGTTGCTGTAATAGTTTAGAGTTGGTTTTCTAATTCCCTGTGTATCGACCTCGGTCTTACCGAGAATTATCACTACATCGCAGCCTTGCACTTGAGGCAAGCAAACAAGTTAAGCTCTTAATTTATACATATTCTAACCCCATTTCATCACATTTTATACATGATTCTATTCGCTTCCCCAAGTGTAGGTTTGCGATGTAGTAATAATCTTGATAAGACCGAGGTCAATCCACAGAGAAGGAAGTAAACAATTCCAATTATCCTAATAACTAGAATCTAAGAGGTTTGTGAAATCGATTTTTAAACATGAAACATGAAAATTTGATAATGAAAAGATAACTAGAACATTAAGGATCCACTTATAGCTCTCCTTAGATGCATAATTCGGTGTGGTTTCTCACTTACTCAACTAGAATCGAAATCAAATCCAATCTAGCCGGATGATAAAACGGTTATATTATCAAAGCAATCCAACACATGTGTTGTTCATCAACATGATTGCCTCAATTCAAGTTAGGACTTGAGCACACTCCATTACATAGGTTAATTCTAGTTCCAATAGATTAAGATTATAACCATAATAATCATCAAACCCTGTCACAAGACTTGACTATATTATGATTTGAACTTCATTCAAATCATATAAACAATCAACACAAAATTCAAAATTTAAAACAAAATGGTAGAACTTTGGTTTGAAGTTCCCATATGATGATCCAAGTTTAGAGCGTATTGAATCCGATTCCTCAGAGCGTACAGGTCTAGAGCCATGCACAACGATTAAGAACTAAAGCAATTCATCCAAACATCCATGAGCCATCATAAGATTAAGAAAAACTACTTAAAACTTTATTCAAACTTTTAAAAACCATTTTCTTCAATAAATCTAATTTGAAACCAATAAAGCAAATTAAAACATCTAGGTAAACTATAAGTTTCACCTCTTAGCTCTAGCTAAGAGGTTAGCTAATGAAAAGCATAAAAACAAACTAGAACTAGAACTAAAAGAAGAAGAAAACTAGTTGTAGGAGGTTAGGAAGCCTCTTAGGTCTTAAATCATTTGCTCCCCACGTTGCTAGATGCCTTAGGAAGAGAGTGGAGGTGGCCTTTTATATGAGAAATCCCGCACCAACTTAGAAACTTCGAGAATCCGCGGAGTCCTTTAGCAATTTGGAAACTTGGCCATGAAAATCGGAGTTTTTGGATCACCTTAGACCTGTCTGGCGACTGGTAGGGCGACCGGTCTTGGAACAGGTCTTAGGACAGGTCTTGAGACAGGTCTTGGGACAGATCTTGGGACAATTTTTCCATATTTTCTTTTCTTTCTTTTTTCTTCTTTCGTCCACCTTTTGGCACTTGTTATATTGATCTTCAATGCATACAAAGTGACTCTTTTAACTATGAATTAGTGAAGTCTCCCTCTCATTCTTACAAATCCATGCATTATATTAGTCTTTAAATCATGAAAACCATGCATAATGAGTGATGAATTAGGGTTAGAATATGCACAATTAAGAGCTCAACACACTTACCAACCAGCATTTTGCTTGTCCCGAGCAAAATATGCTTGAAAAAAGTTTCATTCTCGAAAACCCAACTCTTTTTTGGAAACTATGTTTCTATACATTCCAAGACATGCAAGTACAAAAATCAGCAAAATTGAGTGATAGAAGTTGAGACCTTAAACTTCCAAAAACATAACAAGTGTTCATATGGAATTCCCGTTGATTGATTGATAAATAGAAGGATCCAAATAAATTTAACCTAATGTGCACAGTGAATGTTCATCTCATGAATTTTCGGAGTTATCTTCTTCATAGATCAACTAAATTAGGCATCTAAGGTGTATAAATCAACAACTAGACAATGACAGGAATTTGCCTTACCATCCTTCCGACGACTTTCACACTACATCCCATTTCTAGCTTTGGTTACGGGTAGACCATCCCCCGGTTGGTAATAGGTAGCCCTTTTCAGAATTTTCCACCATATTTTCAATCATTCCTATATTTTCATCATTCCTTTCCTTTTCATACACATTAGACAGGATTTATAGAAATTCATATCTTTCATTATTTTCCCATGGACAAGGATGGACAAAGTACCCCGGCTTGGTTTCTCAACACCTCAAATCTAAACCTGGTCAATCCACAAATTTACATAATCCTTTCAAAACATGAGAATCGTGTAAAGTGAACTAGGTATAAAAGTGTTTCAATTTTTCTATCAATCAAATCAATAGGGGAATCCAATTAGAAAATCATCATATTATAAGTCCTTTAAGAGTTTCAAAATCATCTCACTTCATCTTTCTTCCTTTTATACTTACGACATCCCAAGTGCATATAAACGCGGTTTTCCAAAGGAGTTTTGAATTTTCAGAAAAATCAAAAATTTTCTACATAATTGCTCAAAATGTCACAAAAGCTAATAGATTCATCTAAGGAATCTCTCACCCCTCAATCAAAATCTTACATTGTCCTCAATGTACAAAGATATGCGATGTGCATGACATGAGAGCAATGACATAAAACAAAGGAGAGTGAGAACGAGAGTACCTGAGGTAGCAAGTTGATAAATTCTAGCATCTTCCATTGTCTTGATGGGACTTATTCAAACCTAAATGCAGAAAATAAATCCTAACCTACCTACCTACCTACCTTTGATTAATCCGACGACTACATGATCAAATTTGAGCAGGATCTTCATCAATTTCAATAGGTTTCTCATGAGGACTATCAAAATTCCTGCTCGACACACATGGGTGCTTTTCTTTATTAAAGTCCAATTATAGTGTGCACCATACGCATGTAAGGAGGAGATAAGAGCAACAAAAAGATATCTCCTTAAATTCTGAACTGGGTTGTAATTTATTAAAAACGGGTCCTCCCAATCAGAATTTTCAATGGGCTGAAGAACCCATGATGGTGGAGAGACATTCATTAAGTATTCTTTAGTTTGGGTTATCTCCTCCACAAATTCAGAATTGCACGGTGTTTCCACAAATAATGGTAAAGAGTGTAAATCAGTGGAATGGTGTTCATCAAGCACCGACATCGTATCTAACAAAATGTCCAACTCCATAATCATCTCATCATCCAGATCATAGGGGTGGCTCATGCATTCCTCAAGAAAATCGAGAGAGTCGAATAAAGGGTCATCGTTCTCCCTAAGTGATAGAGGAAAGTCTGTTTCAATGGCAAGGAATTCCTCCTCTATAGAGGGAAAGTCTTCCAAAGAAAATTTTTCATATTCAGTGGTAAGCACATCATCTAACATTGGTTGATCTAAAATTTCAGATTGTGCCACCACATCATCTAAAGAAACAGAATTTTCAGTCAAAGGGAGATCTTCCACAATAGAATTGGTCATGTCATGTTGGTGGGAGGGCTCAAAGAGATCCACTTCGGCCATCTCTCTAGTAAAAATATCTTTCGGCGACTCATAAACATTCGGCCCTTTGGAAGAAGAAATCATAGCCTCACAATCATCATTCAAAACCTCATTGTAGGCAATCAAACTATCAGTTTCAGATTTTGTAGATTCTTCAGGTTTGTCAACCGTCCTTAAAATCTCTTCATCATTCAAATCGGAATAACTAAAAGAGATAGTTGATTCACCATAATCGACGGTAATGTTGGGATCACTGAGATCTACATCCCCTAAAAGTTTAGTCATCAAATCGGAAGAAGGTTGGGCTTATATAGCCTTACCCTCCTCATTGTTGGGGAATGATTCAGTGTTCCCAATGTCGGGTTTAGGATTTTGAGATGGCGAGAGGTTTTGTATACATTGCTCAGTTATTTCCATAAACTCTCGCAGCGTATCCTCAAGAGTTCGTGTCGGTTGTTGCTCATGAGAAAGAAACTCTTGAGGATAATTGTTGACATCCATGGTTGGCTTGTCTCCCAAATTAAAATTTTCATGCTCCCACCTATTTGGGTTATGCATGTCATATGTTGGGCCATTATAAGATTCTTGACACGTGTAGCCGTACAAGTGATCATACAATGTCCTAACTGCTGGAACATTATTCATCTCTTTCTGATACTCTCTTATTATCTTACCCGGTGAAGAGTTATACACATTATTTTCATTCCGGTAATCTTACAATGTCTTACGTGGGGGAGTATTAAAAGTAGATTGAGTCATTAAAAAATATTCATGCTTGTAATGGTTCCAATCATAATGATTTTGAATTCCTTGATTCGATCTCTCATCTTCCAAAAGGTATTTAGACAATCCACCCGTCCAATCATTCATAATGAAATTATAAGAAGTTGAAACTACCATAATCTATGAAGAAAAAAAAAGAAGAAAGAAAGATGTTACTCGTGAAGGTGAGAAGTATGTCAGCAACTAAGTTCCTACAAAACACAAAAAAAAATTATTAGTAATATAGAAAAAATCAGAAAACTACTTCTAGAAAAACTGAAAATCCTACCAAACTAAGACTACTCTATAGCTACTAGAACAATTAGAACCGTTTAACCTCTTCCCCGGCAACAGTGCAAATGAACACGGTGGGAGATGGCGAAAGTCGATTTTAGAGTTCTACAACTCCTCCTAGTTTGGTTTTCTAGTTTATGCTTTGTTTAGTTGTTTTCATGTTTCCTTGGATCATGAACGGCTAAACCTCTTAGCTAGGGCTAAGAGGTGAAGCTTGTAGTGAATCTAAGATGTTTCAATTCGTTTGATTTGGTTTTAAGTTGGATTTCTATTGAAGAACAATGGTTTAAAGTTTAAATAAAGTTCTAAGTAGTTTATCGTAATCTTATGATGACTCATGGATGTTTGGAAGAATTGCTTGAGTTCTTAATTGTTTTGAGTTAGTCTAGACCTGTATGATCTGAGGAACTACGCTCTAGATCTATGATCTTCATGTGGGAGCTTCACACCAAAAGTCTATTTTTCTGGAAATTCTGAAGTATGTGAGACTGTGTATGTGATTTGGATCAAGTTCAAATCATGATCTAGTTTTGTCTTATAACAGGATTTAATGATGGTTATGATTGTGATCTTAACCTATTGGAATTGGGACTGACTTATGCAATTGAGTATGCTCGTCCTAGCTTGCATTGAGTGAATTATATACTTGGATCATACATATGTCAGATTGATTGTTTTAACTGCTCTATCATCCGACTAGATAGAACTTAATTTCGATTCTAGTTGGGAAAGTAAGAAACCACAACGACTCGAGCATCAAGGATTGCTACAAGTGGATCCTTGAACCCCTAGTGCCTTTTATTAATTGTTTACCTTCAGTTTAATTCAAAGTTACTATTTACATCAATCTTCTACAAATCTGTTTGTTAGCTCTTCAGTAGAACTATTAGAAGTGTTTTGTGGATTCCTACATAAGTCCCTGTGGATCGACCTCGGTCTTACCGAGATTATTACTATATCGCAACCCTACACTTGGGGAAGCGAACAAGCACCACGAGATATGTCGTCATGTCCTTTATGGATGGTTACTCAGGTTATAACCAAATACATATGGCACCAAAAGATGAAGAGTCAACTGCTTTTCGGACTTCTCTGGGAATATATTACTATAAAGTTATGCCATTCAAATTAAAGAATGCAGGAGCAACATATCATCGGTCCATGCAGTGTATCTTCAGCGATATGATGCACAAGCACGTAAAATGCTACGTCGATGATTTAGTTATCTAGTCTAATGATCATGATGCACACCTAAAACATCGATAGTCAGTCTTTCAAAGACTTCGGAATAAACAATTAAAAATGAATCCCTTGAAATGCGCCATTAGTGTTTCTTCCGGTAAATTTTTTGGGTTCGTGGTACAACATAGAGGAATTGAATTCGATCCAGGAAAGATACAAGCGATCCAAGAAATGCAGCCGCCAAAAACATTGAAAGAATTGAAAAGCCTACAAGGAAAATTAGCATACATAAGAAGGTTTATTTCAAACCTATCAGGAAAATGCCAACCTTTCTCTCGCCTCATGAAGAAAGGGATATTGTTCGAATCGGATACATCATGTCAGAATGCGTTCTAGTCTATCAAGCAATTGCTAAAAAAGTCGCCCGTATTAACAATACCAATACCAGGAAAGCCACTCCTCTTGTATATCGCTGCTTGTGAAAGTTTGCTCGATGCACTTCTGGCGCAGAAAAATTAACAAGGGAAAGAAACAACCTTACATTATCTAAGCAAAATACTGGTAGGAGCCGAACACCGTTATTCACCAATCGAGAAGATCTGTTTAGCTCTCATATTCGTTGTGTAAAAGTTGTGCCATTATTGCCTCTCCCATGATATAATGCTGATTTCACGAGCTAATCCCATTAAATATCTGATGACACGACCGATGTTGTTAGGAAGATTGGCCAAATAGATGTTGTTGCTATCAGAATATGCAATCACATATGTTGTAGGATAAAGTTGGCCGCCGAAAGGATATGGATAGAAAGTGATCAACAGAAGTCGCGACCACTCTGTCCAACCGCGAGCCCTCTCCATTTATACTTCATCTCAGATCTCTGACCATGTCATCTGATCCCATACGAGCAGCTCGGCTCGTGGTCATCGAAAGGGGTCGCATCTAAGTATATGAGCAGCTCGGCTCGTGGTCGTCGAAAGAGGTCGCATCTCAGTACACGAGTAGCTCAGCTCGTGGTCGTCGAAAGGGGTCTCATCTCAACACGTGAGAGGTTATCTTCGAGCCCGAGCATTCCCCGCTTTTCTAGTATCAGCAACCTGTATAGGCCAGTTTTGGGCTTGTTTCCATTCTTAGCTCCGACCCTCTTCATCAAGAGGCGTAATCAGCTAGACGTCTAGAGTGGTTAGGCCTTCCCCTTACCTAAGAATTAACAGGATAAGTGCATTATCCCTTGAAATCAGCAGTGATCTTAACGGCTTGCGTAATAGACTGGATCACTTGGATCTATATAAATAGATGACTCCATAGATGATAAAGGTACACAACCTCTAAGCCCAGCTCTCCCTTCTCTACGTTACCCTCATATCTCATCTAACTTAACGCCGGCTACCCTTAGTTTTCTCCTTTATTCTTTCAGGTTTGGAGGAAAGCTTGCTTGAAGGGAAGTGAACGTCTGGTGGATCCTGTTACTAAATTAGACATAGACAGATTGGCGCCGTCTGTGGGAAACTTTCAAAATCTTATCACTGATTGTTATCTCCCACTATGCCTCCTAAAAAGACGGTTCATCCTTCCACTTCAAGGCAGATGTTACCTCCACCTGACGTCCCTGAGCCGACGCCCAACCTCCCTCAGACTGCTTCGAAGGGTATTCCCCTGATAGAGTACAACCTACCGTCACAGAATCCTTTTCACGATGTATCTGGCAGTCACGATGACATTATGCGTTTCGTCGGAGACACACTCCTTACCCTCAAAGCTGGACTTCTAACCATATCCAATCGATTCGATCGGCATTTTCCTAAGTCACAGTAACCTTAAAAAGGGTCGCCACTATGATCTGTACCAGTAGCCTCTAGACATTCTACAGGCGAACGACAAACCCAGCAAAATCCTCCTTCAAATCAAATGCCACTTGGCAATCAAGTTCTGGTACCTCCCCCACAATCTATAGACTCTAGTACCTCTCGGCAACAGCGATCTCAGGGTTCTACGTTGAAACCTCAAGTTATACTTTGCCTTGGGAGGGAGAGCTCAAGAGAATCGAAGATCGCTTCGCCGATATGGAGCAACGGTATTGTTATGGGTAAATTCGGGCTGAGCTCAAAACATGAAAAGCTTTCCACTGGGGTTCATCTTCTACACCAAGTATGGTCATGGACCGACTATTTAGGAGAGGAAGCTAAGTCAGCCTCGGCCCGCTCGGGCTCGACATTCGGCCTTCTCAGGCCTCGGCCCACTCGGGCTCAGCATTCGGCCCTCTCAACCTCGGCCCACTTCGAGTCAACATTTGGCCCTCGGCTTGGCAAGAGGCCTGGCCTCATCTGCCTTGGTTTATCTCTCTTGATAAGATAAGGATAAGACTTACCTCACTTATCCAGATAAGATAAGGATAAGGCTTATCCCACTAATCCAGATAAGATATGGATTATCCTAACAAATTTGGATCCACTTAAATCTCTCTAATAATTATCTATATAGGGGCCTACGCACTCTCTCCAGGTATGGGCAATCTACCGCCATTAAACCTCCAGCAACCTTTCCTTTTAGGATCTGTACTAACTTTGCCATCGGAGGGCCGTAAGCCGGGCCAACCGGCGGCGGTCCTAACATTTCTTGGTGATTGCAGGTCCTCAATCTATACCATTCATCTCTGAGTGGAGATCAGACGACGAAGAATCCAAGTTGGTCCCCGATCAACATCCGTTGATAATTTTTAGCGTCAACAGATTGGCGCCGTCTGTGGGAACGATTAAATCGTTCTCATCTCCTTGCTTTTACTCTTTCTGCAATCCGAAGAAAACTCGAAGGGCTCTTCAATGGCTGGTGGTGCTGTTATCTCCTCCGGCAACGGAAATCAATATGCAGGGAGAATGACTTCTCCTGCAACATGTCGTCTTCACTTGCATTATCGCAACTACTAGTAGTTTGATTTTCAGGTACGATATTGGAATTTTTGATGGAATCATATAGATGGACCCGTCTCTAAAGAAGTTATTCCCATCCGTTCATCACAAGGTGAAAACAATGGACGACTCGATGAATCAGTACTATAAGTTCAACGATGTGCCGCTGATCTTCTCTGTACATCGCAGCGGTCATAGCATCATTCTTTGTATCATCAATCACGCCGAAATTCAGACAGAGGATCTCTATGATGTCTGGTGATATCGTCTTTCTCGTTGGACCGATTATCAATGGCTTCGCAAAAGATGTGGCCATCCTCATCATTGGTCGTTTCCTGCTTGGCATTGATATTGGCTTCACCAACCAGGAGCTACATCTCATTCATCATTTAACCATCTGGATCATCCAGAAATCCAACAACTCCCATCACCATCCAAATTTCAAATCCACTTCCACATCCATGTCGCAGCCATGTGGAGTGTAATTCACAACCAGCAATTCAACCCATTCATCATGTGGGATCGTGCATGTTTGGATGGTTGTGAATAGCAACGGTGAACGGTCAAGATTGGATATCCATGCGTGGAATTGCAACAGTCCAGCCAATGGTGGAGACCAATCTCCATCTTCAGCAGTCATTCTCGAAGGCTAGAATCACCTCCACACGTGTACAACGTACAAGATGGATGACCATGATTAGCAGCAGTGAAGGAACATCTGTTCACCCCAACGTTTGCAGCAACTTGAATCACCACCCTACGTGTCATTCTCAAATGTCCATTCCATATGTTAACGTCAGATTTTGTAACTGGATCCTCCGCACGTTCACCTTCTCTCCAACAGATACTTCCTCCGCCGGACCTGAAAGAAGACAGAAAGCAACTAAAGGTGGCTGGTGTCCAGCCGTTAGAACTCCGATGCTTAAGTCAGGCCGAAGCAAGAAGAAGAAAAACCAGGCAAAAACAGGCCAGAGGTTGAATATTGTGTACCTTTCTCTTAATAGAGTCATCCCTTTATATAGATCTGAAGCGATCCAATCTGTTATGTAAGATATCGAAATCCCGTTGATTTCGTGTACGATACGAGATCCTGCTGATTTCGTGGGATAAGATCCTTATCCTTAGAGGAGAGATCTAACCCATTTACTTATTTCGGCAATCACGTTCCTTGATAGCAATCCCTTGAGATTTGGAACCACGCCCAAAATCAACCTATACAGGCTGCTGGTAGGCGTAGTAGTAGCGCTGATCGCTCATGTTGAGCTGGAAGCCGTAGTTGGAGTCATAGTCGGCGAAAAGGAAGGAGACGCCGAAAGGGCGGAGACCACCGCACTGGGTGTAGCCCTGCTTGGAGTCGCAGAGGGATTTGGACAAGCTGCTCGACGGGAATCGGGTGCTGGAACTACGAAGACCGTCCAAACCAAAAACAAAGACTCATGATTGCTCTGATTCGGGACCTGCTCGTGTCAGGAATGCTCGCATTCAAGAGATGCGACCCCTTCTGACGAGCACGAGCCAAGCTGCTCGCATCCGGGAGATGCGACCCCTTCTGACGAGCACGAGCCGAGCTGCTTGCACTCCAGATGTGCGACCCCTTATCGCGAGCACGAACTGAGCTGCTCGCACTCCAGACGTGCGACCCCTTATCGCGAGCACGAGCTGAGCTGCTCGCATCCGGGAGATGCGACCCCTTCTGATGAGCACGAGCCGAGCTGCTTGCACTCCAGATGCGCGACCCCTTATCGCGAGCACGAACTGAGCTGCTCGCAGTCCAGATGTGCGACCCCTTATCGCGAGCACGAGCTTGACTGCTCGCATTCATTATGTGCCGCGATCCTTCACTTCTTGCTAGACTATATTTGCCTACAACAGATGCCCCCCAAACCCTTGGTATTGAGGAACTATGCCAAGGGTTTGCTAGTGCTGACAGCTGGGTGCTGGGAGAAAATCGCGCATGATTCACTTAACGTGCTTCCGCATTTATGATGGCCAGCTTTCGCGCAGCTTTTTCTGCCGCCAGAAATGAGGCGTCGGGTGCCACGTGTTTCCGTATTTAATGCCAGCGCCCGTTCATCTGGCGTGCCGGATAAGAAGCTGCCGCGTGTCCATCAAATCAACCCGGATGATTGCGTATAAATATCGGACTTAGCCGAAAATCCTCCATTTTGAATTCCTTTTGCTGCGAGGTTTCCTTCTTCTTCCTTCTCTATTCCGGAGTAAAAAACCTCTTTATAGAGGTATCCTTCTTTTCTTTCTTCTTATTCATTTCTTCCTCCCATCTCTCTTTTATAATGGCGGAAATCTCTGACGAAGAGATTGTTCCTTTGGGAGATGAAACCCCTGATTCCTCCGAATCCAATAACGCCAGAGTACCGGCTGGGAGATATTCCGCCTCCGGTTACTCTTCCATCTTGACGGAGGAAAGACTCTCTAACCTTAGAGAGGTATATAGGGTCCCAGACTCTGTTTCATTCAGATTGCCTGGGAGAGGGGAGACAGCCGATGCACCACCACCTGGGTGTGTGGCTGTTTATGAATATTTTTTCAAAGTGGGCGTACGTCTTCCCCTCCACCCCTTCATACGAAACTTCCTTCGTCTCTACAAGATTGCCCCGGGCCAGCTTATAGTTAACGGTTGGTGGGTTCTTCTCAGTGCTTTCGTCCTTTGGAAACAGGCGGGTAACGAGGAGTTAACCGCCGAGGAATTTTTGAGGTTATTCCAGCTGAAGAAGGCGCCAGCTAGCGAGGGTTGGTACTACCTCTGCTTCTGGCACCGGAATAACTTCATTTTGGGGAACCCTTCTTCCAACTGCCCGGGATGGAGAAAGAAGTGGTTCTACGTTTCTGGCAACTGGGAGTCCGAATTGGGCTCCGACCCCAAAAGCCATAACGTTAATCGCCATTTTGGCGAAGGTGGGTTAAGTATTCGTTTTATCTGTCCGAAAGAAAGAAAACCTTTGCTCCATTGAAGTTTTAATGTGCGTTCTTTTTTGTTCGCAGGAATCCCAACTGGTGTGAAGCCGAACCTGCGGGGAGGACTCAACGAGAAATTAGTTAGAGTCTACAAGCTTCCTGCGACTACACGCCACGTCAACGTCGTATTAGAGTCTCGTCATCTTTGTGCAGCGGGTCTCATCTCCAGAGAAGAAATGACGAACGTTGGCGACAAAAGAGGTGCACTAGGGGTACTTCCCCGTCTGAAGGGCACGGCCTCGAAGAGGCAAAAGAAAAACAGGGGTCCCTCAAATGCACCTGCTCCCGCTGATGGGTCTGCTCGCGGTCCTCAATCGCAAGGGGTCGGTTCGGGAGGGGTCGCTACGACTTCTCGTACGACCACGACCCCTCCGGTTAACGCGACCCCTCTATCCACCATGCCCCCTCCGGCTACTGCGACTCCACCGTCAGGTGCTCGCGGTCAGCCAGTGATCGAAGTCGTCGACAATTTGCCGAAAGGCGATCGGAGGGAGGGAGGCCTCCCTCCTAAGGATATTAGATGCGAGCCTACTGGTGCTCGCGAGTCTGCGACACCTTCCGTGGGTGCCGTGGGTTCTCGCGAGACGGGCTCAAGCGAGATGGTAGTGGCCCAACCTTCCGGGTCAGGGGTTTTTGTTATCCCCCCGCACTTGCATCCTATATGCAAGTTTATGTTTGATAACATCCCTCCCAACGCCTTCGGGGGTTTGCCTGAGCAAAGCCCAGAAACTCTCTCCACTGATATTAGAGTGAGATTGGTTCAGGTAACAACCTTTTTCCTTTTTTACCAATCTCTTCGGGATTTAATAAGATGACTAGCAATCTAATCCTTCTCTCTTTATTTATATCAGAGCCTGGATCTCACGCTTCGTGTTAGGCGAGATGTCGAAGCAGCTCGCCGCAGCGTGGAGGATGCGGAGAAGAAGAAAAAGACGATGGAAGCAGAGGTCCAAGGGCGGGACCGCTTGGTGAAAGCTCTGGAAGTGCAAATTGCCAAGCTGGATGAAGAGAAGAAAATTCTCCTCGTCAAAATCCAATCCCTGACTGAGCGCTTTCAGTCAGTGGATCTCCAACTCGCCAAGCTTCAGGAGCTCCATACCAAGAGCGAGAAGGAGAAGGAAATCTTTCGCCAGGACAAGATCCAGCTTGAAGGGTGGCTCAAGGATGCTCGGACCAAGCTCGAGGAGACCCAGCAAAAGCTCGAGGGGGCCCAGCAGCGACTTCAACAGTTGAAGGATGACTCCATCCACTGGGAAGAAGAGCGAGTGGCCCTCGTTCAAATGGTATCTGATAAGGGTCCTCGCGCAGTTCAGGAGTTCCGGACTTCTTAACTTTACGATGAGGAGCGATATGAAGCATATATCGCTGGTCGCGATTTTGTGGTCAGAGTTATGCAGCAAATCGCTCCAACTTTTAACGTTGAGGAGTTCGACAGAGTGGCTTTCGAGGTTGCAGCTAGAGAACAGGCTGCCGCTGAGAACGAAGTCATTGGGGCAACAGATGCCGCTCCTGCTCCTGAGGCTGGTCCTGAAGCTGAGAGCCGCGAGCCCGCGCAAGATGAGGATGACCAACCTTGACCTCGGCACCTTCCTATGTCATATATTTTTTTTTTTTTACTTTTGAGAAGAAATTTGTAATTGTCTTGACCTTTTGGTCATCATTTTAATGAACATTTATTTCTTCAATGTTGTGTATTCTCATCTTTCATTTCTGCTTTGTGTTGATCCCATCCGACTCATCAGAGGATGCGATCCCTTATTCGAGCAGGAGCTGAGCTGCTCGCATTAGGAGTATGACCCCTTAATTCGAGCACGAGCTGTGCTGCTCGCAGTGGGGTTACGAACTGCGCCACCTTAATTCGAGCACGAGCTGCGCTGCTCGCAGTAGGGGTACGGACTGCGACCCCTGAATTCGAGCACGAGTTGCTCTGCTCGCATTCTAGAAGTGCGATCTCTTTCACCAGCGCGAGCATCTAATTCATGAAAAGATGAATTAGACTCAATCCGGGGGGCGTGTGACCGTGTCCGCGTTGAGATAGACTGATCTATCGATTGAGATTTTGATTCCACCAAGGGCAGAAGATTGGTCAAGAGAGCACGTATGCTCTCTTCGGGGCTGTTTTTAATCCATAAAATGGAGAAGCAACCAATTAATGACAACTTCAATCCTACCAAGGGTGGCAATTGGCCAAGAGGATGTGTATATTCTCTTTGGAGCTATTCGAGTCCAAATAAATGGGATAGCGGCCAAAAAGGTGGTTTTAGCCCTACCGAAGGTAGGCAATTGGTCAAGAGACGGTAAGCGCTCTCTTCAGGGCTATTCAGGTCCAAATAAATGGAATAGCGACCAAAAGATATCTTCAACTTTATTCATAAAATGTTGTTATGAACTACATCAAATCTAGGGGAAGTATTGTAGCAAATGCTCCACGTGCCAAGGGCGACACACGGGTCTGCCCTGCATGTCTTCAAGATAATAGGTACCGGGTCGCACAATCCTAATAACCCGATAAGGGCCTTCCCAATTTGGATCCAACGAACGAGAAGGGACTCCGAGTTTTTGTCTTAGGACCAAATCTCCAAGCTGGAAGGATCTAGGCCGAACCTTCGCATTTCGATAACGAGCAATACGTTGTTGATATGCTGTCGCTCGTACTTGGGAGGCGTTTCTACGTTCTTCCAAGAGATCGAGATGAAGGCGAAGGTCTTCCTGATTACTCGCGGGGTCATATTGCTCGATCCGATACGAGGGCACTTGAATTTTCACTAGTACTACTGCGTCGATACCAAATGCTAAGGAAAAAGGGGTCTCACCCGTTGACGTACGAGTTGTAGTCCTATACGCCCATAATACTTCTGGTAAAAGTTCTGGCCATTCACCTTTGCATTCACCAAGCTTGGTTTTTAAATGGTGCTTAATGATTTTGTTCACTGCCTCGACCTGCCCATTCGCCTGAGGATGATATGGAGAAGTGCGGAGATTACGTATCTTCCATTTGTCACAAAATTCATCAAAGGCCGCGTTGTCGAACTGCGTTCCGTTATCAGTAATTATGGTGTGAGGGAGTCCGAAATGGCATATGATATTTCTCCATATGAACTTGGTAGTTTGTTTCTCAGTAATCTTGGCTAATGGTTCTGCCTCGGCCCATTTGGTGAAGTAATCAACCGCTACAATCGCGAACTTATTTTGTCCCTTTCCCATGGGTAAGGGCCCGATGATATCAACCCCCCACTGAGCGAAAGGCCAAGGGCTATCAACTGGAGTCATCCGCTCGGACGGTACATGAGGTATAGGTGAATATCGTTGGCACTTATCACATTTTTTAGAAAATTCAATTGCGTCTGCTTTCATAGTGGGCCAATAATATCCTTGCCGCATCGCCTTATATGCTAGGGATCGCCCCCTGGGGTGATTACCACATGCCCCCTGGTGTACTTCGTCTAGAACACGAAGGGCTTCTTCTGGATGAAGACACCTTAAATAGGGCAAGGAAAAGCTCTTGCGCAACAATATTCCGTCTTGCAAGGTATACCTGGCAGCCCGAAGGCGAATTTGTCTTGCAGCTTTCTTGTCGTCTGGTAGGTATCCGTCTCTGAGATAAAGGATGATGGGATCCATCCAGCATGGAGACGATTGTACCGATATTACTTGCTCGAGAGTTACGTGGTCAATACTTAGGTTCTGACGATGCTCGATGGGGACCGAATGTGATAACTCAGATTCTGATGCAGAGGCGAGCTTTGCCAGGGAATCGGCAAGTTGGTTCTTCTCGTGAGGAATATGAATTATTTCATAAGTCTTTAGTTTTGCGAGCAGGATGAGGACACGAGACTTGTAGAAGGCCATCCTTTCTTCTTTGGCCTCGAATTCACCAAGGACTTGGTTGACAATGAGCTGAGAGTCGCTATGAATTCACAGATTCTGAATTGCAAGGACAATGGCCAATTCGAGGCCGACGATCAGGGCTTCATATTCTGCTTCATTATTTGAGATACGAGAATCGAAACACAGAGCATATTGGAAATGCGACCCGTCAGGAGCCACTAAAATCAGGCCCGCTCCACTGCCACTAGCCCGCGACGACCCGTCCACGAAGAGTGACCAAGGAGGCTGGTCGCTGGTCATGGTATTATCATCAGGAGAGTATGTGAATTCGGCGATGAAGTCAGCCACGGCCTGGCCCTTTACAGCGGTCCTAGGGCAGAATGAGATATCGTGCTCGCTGATCTCGACTGCCCATTTAGTTAAGCGTCCAGAAGCCTCAGGCTTTTGAAGGACTTGCCGCAATGGATGATTCGTTGGTACTAAAATAGCGTGAGCTTGAAAGTATGGTCGCAGGTTTCGAGCTACCGTAAC
This sequence comes from Liriodendron chinense, assembly GCA_003013855.2. Lineage (NCBI taxonomy): Eukaryota > Viridiplantae > Streptophyta > Magnoliopsida > Magnoliales > Magnoliaceae > Liriodendron > Liriodendron chinense. Next base: position 5,690,230 of record ML058397.1, on the reverse strand, counting down.
TAAAGCCAGGGCCAGCTTCTCCATATCAGAATACCTAGTTTCTGCATCAACCATTGCTCGACTGATATAATAAACGGGCCTTTGTACCCCGGAATCTTCTCTTATTAAAGCGGCGCTAACGGCCGTGGTGGACACAGAGAGATAGAGAACGAGTTGCTCATGTGCTACAGGTTTAGATAAGATGGGGGGTGTGCTCATGTATAGCTTCAATTGTTGAAAAGCCTCTTCACACTGTGGTGTCCATTTCCAATCAGACTTGGCCGTTGCACGAAGGAGTTTGAAGAATGGTAAGCACTTGTCAGATGCTCGCGAGATGAACCTGTTCAATGATGCGATGCGACCAGCCAGACGCTGGACATCCTTCAGAGTGATGGGAGATTTCATCTCTATCAATGCTTTTATCTTTTCAGGATTTGCCTCGATTCCGCGCTGGCCGACCATGAACCCAAGAAACTTTCCTGCAGACACTCCAAACGCACATTTTTCTGGGTTCAATTTCATTTGATACTTCCTCATTAGGTCGAATGCTTCTCGAAGATCAGAAATATGATCATCTTCTACGGTGCTTTTCACGAGCATATCATCAACATAAACTTCCATATTCCTACCGATTTGAGCAGCGAATATTTTGTTGACGAGACATTGATAAGTGGCCCTGCATTTTTAAGGCCGAACGGCATTACCTGGTAGCAATATAATCCCCGATCTGTGATGAAAGCGGTATGCTGGCTATCAGGTGGATGCATCATGATCTGATTGTAACCAGAATAAGCATCCATAAAACTGAGCAGAGCGTGTCCAGCTGTTGAATCGACCAGCTGGTCTATCCGTGGCGTTGGAAAACTATCTTTGGGGCATGCTTTGTTCAGATCTGAATAATTGATGCACATTCTCCATTTGCCATTAGCTTTTCGGACGAGAACTACGTTCGCGACCCACTCTGGGTAGTCAACTTCTTTTAGGAAATTGACCGTAAGTAGCTTCTCGACTTCAGTTTTGATCGCCATTTGCCTTTCTGCAGTGAAGGCACGTCGACGCTGGTGTACGGGTTTATGCTTTGGGTCGATATTGAGACGATGTGCGATGACATTGGGGTCAATGCCTGGCATATCTTTATGAGACCAAGCGAACACGTCCTGATATTCGGTAAGAAAAAAGACCAAATCTTCACGATGGACACTGGTTAAAGAGGATCCAATGTATACGACCCTGGACAGGTCGTCTTTGGCTAAGTGAATCGCCACTGTATCTTCCCCTGGAGTTCCCGATTTAAGAGCATTTTCTCTCGGATCCAACGAGGTGTTGGAGGGAAAGTTGGGTGAACCTTGTGCTATCTCCATAACGGGTATTGCTTGAGCCTTCTTTCGATCTTGGAGGGCTATCTGGTAGCAAGACCGTGCCTCCTGTTGACTTCCTCGCACGACCCCGATACCATTTGGGGTAGGAAATTTGACACACAGATACGAAGAGTGCAAGGCTGCCTCGACCTTAGTAAGAGACGGCCGCCCCAAAATGGCGTTATACGCAGATTTTCGGTCCACCACGAGGAAGTTTATGAAGACGGTGGTCTTCGCTGGACTTTCTCCAAAAGTAACTGGGAGATCGATGCTTCCTTCAGACGTTACTACCTCACCTCCGAAGCCGACGAGGGGGGTCGATACTGGCTTGAGAAGGCTTCTGGCAAGTGCCATTTTGTTGAAAGCCTCTAAGTATAGAATATCGGCTGAGCTACCTGTATCCACCATAATTCGATGTGTCAGATAATTTGATACCTTCAATGCGACTACGATGGAGTCTTCGTGAGGGAAGTGAATTCCCTTTCATCTTTGAGAGTGAAGGAAATTGGAGGATGGCTGGTTTTTGACGAGCTAGACGTCTGTTCCAGCCAATAGATTTGCTGGGGTTCTTTGGATGCCTTTCGAGCGTATGCTTTTCTTGAAGCTTAAGAGTCGCCCCCGCAAGCTGGTCCTCCGACGATGGTGCGGATTTCTCCCGTGGGCTCAGCGTCCTCTTGGTCAGTTTGATGATGAGGCGGTTCCTTTTGGCGAGATGAGGTCTTCGCCCTTTCTGGTGATCGATTTTTACGAGCAACATAATCCTGGAGATGGCCTTTTCGAATAAGGGCTTCGATATGGTCTCGTAGAGAGATGCAGTCCTGGGTTCTATGCCCGTGATCTTTGTGGAAGTAACAGAACTTGCTCTTGTCTCTCTTCTCGGGATCGGATTTGATCTTTGCAGGCCACTTTACATATGGCTTGTGTTTAATCTCCATTAGAACCTTTTCATGAGACCGATTAAGAGGAGTGTAGTTATGATATTTACCGGAGTAAGGCTTCTTGGGAGAACGATCGCGTTGATCACGACGATATTTTTTATCTGCAGAAGAGGTTCCCTCTGGCTTGCGTTTCTTACCCTGTGCCCCATGGCGTGTCAATGCGACTTCTTCTGCATTGATGTACTTCTGAGCTTTGGCTTGGAATTCTGCCATAGTTTTCGGTGGGCTTTTATCCAAGGCAAACCTGAATTTCTCGCTCGTTATTCCTGCTATGAGGGCTGCGAGCCCTTTTTCTTCAGTAAAACCTTCAGTTTGAACGGCTTCAGCGGTGAACCGTACTGTGAACTCCTTTATTGTCTCCCCATGCTGCTGTTTTAAATTCATCAGATGGGAGGCTGGCTTCTTAATGCGAATGCTTCCCATGAATTGAGAAAGGAATATCTCCGATAAATGGGAAAAGGAACTGATGGAACGAGGCTTTAACCCCCGGAACCACGTACGAGCTGCTTCCTTCAATGTTAGGGGAAAAGCCCTACACATGATTTCTGAACCATGTCCCTCCAACTCCATGAGGGACCTGTATGTTTCCAGGTGTTCAAGAGGGTCGCCAATACCTGTATACGGGGTGATAACAGGCGTTCGATACTTTCTGGGTAACGGGGCTTCCATAACCTCGCTGGTGAAGGGGGACTCGGATTGATGTATCGCCGCCATGACGGCAGATGGCCGATTTGCCTAGTACCGCTGTTCCATGACGTCAAAACGATCATGGATTCTTTTGAGATCTCCTTCCCACGGCAGGGTATAGCCTGATGTTTCGGCGATGGAGCCCTGAGGTTGAGGTTGTCGAGACGAACTAGAATGTATAGAATGTGGAGACGGCACAGGGAGATGGCTGTCAAGTGGTGGGACCTGTGGTTCGTCCATAGAATGTCTGGATGCCACTGGTATGGGCTGCGATGGTAACCTTTCGGAGGCTTGTCTCTGCGGTTCGAGGAAATGCTGATCAAGCCGATTCGACAGGGCCTGAACTCCGGCATTTAGAGTTAGGAGAGTGTTTCCGAGGAAACGTAGGACATCATCTTGATTTCCAGAAGCTTCCAATAATGGGTTTGCTGATGGCACATTTGGGGCTCCTTGAGGGATGTTCGTCGAGGCAGGTGAAAGGGTAGGTACGGATTCCGTCTCATCGGGCGGAGGTGGTGCCTGCCTTGAAGTCGAAGGATGAACAGCCTTTTTAGGAGGCATCGCCGAAGGATTTTTATCAGTGGTTAGAACGATTGATTTTGACGATCAAGTCGCTTCCCACAGACGGCGCCAAAACTGTTAACGTCAGATTTTGTAACTGGATCCTCCGCACGTTCACCTTCTCTCCAACAGATACTTCCTCCGCCGGACCTGAAAGAAGACAGAAGCAACTAAGGGTGGCTGGTGTCCAGCCGTTAGCCCTCCGATGCTTAAGTCAGGCCGAAGCAAGAAGAAGAAAAACCAGGCAAAAACAGGCCAGAGGTTGAATATTGTGTACCTTTCTCTTAATAGAGTCATCCCTTTATATAGATCTGAAGCGATCTAATCTGTTATGTAAGATATCGAAATCCCGCTGATTTCGTGTACGATACGAGATCCTGCTGATTTCGTGGGATAAGATCCTTATCCTTAGAGGAGAGATCTAACCCATTTACTTATTTCGGCAATCACGTTCCTTGATAGCAATCCCTTAAGATTCGGAACCACGCCCAAAATCAACCTATACAGGCTGCTGGTAGGCGTAGTAGTAGCGCTGATCGCTCATGTTGAGCTGGAAGCCGTAGTTGGAGTCATAGTCGGCGAAAAGGAAGGAGACGCCGAAAGGGCGGAGACCAACGCACTGGGTGTAGCCCTGCTTGGAGTCGCAAAGGGATTTGGACAAGCTGCTCGACGGGAATCGGGTGCTGGAACTACGAAGACCGTCCAAACCAAAAACAAAGACTCATGATTGCTCTGATTCGGGAGCTGCTCGTGTCAGGAATGCTCGCATTCAGGAGATGCGACCCCTTCTGACGAGCACGAGCCGAGCTGCTTGCACTCCAGATGCGCGACCCCTTATCGCGAGCACGAACTGAGCTTCTCGCACTCCAGATGTGCGACCCCTTATCGCGAGCACGAGCTGAGCTGCTCGCATCCGGGAGATACGACCCCTTCTGACGAGCACGAGCCGAGCTGCTTGCACTCCAGATGCGCGACCCCTTATCGCGAGCACGAACTGAGCTGCTCGCACTCCAGATGTGCGACCCCTTATCGCGAGCACGAGCTTGACTGCTCGCATTCATTATGTGCCGCGATCCTTCACTTCTCGCTAGACTATATTTGCCTACAACACCATACGTGCCAGAAATTCCAGCAAGATGGACAATTGATCTCCACCGTCCATTTCGCAGTCTAACTCCACTCCATACATTTCATGACCAGTTGATGAACGGCTATCTCCATCTACACGTGCATCTCCACCAGTCTCATCTTCCTCTCTAGCACTCCAACGTCAAGAGGGGCCCACATCTCCACCAATCCACTCAGCCGTCCATCGGGACGCCACACACCAAATCCACCGATGCCATGATCGGCAACTATGCAAGCATATCATGCCGATACATTTCACCCGTTTAAGGACTATCATCTTATGTGTACGTACATCTCACCATCGCCAGGGGTCTTTATGATGTGTAGCGCAGCAGTTCGTGGTTGATCCAATATGCTGTAGATGCAGCAAAGGTTGAATCAGCCAACATCATTTTCGTTGGTCTAAATCTGTCCATTGAGGCCGAAGCCGGTGATTTGACGGATCTCCTCCTTCGAGGCTACCAAACAGAGCTGGTCAACAAGGTTGCCGAGTCAGGATACACCTCTGGCGTCAAACGCCTATCACAACTGAAATTCCAGCTCATATCCACCGTCAAATCCCACTTCTTCTTATCATTTCCTTCATTCTCAATCTCTATCTAATCCTAAAGATAGGGAGATTCTAGTTTAAAATCTCGATGACTCCAACCAAATCATCATCCAACGATACTCCTTCAAATTCTCCACAAAATCAGGCCGTAATCTTCCTCTCCAATCTTCTATCATGGGTCATCTACTGCACCGAATAATGTGACTAGGGATCCTTCACCAATGAGCATAACCTTATGGGATCTTCGGATGATGGCTGGGTTGTTTGTGATAGGAGAATATTACCAAGAATATGTCCCAACTGATGAAGAGCTGTCTTCTTCTCGGCTCAAAAGTCCTCAAGATACTTATCATTCAAAGGCTTGTCTAGAGCTGTTTGCTGAGTTGTTGCAGTTCGACAATATTACGAAGATTCACTATGACGACTGGTTGATCTACTTCAGCCAGAGGATAAAGTAATACTTCTTTCGATGCCTTCTTTTGTACTTCGTGCTCTGCATACTTTAATTTCTTTGTTTCTGACATGGGCACTTCTTTCTTCTTGCAGCATTGATTATGAAGAGTATGAGATCTTACCTGAAGACCAGGCTTTAATGAAGGAACGTTTCTAACAAAAGTTTCGCAATCCGAATGAGCTTACGCTGTCTTATGAACTGGCAGGCTTCTTAGCATACTGGCTGTCGGCGGTTATGTTGCCTAGCTCCAAGAGTGCTGATGCTGTCAGGGTTTCATGCTTCGTCGTGGCGGGAGCTCTTACAAATGGTCACCAATTTTTTCTAGCACCGTCGGTGCTATGCAGTTTATATAGGGCTTTTGGCAATATTGCGAGTCACAAAGACCAACCCTGACGAGGGATGAAAGCAGCTTATTGCCCCTGGCATTTCTTCTATGGATGGTTGGGCATATATTTCCCGTGGATATATGGAGTGGATCTCTTCCAGTATCTCCACGCCGATCATGCACCTCTTTATTGTTACAGAAAACTTAACATGATAACGCAGTCGTCTGATTGGATAGCTTCCAAAATTGGCAGTTGGGCGGAGATTTGTTTTTACCACTTTCCTGTTTCTGATGCAGAGAAGATCGAGAAATCGTTGACAATGAACATTCTGTAGATACCACTGATAGGGAATTTCTGGTGTCTATTTGTACTGCCTCACTTTCGCTGCGCGAAGGAATAGAGTTCTGGCTAGAACCTTATTACCCTAGTCGGTTTGCCAGGCAATTCGGGTATGATCAGGGTGTTCCGATGACGTTACCAGATGTAACTAAAGTAGAGCGGGCATACGGCACGGGCCCTGCTCACTGGGAGTGGATATGGCATCAACTTTTGATGACGCGAACAGGCGCGAGGTTCATGCTTCCCGGCCTCTATCGAAAGACTAGCAGTCCTTATAGCTGGTTGAGATGGTAGGTGCATCAGTATGCTCTGGTTCAGAACAAAAGCTCTATTGACGATCCACTCCACATTCCTCCTCCAGGGCTGACGGATTGGGTTATTATAGAGAGCAGGTTGAAGAGTATTTATCGTCGAGCATTAGGCATAAGACTTCCCTAAGTGTGTTAATTGACCATCATAAGGAGGATACTGCGTTGGATGGCTGACATACTTTCGAGATACCTTTAGCGAAATGGTCTCAAGAAGCCGGATTCACACATCTTCTGGTGGTTGAAGGTGATGAGGGTATCGGTCGATTAATTAGTGAAGATGACCCAACGATGACTGGGCCGGCGAATGAAATATCAGACCATACTGGCGTAAGAGAGCAGGCTGGGCCAATTGGAGAGGATAATCTGCAAGGGTCCACTATGCCAGGTGCTACAACCCGAAGATTGCACACCCAAGTGCAGGTAGCGAAGTAGTAAAATACTCGGTAAGACCGAGGTCGATCTACAGGGATTGGGGTTAAGAACACTTAGAGGAATTAGTTTAGGTGTGAGAGATGAAATCTGGATTATCCATGAGAGTGGAGCAAATTGTGTGTGGTGAAAGACAAAAGTAGAAAAGGGGCTAAAGCATCAGGGATCCACCTTTGATTCATTCACAAGATTTGATTTATTGGTCCAACTATAACTCAACTGGAATTGAATGAAGATTCATTCCAATCGGAAGATGAAACAGTTAAACCATTTGCATATTTCATAAAAAATGGTGATCTGAACCGATTGATTTGACCATGAAGCACTCGTTAGTTGATCGAAGGGAATTCCAAGCATCCACTGTGCCCGGAGTCGACAATGGATCAAGGAATTGTACAAATCAACAACTTTGCCAACAAGTCAACCGATAAGATCACAATTCATACGATCAAATGCATACTTACAAGATAGGAGGCTTTGATTGACCGATCCAACCGTTAAGATCTAGTCTATCGATCGTAGGGAATCCAAAGCATCCAATGTGCCCGGAGTCTACAATGGATTAAGGGATTTTATAGATCGATGACTTTACCTGCACTAGCTCGATGACCGTAGGGAATCCAAAGCATCCAACGTGCCCGGAGTCGACGATGGATCAAGGGACTTTATCGATCATGAACTAGCTAATTGGTGTGCAAGGGATCCCAAGCATCTAACGTGCCCGGAGTCGACGATGGATCAAGGGGCTTGTACAACAATAGCGTCTGCCGAGGTGGATAACCGAACCAATCAACGAAAGAGAACTCCAACATTTACACCACACAATGTTGAACCAAAAGAACCAAAGCTTGCAAATTTCTTCAAAGGCTTCACCCCTAGCCTTAGCTAGAGGTTTAGCCAACCATGCTACAATGGAAGACTAAAACTCACTAAGAAAGAAAATTCTACATTACTCTACACTACAAATGAAAGAAAGAAAGAAAACTAAAGAAGAGAAGAGAGGAGTTGTAGAGAATGGGATTTGAGGAGTGGGATGAGATGATTGAAATGAGGAGGAGAGGCCTCCTTTTATAGACTTTTGAGAGGCTCCCAAGCCTCCTGCCAATCCTAGGTGGCACTCTAAACCCAAAGCAGATTTTTATTTAGGTTTGGGAATGGAGTTAGGCTTGGAGTGCCCAAAGCAAACTTCTCTTTTAGGTTCAGGCTTGGAGTTGGGCTTGGATGGACATGTGGCAAGAAAAGTACTCCAAGCCTAGGTGGCACTCCAAACCCAAAGCAGATTTTTTTGGAGGTTTGGGAATGGAGTGAGGCTTAGATGATGAGGTGGCATTCCAAGCCTTACACATGTGTTGGGAAGAGAGAGAGAGAGAGAGAGAGAGAGAGAGAGAGAGAGAGAGAGAGAGAGAGAGAGAGCTTCTCTCTTGCAGCCATGTGATGGTGAGAAGGATCAAGGGCCAGCACGTGTGCTGGAGAAGGTGGGGTCCACTGCTGCAGCTAGGACGTGCTTGTAGCACGTGTGAGGAGTGGACGGCTGAGGTTTGGACGTGCTGCTGTGATTGGACGGACGCCCACTGCTGGAGATGGTGGGCCTGCTGGTGCTGTGGACGGCTGCAATGATCCAGCCATTGATGATTGCTAGATGTTGTGGACGGTGGAGATTGAAGGCTGCCCAGCTAATGGACGAGCTGCAATTGCAGCACTATTGCTGCACATGTAGAGAGTGGATGCAGTGGAGATGTGGCCTCCATCAGCTGTTCACAAATGGAGAAGGATAACGATGCAAGGTGCGGCTGCTGATCATCTTCAACTGGACGGCGGTGGTTGCATGGCAATTGCTCGGACGGTGATAGTTGAAGGAGTTAGACAGGTCTTCCTTGGTCGCTGGATGGTGATGATTGGATCTAAAAATGGTGTTGGCACGCACATGCTCCAGCTGTTGTTGATGGAGAACTCCTACTTAGAAACGATGGAAATGAGCTACTCGCTGGATGTGTGGTTGGAGGACGCTGTAGCTTGGACGGCTGGAGAATCATGTTGATAGATGATCTGATGCTGGTGTGCTGGACGATGGCTGAGAGAGGAGGGCTGCACGTGTGTTGAACGGTGTGGTCCCCACCAGGTGATGTTTGGACTGCTGGATGTTGACTGATCCTGGGGTCCACGTTGATGATTCACTGGTGTTGACGTCCACCTGCTGGTTGGAATTGAAGTGGACGGCTAGATGACTCCAACTGCTGTGATGAATGATCATGGATGGAGGTGATGACCTTTTGATGGATGGCTGGGCATTTAGATGTCCATTGCTGGACGTGGTGGATGGAATTGATCAGGCTACTTTGAATGGGTGGACAATGTGATCTTCATGGCTGTGATGGTGAGTGGTGTTGATGTCTTGAAGCTGGTCACACATGGATGGACGACTACCGACACTGGAGGTCAGCATGTGTGATGGCCTTAGACGGCTGAGATGCAGCGATGCTGTAGTAGGTGGACGGTGGATGTGAGCTAGAAGACGTCCATCTTTGTTGGACGGTGGAGATCATGGATATGCTCGTTGGTGGAGATGGGTGGACGGCTGATGGTAGATGATCAGTTGGGCTGTGACGATGGAGTGGACGGAAGAGGATGGCAAGATGGATGAACGACGAATCAGGTCCACCAGTTGTTGGATGATCAACCCATTGATTTGATGCTCATGAAATTGTGGCCCGCCTTGCTGAATGTGATGGCGTGGATTGAAGTTTGGGCGGCTGGTGGAGTTGGATCTCCATCATGCTGACCAGCTGATCGGATGGTTGAGACGTCCTCCACTTGTCACTTGATGCATGGCTGGTCCCACATGTGGACATCCAATCTTGATCTTTAAGCTTGCATGCTTGCTTGATCACGATCATACAAACAGGCACAACCTAAATTTCCAATGAGCGGTTGTGATGCGGTCCACCGTAGCATGTGATCCATCCTTTGACCTTTTCGGTTCAGTTTTCTTCAAGATTCCCACACACTTTATCTTGATCACTTTTAGGCCTTAAAACGTACAGATTGGCTTAGATCATCCATAACCTCTCCTAATCACCTTCGATCTTGATTTCTTTTAGATGTTAAAGCGCCTTGATTGGCTTGGATCTTGTCCAACCTCTCCTGAACACCTGAAGACAAAAAATTAACCTAATGAGGGATAATTAACCAGAAAAGCAGTGATATTGCTCTTAACAACCAGGGTTAATTATACAATATTAGGTACTTATCACCAAGGAATGACACGACTATATCTATGGCCCCTGGTGCTTCCAGTGTTGAGGGTATGGCAGAGTCGCCGGTGGTAACTGAAATGATCGATACTGATAGCGATACTACTGAACTTTTGGATGTGACCTCAATGCTACTGACCGAGACCATCGAGCCGTTCACTGATGCGACCACACATACTGCAGATTTCTCGAAACCTGTCGTCGACTCATCTACTGGTACGGTTCTTTCATAACTCCTTGGTGTATTCTTTTTCTGTACTTACCATTTCATTGAATACTTGCTTTGTTCCTTTCATTGCAGATATTGCCAGTTCTGAGGCGGCTGCCCACGGGGCATTTGACGTTCCTTGTTTCGATCATTTAGACTGTTTCGGATAGAGCATACTGAGGGGTCTACTATCCAACGTTTCAAAGGTGTTGGCTGAGCCAAGCGAGTGGCATACACTAGGAGCAAGGGTGAAGGCATTGGAAGCTTGTGCAGGAGTAATCGGGCCTGATGTATCCAAAATAGTCTGTTGCATTTCTTCTTTCGAGGATTCTATTGTGCAGGTTATTATGACTAAACAGATTGAACCTAACCCTGCGGCTGAAGAGAAATGGCGAGTGTTATCTTCTTTGCGACCTGTCGTAGAGCAACGAGAACATTCTGCAGTTAATGCTAGAACAACCTTAGAAGATGGCGAGACTCAACGTCGCGGGTGTATTAACCATCTTGCTGATGTTAAATCTGAGATCGTGTGGCTGCAAACGGAAGAAACGGCCATAAATCTTGAGGTTACTTGCCTTGATCTTGTTGTTAATCAGAACTGTGCTGAGGTCGCACAACTCGAGGGTGAAGGAGAAGCGTTATGCAAGCAAATGACAGACTTAGAAAATCGAACTTCGTGATATTCCGAATCCTGCGCTGACGCTAACGGAGGCAAATGCCACCATGGAGGCAACGCGGAAAGATGTGATGAAGTTCATAACAGGATGCCTGGAGAAGCTGTAATTTTGTTCTTTTGCTTTTTACGGTCATTGTCAGACAAAAGTAGTATTAGACAGCTGTCCTGAATACCTAACTGTCACTTGTATTTAATGTAATAGACATCAGAAATTGTTAACTGCATGCTTCATGATCTAAAATAATGACAATGATTCTTTTGCTAAACCACTACTTGGTGTTATGTGTTTGAGACTAGTATGCATAAAATGATATATTATGTATAGTTTAAAGTAAACTAAGTATATCAAAGCATAAAAATGGAAGAACCCATAGGAATAATACTTCCCTTTTTACTTAGCCTGTGTACCATTGGGTCATCGCTTTCGAGAGACGTACGTGTCATAAGTCTGAAACTTTCTTTTAGCTCCATGTTTTTAGGTTTATCTGTCATCCTTCTTGGCTTGCCCCCAGTCATTTCTTTCTGCAGACTTGAGATTTTGATAATATATTAGGGCTTGCCCCAGTGCTTCTTCTTGAATTTCTCATAACATATTGGGGCCTGCCCCCAGTGCTTCTGGCTCGTCACTTTGTAAGACCACTTTATTCTAATGAGACAGATCTTGTGCTTTAGGAACCCATGCCAAATACTCATCTGATCATAATCTTTAATTGCATATTCTTGTCCCAGAGTTCTTCATAGGAGAAAGCTGTTGATATTTTCAAGGTGAAGTGGTACATAATAGAATGCCCTGATCATCTTCATATAAGGCCGTATGTATACATATGTATACAGGAGATTCCCAACCGTGACTTATCTTCATATATAGTAGAAGAATAATGCGATAATGATGGGGGGATCCATGACATAATACGAAAAGCTAGATATAGATGATGATGTTCCGATCATCTTTATATAAAACATTGTGCATAAGTATAAGAGATCGATAATATTAGAGTATCCCGACTGTCTTCATATAGAACCACTGTTGAGCTCTTAATTGTGTATATTCTAACCCCAATTCATCACTCATTGTGCATGGTTTGCATGGTTTATAGATAAATCTAATGCTTGTTTTGTGACTACAGGATTGAGAGTGAACTTCACCCATTTGAAGTTGAAAAGAACATGTTTAGGACCTTGGATGAAGACCCAAAGGAGGACCGAGGCTTAGAAGGAAGAGAAGAAGGAAGAAAGCAGATGAAAGAAAGGAAGAAAATAAGAAGAAAATGAAGCTGACCGGTCGTGACCGGTCGGCCAAGGAAGCCTGACCGGTCAGTGACCGGTCAGCCATGCATGTTTAGGCACTACTGAAGAGGACCGACCGGTCATGACCGGTCGGTCATTGTTGCTGGAGAATTGCTGAAGGCGTCCGACCGGTCATGACCGGTCGGACATGCTTGCTGGACCAAGGATGAATAGGCCCGACCGGTCATGACCGGTCGGAGGTGCTTGCTGGAGTGTTTTCACTTGAGGCCGACCGGTCTTGACCAGTCAGCCATGCATACTAACTTAGAAATTTCTAAATTAAGTCCGAAATTTTCTGCGCTACGAAACTCCTACGCAAATTCTAGATTCTTCCGAAGATGGGGAGCCTCCAGACTATAAAAAGACACCTAGGGATTGTTCCTGGGGTATCCTAGAAGGGTTCAAGCGAGGTTGGAGGCTGTGGAAGTGAAGATTGGAGTTTCACAACTCCTTTTGGTTTGCTTTGCTGTTTTCATGCTTTTTGTAGTTGTTTCATGTTTCCTTGGATCATGAGCAGCTAAACCTCTTATCTAGGGCTAAGAGGTGAAGCTTGTAGTGAATCCAAGATGTTTTAATTCGTAGTTAAGTGGTTTTAGTTTGGAATTCATGATTATGAACTAAGGTTTGAAGTTTATACAAGTTTTTAAGTAATTTTTCTTAGTCTTGTGATGACTCATGGATGTTTGGATGAATTACTCATCTTCTTAATTTGTTTGCAACGGTATAGACCTGTATGATCCGAGGAATCGGAGTGCGCTCTAGTACTAAGCTCTTCATAAAGGGACTTCAGGCCAAAGTTCTATTTTAGTTGATTTTCTGGAATATGTAAGGACTGTGCTGGTGATTTGAATCTAGTTCAAATCCTAATCTAGCCTTGTCTTGTGAGAGGACTTGGGGATGGTTATGATTGAGAACTGGACCTATAGGAAAGGGGAATGACCTATGCAATTGAGCATGCTCAGCTCAGCCTAGATTGAGTGAATCTTATGCATAGAACTTACATATTACAGACTGTTTGGTTTAACAGTTCTATCATCCGACTGGACAGACAGGAATGTCGATTCTAGTTGAGAGAATAAGAAACCACAGCGGATTGAACATCAAGGATTGCTACAAGTGGATCCTTGAAACCCTAGTACCCTCTTATAATTAATTACTCTCGATTTAATTCAGCTTTTGTTACTCACATCAACTTTATACAACAATCTGATTAGTAGACTTCAATAGACACTTGTGGATGAATTTGTGAGATCCTACATAGTCCCTGTAGATCGACCTCGGTCTTACCGAGTTTATTACTACATCGCAACCCTACACTTGGGGAAGCGAACAAGTTTTTGGCGCCGTTGCCGGGGACCTTGACGGTTTTCACAAATTTCTGAAATTAGTATCTATTTAGGATTTTTTTTAGATTTTTAGACTAACTTAGTTTATTTATTTGATTTTTTTCAGGGATTTCTAGGAAGCTGAAGAAGATACAAGAGTTTCAAGTGCGAATCTGGTTCTATCTTTCTAAACCTTACTCTTCTCCTTCTCCTATTCATTCCTATTCATCTCTTGTAGAGTGGGTGGAGATTCCTTTTGGATCTCTAAAAGGTCGGCCTTTTTGCCACCTGGATTCCTATTGGTCGGCTCAGCCGCCTTGGATCACCTTGTGCTCAGAGATTTCTTTTCTCATCTCTACTCCTCTTTTTCCTTTTTTTTTTTTTGCACTTTTTCTCTAAAGATTCAAAGAGTGGGTGGGGAGTTCTCTGAACCCCTATTGACCAGGAGAAATCGGTCTCTATCCTTGCTTCTGGCCTAGCCATTGCAAGACACCTTGTGCTTCGGTCTTAGAGAAGAGTGAAGAAAAGGGAGGAAGAATTCTTCTTTCTTTTTGTTTATTATTTTTGGTTTTGCATGCCACATTGGGCTCGGGATTCCAATAACCGACTCATAAGTGAAGGGGGGATAGTAGAAGGAATTGATAGAGAGCCACGTGCTAGGAGACAGCTAGATTCTCCAATTTTATCTGAAAATATGGCTGCAAATCAACCTAACCCGAACCAAAATCAAACTGAAACTGGGGAGAATGTGGTTGAGGATGTTCCCCGACCAAGGACTTTACGTGATTTCTTGCAACCTGCAAGAACGAGCACTCCCTCATGCATAGTATTTCCACTAAATGCAGGGAACGTGGATTTGAAACCGGGAGTGATCAATCTTCTCCCTAAATTCCATGGTCTAGACAGTGAAAGTGCCTATCAACACCTTAGGGAGTTTAATGAGGTAATCACCACCATGCACTTTGCAAATGTGACTGAAGATGTAGTAAGACTTAAATTCTTCCCTTTTACTCTTAAGGATAAAGCCAAGGGTTGGCTTTATGCATTGAGGCCAAGATCAATTGGGTCATGGAATGATATGCACAGAGAATTTATAAAAAAATTCTTCCCTACTCACAAAACGAACATGCTCAAGTGCCTTATCATGAACTTTGCCCAAAAGGAAGATGAAACCTTTTCCCAATGTTGGGAGAGGTTCAAGGACCTATTAAACGCATGCCCACATCATGGCTATGAAATTTGGCGGATTATAAGTTTTTTCTATGAAGGACTGACTTCATCCATGCGCCAATTTATAGAGATGATGTGTAATGGAGAGTTCATGAATAAGGAAGCTGATGAAGCATGGGATTATTTGGAAGAATTGGCTGAAAGTGCACAATCTTGGGACACATCTAAACCAACAAGTTCCAAGACTGGCCAACAAAAGGAAAAGGGAGGAATGTATGTCTTATCAGAAGAAGATAGCATAAGTGCACGGTTGGCTAGCCTTACAAGAAAGGTCGAAGCCATGGAATTAAGGAAAGGAGAAACAATCAACTCCACTGAGGTTGAAACTGTTTGTGGAATTTGTGCTGGAAATCAACATGCTACACCAGATTGTCCCACAATTTCAGCAGTCCAAGGCATCTTACAAGAACAAACAAATGCCATAAACAGTTATCAACAGCAATATGGTGCTCCAAACTCAAACACGTTTAATCCTAATTGGGAGAACCATCCCAACTTCAGTTGGAGGAATGGACCCACTGCAAATGCAAACAACACTCCAAAAGTATCACTAGAAGAGATGTTGGGTGCACTGGTATCGGTCCAGAATGAGTATAACAAGACAAATTCTCTAAAAATAGATGGGTTCATGCAAGAGCAATTGAAATTCAATCAAAATTCAAACCAAGCCATTAATGAATTGAAAACATCTCTGGCTAGAGTTGAAGCTCACCTTAGTGGGAGAGAGAAGGGCACACTTCCTGCTCAACCTCTTCCTAATCCAAGAACCCAGTATGAGATACAAGATGCAAGCTCATCCTCCCACCATACGGAACATGTTCAAGCTATCACCACTTTGAGAAGTGGGAAAGAAATTGACAAATCTAATCCGGTGAAGGCTCCAAAGCCTAAGGATCCGAAAATTCTCAAAGAGGATGATAACTCAAACAATACTCCACAAGAGAAAGAACCGGAAAGACAATATAAGCCGGTTGCCCCATTTCCACAAAGGTTGATTTCACCTAAACCTTTAGATAAAAATCTGGAGATTCTGGAAGTTTTCAAGCAGGTGAAGATCAACATCCCACTGTTGGATGCAATAAAACAAATACCATCTTATGCCAAATTTCTAAAGGAATTGTGTACAGTCAAAAGGAAACATAACGTTCACAACAAAGTTCTTTTGGCTGAGAATTTGAGCGCCATCATCAAACAAGAGGTGCCCCCAAAAATACAAGGATCCAGGTAGTCCAACCATCTCATGCATCATAGGAGACTACCAGATTAAACAGGCTCTACTCGACTTGGGGGCAAGTGTGAATCTCATTCCATACTCGGTCTACGAACAACTTGGGTTAGGTGAATTAAAACCCACCAAAACCACACTCCAACTTGCTGATAGATCCATCCGGATACCGAGAGGAATGATAGAGGATGTTCTAGTCCAAGTTGATAAATTCTACTATCCAGTAGATTTTATTGTCTTGGACACACATCTCGTGATAGGCACTGGTACTCAAATTCCCGTCATACTTGGACGACCGTTTCTAGCTACCTCAAACACCATTATCAATTGTAGAAACGGACTTGTACAAATGTCCTTTGGAAATATGACCCTTGAGCTTAACATATTTGAGTTATGCAAACAACCGCGGGAAGTTGATGATGATGTCTACGAGTTAAACATGATTGAATCATTCGCGGAGGATACAGTCCCCTTGTCACTATTTTCCGACCTTTTGGAGGCATGTGTGGCCCATCCTCATGAAATGAATGATGACACAACACAAGAGATGGATGCCATTATAGATGTGATGCCGGTGCTTGAGAATAAAAGATGGAGGGCCCCAATTGAACCTTTGCCTGTAAATGAGAACAAGGCTCTCCCATCCAACATCAAGGCACCAAAACTCGACCTAAAACCATTGCCAAGTGAGCTAAAATATGTTTATTTAGGTCGAGATGAGACATATCCAGTGGTGATTTCCTCCCACTTGGATGAGGAACAAGAGAGTAGGCTAATAGTCACTCTATTAGAGCACAAGAGTGCCATTGGATGGTCAATTGCGGATCTTAAAGGCATAGACCCACTGATTTGTACTCACCGTATACACCTTGAGGAAAATGCAAAGACATCCCGGCAACCACAAAGACGACTAAATCCAAACATGAAGGATGTGGTTAAGGCCGAAGTGGTGAAACTATTAGATGTAAGTATCATTTACCCAATATCTGATAGCCAATGGGTGAGCCCAACTCAAGTGGTGCCTAAGAAATCCGGAATAACCATCATAGCCAATGCCAATAACGAACTCGTACCAACTAGAGTCACTACCGGTTGGAGAATGTGCATTGACTACAGGAAGCTAAACACTGTCACGAGGAAAGACCACTTTCCCCTACCGTTTGTTGATCAGATTTTAGAACGGTTGGCGGGTCATTCCCACTTTTGCTTCCTTGATGGATATTCAGGGTACAACCAAATAGAAATTGCCCGTGAAGACCAAGAAAAGACTACATTCACATGTCCATTCGGCACTTTTGCCTATCGACGGATGCCGTTTGGACTATGTAATGCCCCCGCCACCTTTCAGTGTTGTATGATGAGTATCTTTTCTGACATGGTGGGGACCATTCTCGAAGTCTTCATGGATGATTTTTCCGTATTTGATTGTAGCTTTGATGAGTGCCTTGAGCACTTGAAGTCTGTGCTGAAAAGATGTGAAGAGAAGAACATTGTGCTCAATTGGGAGAAGTGTCACTTCATGGTTCAAAAGGGAATTGTACTTGGTCACATCGTGTCACAAAATGGAATTGAGGTGGACAAAGCGAAAATTGATCTTATCTCTACCCTTCCACCACCCAAAAGCATACGAGATGTGCGGTCCTTTTTAGGACACGCAGGATTCTACAGAAGGTTCATAAAGGACTTCAGTTCACTCTCTCGCCCTTTATGTAACCTACTTCAAAAGAAAAATTCATTCGAGTGGAATGAAGAATGTCAAAAGGCCTTTACCACCCTTAAAGATATGTTGACATGTGCCCCAATAATGCAACCACCCGATTGGAGTCTTCCTTTTGAGATTATGTGCGATACTAGCGACTATGCTATTGGAGCCGTGTTAGGCCAAAGAAAAGATAAAAAGCCATGTGTCATCTACTATGCAAGTAAAACCCTAAACTCAGCCCAGGCAAACTACACCACTACTGAAAAGGAACTTTTAGCCGTCGTTTTTTCCTTGGAGAAGTTTAGACCCTACTTGATTGGATCCAAGATCATTGTATTCACTGACCATGCCGCGCTTAAGTATCTTCTCTCTAAGAAGGATGCTAAACCACGGTTATTAAGATGGATCCTCCTACTCCAAGAATTCGACATAGAAATACGTGATAAGAAAGGAGTAGAGAATGTAGTAGCTGACCACCTCTCTCGACTTGTCCTCACTGATTCCCCTGAAACGACTGCAATCAATGACATGTTCCCTGATGAACAACTTTTTGCTGTTTCCCAATTGCCATGGTATGCAGACATTGCTAACTATCTTGCTACAGGTGCAATTCCTACACATTGGAAAAAGCAAGATAAGGATAGATTCTTCACAGAGGTGCGGAAATTTCTATGGGACGACCCATACTTATTCAAGTACTGTCCCGATCAAATCATAAGGAGATGTGTCCCAGATGATGAGCAACAAAGTATCATCTCCTTCTGTCATTCTCAAGCATGTGGTGGCCACTTTTCGGCCAAAAAGACCACAGCGAAAATTCTGCAATGTGGGTTTTATTGGCCCACCATGTTCAAAGACACACATGAGTTTTGCAAAGCATGTGAACCTTGTCAGAAATTAGGAGGAATATCCCGTAGAAATATGATGCCACTCAATCCCATCTTAATTATCAAAATTTTTTATTGTTGGGGCATCGATTTCATGGGCCCATTCCCATCTTCTTTTGGAAATTCATACATCTTGCTTGCCGTTGATTATGTTTCCAAATGGGTCGAGGCCATCCCTTGCCGGAATAATGACCATAAAACGGTCATTCAATTTTTAAAAGAAAATATTCTTTACCGGTTTGGAACGCCTCGAGTCATCATAAGTGATGGAGGGTCTCACTTTTGCAATCGCCCTTTTGCAACCTTAATGAAGAAATATGGCGTTACACACAAAGTGAGCACTCCCTATCACCCACAAACTAGTGGACAAGCTGAGATATCCAATAGGGAGATTAAACACATTTTAGAGAAAACGGTGAATCCCGATCGCAAGGATTGGTCACTTCGACTTATCGATGCGCTTTGGGCCTACCGTACTGCCTTTAAAACCCCTATTGGAATGTCTCCCTATAGACTTGTCTATGGGAATGCTTGTCACTTGCCTGTGGAGTTGGAACATAAGGCGTATTGGGCTATTAAGAAGATGAATTTCAATTCTGACAAGGCGAGCTCGTTACGCAAACTACAATTGAATGAACTTGCAGAAATCCGGAATGAAGCTTATGAGAATGCAAGAATTTACAAGGACAAGACGAAGATATTCCATGATAAGAATATTCTTCGCAAGACATTCACGATAATTCTCGCTTACATCTATTTCCGGGAAAACTGAAATCTCGATGGACCGGTCCCTACATTGTGCAAACTGTCTATCCGTATGGGACTGTCGAGCTGTTGAATCCGAGGAACGGCAACATTTTCAAAGCAAATGGGCAGCGATTAAAGCCGTTCTTTGAGAAATTCCCTTCAGAAGGTATGTCCATACCTCTGAATGATCCTGTGTATCAGGATGATTGATCTCCTAGTCTGATGGAGGTATAGAGTAGTTAGGATTAGGATTTCGCTGCTTTTGTTTTCTTTTTCATAGGTTTGTTAGAAGGAGGAAGAATTCCACTTTTCACTCTCACAGGTACCATCATTCCCCACTCCCTTTATTTTCAAATTGCTCTCATGTTTTGCTCATTGCACATCTTTTACATTGAGGACAATGCAAGATTTGGTGAGGGGGTGTAGGATCTCTTGGATGAATCCAGCGTTTTGCAACATTTCAAGCAATTATGTGGAAATTTTTCGATTTTTCAAAAATTTGAAACTCTTTTGGAAAACACCGGTTCTATGCATTCGAGTTGATATGAGCATAAGAGGAGGAGATATGAAGTGTATAAGGCTGGATGTCTGGAATTCCTCATAGCATAATGGTTTTTATATTCGAACTCCCCTATTTTGTGATTGATAGAAAATCTGAACACTTTTACACCTAGCTCACATTACACGATTTTCATGAGTTGAAGGGATTATGTGATTTATGGATTAGCTAGACTTTGAATTAAGGTATTGAGAAATCAGGCCGGGGTACTTTGTCCATCCTTGTCCATGGGAAAATAATGAAAGATATGGATTTTTAAAAATCCTATCTAATTAAAAAAAAAAGAAGGAAAAGGAAGGATGAAATTGGGAATGTGGAAAAAACGGTGGAAAATTCCGATTAGGGCTACCTACTACCAACCGGGGGATGGTAAAAAGTGGAATGAATTGATAACGGAAGACCAGTAGTTCAAGAAGCTTCGAAGAATCGTTGGATCTCTTGAGAAATGTTCGGAACTCGCATCGATAGCCTGATATAGGCCGACTTGTTTTAAAATCCTCTCATGTCGGATCAAAATCTCTTTTGCCCACAGCTCATACCAACTCGCTCGTTTAAATGACCCCGCGTACGAAAGCTCTTCGTTGCCCACATCGCCGCCTTGTCCATGTGTCGAAACCTTTGCTGCACTGTCTCAAAATAATGGACTGGAGAAGGAGTGTGAGGATCACAAGTAGGCGCAAGGAAAACCATTTCTCTCGGGAGACCCACCCGCTGTTCTCTCCCATCGTCGACCAGTATGGTAGTTAACAACTGCTCGAGGGCAGATGTCCACCTCTTGACTCCGTAGAACTGAAAAGGGCCTTGAACGTTGGATGGTTTGATGCTCGGGAAGGGCCTGTGCCTCGTAAGAGATTTTTTATTCAAGATGACTCGGTCGGTATAAGGGTTGACGATGGAGAAACCGCACATCGTAATGACCTTGCTTCTATTCCAGCCGATCTTCATCCGCTCATTCTTCTGATCAATGAGCTGTGGCGATTGCTCCGCCTGGTCAACTTCCTCAACCGGCTTCTTACCTCGATTTCGTCTCTTCTTCTTCTGACCTTCCTGATCATCCTCGGAATGTTGGCCGCGCACGCTAGAAGGACTTGCCTCAACGACATTGGCAACATCAGTGAACTGACAATACCAAGTAGACCATTCCCCTTCAATCCCTTGCATCGGAGGCTCAGATGTGATGTCCACATAGATTCGCAGTAATACTTCATGGGAGAGTTGCTTAATTCGATAAGAGAAATCCTTCACTTCGGATTCGATTGTCCCAAATGATTGCGAACGACACTCTACCGAAGACGGGTTAGCAGTATCTCCAATCACCCTCTTCTTCCCGCGTCGTATAGACGAAGAGCTGGAAACTTACAATTTGGAAGCTTCGCTAGAAGAACCTGCTGCTGTCGCCATGATTCACTGCAATACGCAAGCAAAAGTACATCAAACAGAAGACTAGTGCATGCAACAGGCAACGCAATAAGGTAAGCACCGCATCATTCAATCACGGATTTCACACACAAAATACTTCAGTAAACACATGCATAAAGTCATGACCCACAGCAATATAGAAACAGTGGAATTCGAGCACACATCCGACAAACAAGCGCGCACATATCATAGCACAGCAAATACAGTAGCAGCCCTACATGTACACTCGGAGTGCGTGCAAATTCGCACTAACCCCAAATGATGCATGTGCACCCGCTCAGAAGTGCACATCATAGAACCGCTTAAAGGAGCAGTTGCAAGCCATAAAAGAACAACATAAGAAGCATATTATGGGCCTCGAGCACTAAATCCCATGCTCCCATTATCAGTTTGACAGCACATGCGCCCATGGGAAGGCAACATGCGCCTACTCCCTCATGAGGAGCTCTCTCACCTCTAAAATTTTACTTTTTCTTAATTCGAAAATGGCAAATGATTCAGTGAGTCCCCTATTTATACTTAAGCCTGGGGACCGATGCACTACACTGGCCTGACATAAGCATCCATCGCAGCGCACCGGGGGGGCACTTCTTGGGGCTCAAATTCGCACCCATTGTAAAACAGTATTCAGCGATCCATCTACGACGATTCAGACCGATTTCGAGATCCTAAATACTCAAAAAATACCAGTGCAAGCTAACATGCGCGATCGTGATCAAAACCTATAAATGCTATTTCGAGGCAGAGTCGGACATGCGGATGACCGCCAAATGATCCGAAACACCCTAAAATCCTTAACCTGCAAGTTTCAAAGTCGCGCGATGCATATCCTTACCGGCGCGCACCAAAACCCGCTCTACCCCTGTCTGGAGCGGACCCAAAGGACCTGAAAGCCTACAGGTACCATTTTAGAGTGGAATCAAACATGCAGATGGCCTCCAAATGATTCGGAATGCCCGAAAAACCTTAACTAGCAAGTTTGAAGTCCTTGCGGTGTATATTTCTACGTACGCGCTTCCCGGAACAATATTCCTATGCAAATAGCCGGTCGAGGTCGATCCACAGAGACTTGTGTAGGAATTCACAAAACACTTCTAATGGTTTCTACTGAAGAACTAACTAAACGAAATTTAGTAATTTGGTGAAGATAGCAAATTTGACCTAAACTGAAGGTAATCAATTAATAAAAAGGCATTAGGGGTTCAAGGATCCACTTGTAGCAATCCTTGATGCTCAATTCGCTGTGGTTTCTCACTTTCTCAACTAGAATCGAAATTAAGTTCTATCTAGTCAGATGATAGAGCAGTTAAAATAAACAATCTGTCATCTGCATGATTCATGTACATGATTCTCTCAATTCAAGCTAGGACTTGAGCACACTCAATTGCATAGGTCAGTCCCAATTCCAATAGATTAAGATCACAACCATAATCATTATTAAATCCTGTCACAAGATAAAACTAGATCATGATTTGAACTTGATCCAAATCACATACGCAATCTTACATACTTCAGAAATTCTAGAAAAATAGACCTTTGGCATGAAGTTCCCACATGAGGATCATAGATCTAGAGCGTATTGAATCCAATTCCTCGGATCATACAGGTCCAGACTAGCTCAAAACAGCTAAGAACTCAAGGAATTCTTCTAAACATCCATGAGCCATCATAAGATTAAGAAAAACTACGTAGAACTTTATTTAAACTTCAAACCATTGTTCTTCACTAATAATCCAACTTGAAACTAAATCAAACGAATTAAAACATCTTAGATTCACTACAAGCTTCACCTCTTAACCCTAGCTAAGAGGTTTAGCCGTTCATGATCCAAGAAAACATGAAAACAACAAAACAAAACATGAAACTAAAAGAACAAACTAGGAATAGTTGTAGAACTCCAAATCCGACTTCCGTCGTCTCCCACCATGCTTAATCACTTCTAGGATGCCTTAGGAACGAGCCCTAGGTCCCCTTTTATAGAATAGTGCGGAGAGTTCCAAATTGTGCAAGAAATCCCAGACTGCGCAGAGAAAATCGGAGCTTGTGGGACACACTCTGTTAAGCAGACGACCGGTCGCACAACCAGTCTGAGCTCCTGGATGACCGGTCTCAAAATCGCAAAAACAGTCTAGTGAGTTTTCCAAAAATTCACACCCAGGCTTTTAATTTAAGGACCGGTCGCACAACTGGTCTGAGCAGTGGACGACTGGTCGTATGACCGATCGTGGATGGTCCAGCAAGCTATGCAGTATGGCCCCTTCTGTTGAGTATTCGGACCGGTCGGACGACCAGTCCTGGGCTATGGACGATCGGTCGGACGACCGGTCTTCAGTGTATTCTTCTGCTTTCTTTCTTCTCTCCTTTGCTTCTTTCCTCCATCCTTTAACGCTTGGTCTTATGATCTTCAATGCTTGTAAATAGTGTCTTTAAACCTTCTATTGATGAATCCTCTCTCTCATTCCTATAACCACAAAACCATGCATTAGTTGGGTCTTTAATCATGTATTTCAAGCATAGTTAGTGATAAAATGGGGTTAGAATATGCATATTTAAGAACTCAACACCCCCCCCAACCAGCATTTTGCTAGTCCCGAGCAAAACATGCATGAAACAAATTTCATTCTTCAAAACCCAACTCTCCATTAGAAACCATGTTTCTATATACTTAATGATATGCGTGTGCAAGAATCAGGAAAACTCAATGATAGAAGTTGAGTCCTTAACCTTCTCATAACATAACAAGTACTTATATGAAATTCCTGTTAATTGATTGATAAATAGAAGAATTCAAACAATTTAACCTAGTGTGCTCGGTGAATGTTCATCTCATGAATTTTCGGGGTTACCTTCCTTATGAATTACTTAAGTTATGGATTCAACGGTGTATAGATCAACAACAAGCCTATGACGGGAATTTGCCTTACCGTCCATCCGACGGCTTTCACACTACGTCCCATTTTTGGCTTTGGTTACGGGTAGACCATCCACCGGTTGGTAATAGGTAGCCCTTTTCGAAATTTTCCACCATATTTTCCATCATTCCCATATTTTCATCCTTCCTTTCCGTTTTCTTTTTCCTTATATCGGATTTTTAGAAATCCATATCTTTCGTTATTTTCCCATGGACAAGGTGTTCGCTCGCCTCAAGTGTAAGGCTGTGATGTAGTAATAAAACTCGGTAAGACCGAGGTCAATCCACAGGGAATTAGAAACAACTTTCAAACTATTCCAGCAACTTAGTTTGCAATAGATATGAGGTTTAATTGGAATACTTATGCTAAAACAGTAACTTAACAAAAACTAGTAATTTAAAGTACTAAGGCATTCAAGGATCCACTTGTAGCAATCCCATGTCAATCCAATCAATCCAAGCAAGATACACAACTAGATTTGAAGTCCTATCTCTCATCTAGTTGGAAAATAAAGCATTAAACACATTCAATCACATTCAAGTTGAACTTCCAAGTTCTAGTCCCATTCAATCAATGTAGACTTCGAAATCATAGCCTTCAGAGTAACAGCCATGCTTATGGACTATGGCTTGCTCAAGGATTACCATAATTCAAATCTAAACAAACACCATATGATAATCTCAGAGAATTGCAAGGAATTCATGTCCGGAGCACATGAACTCTCATAAAACATCTCAAACTATCAACTTAAGGGACTAAAAGATTAAAAATCCAACTTGAATTAAAATTACTTGAATTAAACTGAGTCAAACATGGAAATTAGCTACAAGTTTCACCTCTTAGCCTTAGCTGAGAGATTCTAACCGAGCATTGTCATACTACAACTAAAACTCATGAAAAAACTAGAAAACATAGAAAAACCGGAGTTTGGAGGGTTGCAAACGCTCCATGACGGCTTCCTCTCTCTAGCACCACGTCCCTTGGCTTCTATCATGACCTATGAAGCGCCCCTAGGTGTCCTTTTATAATGAGGACGCTCGGTTGCGTCGAAATCTTCCAAAAACCGCGTAAGGTTAGGCAGTGCGCAGTAATTTTCAGACCCGGAAATAGAAACTGCCTGATTTTCTATGTGGCCGACCGGTCGGACTGGCCTGGCCGACCGGTCGGACTGGCGTGGCCGACCGGTCACGACCGGTCGGACCTACCTGTTTAACGGTCCAGGGAGTACACAGAGAGGGCCGATCGGTTGGCCGACTGGTCTTGACCAGTCGGACAGGGTTGGCCGACCGGTCACGACCGGTCGGACTTACTTATGGTCATTGGTCCAGCAAGCTTCCAGAGAGCACCAACCGGTTGGCCGATTGGTCACGACCAGTCGGACCAACTGGTCCTTCCAGTGGTTTCCAAAGGTGTGGCCGACCGGTCGGACTAGCTGTTCCTCTTCTTTTTCTTCTTTTCTTTATTCTCTTTTCTCCCTCTTTCTTCTTCCTTCTTTGGTCCACCTTGGACCTTCATTCACAGGTACTAAATGGACCCTTTTTTGTCTCCATTGAGTGAAGTTTGCTCTCATCCCTACAATCACAAAACATGCGTTAGATGGGCCTTTTAATCATGAAAACCATGCATATAATGTGATGTAGTAGGCTATGCAATGTATAAATTGGAGGTTCAACACACCCCCAACCTGCTTTTTGCTAGTCCCGAGCAAAACATGCGTGAATAAGTTCAAACCTCCAAACCCAACTCTCCTTCAAAAACCATGTTTCTATCCATTCCAAGACATACAAGTATAAAATTTAGGGAAACTAGGTGATAGAAATTGCAAACTTAAACTCTCAAAGCATAAGAAGTGTCTCCATGAAATTCCCGCTGATTGATTGATAAATAGAAGAACTCGAACAACTTCAACCCAATGTGCATAGTGAAAGTTCATCTCATGAGTTTCTGGGATTGTATTCTTCATAGATCAACTAAACAGTAGATCTCAAGGTGAACAGAGTAACAACAAGCCTATGACAGGAATTTGTCTTACCGTCCTTCCGACGGCTTTCACACTACGTCCCATTTCCGGCTTTGGTTACGGGTAGACCATCCCCCGGTTGGTAATAGGTAGCTCTTTTCGAAATTTTCCACCGTTTTTCCATCATTCCCAATTTCATCCTTTCTTTTCCTTTTTCTTTTAAATTAGATAGGATTTTTAAAAATCCATATCTTTCGTTATTTTCCCATGGACAAGGATGGATAAAGTACCCCGGCTTGGTTTCTCAACAACTTTAAATCACTTCTAGCTAATCCACAATTCGTATAATCCTTTCAACTTATGAAAATCGTGTAATGTGAACTTGGTGTAAAAAGTGTTCAAATTTTTTAGCAATCACAACAATAGGGGAACTAACATATAAAACCATTATGTTAGGAGAAGTTCAAGACTTACAACCTCACACACTTCGTATCTCCTCTTCTTATACTCATATCATCTCGAATGCATAGAAATAAGGTTTTCTAAAAGAGTTTTGAAATTTTAGAAAATTCGAAAAAAAATTGCACATATGATGCTCGAGATGTTGCAACATGCTAGATGAAGAATCTCATCTCACCCCCCAACCAAATCTTGCATTGTCCTCAATGTAAAAAGATATGCAATGAGCATGAACATGAGAGCAATGGTAAAATATGAGAGAGTGAGAACAATAGTACCTGAGAGAGCGATCATGAAAGTCTACAACCCAACAACTAAAGCTACTTAAAATAGTAAAACTAGATAAACTAAACCTAATCTACGGAAAGCAATAAAGATAACAACCCGTCCTTGGAAAAAGAGGATCTCCATCAGACTAGGAGATCGATTATCATTATAACATCCAAAAGGACAAAGTTGAGCAGGATCATCAAGTGGTGTAACAAATTTTTCAGTAGAACTATCCACCATCCTGCTTTGGAAAGTACATAAGTGACATCAATCATTCTAACCCATTGAAAATCCTGCTGAAAAATTTCAGCGGGTTCTTCAACAAAATTGTCACATGTACTAGGAAAGGAGAATTGCATTGGTTGGAAATCATTGAATATGGATCTCCTTTCCTTCTTGTCTGGGCAAAAATTATTCAAGTACGGATCATCCCAGAAGTGTTCTTCGGTTTGAACAAACCAAAGAGATGTGGAGACTTGTATTTCTTCTTCACAAGTCGATATGATCTTCACAAAATCAGATTTCACCGGTGGTTCCACAATTGATTTTTCAGTTTGGTGTTCTGAAGAAGGAAACTTTTTAGGCACCGGAGAGGTCTCTCTCAAAGCCTGTACAATGTCCTGAATCATGGGGTCATCCCAATCCTCAAAGTACGTTAAGCACTCCTCGAATGTATAAGAGACCTCATTGGAGGAAATTTTCAGATTTGGACCCTTTATGTCTTCCTCCTTCTCAGAATTTTGTGTAGGTTGGAGTGGGTCCTCAACCTCTACACTTTCAGAAATTGGTCTCTCTGTAGGCAAGTCAAGCACCAATTCTTCCAAATCCTGCACAACAAATTTGTGTAAATCAGAAATTGGTGACTTGTCAATTGAATTTTTAGAAATTGACACTTCCAAGGTCTTAATGAAATGAGAATTAGATTCATCCTTAGAATGTGTCAAACATGTCCCCAAACTTTCAAGTAGATCATGTTGGAACAACCCCCCATCATCCATGGATTCAATCATGTTTACCTCATGGGGGCCATCATTGTCGTCCAAATCCTCAAAGGGATCAAAGCTAACAACATCTAGAGGATCAAAATTCTACCTTAAAGTGAACTCCTCTTCAACGATTGAATCAATCATATCAACCTCGTGGACATCATCATCATCCTTATGCCTTTTGCCCAAGTAGAACACATTCACCTCCAACGTCATGTTTCCAAAGGACATTTGCATCACTCCATTCCGACAATTTATGATTGCGTATGATGTAACAAGGAATGGGCGGCCTAGAATCACCGGTATTTGGGTGCTCGCATCCATAACCGGTTGTGTGTCCAAGACGATGAAATCTACCGGGTAGTAAAATTTATCCACTTGGACTAGCACATCCTCAACTATCCCTCTCGGTACACGGATGGATCTATCAGCGAGTTGCAATGTGGTTTTGGTGGGTTTTAATTCACCAAGACCCAATTGCTCGTATACCGAGTATGGGATCAAATTCACGGTTGCCCCCAAGTCTAGTAATGCACGCTCAATCCGGTAGTCTCCAATGATACATGAGATTGTAAGACTACCGGGATCTTTGAATTTTGGGAGGGTCTTTTGAGTGAGATTGGCACTCACTTGCTCATTTAAGAAGGCCTTTTGCTACACATTATATTTACGTTTGGTTATGCATAGGTCCTTTAGAAACTTAGCATATGAGGGGACTTGTTTGATGGCATCAAGCAAAGGGATGTTAATCTTGACTTGTTTGAAAATCTCTAGAATATCATGAGAGTTTGGAAGAGATTTTGGGGCAACCAATCTCAAAGGGAATGGTGCTACGGGCTTGTAAACACGTTCCGTTTCTTGTGGGGCTAACTTAGATCCATCCTCATCCTCAAATTTACCGGATCATTAGGCTTGTCAGCCTTCACCGGAATAGATTTGTCAATTTGTTTACCACTTCTAAGAGTGGTGATGGATTTGGCTTGCTCCATGTGTTGGTTGGAAGGATTAGGAATGCTCACTTCATGTACTTGCTTTGGATTGGGCTGAGGTTGGGCCGGAAAGGTCCCTTCCCTAGCATTCAAGCGTCCCTTAATCTCATCAACCGAGACTTTAAGCTCTTGGAACATTTGCTAATTTGTTTGATTGATTTGCGTTTGCCCTTGTATAAACGCTTTCAAGGTATCCTCCATTGAGAACTGAGGTGGGCCATATTTTGCATGGGTGGCCCTCCTTGAGAGTTGGTAGGATTGCCCGTGGGAGTATTCTTCCAACTGACATTTGGGTGGTTCTTCCAACTTGTATTGTACTTATTACCCACCGGTCCATCGAAAGGCGTTGATACCCATATGTGGCATTTGCATGTTCATGTAATACCTCTTGAAATGCAGGGATTGTGGGACAATCTTGCGTAGCGTGTAAATCGGTGTGACAAATCCCACATATAGTCTCAATAGCTTCATTGGACTTTGGAACTCCACTTTTATTAAGTTCCATGGCCTCGACCTTCCTTGTGAGGTTGGCTATCCTTGCATTCACGTCGTCTTCCTCCTTAAGGATATAAATCCCTCCTTTCTCTCTCTCTTGAATAGGCTTGGGGTTATTGGGTTTATCCGAGATATCCCAAGATTGGGCATTTTCAGCCAACATGTCCAAATAACTCCAAGCCTCATCTGGATTTTTGCTCATAAACTCGCCATTGCACTCATCTCTACAAATTGGCGCATATTGGAACTTAATCCATCATTGAAAAAATTTATAATTCGCCAACTCTCATAGCCATGATGTGGGCAAGCAAGTAGGAGGTCCGTAAATCTCTCCCAACATTGGAAGAAAGATTCACCCTCTTTAGCCGAAAAATTCATTATGGCTCTTAGAAGGGTGTTCGTTTTATGAGCCGGGAATAACTTTTTCAAGAATTCCCGGGTCATCTCATTCCATGACCCAATCGAATGTGGTCTAAGAGAGTGAAGCCAATCCTTGGCTCTTTCTTTCAATGAAAAGGGAAAGAGTTTAAGTTTAATGGTATCTTCTGAAACATTGGTGTATTTCAAGGTAGCCACCACTTCTTCGAATTCTTTCAAGTGCAGATATGGTCGGTCAGAGTCTAGCCCATGGAACTTTGGTATAAGTTGAATTACACCCGGCTTTATGTCAATGTTTCCCCCATTTGGTGGTAAAACTATGCAAGATGGTGTAATTGCACGGGCTGGTTGTAGGTAATCCCGCAGTGATCTCATTGGAGGAACGTTATGTACCTCATTCTCTCCTACTCCCTCTTGATTTACGTTTGTAGTTGGAGTAGGGGGGAGGATTCCTTAAAGGTGTTTGATCCATACTCCCCAAATTTTCACAATGTTCTTGGTAGTTTCGGACTCATCTATGGACTGACAATGGTCCAACTAAACCACCTTCTGATTGGAGACGATTAGAGTGGTTATGTTCCCAACGGGACATAAACCACTCAACCAAAAACTGACTAAACCTAAATCCTAGAAATCTGAAATTAATCTGAAAATAGAAAATCTGTAAAAAGCTAAGTTAGAAAGGTATTACCCGATGCGCTTGAACTAAAGAAGAAATCCTACAAAGCAAAATAATTTGTTAGTTCTAAAAATATCAGAAAACCTATCTACTTCTACTTCTACAGCCACTAAAACAATTTGAAAATCGTTATCTAAATTCCTCGGCAACGGCGCCAAAAACTTGTTCGCTCACCTCAAGTGTAAGGCTGCGATGTAGTAATAAAACTCGATAAGACCGAGGTCAATCCATAGGAAATTAGAAACAACTTTCAAACTATTCCAGCAACTCAGTTTGCAATAGATATGAGGTTTAATTGGAATACTTATGCTAAAACAGTAACTTAACAAAAACTAGTAATTTAAAGTACTAAGGCATTCAAGGATCCACTTGTAGCAATCCCATGTCAATCCAATCAATCCAAGCAAGATACACAACTAGATTTGAAGTCCTATCTCTCATCTAGTTGGAAAATAAAGCATTAAACACATTCAATCACATTCAAGTTGAACTTCCAAGTTCTAGTCCCATTCAATCATGTAGACTTCGAAATCATAGCCTTTGGAGTAACAGCCATGCCTATGGACTATGGCTTGCTCAAGGGTTACCATAATTCGAATCTAAACAAACACCATATGATAATCTCAGAGAATTGCAAGGAATTCATGTCCGGAGCACATGAACTCTCATAAAACATCTCAAACTATCAACTTAAGGGACTAAAAGATTAAAAACCCAAACTTGAATTGAAATTACTTGAATTAAACTGAATCAAACATGGAAATTAGCTACAAGCTTCGCCTCTCAGCCTTAGCTGAGAGATTTTAGCCGAGCATTGTCATACTACAACTAGAACTCATGAAAAAACTAGAAAACATAGAAAAACCAGAGTTTGGAGGGTTGCAGACGCTCCACGACGGCTTCCTCTCTCTAGCACCAGGTCCCTTGGCTTCTATCATGACCTAGGAAGAGCCCCTAGGTGTCCTTTTATAATGAGGACGCTCGGTTGCATCGGAATCTTCCAGAAACCGCGTAAGGTTACGCAGTGCTCAGTAATTTTCGGACCCGAAAATAGAAACTGCCTGATTTTCTATGTGGCCGACCGGTGGGACTGGCCTGGCCGACCGGTGGGACTGGCCTGGCCGACCGGTCACGACCGGTCGGACCTACCTGTTTAACGGTCCAGGGAGTACACAGAGAGGGCCGACCGGTTGGCCGACCGATCTTGACTGGTCGGACCTACTTATGGTCATTGGTCCAGCAAGCTTCCAGAGAGCACCGACCAGTTGGCTGACCGGTCAAGACCGGTCGGACCAACTGGTCCTTCCAGTGGTTTCCAAAGGTTTGGCCGACCGGTCGGACGACCGGTCGAACTAGCTATTCCTCTTCTTTTTCTTCTTTTCTTTATTCTCTTTTCTCCCTCTTTCTTCTTCCTTCTTTGGTCCACCTTGGACCTTCATTCACAGGTACTAAATGGACCCTTTTTGGTCTCCAATTGAGTGAAGTCTGCTCTCATCCCTTCAATCACAAAACATGCGTTAGATGGGCCTTTTAATCATGAAAACCATGCATATAATGTGATGTAGTGGGCTATGCAATGTATAAATTGGAGGTTCAACACAAGGATGGACAAAGTACCCCGGCTTGGTTTCTCAACGCCTTAAATCCAAACTTCACCAATTCACAATTCTACATAATCCTTTCAAAGCGTGAGAATCGTATAATGTGAACTAGGTGTAAAAGTGTTTAGAAATTCTATCAATCATAAAAATAGGGGAATTCACGTATAAAACTAGTATCTTAGAGATTGCTCAAGATATTCAACTTTACTCACTTTACTTTTCTTTTTTCTTATACTCACACCATCCTAAATGCATAAAAACAAAGTTTTCCAACGGAGTTTTGAATTTTGAAAAATTGAAAAAGTTCCTATATAATTACTCGAGATGTTACAAAACTCTGGACTTATCCTACTGATCTTACACCCCCAACCAAATCTTGCATTGTCCTCAATGTAAAAGATATGCAATGAGCAAAACATGAGAGCAATTCGAAAATAAAGGGGAGTGAGCAATGATAGTACCTGAGAGGATGAAAAGAGAAATTCTACCTCCTTCTAACAAACCTATGAAAAAGTAAACAAAAGCAACAAAATCCTAATCCTAACTACTCTATACCTCCATTAGACTAGGAGATCAAACATCTTGATACACAGGATCAGTCAGAGGTATGGACATACCTTCTGAAGGAAACTTCTCAAAGAACGGCTTTAATCGCTGACCATTCGCCTTAAAGATGTTGTCATTCCTCGGATTCAACAACTCGACGGTCCCATATGGGTAAACAATTCGTACAATGTAGGGACCGGTCCATCGAGATCTCAATTTCCCTGGAAATAAGTGTAAGCGAGAATTATACATAAGGACTTTTTTATTAATCGTGAATGTCTTACGAAGAATGTTCTTATCATGGAATACCTTCGTCTTGCCCTTGTAAATTCTCGCATTTTCATATGCTTCGTTCCAAAGTTCTGCAAGTTCATTCAATTGAAGTTTGCGCAACGAGCTTGCTTTGTCATGATTAAAATTCATCTTCTTTATCGCCCAATAAGCCCTATGTTCCAACTCCATGGGCAAGTTACAAGCTTTCCCATAGACAAGTCTATAGGGAGACATTCCAATGAGGGTCTTGAAAGTAGTACGGTAAGCCCAGAGTGCATCGGTAAGTCGAAGCGACCAATCTTTGCGATCAGGGTTCACCGTTTTCTCTAAAATATATTTATTCTCCCTATTGGATATCTCATCTTGTCCACTTGTTTTTGGGTGATAGGGAGTGCTCACTTGGTGATTTACGCCATATTTCTTCATTAAGGTTTCAAATGAACGATTACAAAAGTGAGACCCTCCATCACTTATGATGACTCGAGGTGTTCCAAACCGGAAAAGAATATTCTCTTTTAAGAAACGAATGACTGTTTTATGGTTATTATTCCGGCATGGAATCGCCTCGACCCATTTGGACATATAGTCGACGACAAGCAAGATATATAAGTTTTCAAAAGAAGATGGGAATGGACCCATGAAATCGATGCCCCAACAATAAAAAATTTCGATTGGTAAGATGGGATTGAGTGGCATCATATTTCTATGGGAGATTCCTCTCAATTTTTTATAAGGCTCATATGTTTTACAAAACTCATAGGTGTCCTTGAACATGGTGGGCCAATAAAACCTACATTGCGGAATTTTGGTTGTGGTCTTCTTAGCCGAAAAGTGGCCACCACACGCCTGAGAATGACAAAAGTAAATGATATTGTGTTGCTCATCATCAGGCACACATCTCCTTATAATTTGATCAAGACAATACTTAAATAAGTAAGGATCGTCCCATAGGAATTTCCTCACCTCGTTGAAGAACTTATCTCTATCTTACTTTTTCCAATGTGTTGGAGTTGTACCTGTAGTAAGATAGTTAGCAATGTCTGCATACCATGGTAATTGGGAGACTTTAAAAAGTTGTTCATCAGGGAACATGTCATTGATCGCGGTCGTCTCAGGGGAATCGGTGAGAACAAGTCGAGAGAGATGGTCAGCCACTATGTTTTCTACTCCTTTCTTATCACGTATTTCTATGTCAAATTCTTGGAGTAGGTGGATCCATCTTAACAAACGTGGCTGTTGGGGCTCAAATTCGCACCCATTGTAAAACAGTATTCAGCGATCCATCTACGACGATTCAGACCGATTTCGAGATCTAAAATGCTCAGAAAATACCAGTGCAAGCTAACATGCACGATCGTGATCAAAACCTATAAATGCTATTTTGGGGGGAAATCAGACATACGGATGATCGCCAAATGATCTGAAACGTCCTAAAACCCTTAACCTGTAAGTTTCAAAGTCGCGCGATGCATATCCTTACCTGCGCACACCAAAACGCGTTTTACCCCTGTCCGGTGCTGACCCAAAGGGCCCGAAAGCCTACATGTACCATTTTGGAGCAGAATCAGACATGTGGATGGCCGCCAAATGATCTGGAATGCCCGAAAAGCCTTAACTAGTAAGTTTGAAGTCCTTGCAGTGTATATTTCTACGTACGCACTTACCGAAACAATATTCTTATGCGAATAACGAGTCAAGAGGGTCCAAATTGGTAAGGAACTACCAAAATTCACAGCAGATGACCATCGGTACCCCACCCCATTCATTCAGGAGGTCGATCATGGCCTAAAAGCGGCTTGGCGTCAGTGACTTCGGTCTCCGAAAAAGTAGCCCCCCTTTGGAGGTAGCCCGTCGGAGCCTAAAACCTAAAATATTCTAAGTGATGGAACATGCATTTGCTCTCTCTCTATCCACATGCGGATGCCATGAGAAGACATGCATTTTCCCTCTCACCACATGTGCACGAGAGCGCTCTCTCTCCCTTTTTCATATTTTCAAATTTTCAAAAATATCAAAAATCATAAAATATGTGCTAAGTGTGAGCACATGCGCGCACCCAGAGGGCACATGCGCCCACACTAAGTACATGCGCCTAGTGCATAAGCACATGCACCTACACACTCCTCTACATGCGCATGCCCTCCCTTTTCCAGACAACATGCACCCGATACCCGATACCCGATTAACATGTTATAAATACCCCTCCACTCGATAAGACAGGGACGAGATCATCACTCCCAGAGCACTCTTCTTGCAGAGGTAAAAATTCCTCACTGGAATCCTCACCAGGAAAGGGACATGCGCCCATCCCTTCGCCGGATGCCCTCGCCAGAAAGGGATTTCTCCCACCGGAGCAAAATCCCCCAAGTCACATAGTGGCATGCACCCACTCCTTTCTGCTTTGGGAGAAAAAATTCAAAATCCTCCAAGTCCCATGGGACATGCGCTCATCAGCTAGGGGTTGGGCGCATGTGTAATGGCACATGCGCCTGGGGGACTTTTTCTCTTTCTCTCCCATCTTTCTCTTCACTCCCTCATGCCACATGCGCCCAAGTGCGCCTAAGGGAGAGGCCACATGCGCCCAAGGGAGAGGGACATACTCCCATCTCCCTTCCGTTCACTCTCTCTCCTCACATGCATTTGGGGCAGGGTACATGCACCCACTTTAAAGCACATGCACCCACCTCCAACTCCATAGGCGCCCATACACTCTCAGGTGCGCCCAGATGCTAATACTTGCTTGGGATTTTCATGATATGGCCCACCTTCGATGTGGTTCGCTTCCCGATCGCACCAATGATCCTAGACACACATCAGCAATGTTTAATCATCCCCCAGATCAGATTCGCCAACGGTTGAGGTTAGGTGGGCCAAATCTTCAATTTGACCAAAAAGGCCAACACTTAGCCAATATTGCGAACCTCGAAAACCCTTCTGAAAGAGCCGAAATCGAGAGGAATCGGGAGGAATTTGACCGAACCCGAGAGGGAGACTTCTCTCCGCCATAACATGATATATTATAATCATGCACCGCAACAAGGTTATTCAAACTCAGGAGCCCCGAATACCCTAATTAAGTGGTCAGCAGGCCCACTAAGTCATTTTCAGCCCTGGGAAGTGCCATGTCGGCTCGAAAATTGACCCATGCTAAACAAATCGAAATGCGATCGCACTGTGACCCTCGTGGACATATTCTACCCCTATCCAAAGACGATCATGACAGGTATTCACCAAATCCTCCGATCAAATCGTAAACAGGCCCTGGAAAGTGCCCTGATGGCCCGAAAATCTACTAATGCCAAATGAAATCAATCGCGATCTCAAAGACGCGAGGGCAAAATATCGATGACACAAAGATATATACGAAGTAGATTGATCAAATCAAATGCATAATTTTTCTGATACACGGAACATCTAGCATAAATGCAATCCTCTCTCGAGAATACATAAAGCATAGTTACTTTGTACTGTACTCTTTTGCATCCATTGAACGGACTTATTTCATCTTGGATCAAGATACGAAACTAAATCAAAGGGGACTATGGTTATTATCGAAAACCGTAATCAAAAAGTTCTAAAACGTCTGAAATACTTCATCGTTAAGACCAGTTGATGTGCGTCCCAGTCCAAGGCGGGATCCGTCAGTTAAGTGGCTAAGGTAATGAGTGCCTTCCAGTAAGTCACCCGTCCCAACGGAGATGATCACTGGCCCTGGTTGAAGTAAGTGGACACCGTGAAGTGTATCCCTGAAAGTCATATCGTCCATAGAGACGCATCATGACCCTGAGATATACGACTCGGTTAAAACCTTGGTCACACTAAGACCCCATGGAGTGCCTTCCAGCAAGTCACTCGTCCCAACGGAGACGGTCGCTGGCCCTGGTTGCAGTAAGTGGACATCGTGAAGTATATCCCTAAAAGTCATATTGTCCATAGAGACACGTCATGACCCTAAGATATTCGACTCGATTGAAACCCTAGTCGCACTAAGACCCCATGGAGTGCCTTCCAGCAAGTATCCTTAAAAGTCATATTGTCCATAGAGACGCGTCATGACCCTGAGATATACGACTCGGTTGAAACCCTAGTTGCACTATGTAACGACCCGAGATTTTCGACTCTCGTGTATAACACGACAGCCGAATTCCCAAGTAATTTATGGAATAACTAATTTGTCAAATCATAAAATATAGCATTCAAGCACAATGGCGGAAACAATTATCATCTTATTCTATCAAACTTACTACGTCATCATCAATGTTTAAATAAGGGAAACAACCAATATCCATACTGATTAATTAAAATACAAAACCATGTCTTCTCTTGAAGACTTACTACAATTCCATAAATGTATCAACTACTCAAAAGAAATATTTAATAAATGATAACATCAATTAAGTTTCTCTAACGTCGTCATCCGCCATGTGATCGTACGAACCATCTAACTCTTTTCCTTAAAAATCGGGTGTTCAGTACCTGGATCTTCACCTGCATCGTCTAAATTGTGTTTGGGATAGCGTTAAACGCTATCATAGTGGGGAATATTTCCTCCAAGATAATCAATAATAATAATGTACAAAACTCAGAGTAACGCAACACATTAATATCTATATTCAAACAAAACAATCAAGTAAAAAATCTTTGTTAATGCGATGCATGGAATGCATGCTCTGGCTAAGGCACCCTGGCTAGAATCACAATACATGAAGTGGGAGACTCCCTGTTACGACTTCATGCTAGCCACTAGTCACCAGAGGTTCCTGGGACGCACAAGCCCATAGTTTTGCCCGACCACGCGAGAAACGGGACGCTCATAGCCCAAATCTACACGTGACAGTGTACGGGAGAAGTAGGACGCTCTAGCCTATTCTCAATTCCGTACACCCACATGGAGCCAAGTGAATGCATGACTTTAGTTTCACTTTTATTTAAGTGTTTTCGCATACAACCGATTTAAATAAAACTCAATGGTCACTATGGGGAGTCGCAAGCAACCCAGCATAGGCCGACAGCACGGGATTAGTGTCCATAGCACCAACCCCGGCTCATGAGAATTTGTATACCATTAGTGTCCACTCATTGTCCTGTTTTATGATTTCATCATGTCCCAAAAAGCCAATGTTGTACATCATGACCAAATTCATTAAAATACTCACATAATGTATATGGATCCAATCAAGCATCATGTACATGTAAGGATCCATTGGCAATCAATCACTTCATTCTCTCAGTTAAGTCAAGAGATATTCTTCCATTATGGACACCTCTCACGGGTTCCATCTCTCTACATCGAATAAGTTTACCAACTTAGGGACAAAGAGTATGCAATAATGGGATGTCTATATGATGATCTTATACACATATTTCATATATATCACAATATAAAAACCAATGTTACTTGTAACACATAGACTAAGAAAATAAGGGCATAGATTTCACAAAGATAAGTAACACAAATACACATGCTTCTTAGTAAAAAAAAAATCTAAATAAGGAATCACATCATTATATAATGATATTCATTACAAATCCTACATTAAACTTCATATTATATGGATCAGCAATTTAAAACAAAATAACTTCACATGCCACAAAAGAAACTTATGATAATCATAATATTATTAATGAAAGGCTTAAAGGAAAACCCTCACCTTGTGATGGACTTAGAAGAAGAGGGTTGTAGAAGATCCTAGCCGCTGGAAAAATATGAGAAAGAACTCTCTTCTTCTTCTTCTTCTTCTTCTTCTTCTCTCTCTCTCTCTCTACGACATGGAGGCTAGGGTTAGGAGAAGGATTTGGAGGTGCGTAGTAGAAATATGGAGATGAATGTGCACGCGAGGTCTTGTGTAACAACTTCTTGAGGTGGGTTTCTCAAATTTCAATATTTGGGTGATCTATGATCAATTCCAATCCGTTCATCTTATCAAGCTCGAAGAGTAGAGTCAGAATACGTAAATTTCTTGATGATCCACATTCTAGATTGGCCGATCATTCAAAATAGCCTAACGAGTGCTAAAATGGGCTTAATCTCAATTAACGGTCTATGCTTGATGATCAGGGCCCAAATTTTGAAAAAATATGTAGTCATGATAGGCAAATAATTATACAAATTTTAGTGGTTGATTGATGGTGAGAAATGCCTAGATCTGAAATTTCAACTTTTGGCGGAAAAGGAAGGGGCTGGCTTTGTGGTTCAACGGTGTAGGATTATAGATCGGGGTCCAAATTTTGTGTAAAATCGTAGTCATATGAGTATAATAAGTGGTCTAAATTTGAGAAGAGATTGATGGTGAGAAGTGGGTAAATTGAAAGGTTCAAATTTGAGAAGAGTTGGTAACTCGTTAATTTCTAGAACGGGATAACTTCGCGCATAAGAAAGAGGCTTATCAAGGTGGGGCATTCAAATCACACTATTGGTCCATGATAAAGACGATCCAAGTCATTCATATGAAGAGAAATATTTGACTACGACTAACCATCTACTTTCCTCACTCGATGGACATGAAAATCAAGAGTTAAGGGCTGATTTGACAATTGGACCACTTCTACTATGATTTAAGGGCTGAAATTTGACATGTATGGTTAATATGTACCCAAATGCTTAAATCCAGGGTTTTACGTGAAAGTGATCGTCAGAAACTATAATACTTAAAAATGGCATCTTAACTTAAGTTTAACTAATGGCATTTTCGTAATTATCTGAAAAGTGCATGATTTTTTAAATTTGATCTTTCTACGATGTTTATGGGATCATTTTAAGCAACTTTTGTAAAGGGTCCCTTATCGGATCTCCTACGGATGTCCCGCTATTCGCAAATCAATGGTAAATATACGATAATTAATAAAAAATAAATTAAAAATGAATTTTCAAAAATTTTCAAATAAATCTCGAAAATCTGGGGCGTTACACACTAAGACCCCATGGAGTGCCTTCCAGCAAGTCACCCGTCCTAACGGAGACGGTCACTAGCCCTGGTTGCAGTAATGGACACCGTGAAGTGTCTCCCTGAAAGTCATATCGTCCATAGAGACGCGTCATGACCTTGAGATATACGTCTCGGTTGAAACCCTGGTCGCACTAAGACCCCATGGAGTGCCTTACAGCAAGTCACCTGTCCCAATGGAGACGGTCACTGGCCCTGGTTGCACTAAACGAAAACTGTGGAGTGTATTCCTGAAAGTCATTTCGTCCATAGAGACGAGTCATGACCCTGAGATACACTACTCGATTAAAATCCTGATTGTTACTCAACTAGGAACGCCCGAAGGAGTATGGGACCAACATTTAACTGGTCTTAACAATGGCTTAGTCCATAATAAATCCTAGACTTGGTCTCGACGACCATGAACTGGAGACTACAATACCTGACGATTTAAACTACTTGCTCGATCTATCCGAGCTTCATCCCTTTAATATTCCATCTATTGTATAACTGCAATTCATAGTGGAATCTTGTCGCTTTGTGCCGTGGTTTTCTCCCGTAAGGGTTTCCATGTAAAAATCTCTGTGTTGTCTATACTGTGCTTTATTTATATTTATGCTCTTTTAACGCTTTATTTAATTCATTTATGATACATGTGTGCATTTACTTTTTCCTTTTAATCAAGGGTGATCATCCGTTGATGTAATTGAGGGTTCGTGACCAGTTCACAGCCCATAATGTAAAAGATCTCGGAATCTCTGGAATAAAATTCACCTCGCGGTGCTTTCTCGTGCATACTTTGTGATTGCTTATGATTGTCTATGAATGTCTCTATACTCAGAATTCCCCCAGAATGTTGAAATACAGGAAAAAGACTGTTGAAGAGCATGATTTTTCTAGTTCTAACAGTGGCTTAGCATCCTTCGTAAAGAGAAGGTATTTAAGCGCGGCATGGTTGGTGAATATGATGATCTTGGATCCAATCAAGTAGGACCTAAACTTGTCCAAGGCAAAAACTACGGCTAAAAGTTCATTTTCTGTAGTAGTGTAGTTTGCTTGGGCTAAGTTTAAGGTTCTACTTGCATAGTAGATAACACATGGCTTCTTCTCTTTTCTTTGGCCTAACACAGCCCCAATAGCATAGTCGCTCGCATCACACATAATTTCAAAAGGAAGGCTCCAATCGGTGGTTGTATTATGGGAGCACATGTCAACATACCTTTAAGTTTGATAAAAGCATTTTGACAATCTTCACTCCCCTCGAATGAGTTCTCCTTTTGAAGTAGGTTACATAAAGGACGAGAGAGTGAACTGAAGTCCTTTATGAACCGTCTATAAAATCCAACGTGTCCCAAAAAGGACCG
The DNA here is from genome assembly GCA_003013855.2 of Liriodendron chinense. Lineage (NCBI taxonomy): Eukaryota > Viridiplantae > Streptophyta > Magnoliopsida > Magnoliales > Magnoliaceae > Liriodendron > Liriodendron chinense. Next base: position 5,648,819 of record ML058397.1, on the reverse strand, counting down.
CACATCTCGTATGCTCTTGGGTGGTGGAAGGTTAGAGATAAGATCGATTTTAGCTTTGTCCACCTCAATTCCGTTTGTGAGATGATGTGACCAAGTACAATTCCCTTTTGATCCATGAAGTGACATTTCTCCCAATTCAACACAAGGCTCTTCTCTTCACATCTTTTCAACATAGATTTCAAGTGCATAAGGCAGTCATCAAAGCTACAACCAAATACAGAGAAATCATCCATGAAGACTTCAAGAATTATCCCTACCATATCAGAAAAAATACTCAGCATCAACGCTGAAAAGTGGCAGGGCATTAGATAGTCCAAATGGCATCCTTCGATAGGCGAAAGTACCGAATGGACATGTGAATGTTGTTTTCTCTTGGTCCTCTAGGGCGATCTCTATTTGGTTCTACCCTGAATAGCCATCAAGGAAGCAAAAATGGAAATGACCCGCCAACCTTTCTAAAATTTGATCAACAAATGGTAAGGGGAAGTGGTCTTTTTTCGTAACTGTGTTTAGCTTCCTGTAGTCAATGCACATTCTCCAACCGGTGTGACTCTGGTTAGTACGAGTTCATTATTGGCATTGGCGACGATGGTTATTCCGGATTTCTTGGGCACCACTTAAGTTGGGCTCACCCATTGACTACCGGATATTGGGTAAATAATACCCACATCCAATAGTTTCACCACTTCGGCCTTAACCACATCCTTCATGTTTTGATTGAGTCGTCTTTGTGGTTGGCTAGCTGTCTTCGCATTCTTCTCAAGGTGTATGCGATGAGTACAAATCAGTGGGTCTATGCCTTTGAGATCAACAATCGACCATCCAATGGCACTCTTATGCTCTATTAGAGTGGTTATTAGCCTACTATCTTGTTCCTCATCCAAGTGGGAAGAAATCACCACCGGATATGTCTCATCTCGACCTAAATATACATATTTCAACTCACTAGGTAATGGTTTTAGGTCGAGTGTTGGTGCCTTGATATTGGATGGGAGGGGCTTGTTCTCGTTTAAGGGTAAAGGTTCAAATAGTGCCCTCCATCTTTTGTTATCAAGTATTGGCCTCACATTCAAAATGGCATCCATCTCTCGTATTGTGTCATCATTTATCTCATGAGAGTGGGCCAAAACATGCCTCCAAAGGGTCGAAATATAAGGTCAAGGGGAATGTATCCTCCACGAATGATTCAATCAAATTTATCTCGTGGATCTCATCATCAACTTCCCGTGGTTGTTTGCATAAATCAAATATATTCAGCTCAAGTGTCATATTTTCAAATGACATTTGTACAAGCCCATTTCTATAATTGATAATCGCATTTGAAGTAGATAGAAAAAGGCGGCCAAGTATGACGGGAATTTGAGCACCAGTACCTATCACGGGGTGTGTATCCAAGACAATAAAGTTTATTGGGTAGTAGAATTTATCCACTTTGACTAAGACATCCTCAATCACTCCTCTCAGTAGACGAATAGATCAATTAGCGAATTGGAGTGTGGTTTTGGTGGGTTTCAATTCACCTAACCCAAGTTGTTCATAAACCGAGTATGGAATGAAGTTAACACTTGCCCCTAAATCAAGTAAGGCTTGTTTAATCCGGTAGTCTCCTATGATGCATGAGATGGTTGGACTACCTAAATCCTTGTATCTTTGGGGCACCTCTTGTTTGATAATAGCACTCAAATTCTCAGTCAAAAGTACTTTTTTGTGAACATTGTGTTTCCTTTTGACTGTACACAATTCCTTTAGAAATTTGGCATAGGATGGTATTTGCTTTATGGCATCCAACAACGGGATGTTAATCTTCACTTGCTTAAAAACCTCTAAAATTTTTAGGTTTTTGTCTAAAGGTTTGGGTGAAATCTATCTCTGGGGAAACGGGGCAACCGGCTTGTATTGCCTTTCCGGTTCTTTCTCTTGTGGAGTGTTGTTCGGGCTATCATCCTCTTTGGGAATTTTCGGATCATTAGGCTTTGGGGCCTTCACCGGATTAGATTTATCAATTATTTTCCCACTTCTCAAAGTGGTGATACCTTGAACATGCTCCGTATGTTGGGAGGATGAGCTTGCGTCTTGTGTCTCAAATTGGGTCCTTGGGTGAGGGAGAGGTTGGGCAGGAAGTGTGCCTTTCTCCCTAACACTGAGGTGAGATTCAACTCTAGCCATTGAGGTTTTCAAGTCATTGATGGCTTGAGTTGAATTTTGATTAAATTTCAATTTCTCTTGCATGAACCCATCTATTTTCAGAGAATTAGTCTTGTTATACTCAGCTTGAACCAATACAAATGCACCTAACATCTCCTCTAGCGTAGCTTTTGGTGTAATGACTATGGATGGACCTAGTAAAGGTTGAACTTGAGGAGCATTGTTTACATTCGCAGTGGGTCCATTCCTCCAACTGAAGTTGGGATGGTTCTTCCAACTAGAATTATACATGTTTGAGTTTGGAGCACTAAATGGCCGCTGATAATGTTTATGGCATTTGATTGTTCTTGTAAGATATCTTGGAATGCTGAAATTGTGGGACAATCTTGTGTTGCATGTTGATTTCTTGCAAAAATTCCACAAACAATTTCAACGTCTTTTGAGTTGATCGTCTCTCCTTTCTTCAATTCTATGGCCTCGACTTTTCTTGTGAGTCTAGCCACACGTGCACTTATATTATCTTCTTCTGAGAGGACATAAATTTCTCCTTTTTCCTTTTGTTGGCTAGTCTTGAAATTTGTTGGTCTAGATTTATCCCAAGACTGTGCATTCTCGGCCAATTCATCAAGATAATCCCATGCTTCTTCGGCTTCCTTATTCATGAATTCCCCATTACACATCATCTTTACGAATTGGTGTATGGGTAAAGTCAGTCCTTCATAGAAAAAGCTTATAACCCACCAAATTTCGTAGCCATGATGTAGGCATGCATTTAACAAGTCTGTAAACCTCTCCCAACATTGGAAGAAGGTCTCGTCCTCCTTTTGGGCAAAATTCATGATAAGGCACCTCAACATGTTCGTTTTGTGGGTAGGGAAGAACTTTTTAATGAACTCCCTAGACATCTCAGTCCATGTGGCAATTGATCTTGGCCTTAATGCATGAAGCCAACCTTTAGCTTTCTCTTTAAGGGTAAAAGGAAATAATTTAAGTCTCACCACATCATTGATTACATTTGCAAAGTGCATTTTGTAAGACCCGTACCCTTATTTGCCCTCCGTACGCTTAATTTTTGGTGCCGGTACGTCCCGGATGGACCAGATTAGCGAGCCTTGATCGCGACCCTGTTTTAGTACCGCATCGACCCGAGACCTATACCCCGGCGACCGCGTAGGCGCTGCGATTCCAATGCCGCGCGGCACGCCCCATTGCGATACCCGGTGTGAAAGTTATGATAAATCGCGTAATCCGAGGTGGGCCGCGCAACGTGCGTGTGTCGTGGGCCCCACTTGCACAAATCCCTAGATCATGTCAAATCCATCACCATCATTCTCACTTATACCCATCCCATACCCCTACTCTACACACCCCATACCCCCATCCCTCTCTCTCCTCCCAAAGTCAACCCTCACCCATACCTCCCACACCCCCTCCCATGCACCATCATGACCCCCATGATTCATTCTCTCTCTTCCCCCCCCCCCCATACAAGTCCATACGTAGGGGGAGAGGAGAGCTCATTTCTAAACTCAAGAGATTTGAGAGAGAGAGGAGAGAGAAAGAGAGAAAGAGATTTGAGAGGAGAGAGAAAGAGAAAGATTTGAGAGAATAGAGAGAATTGGGTGATCAAGAGAGAGATTAGAGAGATTGAGGGTGGAGATCCAAGCTTGGAGGACCTCAACCATCATTCGGACCGTCCGGATCGTCCGATCATCAACCTGATCCAATCCAACCGTTCATCCTTCGAGGTGAGTGCAAGGGGGACATAAATCCCCCATTTCCTGATTTCCTTTCATTTTCCTTTTTTTTGGGCCCACCTGGTGGTGGACAACCTCATGGATGGATTGGATCATCCATGAATGGGCCCCACAACATAATAATAAATATAATAATAGTAATAATAATAATATATATATTAAAAAAAAAGGAGGAAGTTCACCTGCTGGATAGACAGCGTCCAGAGGACGCTGCTGCCCAGCAGGGCAAGTTTCTTTTGGGCGTTGGGCAGGGTGCCCACACGTGGGACCCACCTTGATGTATGAGTTGATCCACACCGTCCATCTGTTCCTCTAGCCCATTTTAGGGATGGTCAACAAAAATGAAGAAGATCCAGATCTCAGGTGGACCACACCATTGAAAATAGTGGGGCTGATGAAGCCTACTGTTGAGACTTCTTAGGCCCATCGTGATGTTTGTGGACCACATCACCTGCCCAATATTGGGCTTGTTATGACCCCAACGAACTGGGGAACATGATGAATGGGGTGGATCGTCCCTAAGTGGGCCCCACATGAAATAACCACAAAAAAAAAATAAAAAAAAAAAGAGGAAGGAACATCCAGCGTCTGGACGTTCTGACGCTGGAACGTCCAGCGTCACTTGGACGCTGTAATGGGGTCCCCACTCGTGGGACCCACCTTGATGTTTGTGTTCCATCCACGCTGTCCATCGGTTTTCCCAGATCATTTTAGGGCCAGGGCCAAAGGATGAACCCGATCCAAGTTTGAAACGGACCGCACCACATGAAAAGTGGAAACAATGATTCCTACTGTCAGAAATCCTTTGGCCCACCTTAGTGTTTCTAGACTGATTTACATACCCAATATTGGGCTTATTGGGTCCCCCATGAGATGGGGAACCTGATGAACGGAGTGGATCAGCCCCATGTGGGCCCCACTTAATATAAGTACAAAAAAATAAAAAAAGGAAAGAAAATAAGAAGCCGCGTCTCTGACGCTGGTAGTACCAGTGTCCAGGACGCTGGCTCGTGCCAGCTGGTGGCCCACTCGTGGGTCCCACCATGATGCATGTGCTGTATCCACACCGTCCATCCATTTGGGGAGATCATTTTAGGGCATGACCCCAAGATTGAGTCAGATCCAAGTCTCAAGGGGGCCCCACCACAGAAAACAGTAGGGACAGCGGCCCTACCATTGAAACCTTCTTATGGCCCACCATGATGTTTATTTGAGATCCAACCTGTTCATAAGTTCACACATGCAGGGGAGAAGGGAAAACAAAAATATCAGCTTGATCGGGAACTTCTGTGGGCCCCGCTTGTAATAATAACAAAAAAAATATATAAAAAAAAAAATGGGTCGCTGGACAGACAGCGTCCAGGGGACGCTGCTGCCCAGCAGCCTTGTGGGCGCCACCCTATGGGCCCCATTCGTTGGGCCCACCTAGAATGTATGTGCCTTACCTATTCCGTCCATATGTTTTTCCCAGCTCATTTTAGTGGCTGAGCCCAAATTTTAAGCATATCCACACGGCAAGTGGGCCATGCCACGGGACAACAGTGGGAATAATGATCCCCACCGTTGAAACCTTCCCAGACCCACAATGATGTTTATTTGTTACCCAACCTATTCATAAGTGGCTGGGCCCAAAAATTTAAGCATATCCTAATGTCAAGTGGACCATGCCACAGTGGAAATGATGATCTTAAACGTTGAAACCTTTCCAGGTTCTACAGTGATGTTTATTTGCCATCCAACCTGTTCATAAGATCACATGGATATGGATGAAGGAGAAAACACAAATATCTACTTGATTCAAAACTTATTGGGACTAGATGGGTACCACGCTGCCCAGCAGGTGGCCCACCCTATGGGTCCCAACGTGATGTATCTATTAGCTCCACCATGATGTATCTGTTTTATTCATGCTGCCTATCTTGTATGTGCAGGCCCAAGTATGGGGCCGATGTGGTCTCAAGTCGGCTATGCCACGAAAACCTTTACATTTCCAATGGGACCCACCATCCGGGTCCCACTCTCTGTATATATTGGGCCTTTTAAGGCCAATGTTACATGATATGTTTGGTAACATGCTAGTATGATTAGCTTGATATGTCACACTGATAACATGCTTGTATAATGAATATCATGCTCATTCATATGCCCATACGCATCATTTGTATGCCTGTTATGGATCATGATTAACCATAGCATATGCTAGTTGGCTTGTTATACTTAGGGGACCCGTGTGAGACAGGGTCGCCCCACATGATTGCGCAGTATGCGTAAGTTTGGTGCATGATTTGGATTGTACGACTCATGCATTTCGCATTATGTATGTCACGATCGCTTTCACACCCTAGCAGTATTAGGGTGGTGGCCACCATAGTCACATCGTGGTTGGTAGTATTGGACACCGGAAACTTGTTCTAGTACGTGGGCGCTATGGATGTCCTTGGGTGAAAGTCCCTAAACCTTGTGGTACCAGTAGGATGCTCCAACGTTGAGACCGAGTGGATAACATGAGCGCCGGTGTGCCAAATACCAGTAGGCCGCGTCTCCCACTGTGTCGAGGTTGGTTGGAAAGGGGTGTGACCTTATCCGCCCGAGTGCAGTGGGTTGTAAGCTAGGTCGAGTCTGACTAGCTCATGGAATGGGTCCGCTATCGGCGAGCCGGGTGGGCATTGGCATACCACTGACGAGGCGGATATTGAGGTCTTTTCTACTCGCTTGGTTATGCGCGCGATGTGCGGCGGCCAGTATTAGAGTATACTAGACCCTGGTGATGTCCCAAATGAGAACTATTTTGATATGTGGATTAGTTGAGGATTGACATGTTTGCATTGCATCTCTAGCATGTAACACTCGGCCATGTAGGCCCTTGCATCGCATAGCCTTGGGATGACTGATAGCATTCATAAACTTAGTAACTTAGCCCTCTACTACTTTCGCTTACTCTGATATCTGTATACTTGTCATATGCATCACACGCACACACACGCACTCTACTGAGCTTCATAGGAAGCTCATGCGCGTTTGTTTACACTGCAGGTACTAGAGCATATCAGCAGCGTTGAGCGGGGTTCATGTACCTGATATTTTGGACTTCTGATTCATGTTGTATTTCCCTTTCCAGTACTGTACTCAACAAACTTATTAGTGGATATTTGATGATGTTTTATGATTTTGATTATGCTCCTGTACAAAAAAAAATTTACCTTGAAAATCCTCCTGGTAGGATCCCAGGATCGGAACCTGGCACATGAGAGCTAGGAGCCGAGAATGGGGTACTACGGAGGCTGTTGGCACCAAGGTCGGCGATCGGGAATTTAGTGAGCCCGGTCCCTGGGTTTGGGGCGTGACAATTGTGGCTATCACCTCATCGAATTCCTTAAGATGTTGATAGGCACTTTCACTGTCTAGTCCATGGAATCTCAAGAGGAGTTGGATTACTCCCGGTTTCAAATCTACATTCCCTGTATTTTGTGGCAAAACTATGCATGAGGTAGTGCTCGCTCTTGCTGGTTGCAAGTAATCACGTAATGTTCTGGGTCGGGGAACCTTCTCAACCACATTCTCTCCCGTTTCGGTTTAGTTTTGGCCCAAATTTTGATTGGCCATAGGGTTGGGTTAATTTGCAGCCATACTTTCAGACAAAATTGGAGAATTTAAATGTCTCTTAGCACGTGGCTCTCTATCTATTCCTTCTACAATTCCCCCTTCACTAATGAGTCGGTTATTAGAATCCCAAGCCCAATGTGGCATGCAAATCCTAAAAGAATGAAACAAGAAAGAAGAATTCTTCCTTCCTTCCTTTACTTCTCTCTAAGACCGAAGCACAAGGTGTCTTGCAATGGTTGAGCCAGAAGCAAGGATAGAGATCGATTTCTCCTGGTCAATAGGGGTTCAGAGAACTCCCCACCCACTCTTTGAGTCTTTTAAGAAAAGTGCAGAAAAAGAAGGAAGAGGAATAGGATTGAGAAGAGAAATCTCTAACCATAAGGTGATCCAAGACGGCAGTGTCGACCAATAGAAATCAAGGCGGCACAAGGCCAACCTATCAGAGATCCAAAAAGGAGTCTCCACCCACTCTACAAGAGATGAATATGATAGGAATGGATATGGGAAGAAGAAGAGTAAGGTTAGAAAGATAAAACCTTATTTGAGAACTTAAATCCCTCACTTCTTCTTCAACTTCCTAAAATCCCTGCAAAAGAAAAAATCAAAATAAAACACTAAGTTAGTACTATTCCTAAAAACTTCAATAGAAACTATCTTCAGAAATTTTGTTAAAAACTGTCAAAGTCCCCAGTAACGGCGCCAAAAACTTGTTCGCTTCCCCAAGTGTAGGGTTGCGATGTAGTAATAATCTCGGTAAGACTGAGATCGATCCACAGGAACTTGTGTAGGAATTCACAAAACACTTCTAATGGTTTCTACTGAAGAACTAACTAAACGGAATTTAGTAATTTGGTGAAGATAGAAAATTTGACCTAAACTAAAGGTAATCAATTAATAAAAAGGAACTAGGGGTTCAAGGATCCACTTGTAGCAATCCTTGATGCTCAATTCGCTGTGGTTTCTCACTTTCTTAACTAGAATCGAAATTAAGTTCTATCTAGTCGGATGATAGAGCAGTTAAAACAAACAATCTGTCATATGCATGATTCATGTACACGATTCTCTCAATTCAAGCTAGGACTTGAGCACACTCAATTGCATAGGTCAGTCTCAATTCCAATAGATTAAGATCACAACCATAATCATCATTAAATCATGTCACAAGATAAAACTACATCATGATTTGAACTTGATCCAAATCACATACACAATCTTACATAATTCAGAAATTCCAGAAAAATAGACCTTTGGCATGAAGTTCCCACATGAGGATCATAGATCTAGAGCGTATTGAATCCAATTCCTCGAATTATACAGGTCTAGACTAGTTCAAAACAGTTAAGAACTCAAGCAATTCTTCTAAACATCTATGAGCCATCATAAGATTAAGAAAAACTACTTAGAACTTTATTTAAACTTCAAACCATTGTTCTTCACTAATAATCCAACTTGAAACCAAATCAAACGAATTGAAACATCTTAGATTCACTACAAGCTTCACCTCTTAACCCTAGCTAAGAGGTTTAGCCGTTCATGATCCAAGGAAACATGAAAACAACTAAACAAAACATGAAACTAAAAGAACAAACTAGGAGGAGTTGTAGAACTCCAAATCCGACTTCCGCCGTCTCCCACCATGCTTAATCACTTCTAGGATGCCTTAGGAACGAGCCCTAGGTCCCCTTTTATAGAATAGTGCGGAGAGTTCCAGATTGCGCAAAAAATCCCGGACTGCGCAGAGAAAATCGGAGCTTGTGGGACACGCTCTGTTACGCAGACGATCGATCGCATGACCAGTTTGAGCTCCTGGACGACCGGTCTGAGCTCCTGGATGATTGGTCTCAAAATCGCAAAAACAGTCCAGTGAGTTTTCCAGAAATTCACACCCAGGCTTTTAATTCAAAGACCAGTCGCATGACCGGTCTGAGCAGTGGACGACTATCGTATGACAGGTCGTGGATGGTCCAGCAAGCTATTATGCAGTATGGCCCCTTCTGTTGAGTATTCGAACCGGTCGGACGACAGGTCCTAGGCTATGGATGATCGGTCGGACGACCGGTCTTCAGTGTATTCTTCTGCTTTATTTCTTCTCTCCTTTGCTTCTTTCTTCCATCCTTTGACGCTTGGTCTTGTGATCTTCAATGCTTGTAAATAGCGTCTTTAAGCCTTCTATTGATGAATCCTCTCTCTCATTCCTATAACCACAAAACCATGCATTAGTTGGGTCTTTAATCATGTATTTCAAGCATAGTTAGTGATAAAATGAGGTTAGAATATGCACATTTAAGAGCTCAACAGTAATTCTGGCTATAAGGGCGGTGAGGCCTTTGTCTTCAGTATAACCTTCAGTTTGGACGGCTTCTGTAGTGAACCGAATCGTGAACTCCTTAATTGTCTCCCCATGTTGTTGAAATTGCAGTTTTACCGCTTGTAGAGATACTCGGAGATATGTCTATGGACTTAGAGGGGGTGATATGGACCTTTTTCAAATTCTTTTCGCCTACTTATGCAATTTAATAAAGTAAGCTTTGTAAGCAAGAACACCTCGGCTACCAAGCCTTGGTGGGTCCAATCAAAAGACTAGCAAGAGTAAAGCAATAAGCAATCCTAGTCAAGCATGCATAGGTACATAAAAGAATCAAATAATCAAGCTCCTAACCTATGCAACTTGTGTAGACTTATGAGAGTGGATCAATGAGCTCAAATCTGCATAAGTAGTGAAGGTACATCTTGTGTGGGGATGTCTAAAAAGTGCCTAGCATACATTCTTATCTAGTATTCATAATTAAGCAATTAAACTAACAATATGAATGTGCTCAAGAACAATCACAAACACAAGGATGTATAGTGGTTCGACTACGTGTCTACTCCACTCCCGGTTCAAGTACTCAACCCCTTTGAGCACACCGGCATTCACTATCGGAGGTTTTAAATGAGGTTCACCTCTCAACCTTTACACGGAGGTTTTATCGGTTCACCTCTCAACCGTATCCGGAGTTTTAGACATAGGCTAACTCTCAACCTTATCGCACGTTTACTCCCGTGTCGGAGGCTCCCCCTTGGAGACTTAGTTTAGGCCCGGCTGACGGGCCAAGGAACGACTAACGTCCCTGGGTCGAGTTCGAAAACAAACTCTAAAGTGGACTCTCAAATAAGACAACCTACTTGTCGGATGAGCCCCTTGTTTAGCGCCGTATTGGGTTGCTTGATCTTTACTCTCCCGTGCTTCAATCAGCTTCCATTTGCTCCCTCAATCGTGCCGCCGTTGCGTTGCCAATGCCTCAGCCACATTCGATCAAACACCTTGCATGCGATGCCTTGAAAAGCCCAAGGTGCTAGGAGGATGGGTGAATCTCATACATGGGATGTGTAGGTTGTTCCAACTAGGAGATTCACCTAGAGAGTCTTCTAGAGGTCTTGGACAAAGGATATACCTATGTGGAATAGTGTCACACCTCTAGATTTGAGAGAGGAATCAAGTCATCTCTTGATAGCATTTGAATGCCCATACTTGTGTTTGAAACACAAGGGATATGACTTGAAAACCTCCTCTTTGAGGCCCCAAATGATGTATAAGATGAGTATGGAATGGGCTCTCAAAAACTTCTCTCGTATGCCCAAGAATGGAGCCCCATATATATAGAAATGAGGGCTCCAACGGCTCTAAAACGGGCAGAAAACGGTCATAAACGACCTGTCCCGACCGGTCACGACCGGTCGGAGTCCCCTGCTGCAAGAAGCCACAAGCACAAGCCATATTCACTGGCCGACCGGTCATGACCGGTCGGCACCCTTCACTGGACAGCCAATACTCATTAGGCCGACCGGTCATGACCGGTCGGCCACTCTATCTGGACAGGCTGTGGACTCCAAGCCGACCGGTCATGACCGGTCGGTGCCCTCTGCTGGCCAAATGGGATATCCAGGCCGAATACACTGGCCGACCGGTCATGACCGGTCGGCCCTCCTTGCTGATCTCCTTCTATTATGAAGGCCGACCGGTCCTGACCGGTCGGCTGGCCTTGTAAATGCAGCAGGAATGCTGGCCGACTGGTCTTGACCGGTCGGACCAGCCTGGGTCCCTTACACATATGCTGAATCACCTCTTTCTTCAGCTGTAGTTTTAGGCCAAGGTGGGGATGTTCAAATGGGACACCTAGGGCTTATCTATGATGACTAAATGTACTCCAATATGGTCAAGGTCATCAAAGATACAAAGGGAATGGGTTTTGGTCAAGGTTAAGGCACCAAGGCATCACTTTTACCTGAAACTCCTTCCTTGATGCAGCCGGTCCGTCTTGAGTCTTCGGTCTACGTCTTCTTTGGGCTCAACCGACTCTAGACTCACTGACGTAAGTGATTGACAAACAAGGTGCACTAGTATGCCACGGAAAAGTGCACTAACAATCTCCCCCTTTGTCAATTACTTACAAAAACTTAACCTACCAAAACAAAATACATGTTCAAGATATTACAAAGATACTGAATAAATTACAGGACTCTTGACATGCCTAAACTAAGCTGCTCCGCTTCAGTTTGCTCCCCCACAACCTGTCAATCCCTGCATCACAAAAACATAGCAAACTAGTTTTGGTGGGATTTGATCTTTCTCCCCCTTTTTGTTAGCAATTGACAAACTATTCTCTCCCCCTTAATGATATACCAATGAGGTTTAAGGTAAGAGGAGATAGTGTGTCGCAGTTATAACTATAAGTACATGCTAAAAGGAGAGAGTATAGGGTGCATGAATCATACATACATGGAGCAAGCTAATAAACATGATTAACAAGAAATGTAACTATTCAGGCAAGATTAATCATGCAATTGGTCAAGGATATACATTTGCAATGAAGCACAAAGGGCATATAGCCCAATCAACCAACCTCCCCTACTGGTATATCAAGACCAATACAAAGCAAAGATTAACATACATGAAGCATAAAACTCAAGGTGGTTAGCTAATCTAAGCAAGATGACAATCTAGCAAGCAAATGTATCAATAAAAACAAAGCTAAATCATCAAAATTTGGGCGAATGAGGCTTAAATCCTCTGATTTGTCCATATACACAGAAATGAGGCTGAAATCCTCAGATTTACCAATAAAAGCATAACTAGCTACCCTTTCTTACCATGATGAGATTAAAAAGCCAAAGGGTAGCAAAGTTCCACAACACCCTCATAGAATGTAGCATGAGGTGAGGGGTTGGGAACACCTTCTCCTAGAAGGGATAGCTGTTGGGATCCCCTCTTAGATAATCTGGTAAAGGGGTCGTGATGGAGGCCGAGAGAGCAAGATCTTTATGTTGGCTCTCATCATCAGATTCGGACTCCTCCGTATCATCCCAAGTAGCAGTCATTGCCTTTTTTCCTTTCGGTTTAGGCCCTTCCGGACATTCCGGGGCAATATGGCCGCGACGACCGCAACCGTAACAACGGAGGGATGAAGGTATGGATGATTTTCCTTTATGTTTATCACCCTTCTTGTCCTTTTTGTCACGGCTATTCCCTCTATCAAATTTGAGGAATCTCTTGAATTTTTTATTTAATTTCTCTTCCTCATCATCCTCATCATCGCTATCATCCTCCGACTCACTTTTGATTTTCTTATGTTTGTGAGAGGACTTGAAAGCGATGTTTTTCCTTCTAGAGGGGGCTTTAAAGCCTAGCTCAAAGGTTTGTAGGGAACCTATGAGTTCTTCAACTTTCATTGTGTTTAGATCCCTACACTCTTCAATGGTGGTGACTTTAGAAGAGAACCGTTCCGGAAGAGATCTCAGAATTTTCCTACAAAGCCTATGTTCCGGAACCGGATCCCCTAAGCCCCACATATCATTTGTGATTTTGTTCAGTTTGGTATAAAATTCAGTAAACGTTTCATCCTCCTCCATAGTAATATTTTCAAATAGAGTGGAGAGGCGCTGGAGTTTAGAATTTTTAACAACATTTGTTCCTTCATGGGTAACTTCAAGAATATCCCATGCTTGTTTACTGGTAGTGCAGTTTTGGATCCGACCAAATTCTTCTCTTGATACTAAACAAAATATGGCATTCAAGCCTTTGGCATTATTAATACGTTGAGCTTTTTCATGAGCAGTCCACAATGCCTTGTCTTTTGGCTTGAGAACATCCGGCTCACCCTCCTTAGAAATAGTTACCATTGGGGGTTCATATCCAAAATCAACAATGTCCCTCACATCCGAATCAATGGATTCCAAGAAGATGCGCATTCGGGCTTTCCAATATGGATAATTTGACCCATCAAAGAAAGGAGGCTTAGTGACGGATGAAGAGTCCTCTCTAGACATATTTTCAAGTTTCTCTTTATGATCTACCTCTAGGCAATTAAGCCCTTAAAGAGGAACCCGCTCTGATACCAATTGAAATTGCGGTTTTACCGCTTGTAGAGATACTCGGAGATATGTCTATGGACTTAGAGGGGGTGATATGGACCTTTTTCAAATTCTTTTTGCCTACTTATGCAATTTAATAAAGTAAGCTTTGTAAGCAAGAACACCTCGGCTACCAAGCCTTGGTGGGTCCAATCAAAAGACTAGCAAGAGTAAAGCAATAAGCAATCCTAGTCAAGCATGCATAGGTACATAAAAGAATCAAATAATCAAGCTCCTAACCTATGCAACTTGTGTAGACTTATGAGAGTGGATCAATGAGCTCAAATCTGCATAAGTAGTGAAGGTACATCTTGTGTGGGGATGTCTAAAAAGTGCCTAGCATACATTCTTATCTAGTATTCATAATTAAGCAATTAAACTAACAATATGAATGTGCTCAAGAACAATCACAAACACAAGGATGTATAGTGGTTCGACTACGTGTCTACTCCACTCCCGGTTCAAGTACTCAACCCCTTTGAGCACACCGGCATTCACTATCGGAGGTTTTAAATGAGGTTCACCTCTCAACCTTTACACGGAGGTTTTATCGGTTCACCTCTCAACCGTATCCGGAGTTTTAGACATAGGCTAACTCTCAACCTTATCGCACGTTTACTCCCGTGTCGGAGGCTCCCCCTTGGAGACTTAGTTTAGGCTCGGCTGACGGGCCAAGGAACGACTAACGTCCCTGGGTCGAGTTCGAAAACAAACTCTAAAGTGGACTCTCAAATAAGACAACCTACTTGTCGGATGAGCCCCTTGTTTAGCGCCGTATTGGGTTGCTTGATCTTTGCTCTCCCGTGCTTCAATCAGCTTCCCTTTGCTCCCTCAATCGTGCCGCCGTTGCGTTGCCAATGCCTCAGCCACATTCGATCAAACACCTTGCATGCAATGCCTTGAAAAGCCCAAGGTGCTAGGAGGATGGGTGAATCTCATACATGGGATGTGTAGGTTGTTCCAACTAGGAGATTCACCTAGAGAGTCTTCTAGAGGTCTTGGATAAAGGATATACCTATGTGGAATAGTGTCACACCTCTATATTTGAGAGAGGAATCAAGTCATCTCTTGATAGCATTTGAATGCCCATACTTGTGTTTGAAACACAAGGGATATGACTTGAAAATCTCCTCTTTGAGGCCCCAAATGATGTATAAGATGAGTATGGAATGGGCTCTCAAAAACTTCTCTCGTATGCCCAAGAATGGAGCCCCATATATATAGAAATGAGGGCTCCAACGGCTCTAAAACGGGCAGAAAACGGTCATAAACGACCTGTCCCGACCGGTCACGACCGGTCGGAGTCCCCTGCTGCAAGAAACCACAAGCACAAGCCATATTCACTGGCCGACCGGTCATGACCGGTCGGTACCCTTCACTGGACAGCCAATACTCATTAGGCCGACCGGTCATGACCGGTCGGCCATTCTATCTGGACAGGCTGTGGACTCCAAGCCGACCGGTCATGACCGGTCGGTGCCCTCTGCTGGCCAAATGGGATATCCAGGCCGAATACACTGGCCGACCGGTCATGACCGGTCGGCCCTCCTTGCTGATCTCCTTCTATTATGAAGGCCGACCGGTCCTGACCGGTCGGCTGGCCTTGTAAATGCAGCAGGAATGCTGGCCGACCGGTCTTGACCGGTCGGACCAGCCTGGGTCCCTTACACATATGCTGAATCACCTCTTTCTTCAGCTGTAGTTTTAGGCCAAGGTGGGGATGTTCAAATGGGACACCTAGGGCCTATCTATGATGACTAAATGTACTCCAATATGGTCAAGGTCATCAAAGATACAAAGGGAATGGGTTTTGGTCAAGGTTAAGGCACCAAGGCATCACTTTTACCTGAAACTCCTTCCTTGATGCAGCCGGTCCGTCTTGAGTCTTCGGTCTACGTCTTCTTTGGGCTCAACCGACTCTAGACTCACTGACGTAAGTGATTGACAAACAAGGTGCACTAGTATGCCACGGAAAAGTGCACTAACAGTTGTTGCTTCAGATCCATTAAATGAGATGCCGGCTTTTTGGTGCGAATGCTTTCCATGAACTGAGGAAGAAAAACCTCCGACAATTGGGAGAAGAATCCGATAGATCGAGGTTTCAGGCCTCGAAACCATGTACGTGCTGCATCCTTTAGAGTTAAGGAGAAAGCCCTACACATAATTTCTGAACCATACCCTTCTAGCTCCATGAGAGACTTATACATCTCCAGATGTTCGAGAGGATCGCCGATGCCCGTATACGGGATGATGATAGGCATTCGGTATTTCTTAGGCAAGGGAGCTTCTATAACCTCGCGGAAGGGAGATTCCGATTGATGGATTGATGCAAGAGCAATAGGTGGGAGGTTAGACCGATATCGTTGCTCCATATCGTCAAAGCGATCCTGGATTCTCTTGAGATCTCCTTCCCATGATAAGGTGTAACTTGAAGTCTCGACAGTAGACCCCTGGGATTGTTGTTGCCGGGAGGTACTAGAGTGTATAGATTGTGGAGGAGGTACCAGGACTTGATTGCCGAGTGGCATTTGATTTGAAGGAGGATTTGGTTGGGTTCGCGGCTCGCCTGGAGAATGTCTGGAAGCTACTGGTACAGGTCGCATCGGCAGCCCTTCTGGAGGTTGTTGTTGTGGTTCCGAAAAGTGTTGATCAAACTGATTGGATAAGGTTTGAAGCTCAGCTTTGAGAGTAAGAAGTGTGTTTTCGACGAAACGTATAATGTCATCTTGACTGCCGGATACATCGTAAAATGGATTTTGTGACGGCAAATTGGACTTACCCGAGGGCATGCCCGTCGAAGCAGTCTGAGGAAGATTAGATGCTGGTTCAGGGATGTCAGGAGGAGGTAATGTCTGTCTTGAAGTGGAAGGATGAACCATCTTTTTGGGAGGCATGGTGGGAGATAACGATCAGTGATGAGAATGGCTAATTCTGACTACCTATTTCCCACAGACGGCGCCATATGTTTACGTCTAATTTGGTAAGAAGATCCTCCAAACGTTCACCTTCCTTTGAGCAAGCTTCCTATTAAGCTCTTAATTGTGTATATTCTAACCCCAATTCATCACTCATTATGCAAGGTTTTCATGATTTAAAGACTAATCCAATGCATGTTTTGTGATTGCAGGAATAAGAGTGGACTTCACCCAATAGGAGACCAAAAGGATCTACTTAGGAGCTTTGGACGAAGGTCCAAGGTGGACCAAAGAAGGAAGAAGAAAGAGAGAGAAAAGAAAAGAAAGAAAAGAAGAGAAAAGAAGAAAATATTCAAGGGCCGACCGGTCTAGACCGGTCGGCTGACCTGCCGGCCCTTAGTGAAATATGGAGGGCAAGGGACTAGTTGGTCCAACCGGTCCAGACCGGTCGGCCAACGGGTCGGTGACCCTACTGAGCTTGCTGGATTGTTAAAGGAGATGGTCCGACCGGTCGGCCAACAGGCGCTGTGCACGCTGGATAGATGGGATTTCCAATCCGACCGGTCGGCCACATGCAAAATCAGCAGTTTCTGTTTTTTGCGCCGATTTTCTCTGCGCAGTGCGTAGCTTTACGCAAATTCTGGAAGTTTCGAATGTTGCGGAGACTCCTCACTATAAAAGGACACCTAGGGATCGTTCCTAGGGTATCTTAGAAGAGTTTGAGCAAGGTGGGAGGCGGCGGAAGTGGATTTCGGAGTTCCACAACTCCTTCTAGTTTGTTTATTGTTTTTATGTTTTTCTTAGTTGTTTCATGTTTCCTTAGATCATGAACGGCTAAACCTCTTAGCTAGGGCAAAGAGGTGAAGCTTGTAGTGAATCTAAGATGTTTCAATTCGTTTAAAATTGGTTTTAAGATTGGATTTCATGTTTATGAACAATGGTTTGAAGTTTAATACAAGTTCTAAGTAGTTTTTCTTAGTCTTATGATGACTCATAGATGTTTGGGAGAATTACTTGAGTTCTTAATGGTTGTGTGCTAGTCTAGACCTGTATGATCCGAGGAATTGGAGTACGCTCTAGTACTATGATCTTCATGAGGGAACTTCCTACCAAAGTTCTACTTTTCTGGATTTTTGTTGTATGGTGGACTGTGTATGTGATTTGAATTAAGTTCAAGTCATGATTTAGCTTTGTCTTGTGACAGGCCTTAATGATGGTTATGATTAAGAACTTAGTCTATTGGAATTGGGAGTGACCTACGCAATTGAGCATGCTCACCCTAGCTTGCATTGAGTGAATCATATACATTGTTCATACATATGGCAGGTTGTTTGGTTTAACTGTTCTATCATCCGACTAGATAGATCTTAATTTCAATTCTAGTTAAGAAAGTGTGAGACCACAGCGAATTGAGCATCAAGGATTGCTACAAGTGGATCCTTGAACCCCTAGTGCCTTTTTATAATTGTTTACTTCAGTTTAAATTCAAAGTTGTTGCTTACATCAATCTCCTACAAATCTGGTTGTTAGCTTCTTAATAGAAACTATTGGATGTGTTTGTGAATTCCTACGTAAGTCCCTGTGGATCGACCTCGGTCTTACCAAGTTTATTACTACATCGCAACCCTACACTTGGGGAAGCGAACACTTCCCTCCGAACCTGAAAAAAGAAAGGAGAAAACTGAGGGTGGCCGGCGTTCGGCCGTTGGCCCTCCGAAGCTTAAGTCAAACGAGATATGGTTATAAAGTGAAAAGCTGGATATGAGCTTAGGAACTGTGTGTCTCTATCATCTGTGAAGCCATATCTTTATATAGATCCAGGTGATCCAATCTTTTACGCAAGCCATTAGGATCACTGCTAATTTTAAGGGATTAGATGCTTATCTTATTAATCCTTAAATGGAGGGGTGACCTAACAACCTTGGACATCTAACTGATTACGTCTCTTGATGGAGATGCTCGGAGTTATGGATAAGGACAAACCAAAATTGATCTGTACAGACTGATACTAAAAGGCAACGATTATTCGCCTCGAAGATAACTTCGTTTAACAACCTTAAAGTGGGCTGCTCGCATGTTGATATACGATCCTTTTCGATGACCACGAACCGAGCTGCTCGCATGCGAAACCTGGCAGCACAGTGACCAAGGAGTAAAGACAAACGAATTATGAGAATGCCCTCATCCGATGACCACCGACCAAGCCAGTTCGCATATTCGGGAGTGTATACCATACTTTCACGATATGCGAGCTTCGACCATAAGGGCTCGTAGGTTAAACACCATAAACTAAAAAGGCGCTCGCGGGTCTTGAGTCTTTGATATCTTCAACCACCACTTTTCGACTATAACAATATGCAACCAGCGAGCGTCTCTCCATAAAAGTCATGACCAAACCATCTGACTAGTGAGCCTTCTTGCTCACGTCTTGTATATCACTCAAACCTGCGACCGCCTATACGCTCCTGTCATATGAGCAGCTCCCGTCATATGAGCAGCCCCCGTTATGTGAGCAGCTCCCATCATATGAGCAGCCTCCCGTATGTGAGCAGCTCCCGTCATATGAGTAGCCTCCCGTATGTGAGTAGCTCTCGTCATATGAGCAGCTCTGCTCTTGGTCGTTGAGTGGGGAGGCCCTCGTTATGTGAGCAGCTCCCATCATATAAGCAGCCCCGTCATGTGAGCAACCCCGTCATATGAACAGCCCTGGTCTCTGGTCTTTGGTCTCTGGCAAGGACATCCCTCGTCTCATAGTACCAGCAGCCCATATAGGCCGGTTTTAGCTTGTTTCTATTCATATCTCCGAACATCTCCATCAAGAGACGTAATCAGCTAGACGTCTAGAGTGGTTAGGCCATCCCCTTACCTAAGGATTAACAAGATAAGCACCTTATCCCCTGAAATCAGCAGTGATCTTAATGGCTTGCATAACAGACTGGATCACTCGTATCTGTATAAATAAATGGCCCCACAGATATAAAGGTACACAATCTCTAAGCCTACGTTTCACACTTCATCTTGCTATCAAGTCACCTTTGACTTAAGCTTCGGAGGGCCAACGGCCAAGCGCAGGCCACCCTTAATTTTCTTCTTTGGCTTTCAGGTTTGGAGGAGAGCTCACTTCGAGAAGAGCATAAGTTTGGAAGAGACCTGTTACCAGAATCTGACATCAACAGTATCTAAGTTGATCTTTCCCTCATTCAGGTGACATTTGAAATTCTACCTCTAATTTCATATGAAAGTCCATTTTAGATGACTTTACCAACTTAAATGTCATCTAACCTATATTTGTCTACCTTTTTTTATAGGATATGGGAAAGGTGTACATGATATATGTCGATCGAAAGCCCGATATTTATTTTAATTGGCCAGAATGCAACGCACAAGTAGTAAGATACATCATGGCAATGTTTAAGTCCTACCGCACATACGAGGACGCTTGAGATGCATGGAATGCCTTTGCTGAGAATTTCCACTATACCGATGTCCTAGCTGTTGAACACCCGAGAAATTTCGGAGATGAAATGCTGGATCTACCTCATGCCGCACCAGAATCTGCTCGTGCGTTTGAAATTGGAGAGAGCAGTGGAATGGCTGATGATATGGGGGCCTCACTTGGTCTTATATGTAGCATAATTGTGATTGTCCTGGTAATCCAACTTATGCTCTTCAATTGATATGACATAGTGGATGTGGGGTACATAGGGCTGTCTGTTGTTTGCTGGATATGATGTGTTTCATCTACCGAATATATATTAACTTGTTATGATGATGTATGTGTTTGGATACTTGTCTGGTTCAACCACCCCTTCAAGACTCTATGGACCGAAAACTAGGTTTGATTTTGATATTTTGGACAAAATGTAGTTGTGACCGGTGTTTTTTCAATGCTATATCTTGAATAGTATAGGTTTATTTTTTGTAGTTATGCTTGTGGTATACATGTGTTTGGATCGATCAGATGTGATATAAACCTCTACATGTTAGATGCTCACGTAAAAAACCTAGTGGACTGCAAGTGAGTGTGTGTGTGTGTGTGTGTGTGTGTGTGTGTGTGTGTGTGTGTACAGTTGGACCATCAATATCTTGAATATATGATCTACCGTGATTGCTCCCATGCTGTTGGACCCACCCATGCTGCTAGACCCTGGTCGTAGCCATTGCTGCTGGTCCCACCCATTTTGTTGGACCGTGGTTGCACCCATGCTGTTGTACCCAACATGCAGTCACCCATATCGACTTAATATTGTATAAAATCATTGTTTTAGATACTTAACAGTCAAGATCTCATTTCAATCGAGATATGGAGGACCAACTAACAATTGTTTCCATTCTATTTACCAAAATGCCTTACGAAACAAACATTGAGAATTGATTATGATGATTGATTTCTGAATTAACCATCTCTACCAAACATGTGAATTGAGAGAGGAATTCAGTTTGACTTCTAAGGCATTTATTCGAGTAAATAATGATTACCACCTAACCTGCAATTACAGCCACATTTCCTAGGGTACTGGTAGAAAAATCCAGTAAAAAATGGGCCGACATGGTATGATGTGATTGGTTCACATGGCATGATGTGCCAGCTGGACCTCTGCAGATGCATCCAAGCTATAGCTGTACCACACTCTGTAGTGTCGGGCGAGTTAACAGGGAGCCAATTCAAAATTGGTAAAATTGTTGTCTCCTTTTTTACAAGCCAGATGGGGGTGATTCCATGACAGTTGAAAAGATAATTATCAAACTAACCTAAAATCAGGTAACTGAATTCCTTCAATTACAGATTTAGATCGAATGATATAGGTTTTTTCTGTTTTGGATGGTGTGTCGTCCATTCTCCATATCTGCCACAAGTTTCCCGTGTTGCCCTCTAGCTGCAGGGACCATATTTGGTTCCATTAATCAGCATGTGAGTAGCGCATGCATTTTTCCATCGTTGTCCACGACATGAATTTTTTTTAGTAATACTGCAACTTGGACCATTTTGGAAAGTAGCAAAACAACAGAAAAAAAAATGGCAAGGTAAATTTTTTCTACTGCCGAAGCACATGTACACAAGTTTACTCAAGCATGTCACCAAAACCAACCGTTCTTCACATCTTTCTTTTCTTTTCATTTTTTTTCCCCTTATCTTACAGATAAATGATACTGTATCCACACGATCTGGAGCGTCCTCATCGTCGACAGTTGCCGTTATACTTATTTAACAAATGAGAGCCAATGCATATGCTGTGACCTGAGGAGCCATTTCTAACAAATGGCACCCATGATTTTTTGATCCACACCCTTAATCAGATGGGCCTCACCATGGATGTACATTTGCTAAAAAATCTCCCCAAACTTAAACAGATACATACCCACATGGGTCACACACAAATAAACGGTCAACAAAAGATCATATACAGCAACGATATAAACGATCTGGACCTCCTCCCTTACGTCACGATTCCGCGTTTTTCTGCCACTTTCTTCTTTTATACTCTTTTTCCTTTGTCTGCAAGCCCAACGAACATGATTACATGAGAGATAACCATCGAGCGGCCCCGATCGTCTCTCCCTTTTTTTTTTTTTTTTTCGTTTTTCTCGCTATCTCCATCTCTCTCCATCTTTTCCTGCTGCTTAGCTGTCCGAAAGCGAAAAGGCATTGGAGGAAGAGTGTCGGTAGAGGTCGTAAGGGGCCCACAAGGTATCCAACGGGCAAGGGCGCTTGGAATCCAATCGCAGCCATGGTTTACCCTTGCCGCTCCAATGAAGCAAGCTGACCGGACCTGGATGCAGATTCCGGCACAGCCCTTCCAGATTATCTCCTCCCAGGCCGTGCTGATTCCATCTGTGGCCCACCCCTCTTACATTACCTGCGAAAACCAGAAGGAACGGTGGAAGCGATCCTAGCTCGTATATCCTCACCCTCTTCTGTATCCTCATCCACCCCTCCAGCTTCTCCGTGTACCTCCCTCCTCTCCATCTCTCCAGATCTATCACCATCACACCCGTGTTGAAGTAGCACGGCCTCCTTCCCTCAAACGCATTTGACAGAACCGGATCAGCCCAGAACTTGTGCGTGAAGTAGTTGGTGAAATTCGCGTGGCAGTACTCGGGCGCCCCTAACACCCGCGGCCCCAGATCGATGCTCCACAGCTTCGCCACGTCGTCTACCACGACCAGATCCGAGTCCAGGTAGATGACGCGGCGGACGCCCGTCGGGAGGAGGTCGGCCAGGTACATCCTGGCGTAATTCAGGGGTTGGTCCAGCGCGCGGCGGATGGAGGAGGAGATCTTGCCGTTGACGAGGTTGGCGTCGAAGTGGTATAGGTGGAAGTTGAGGTACGGGAATGTGGAAAGGATGGTGCGACAGAGGCGGTGGGAGGATGCGAGGAAGTGGAAGACGATGTTCTCAGGGCAGGTGGCGTGCTGGAGGACGGAAAGGACGGCTGCGATGGAGCCGCGGAGGTAGAAGGTGTCGAGAGTCATGGCGATGTGGATGACAGAGGGATGGTGATGGGCGTGTCTGTCCTGGGGGGGCCACACCACATTGCCGCACTCCATCCCGTTTCGGAATGCCGGGGCTTCTCGGAACTTGGGACTGTCAAGTCGGTTCGCCCAGCTTCGTTTGACGCCTGTTGACGCTACGACGACCTGGAAGAAGACGATGAAGAAAATCAGATGAAGGTTGAAAGTAACGGACGCCATTGCGGATTGGAGTGGGTTGGGTTGGAGGGGGAGAGGAGAAAATATAGAATAATGATAATAAAAAGAGGAGGTCACGGCTAAGATAAGGGAATCGGTCGGTCAAATAGCCCAGAGGAACATTTATTTACGCTTTCATTCAACTACGGGCCCATCAATCTCACCGCACGGCGGGACAAGTGTGAGAAATCCGACGCGGATTGCGGGACTCGAATTGGGTAGTGACCCCTCCACCACCCAATTCGCTCTATGGGCACACTATGTTGCATATATTTTATCCACGCCGTCCATCCATTTTGCCATCATATTGTAGGACATTAGGCATATACAAAGCTCGAGTGAACCACCCCCACGGGAAAAGAAGTGGGAATTGAATGACTACAATGAAGACTTCCTAAGAGCTGCGACAATGTTTAGGGCGTGTTTGGATTGTAGACTTCTTCACTAACGTAGTGTTTGGATTGTAGACTTCTCCAGTAATGTAGGGTAAAATTTTCATTATTACTCATAGGTGATGAGGTAAATCAGGTTGTCAAATCAAAAGAATTTATGGGAATGCACCAGACAAAAGGTACTTTGAGGCACAATTTCATGGCCTCCACCATGATGTATGTGTTATATCCACACCAGCCATTCATTTTGTTAGAGCATTTTATGGTAATAGAAAAAAATTGAGCCACATTCAAAATGAAAATTAACCACAACAGTGAAGCAGTTGGGATTGAATGTCTGCTATTAAAAAGCTCCTGTGGTCTACAAAAGTGTCAGATTAAGCTAATATTTAGGTTTAAGCCCTAAAATAATATTGCAAAATTAATGGACGGTGAGGATATAACACATAATAGGCAAGTTACATCCATGTGTGTTTTTTTAGGGAAGTACATTACAAGCATGTAGAAAAATTAAAGCTATTAGAATTATATCCAGCTTTACTTTTGACTACCCTATTAACCATAATCATTATTATTATTATTATTATTTTTACGGTGAACCACACAGCATTACCATGGAAGTCAACAATCCAAACGTGCCCTTACTTGCCAGCCAACCTATACAAATCACGTAAACCTTGATGACGGAAAATCACAAATATCAGCTTGATCCAAAACTTTTATAGCCCCTAAGAATTTTTTAAGGGTATATTTTCTATCCCATTGTTTCTTAGGGTGTGATTTCCCTATTTTTGAGCTCGTGCCTTAGAATGAGCTAGCAAAATTTATGAACTATGTGGATAAAACACATATATCTTGGTGGGGCCTCAAAGCCAACAGCCTTGGGTAGTGGAGGGGTCCTTGCCTAATGCGCCCAATTCGAGTCCTGGATTGCATGGTGGACTTGCAGCCTGATGTATGTGCTTTATCCCGGTTGTCTATCCATTTTAGCCACTCATTTTAGGCCACGTGCCCAAAATTAAAGCACATTCAAAACTCAAGTAGGCTGCATAAAAGGAAACAATAGATACAACTACATCCAATGTTGAACCCTTCCTAAGCCTATGGTGATGTTTATTTGTCATCCAACATATTAGTAAAGTTATACAACCCTACTTAAATGAAAGGAAAACACAAATATTACCTTGTTCCGAAAAATTTGTGCTCCTAGTAATTGCTCAACGGTAGGGGCATTCAATCTCCATTGTTTCCTGTGGTGCGGTCTACTTGAGATTTGGATATACTTCAATTTTAGGTCTAAAATGAGCTAGCAGGATGGATGGATGGCACGTATAAAACATATATATAACAGTAGGCTCCACAGAATCCTGCCACT
The DNA here is from genome assembly GCA_003013855.2 of Liriodendron chinense. Lineage (NCBI taxonomy): Eukaryota > Viridiplantae > Streptophyta > Magnoliopsida > Magnoliales > Magnoliaceae > Liriodendron > Liriodendron chinense. The sequence continues at coordinate 5,623,552 of ML058397.1, read as the reverse complement.
ACAAAGGTGAGAGGTGGAGGGTCACCATGCCATCTTCGCGTATAGGACTCTACAGTGTCCACCATGATGATTTTATCCATGTCATCCATCCATTTTGCTAGCTCGTTTTAGGCCATGAGCTCAAAATTGAAACATCACAAACTCAAGTGGACCACACTTCACGAAACAATATTGGGATTATGGTCCATCCATCTTGCTAGCTCATTTTAAGCCATAAGGGAAAAATTGAAGTATATCCAAAGCTTATGTGGACAACACCACACGAAACAATGGGATTATGGTCCATTCATCTCGCAAACTTGTTTTAGGCCATGAGCCGAAAATTAAAGCATATCGAAAGTTCAAGGGGGCTACACCACACAAAATAGTGGGATTATGGCATCCATTGTTAAAACATTCCTACAACTCAAAGTGATGTTTAGTTGCCATCCAATTTGTTCATCAGGTCATGCCAATGTGGATGAAGGGAAAACAAAAATATTAATTCGATCCAAAACTTCTATACTCCCAAGAAGTTTTCAAGGGTATGTGTAAGGTATTCCGAGATTAAATATGGTCGTTGGACAATGTAGGCTAGGGGGAAAAATTAAGGTTGGTCCATTATCAAGAGAAAAATAGGTGGCTAGAAAAAAAAGTTTAATGTTCGTTAAAGGCATTGCCCGTTGTACCCTATTTCTGACCACGCTCAGAAGGACAAACAGGGAAAAGACACGTAGCATTGCACAAAGGTGGTGCAGTACCCGTGTGATCCATAAAGTCACGAGGAGCGAATTTTCTAAAGCAATAGATGGTGGCAGGAGATTGGAACACATCATCCAAAAGGTAAGTGGTCGAAGCAAGCATTGCAGAGTTCGAATTGTTACAAGAAGATAGAGTCTAAAGGAATTTCACTAGTCATAACAACCGAGTAAATGGGGGATCTAGATGGTTTCCCTTAGTCTATAAATAAAAAAAGGGGTCTCACACCAATCAAACAAACAAACTCTATTTATCATTTATTTAGCTTATATTAGTGTAATTCGTAATCTAGGAGTAGCTGTAATCACTCATCTACACTCACTGGACAAACTTAATCTTAATTGCTTGCTTAGCCTGCTGGACAATCTATCTCAATACAATCAATTCTCTTTCTACAGAATTATTTGTTCGACAGTCGATCTACTCGACTGTCTGTCACTAGTATCGATTTCATATATGGAAAAAATCATTTTTGGTGAAAGGCAAGGCACAACCTATTTTTAGAGGACGAACGCTACACTCCATCAATCGCCTAATCATTGTGAACTTATTAGTGAGTGGCTGGATAGGTGAGTGACCTCTTCAGGTTTTGGTCATATACGATCGAGCACGACATATCTGCCTATTTCGGTGCTTGGGGTCAAAGTTGAACCGGTTGGAATCGAGCCGCACAGTCAGTTCTGGCACATTCGTGCACACACCAAAAGCGTGTTGGAGGCGTTGATTCGATCGATGACTGACACTACCCTAAATTTTAGGATGCTCATTGCTTGCAATCCCCATCCTAAAATGTAAGTGGCCCGACAGTGATGTTTGTAAAATCCACTCAATCCATCCATTTTGATAGCTCACGTTAGGACACGAGCAAAAAAATGAGGCAAATGTAAAACTTTTTTTTTTCTTACACATGCACCCAAACCGCACACACAATGACACACTCACACCACAATGGCTTTTTTTTATTTTTTATTTTTTATTGTTATACCACAATGGGTACCGGAACCCATGACCTTGTGTTAAAACTTTTGTGAGTTTACCATTGAGGCATGGGTAAGGATCGCAAATTTAAAACTTAAGTGGGTCACACAACAGAAAGTGGCAAGGAAAATGCCTACTGTTGAAACCTTCCTGGGTTACCGTGATGTTTGTATGCCATCCAAACTTATGCCATTCCCACTTGGATGATATGAAAACACAAAAATATTAGCCTAATCCAAAACTTTTGTGGCCCCACAAAGGTAGGTGTTCAATTTTCATTGTGTTTGGATCATATGGCCTGCCGAGTTTAGGATCTTTCTCATTTTTTAGCTAGCAAAATGGACGGACGGGTAGATTTCTCATAAACATCATGGCGGCCTAAGTTTCTGACTCACAGGTCACAAGCAATCCTCCGGGTTCACTGTGTAATGAATGGATGCAGATGGCCTACAACCAGGTGTTGCACTTGGTGGAAGCCACCATGATGTACATGTTATATCCGATTCTCTATCCATTTCATTGCCTAGCCAAGTATGAGGTACATAGTGGCTCGCCTGCTAGCCCAGCTGGAAGATGCCTAGGGATTTCAACCGCAGGTGGGTAGGTGCATTGTATGACTAATCGTGTGCGCGTTGGGAGCGAATTAGATGTTACCCTGGTAACACCTTAGTGGGTGTTACCCCTACCGTGTGGGGCCCATATTGATGTATATTTTATATATCTATGCCGTCTATCTGTTTTCTCATATCATTTTAGGATATGATCCGAAACCTTAAGAATATCCAAATCTCAGGTGGACCATACCACTAGAAACAGTGATTAATAACCATTAAAACGTTTTGTGGGCCACAAAAGTTTTGGATCAATCTGATATTTATATTTTCCCTTCATCAAGACCTTACTGACATTATCAAGAGCTTGGATTGCAAATAAACATTACCAAAACCTTACTTTGGGCTCTTTAGAATTTTTAATGGTGGATCACTCAATCACACTGTTTCCAGTGGTATGGTCCACTTGAGATTTGGATCTGCATAATTTTTGGAACCGTATCCTAAAATGGACTGTATAAACGGATGGACGGAGTGTATATACAAAATATCATCCATGTGGGCCATACGGTAGGGGTAACACCCACTAAGCTGTTCCCGGGATAACACCTAATTCGCGCCCGTGCGCGTTGCGGGATTGTATACTGAGTTACTCAAGATGCTTTTTTACCCAACTCAGCTAACTTTGTTATGCCCACTGTAAATGCATGTGGTTTATCCACACTGTCCGTACACACTGTCCGTCCGTTTTGACATATTATTTTAGGGGTTGAACCCAAAATCGAAACATATCCAAAGCTCAAGTGGACCATACCATAGGAAACAGTGGGAATAATGATTTCCACCATTGAAACCTTGCTAGGGCCCACAGTGATGTTTATTTGTCATCAAACTTATTCATAAGATCACACAGACATGGATGAAGGGAAAACACAAATATCAGCTTGATCTAAAACTTCAGTGGCCCCCAAGAATAATTTTTCAATGGTAGATGTTCAATTCACACTGTTTCCTGTGGTGTGGTCCACTTAAGCTTTAGATATGCTTCAGTTTTGGGCTCAAGCTCTAATATATATTTGATAAAATGGATGGACGGAGTGGATACAATATGTAAATCGTGGTGCACCCTGTGGAGTTTACTAAGCATATGAGTTTGTACGTATATAATTCACTTCTAATTTTATCCTCACTGTTTCCTGTGGTGTGCTCTACTTGAGCTTTGGATCTGACTCGTGTTTGGCTGATGTCTTAAAAAATGATGGATGGGGAAAGTGGATATAACAAATACATCACAAGGGACCGCGGGCAATCTCCTTCCTGAACAAATGGCCTTTTATATTGTTATTTTTTTTCAAGAAGAGATATTTGATATCATACGATGTGGAGTATAACTATTGTATCTAGTTCAATCCAAACCACTCAACTGTTGGACCAGCATAATTCAGAACAGATGATCGCAACTGTGTTACTGTTTGTGAAAATAAAAAAATAAAAAAAAGGAAAAGGACAAGAAGAGCGGTGACAAAAATGAGAAATAACGATTTTATCCCAATTTAATTGGTGGGCCACACTTACAATGGTACTGTTTGACGTATGCACGTGCCAAGTTCAGGGCCGATAGGAAGATGCTAGCAGAGGATATGATTTTTTTTTTCTTTTTTTTTTTTAATTTTGAGAGTAAGTATTATTTTATTAATGGGGTATTAAAAGGGAACCAGAGGAATAGGAATATAATGTGTTGGACAGGCTGGAAAGACGCGTCTTTTGTCTGTGACTGTTTTCGAGTGAGGGAAAGATTGGCAGGTTGTCTTCTGCCTTTTTCTTCCTCAAATTATGCCGCCCCAGCGACCGCGCATAAAAGCAAAGCCTTGCCTGTCCTAAGCTAGCAGAGTAAATGCCTTGCGGCAAATATCGCCTAGACCAGTAAAATATCATGATATTTTCATGCTATACTTATCAAATATGATAATATTGCGATAATTTTAAAATTTTAGCTGTTTTGTTCCATCTCTGGGTTTCAAATTCGGTAACGTGCGGCTTGAGTCCAACAGGAAAACTTTGAGCCCAAGCGCCAAGATAGGGCCTAACCTTATATGATCAAGATACGAGAAAATCAGTTGCCTATTCAATCACTCATAAGATGTTGTTTAAAATAATTAGGTGATTGATCATTGGAGGATAGGATCCGTCCTCCGTAAATTGGTCACACCTTACCTTCCATATGAAATGACTTTCCAAACACAATAGTAGACCAAAGGAAAATACTGCCAATCGACCATAGGAAACAACTACAAAACACCTTTCCAAAAGGAGAACTGCTTGTATTAAAATAGAATTTCATCCAGTATATGAGCGTAGACTTCGATTACTACTAAAGATTATAGCTATTAGATTACTACTACTAATATAGAACTAGATTGCTGATTACGCTAAGAAATGTTAAGGACTGGTTATTCTAAGAAACATAAAGTATAATTGATTTGATTGGTTTGTTTGATTGAGTTGGTATGAGACCTTTGTTTCATTGAACTCCTTCGCTATTTATGGACTTCCTTCTTCCCATGTTCGACAATTACAACAACATTTTCAGCACTACTCTGGCCTTTCAAATTCTTCCTTCTCTTCTTGACACCTGTCCTGGTAACCGTTTGCAAAGCTCTTCTCATTCAACCACGTCCTACCTTTAACGGCTCGACCATGCTCAATCTTCGGATGACATGTATCACTCGAATATAGCTAGTTGTTATCTTCGCAAAATACGCTTTGCATATCCTCACTAATCTCATGCATGTTGTAGATCTACTACTCGTGCAACGACCTGTGTCCCTTCTTGATTGGCCTTCCCAGGAACGGTAAAAAAATAGGGTACAACATTGCCCCCCACGTCACTTTGCCTTTAAGTAAAAGGTGAAAACAACGTTGGCTCGTTGTTCAACATTAAAAATACTATCAACCTTTCTTTCCACGTGTCAGCTCCCTGTAGACACCCCACCCCAAGCTGAAAGGATGATTGAACAGCTAGATGGATGATAGTTCGTACCCTAATCTGTGTCCCAAACCCTAGGCCAAAACCCAATCAACTCACCCATCCAAACCCTAATCCATACCTTAAACCCTAGGCCAAAACCCAGTTAACTCGCTCATCTAAACCCTAATCCATGTCCTAAACCTTAATTCAAATCCAGTTAACTCACCCAGCAAGACACCTTGAACTGTAAGCCCAGAAAACCCCCTTAGGAAAAACTAGGCCGAAAACTTCCTAACGGATCAACCTGGTGAGTCAACTCACCCGGTCAACCCAACCCTTCTACACAGTCAAATCACCTAGTTAAAGACCTAAATTAAACCTATAACCAAGCCTAGGTCCCACCATTAGCCTCGGAGCTTAGTTGAACCAGAAAGTACACTGTTGAGTGCCTAAATGTGTATATTCTAACCCCATTTCATCGTCAATTATGCATGGTTTTTAAGCTTAAAGACTACTCTAATGCATGGTTTTATGATTGTAGGAATGAGAGAGACTTTGCCCAATTGATGACTAAAAAGATCCATTTAGAGCCCTTGGATACCCAAGGGGGGCCAAAGAAGGAAGAAGAAAGAAGACCAAAGAAGGAAGAAGAAAGAGAGAAGAGCCACAATGGGGCCAGACCGGTCAAGACTGGTCGGCCAAGAGGGCCACGACCGGTTAAGACCGGTCAGCCATGGGTAGAGCCCCCTCTCAAACACGCTGGACTGTCCACTGGACAGGTCTGATCGGTCTAGACCGGTCGGGCACCCTATTGTGCTCTCTGGACTGATCAAAGATAGGTCCGACCGGTCAAGACCGGTCGGCCAGTGTATTGCGGCTGAAATTTAGCAACTTCCTATTGAAACTCCGATTTTTGTGCGCAAGTGCGTAAGTGTTGCGCAATCTGGAAGATTCTGAGGCGGTAGAGCCTCTCAAGTATAAAAGGGGACCTAGGGATTATAGCTAAGGCATCCTAGAAGAGAGATCTACGAATGTGGGAGGCGGAGAAAGATGGAATTGGAGTTCCACAACTCCCTCTAGTTTGTTGCTTTTTAGTTCATGTTTTTAGTTGTTTTCATGTTTTCTTGGATCATGAACGGCTAAACCTCTTAGCTAGGGCTAAGAGGTGAAGCTTGTAGTGACTCTAAGATGCTTTAATTTGTTTGTTTTCGTTTCAAGTTGGTTTATTGAAGAATAATGGTTTTTAGAAGTTTGAATAAAGTCTTAAGTAGTTTTTCTTAATCTTATGATGCTCATGGATGTTTGGAAGAATTGCTTTAGTTCTTAATTGTTTTGCACAGTTCTAGACCTGTATCCTCCGAGGAATCGGATTCAATGCACTCTAGACTTGGATTTTCATGTGGGAACTTCAAACTAAAGTTTTACCTTTTTGTTCTAAATTCTGAATTATGTGTTGATTGTTCATATGATTTGAATGAAGTTTAAATTAGTTATGCTTTGTGATAGAGTTTAATGATGATTATGATTGTGATCTTAATCTATTGGAACTAGGATTGACCTATGCAATTGAGTGTGCTCAAGTCCTAACTTGAACTGAGGGAATCATGTATATAAATTACACATATGACAGATTGTATGTTATAACCGCTCTATCATCCGACTAGATAGGATTTGATTTCGATTCTAGTTGTGTAATTGGGAAACCATATCGAATTATGCATCAATGATTGCTACAAGTGGATCCTTGGACCCCTAGTGCTCTTTTTTATTGATTACGTTCACTTTTAGTTTAAGAATTCTAGGTACATTCAATTCTAGAAATCTATTTGGTTAGCTCTCAATTAGAGAATATTAGAAGTAATTTTGTGAATTCCTAACAAGTCCCTGAGAATGATCTCGGTCTCTACCGAATTATTACTACATCGCAACCCCACACTTGGGGAAGCAAACAAGTTTTTGGCGCCGTTGCCGGGGATTTCAACGGCTTTTACAAAATTTCTGAAAATATTTTCTATTTGAGATTTTTAGGAGTCTTACTAACTTAGTTTGTTTGTTTTGTTTTGTTTTTGTAGGGATTCTAGGAGTAGTAGTCACTTCAATTAGATTTTTCTAACCCTTTTTATTCTTTTACTTTTCTGAGATTTGCATGCCAGATTGGGTTCGGGATTCTAATAACTGACTGATTAGTGAATGAGGGATTGTTGAGGGATTTGATAAGGAACCCCATGCTAAGAAACGTTTAGATTCTCAATTTTTTTTTTTTTCTAAAATTATGGTTGAGAATCAACCCGATCTAAGGCCTAATCAAAATCTTGGCCAAAACCAAACTGAAACATGTGAGAACGAGGTTGAGAATGTTCTTCGACCTAGAACTTTTTGTGATTACTTGCAACCTGCAAGAGCGAGTACTTCCTCATGCAAAATTTTCCAATATAATGCAGGGAATATTGATCTAAAATCGGGAGTAATCCAACTCCTTCCCAAGTTCCTTGGTTTAGATAGTGAGAGCGCATATTAACATCCTAAGGAATTTGATGAGGTGATAGCCACGTTACACTTTGCAAACGTATCTGATGATGTTGTGAGACTTAGGTTATTTTCTTTTTCTCTTAAAGAGAAGGCTAATGCTTGGCTTCATGCATTAAGGTCAAGATCAATCGGCACATGGATTGAGATGACTAGGGAGTTCATTAAAACGTTTTTCCCTATTCATAAAAATGAACATGTTGAGGCGCCTAATCATGAATTTTTCTCAAAAAGAAGACGAGACCTTCTTCCAATGTTGGGAGAGATTCAAAGACTTATTAAACATATGCCCACATCATGGCTATGAAATTTGGTGGGTAATAAGCTTTTTCTATGAAGGACTGACTTCGCCCATGCACTAATTCGTAAAGATGATGTGCAATGGAGAATTCATGAATAAGGAAGCCGAGGAAGCATGGGACTATTTTGATATCTTAGCTGAGAATGCACAATCTTGGGATACAACTAAACCAGCAAATCTCAAGATAAGCCAACAAAGAGAAAATGGATGAATCTATATCCTCTCCGAAGAAGACAACATAAGTGCACGTGTAGCTAGCCTCACAAGAAAAGTTGAGGCTATGGAATTAGGGAAGGGAGAAAAGATTAAGGAAGTTGAGAATATTTGTGGAATTTGTTCCGGTAACCAACATGCTTCTGGTTGGAGGAACCATCCCAATTTCAGTTGGAGGAATGGGCCATCAAAGAATGTAAACAATAACCCAAAAGCTACGCTTGAGGAAATATTGGGTACATTTGTCTCGGCCCAAGCTAAGTACAACAAGAATAATTTTAACAAAATAGATGGGTTCATGCAAGAACAACTAAAATTCAATCAGAATTCATCTCAAGCCATCAATTATTTGAAAACTTCAATGGCTAGAGTTGAATCTCATCTTAGTGTTAGGGAGAAAGGCACGCTTCCTGCCCAACCTCTCCCTAACCTAAGAAGCTAATTTGAGATACAAGACCTCAGCCCATCCTTCCAAAATACGGAGCATGTTCAAGCTATCATCACTTTAAGGAGTGGCAAAATAATTGATAAATCCAATCTGGCGAAGGCCTCAAAGCCTAATGATCCGAAAATTGCCAATAAGGATGATATCTCGAACAACACTTCACATGAGAAAGAACCGGAAATGCAATACAAGCCGATTGCCTCGTTTCCCCAAAGGTTGATTTCACCCAAACCTTTAGATAAAAATCTGAAAATCCTAGAGGTTTTTAAGCAAGTGAAGATCAACATTTCTTTGTTGGATGCTATAAAACAAATACCATCTTATGCCAAATTTATGAAGGAATTATGTACAGTCAAAAGGAAACACAATGTTCACAACAAAGTATTTTTGACTGAGAATTTGAGCCCCATTATTAAACAAGAGGTGCTCCAAAAATACAAGGATCCAGGTAGTCCTACCATCTGATGCATCATAGGTGACTACTGGATCAAACAAGCTTTACTCGATCTTAGGGCAAGTGTTAACCTCATCCCATACTCGGTCTATGAACAACTTGGGTTAGGTGAATTAAAACCCACCAAAACCACACTTTAACTCGCAAATAGATCTATTCGTATACCGAGAGGGATGATTGAAGATGTCCTTGTCCAAGTCGCTAAATTCTACTATTCAGTGGATTTTATTGTCTTGGATACACATCCTGTGATGGGAACCGGTGCTCAAATTCCTGTCATACTTGGCCGCCCTTTCTTAGCCACTTCAAATTCGATTATCAATTGTAGAAATGGGCTGGTACAAATATCCTTTAGAAATATGACACTCGAGCTGAATATTTTTTATTTATGCAAACAACCACGGGATGTTGATACCGAGGTCCACGAAATAAATCTGATTGAATCATTCGTGGAAGACACATCCCTCTTGACATTCTATTCCGATCCCTTGGAGGCATGCTTGGCCCACTCTCATGAGATTGATGATGACACGATAAGAGAAATGGATGCCATTTTGGATTCTATGCCGGTACTTGATAATAAAAGATGGAAGATACCATTTGAGCCTTTGCCCTTAAGCGAGAACAAGCCTCTTCCATCCAATATCAAAGCACCGAAGCTTGACCTAAAACCATTACCCACTAATTTGAAATATGTTTATTTAGGTCGAGATGAGAATATCTGGTGGTGATTTCTTCCCACTTGGATGAGGAACAAGAGAGTAGACTGATAGCCACTCTAATAGAGCATAAGAGCGCCATTGGATGGTCAATTATGGATCTCAAAGGCATAGACCCCCTGATTTGTACTCATCGCATACACCTTGAGGAGAATGCGAAAACATTTAGGCAACCACAAAGACGCCTCAATCCAAACATGAAGGAGGTGGTTAAGGCCGAGGTGTTGAAACTATTGGATGTAGGTATCATTTACCCAATATCCGATAGTCAATGGGTGAGTCCAACTCAAGTGGTGCCTAAGAAATCCGGAATAACCATTGTAGTCATTGCCAACAATGAACTCGTGCCAACCAGAGTCACTACCGGTTGGAGAATGTGCATTGACTACAGGAAGCTAAACACAGTTACAAGGAAAGACCACTTCCCTTTACCATTTGTTGATCAAATTTTAGAAAGGTTGGTGGGTCATTCCCACTTTTGCTTCCTTGATGGGTATTCAGGATATAACCAAATAGAGATCGCTCTAGAGAACCAAGAGAAGACAACATTCACATGTCCATTCGGCACTTTTGTCTATCGAAGGATGCCGTTTAGACTATGCAATGCCCCTGCCACCTTTCAGCATTGTATGTTGAGTATTTTTTCTGATATGGTGGGGACGATTCTTAAAGTCTTCATGGACGATTTCTTTGTATTTGGTTGTAACTTTGATGAGTGCCTTATACACTTAAAAACTATTTTAAAAGATGTGAAGAAAAGAACCTTGTGTTGAATTGGGAGAAATGTCATTTCATGGTTCAAAAAGGAATTGTCCTTGGTCACATCATCTCACAAAATGAAATTGAAGTGGATAAGGCTAAAATCGATCTTATCTCTAACCTTCCACACCCCTAAAAGTGTACGAGATGTGCGGTCCTTTTTAGGACACGTCGGATTTTATAGGCGGTTCATAAAGGACTTTAGTTCACTCTCTCATTCTTTATGTAACCTCCTTCAAAAGGAAAACTCATTCGAGTGGAATAAGGATTGTTAAAATGCCTTTGACAAACTTAAAGGTATGTTGACATGAGCTCCCATAATGCAACCACCTAATTGGAGTCTTCCTTTTGAAATCATGTGTGATGCGAGTGACTACGCTATTAGGGCTGTGTTAGGCCAAAGAAAAGAGAAGAAGCCATGTGTCATCTACTATGCAAGTAGAACCTTAAACTTAGCTCAAGCAAACTACACTACTGCAGAAAAAGAACTTTTGGCCGTAATTTTTACTTTAGACAAGTTTCGGTCCTATTTAATCGGATCCAAGATCATCATATTCACCGACCATGCAGTGCTTAAGTACCTTCTCTCTAAGAAGGATGCTAAGCCACGCTTGTTAAGATAAATCCTCCTATTTTAAGAATTTGACATAGAAATACATGATAAGAAAGGAGTAGAAAACGTAGTGGCTGACCATCTCTCTAGACTTGTTCTCACCGATTCCCCTGAGACGACCGTGATTAATGACATGTTCCCTGATGAACAACTTTTTAAAGTCTTCCAATTGCCATGGTATGCAGACATTGCTAACTATCTTGCTACAGGTACAATTCTATCACACTGAAACAAGCAAGATAAGGATAAGTTTTTCAATGAGGTGAGGAAATTCTTGTGGGACGACCCGTACTTATTCAAGTATTGTCCCGATCAAATTATAAGGAGATGTGTGCCGGATGATGAGCAACACAGTATCATCTCCTTTTATCATTCTCAGGCATATGGTGGCTACTTTTCGGCTAAGAAGACCACAGCTAAAATCCTGCAATGTGGGTTTTATTGGCCCACCATGTTCAAAGATACCCATGTATTTTGTAAAACGTGTGAGCCTTGTCAGAAATTGGGATGAATATCTCATAGAAATATGATGCCACTCAATTCCATCTTACCAATCGAAAATTTTTTATTGTTGGGGCATTGATTTCATGGGTCTATTCCCATCTTCTTTTGAAAATTTATATATTTTGCTTGCCGTCGATTATGTTTCAAAATGGGTCGAGGCGATTCCATGCCGGAACAATGACCATAAAACAGTAATTCGTTTCTTAAAAGAAAATATCCTTTCCTGATTTAAACACCTTGAGTCATTATAAGCGATAGAGGATCTCATTTTTGTAACCTCCTGTTTGATGCTTTAATGAAGAAATATGACGTAAATCACAAGGTGAGCACTCCCTATCACCCACAAACAAGTGGATAAGATGAGATATCCAACAGGGAAATTAAACATATTTTAGAGAAAACAGTGAATCCCAATCGCAAAGATTGGTCGCTTCGACTCATCGATGCACTCTGGGCTTACCGTAGCACTTTCAAGATCCCCATTAGAATATCTCCCTATAGACTTGTCTATGGGAAAGCTTGTCACTTGCTCATGGAGTTGGAACATAAGACATATTGGGTGATAAATAAGATGAATTTTGATTCTGACAAAGCAAGCTCGTTGCGCAAACTTCAATTGAATGAACTTGCGGAACTCTGGAACGAGGCATATGAAAATGCGAGAATTTACAAGGACAAGATGAAGGTGTTCCATAATAAGAACATCCTTCGTAAGAACTTCACGATTAATCAAAAGGTCCTTATGTATAATTCTCGGCTACATTTATTTATGGGGAAATTGAAGTCACGATGGACTGGTCCTTTCACTGTGAAAACTGTTTATCTATATGGGACTGTCAAGTTGTTGAATCCAAGGAACGGTAATATCTTTAAAGCAAATGGTCAACGCTTAAAGCCTTTCTTTGAGAATTTTCCTTCAGAAGGCATGTCTATACCTCTGATTGATCCTGTATATCAGGATATTTGATCTCCTAGTCTGATGGAGGTATAGAGTAGTTAGGATAAGGATTTTGTTGCTTTTGATTTGCTTTTTCATAGGTTTGTTAGAGGGAGGTAGAATTCTAGTTTTTATTCTCTCAGATACTCTCATTCCTCACTCCTTTTATTTTAGAATTACTCTCATGTTTTGCTCATTGCATATTTTTTTTTACATTGAGGACAATGCAAGATTTGGTTGGGGTGTGTGGGATTTCTAGGATGAATCCAATATTTTGTAACATCTCGAGCAATATGAAGAACAATTTTTAAATTTTCTTCTAAAAATTCAAATCTCCATTGGAAAACTTTGTTTTTATGCATTCGGGACAGTGTAAGTATAAGAAAAAGAGAGGCGAAGTGAGTGATGTTTAATACTTAAAAAAATATTTAAGGTACTAGTCTTGTATGTGAATTCCCCTATTTTTATGATTGATAGAAATTTTGAACACGTTTATACCTAGTTCACATTACATGATTTTCATGCGTTGCAAGGATTATTAGAATTGTGGATTAGCTAGGTTTGGATTTAAGCTGTTGAGGATCCAAGTCGGGGTACTTTGTCCATCCTTGTCCATGGGAAAATAACGAAAGATACGGATTTCTAAAAATCCTATCTAATGTATGTGTAAAGGAAATGAAGGATGAAAATATGGGAATGACTGAAAATATGGTGGAAAATTCTGAAAAGGGCTACCTATTACCAACTAGGGGATGGTCTACTCGTAACCAAAGCCGAAAATGGGAAGTAGTGTGAAAGCCGTCGGAAGGACGGTAAGGTAAATTCCCGTCAAAGGCTTGTTGTTGATCTGTACACCTTGAATTCCATACCTTAGCTGATTTATGAAGAAGATAATCCCGAATTTCCATGAGATGAGCATTCACTGAGCACACTAGGTTAAATTGTTCAAATTCTTCTATTTATCTATCAATCAGCGGGAAAATCCATATGAGTACTTATTATGTTCTTGAAAGTTTAAGGTTTCAACTTCCATCACTAAGTGTTTCTGATTTTTGCACTTGCATATCTTTGAGTGTATAGAAGCATAATCTCTAAAGGAGAGTTGGGCTTTGGAGGAATGAATTGTTTCATGCATGTTTTGCTTGGGACTAGTAAAATGCTGGTTGGGGGGTGTGTTGAGCGCCTAAATGTGTATATTTTAACCCCATTTCATTGCCAATTATGCATGGTTTTCAAGCTTAAAGACTACTCTAATGCATGATTTTATTATTGTAGGAATGAGAGAAACTTTGCCTAATTGATGACTAAAAAGATCCATTTAGAGCCCTTAGATGAAGACCCAAGGGGGGCCAAAGAAGGAAGAAGAAAGAAGACCAAAGAAGGAAGAAGAAAGAGAGAGAAAAGAGCTACAATGGGGCTAGACTGGTCAAGACCGGTCGGCTAAGAGGGCCACGATCGGTCAGCCATGGGTAGAGCCCCCTCTTAAACACCCTGGACTGTCCACTAGACAGGTCTGACCGGTCTAAACCGGTCGGGCAACAGGTCAGGCACCCTATTGTGCTCTCTGGACTGATCAAAGACAGGTCCGACCGATTAAGACCGGTCGGCCAACCCAGTCTGACCGGTTAAGAACGGTTGGCCAGTGTATTGCGGCTGAAATTTAGCAACTTCTTCTTGAAGCTCCGAGTTTTGTGCGCAAGTGCGTAAGTGCTGCGCAAATCTGGAAGATTCTGAGGTAGAGCCTCTCTACTATACAAGGGGACCTAGGGATTGTAGCTAAGGCATCCTAGAAGAGATCTATGAAGGTGGGAGGCAGAGAAAGACGAAATCAGAGTTCTACAACTCCCTCTAGTTTGTTGCTTTCTAGTTCAAGTTTTTAGTTGTATTCATGTTTCCTTGGATCATGAACGACTAAACCTCTTAGCTAGGGCTAAGAGGTGAAGCTTGTAGTGAATCTAAGATGCTTTAATTCGTTTGTTTTGGTTTCAAGTTGGATTTATTGAAGAACAATGGTTTTTAGAAGTTTGAATAAAGTCCTAAGTAGTTTTTCGTAATCTTATGATGGCTCATGGATGTTTAGAAGAATTGCTTTAGTTCTTAATTGTTTTGCATGGTTCTAGACTTATTGTTAGAACTTAGAAAAAGGGGGGAAAGATCAAAACTACTCGTCAGCAGTCCTTCTTTCTTTTTTTCATGTTTCTTTTATTCTGGGGGAATTCTGAGTATAGAGACATTCATAGACAATCATAAGCAATAACAAAGTGTACACAAGAGAGAGATATCGCAAGGCGAATTTTATTCCAGAGATTCTGAGATCTTTTACATTCCAGGCTGTGATACTAGTCACGAGCCTTTAATTACATCAACGGTTGATCACCCTTGATTGGAAGGCAAAAGACTAATCCGCCGAGGATTATGGTCTTGAGTTCATGGTCGTAGAGACCTTTGTTTTCTTGTTATGGACTGAGCCACATTTATTAGACACGCCGGATGTCTATGTCCCATTTTCTTTCGGTGTGTCCGGGTTGAGAGACTGTCAGGATTCGAGTGGTGCAACTCGGGGCCCGCGCCTGTTACTGTGAACAGGTGACCGCTGGAATACACAAACCTCGAATGTTGGTCGGCATGACCCAAGGCCCGCGCCCGTACTTTTATGACGGGTGACCTTAGGAAAGCACTCCGCAACGTTCCCGAACGAGGGTTTTAATCGAGTGGTGCAACTCGGGGCCCGCGCCTGTTACTGTGAACAGGTGACCGCTGGAATACACGAACCTCGAAATGTTGGTCGGCATAACTAAAGCCCGCGCCAGTATTTTTATGACGGGTGACCTTAGGAAAGCCCGCAACTACCTCATCAGCTCAACCGACGGACCCGTTGTCGATGGGTAGGGCATCGACGGTCTTTTTCATAGTGGCAGTCCATAGCAAGATGTTTCAAGCTTAGTTAGAGCTCTTTGTTTGTGATTTCTCGTGGTAACCATAACCCCTTAGGTTTAGCCTCGGACCTTTATCCGGGATGAATAGAGCTTTGTACAGTAAAGTAAATGTATTTCTTCTGGAGTCGGGCGACTCGGCTTTGAGAGCATTCTTTCTTCTGAGTATTTTCCAATTATCTGTATGGGATCAGATAGGCTTTGTCGAGCCAAGATCTCTTGAAGATTTTGATATTCAATGGGCTGGATCGGCTATCTCCGATGCCTGCAAATGGCTAAATATAGGGTCCGATGGACTCCTGTTCATGCCAATTTCTTATGAATAATGGGGATCGGTGCCCCGTGAATGCTTAACTCGGCTGTTGGATAGCCTGAGCGCTTCAGCTTTGCCTCGGTGTCTTTGAGATCGCGATTGATTTCAACTGGCACTAGTCAATTCTCAAGCCAACAGGGCACTTCCCAGGGCTGAAAACGACTAAGTAGTGGACCTGTTTGCGGTCTGATTAGAGAAGTCGATGAATATTATTGATAACCATCTTTGAACAGGGGTGGATTACGTCCACGAAGATCACGGTGCGATCGCATTTTGATGTGCTCAGCAAAAGTCAATTTTCGGGCCAACAGGGCACTTCCCAGGGCTGGAAATGACTAAGTAGTGGACCTGTCTGCGGTCTAATCAGGGTATTCGGTGAATATTGTCGATGACCGACTTGGAACAGGGATGGTTTATGTCCACGAAGATCGCGGTGCGATCATGTTTCGATTCGCTTAGTAGAAGTCAATTTTCTGGCCAACAGGGCACTTCCCAGGGCTGAAAATGACTAAGTAGTGGACCTGCCGTCCACTTGATCAGAGTATTCGGAGGTCCTGAGATCGGATAACCTCGTCGCGGTGCATGATTATGATGTATCATGTCAAGTAGAAGAAAAGTTTCCCTCTCGGGCTCGGTCCAATTCCGCCCGATTCTTCTCATTTTCGCCGTTTTCGGCTCTTTCGGATGGATTTCCAGAGTTGCCAAATTGGCTAAGTGTTGGTCATTTTGGATCAAAACATTGATTTGGGCTACTTATCATTGACCGTTGGAGAATCTGATCCGGCGGATGGATAGATCTCATCGAGACGCATCCGGCGGCTATGGTTTCATCGAAATCGGATCCCGGACGAAGGCGGGCCGTGCGACGGAAGGTCCACTCCTCCCATCAGCGTCCAGGCGCATGGGGGAGTGTGTACAGGCGCATGTGTCTATTTTTCAAGCGCATGTGACCATTTTACAAGTGCATGTGGTATTGCATCATCTGTCAAGCGCATGTGGTCATCATCCGGGCGCATGTGGTCATCATCCGAGCGCATGTGATGATTTTCCATGGAAAACAGATGACAGAGAGGTGTTCCGGGCGCATGTGGCAGTGCACATGCGCCTGGACCCAGAGAGTGGGCGCATGTCCCTCCCAGACTTAGAGAAAATCAGGATTTTCCGGCCAGAAAAGCCAGTGCATGTTGGGAAAAAGCCAGCGCATGTTGGGAAAAAGCCAGCGAATGTTGGGAAAAAGCTAGTGCATGTTGGGAAAAAGCCAGCGCATGTGCCCAGCACTTAGAAAATTTCAGGATTTTCTTCCTGAACTTGGGATTCCGGCGAGGAAATCCCTTTCCGGCGAGGGTTTCCGGCGAGGAAATCCACTCCAGCCAAGGCATCCGGCGAGGGGAGAGAAAGCAAGCGCATGTGGTGCTTACATCACTCTGAGGTCGGCAGGGGATGATCTCGTGCTGATGTAATGAAGTGACTTCACTATTTATAGGAAGGAAATCGGGTTCGGGTCTACCCAGCGGGTATTTCCCGGCGCATGTGACAGAAACTATGTCAAGTGCATGTGGAAAAAAACGCACCGGGCGCATGTGGTGGATCCGGGCGCATGTGCTTTACCGGCACATTTCCCGGTGCTTTTCGGAAAAATGTTTAATTCACTAGAATGCAAGCGCATGTGTTTAGAGGCCAGGCGCATGTGGTTGGAGGCCAGACGCATGTCCTTTACCGGCGCTTTCCCACTACTTAGCCAGATTTTCAGGATTCCAGCACTTAGAAAATTTCAGCATTTCAGCTCCGACGGGGGATCTCCAAAGGACAGCTACCTTTTCTAGACATGCGCTCACTGTCGCCAAGCCACTTCTAGGCTATGATTAACCTCCTAAATGAACGGGATGGGGTGTGGAAGTTTAGATGTTGCTAATTTTGGTACTTCCTTCCTAATTTGGAGCCTCCGGGTCGGCTTGTCGTATAGGAATGTTGTTCCGGGGAGCGCGCGCATGGAAATATGCATCGTAATGACTTTAAACTTGCTATTTAAAGGTTTTGGGTCATTTCGGATCATTTGGCGGTGAAGCGCATGTCCAGTTCCACTCTGAAATGGTAGCCGTAGGCTTACGGACCCTTTTTATCAGTTCCGGGCAGGTACGAAACGTATTTCGAGGTGCGCAGGTAAAAATATGCACCGGATGACTTCGAAACTTGCAGGTTAAGGGTTTTAGGACATTTTGGATCATTTGGCGGTGAAGCGCATGTCCAGTTCCACTCTGAAATGGTAGCTGTAGGCTTACGGACCCTTTTTGTCAGTTCCGGGCAGGGACGAAATGTATTTCGAGGTGCGTAGGTAAAAATATGCACCGGATGACTTCGAAACTTACAGGTTAAGGGTTTTAGGACATTTCGGATCATTTGGCGGTGAAGCGCATGTCCAGTTCAGCTCCGAAATGTTGTTTACGAATTTTGGTCGCTACCAAGCGATCAGGGTTGTGCAGGCGTTTTCAGGGCTTTCCTGGCCTCAAAACTTATCCAAATCATTGCCACTAAACCATGGGATGTTGTTTTATAATGGGTGCAAATTTGAGCCCCAAGACTTATACGCTTCAAGGAATCGAATTTAATATGCTCTAGACTTGGATTTTCATGTGGGAACTTCAAACCAAAGTTCTACCTTTTTGTTCTAAATTTTGAATTATGTGTTGATTGTTCATATGATTTGAATGAAGTTCAAACCATGATCTAGTTATGCTTTGTGACAGAGTTTAATGATGATTATGATTGTGATCTTAATCTATTGGCACTAGGATTGACCTATGTAATTGAGTGTGCTCAAGTCTTAACTTGAATTGAGGGAATCATGTATATAAATTACACATATGACAGATTGTATGTTATAACCGCTCTATCATCCGACTAAATAGGATTTGATTTCGATTCTAGTTGTGTAATTGAAAAACCACAGCGAATTATGCATCAAGGATTGCTACAAGTGGATCCTTGGACCCCTAGTGCTCTTTTATATTGATTACATTCACTTTTAGTTTAAGAATTCTATGTACATTCAATTCTAGAAATCTGTTTGGTTAGCTCTCAGTTAGAGAATATTAGAAGTAATTTTGTGAATTCCTAACAAGTCCCTGAGAACGATCTCGGTCTCTACCGAATTATTACTACATCGCAACCCTACACTTGGGGAAGCGAACATACACCGAACCTGGAGGGGGAAAAACATGTAGGCTCGGAGTCCAGCTGTCCAGAGTTGAAACTCCATCCAAGGAAGAGCGCCCGCCTTAAATTACAGAAGCTGCCACTTTGGGTAGCTATAAATACCCCTTATCCCTTCTAATTTCAACATCTAGAAATTTTTAACTCTCTTCTGCTAAGAGCGACTCGTCCCCTTCTGTCGTAGTCCATTCCTCCACCGAGGAAATGAGTGAGAAGAGCCTAGCTTTAGTCTAGGCCAGCCTAGCCAAGGTTTAAGCCTTTGAAGCAATCCAAGCCCTAATCCTAAGATGCTCGAGCTAGCCTGCATGACACCTCCGTCCATCTAGCCATTTAAAGTCATCTTTATCTAAATCATATATCAGCATAGCGCTACACTCTTTACTTTCCCAACCCCCCTGCTCATTGCATTGTTGAGCCCTGAATTGTACATATCTAAACCCCAATTCAATGCACATTTACATAGTTTTGAGTGTGAAAAGATCCATTTTATATGTGTATTTGTGTTTGCAAGAAAAGGAGAGAGACTTTATGAATTCAGTGCTAAAAAGGACTACTTAGAGTACTTTGAAGATCAAATAAATAAAGGAAGAGGGGAGGAATCTAAGTGAAAAAAGTCCGGAGTTCAAAGTCAGAAAAAGTGTAAAAAAGACAAATTTTTAGTGATGTTCGATTGGTTTTCAATGCATCGAAATAGTTTCAATGCATCAAAATATTTTTAATTAATTGGAATTTGAATTTCAATGCATCAGAAATGGGATTTCGATCAATCGGAAAATCACAATTTCAGAAGTTAAAAATCTGAACTCTCTGGACAAAAGCTCTGATCCATTGAAATAACTTCGATCAATCGAAGCATCCACAAAATAGACTCGATCAATTAAAGCATCTATCGAAACTAATGCAAAGTGCGAGAATCTTACGCACTTGGAGAGGTGGTGCGCAATTTTTTTTTCTATATAAAGACATCTCCACTCTTTTCTTAAGGCATCCTAGAAGAGTCCCAGACGAGCTAAAGGTGGAGAGATTTAAAGTGGAGTTTCTACAACTTCGATTTTCAGGTTTTTCTAGTTTCTAGTTTCAAGTTTTAGTTTTTATATTTTTCTTAGTTTCTCTTTTGAGTTTTAGCTCAGTCATCTCTATGGTTGGCTAAACCTCTTAGCTGGGGCTAAGAGATGAAGCTTATAGTTGTTTACAATACTTTGTTTGATTTAATTCAAGTACTTTGAGGTTTAATAATGAACAATTCTAGTTTTAGTTTGAAATAAATTTGATAGTTTTAGTTTAATCTTTTATCTCTTGTGATATGTTTATATGAGATGTTTTAATTTACTAAGATTGATGAATGAGGAATTAGAGAGGGTTTTGATTTGTAGCGATCTTAGATTCATCATGATATGGTGGATGTTATGTGATCTTACAGGTCAAGAATCCTAAGTTCTTATCTAGAACTGAACTAGGGAGGTTCGTATATTTGATTTTATCTAAGATGGATGTTTTATTGATTGATATTGGTTTGATTGACATTCAAATTCGTGGTTCTACTTAGGTCTAGTGATAGGATTTGAGGAAGACCATGAATATGATCTTACTTGTTTTGTTGAAGGATTGGCATGTGCAATTGAGTATGCCTGATGCCTTAGTTGTTTGAGAGAACTATATCAATAGATGATCCATCCATGTTAGATGTGTTATTATGATCTGATTATATCTTTCGATTGGATGGGGATATGACTCCGATCCTAATTGAGTTATCAACATGAATAGTTGAATTATCATTGTGAATTTATTATAAGTGGATCCTTGAGACCCTAGTGTTTTTATTTCCTGAATTTCTTTTTAACGTTACTATTTATGTTTCCAAACTCACTCATAATTTAGAATTGTTACAAAAATCCCTGAGGACGATCTTGGTCTTACGATCGAATTATTACTACATCGCAGCCTTATATTTAGGGTTGTTAATAAGTTTTTGGTGCCGTTGCCGGGTCTGTAAAGGATTTCTGGGTCCATAAAGGATTTCTGAACCATTAGTGTTCTATCACCAATACTTTTCACTTATCGTACGGAGAGATGAGCATCTCACTTTGGGACCTGAACCGATCGTCGGTCTCCCAATTTGCGGGAGAATATATGACAAGTGGGTCCCTAGTGATGAAGAATTTTCCCAGAAGAAGGGGGTGAACGAGGGCTTCTTTTCTCCGGCTTGCTATGAGCTATTTGTGGAACTTCCAAAATTCTGGGGTTTTAAGGATAAGCTTCCTTTCGAAGATTGGCTGGTTTATTTCAGCCATGGCTTGGAGTAAGTGTTTTATTACAAGTCGCACACCATCACTTCATTCCGTCTTCCTTTCTTCCATTAATATCTTGTTTTCTTTCTTTCAGCTTGGACTATTCAACTTACGATGAAGGCTGCCGGGATAAGGCATTTTTAGAGAACCAGATGAAGGAAAACTTCCCTCACCCCAACAAGCTTTCCCCTACCTGTGAACTGGCCGGCTTCTTGGCGTATTGGCTGAGCTGCGTAGTCTTGCCGAGTTCCAAGCAGGCTGACAGTGTGAGGGTATCTTGCTTTGCTGTTGCAGGGGCCTTGAGTAATGGTCATCGATATGCAATAGCTGCCGCTGCTTTGTGTTCACTTTATCGGGCCTTAGGTTGCGTCATCAGCAACAAGGACCGTGCTGCTTTTGGTATGAACTCTGCCTACTGCGGGTGGCATTTTCTGTCTGGATGGCTCGGAGTATATTTTCCTTGGGTATATGGCATAGAATCCGGGGATTATATTCAGAGAGGAGTGGTTCCATTATACCTTTTCCAAAAGCGGAAGATGGTTGGGCAGAACCTGAACACTGTCAAGGAGAGAATTGCTAGATATGACGACGTCCACTTTTTCCACTTTTTGAGTACCAGAAGCAAAGATTCAATACTGTGCATGGATGATGACATCATCGACTACAATGAATGCTCATTCTTGATAACCATCCGCCCATCATCGCTTCCTTTACGTGAAGGGCTGGAGTTCTGGAGAGAACCGTATTACCACAATCGCTTCGCTCGTCAGTTCGGGTATGATTAAGGAATAATTGAGACACTGGAGCCAGTGACTTGTGAGCAGCGGGCATATGGTGTCGGGCTTATTCATTAGAAATGGATGTGGCGACAGCTCTTACTAACTGGGACCGGTTGCTCTTTTGCCATCCCTGGGACGAAGAGTGTCATTGGGGCCTCTTTTGGGTGGATGAGATGGTGGGCTCATCAGTATTCATTGATTCAGAATAGTCATCATGTCACTGATCCTGTCTTTGTTACGCTTTCGATTATCAGTCCGGCTCCTGCCGATGGACTGGGATATGTGTCAGAGCATCTTTATCAACCTGCTGCACCGGGTACCTGGAGGCTAACGACTTCGATGAATGTGATAATTGATCATGAGAAACCCACGCACACCCTAGAGGGTTGGATTGCTTACGGGGAAAGAAGTATCATGCAAGAGGGGCCAGAGTTCCCGTCTCTCAGGCCTATCGATAAGGCGCCTCAGGGAGGTGATGTCCCTAGGGATAACAATGATCAAAATAATGGAGATGGTGATGATGACGATGATAATGATGGTGGTGGTGGAGGAGATGGTGGTGTTGATGGAGATGGTGGAGATGATGGTGATGATGGTGGAGATGACGGTGATGATGGTGGTGGTGCTGACGAAGACGGTGGTGATGACGGTGACAGAAATGTGTCGACGGGTGGTCAGAGAATTCAAGGGGGTTTACTTAGATGCTCTACTCTCGGGGACAGTGATGATGAGATGTCACCTGAGTGGACTAGCCCTCGAGTGAAGATTGCTCATCGTACTTCGGTAGTTGATGGAGGAAAAAATATTAATGAGATGTGCAAGAGATATGATGAAGAAAGATTACAGAAATGGCTTTCCGAGGCTACTGGTGACATCCCGCCTGGCGATGTAAGTGTGGTCAAGGAAGAGGGTGAGCTGAGTCTTCAGGATAATTTGAGCAGAGATCGTCACATTGGAGAAGGTAATGATGATGAACCGATATATGATAAGTTCGTCCCTGAGGCAGATGTAGAAGCTATCTTCATGGACCTGGATGATGAGATGCCCACTGAGACAGTTCCTATCTCTGATAACCTTGTGGCTGGAGCTGAAGGTGATGAAGGTTCTGTTCCTGAAATGACCGTCACTGCTGCGACGAGGGTTGTATTTCCCTTGATCTTTCCCCATGCTGAAGACACTGTGGTCGGGGATGCTGGTCTAGCTTCTCGAGACGCTACGGCTTCTGTCACTGAATCAAGTGTATTTGAACTTATCTTGGAAGCACATCCTACTGTTGGACCATCATCAGCTGAGCCTAACGTAGAAGCTGTTCCCGTTATTGGACCGTCGTCAACTGAACCAATCGGGGAGGCTTCCCATGGGGTTGAGGTTTCTGATATAGGAGTAAGTGCATCGGAACTTGCCGCGGAAGCTCCTCCTACTATTGTACCATCGTTAGTTGAACCCATTTTAGAAGTCCCTCCTTTTTTCGTGCCAACATCTGGCACCAATATTCCTGAGGTCGTAGTTTTATCTTCTCCAGAATTACCTGAGCCATCGACTTGGGGAATCACTGATCATGCCCCAGTATTGTCTACGCCCACTGCCTCAACTAGCGTGCCTGTCATTGTTAGAACTTAGAAAAATCGAACCGCTCGTCAACAGTCTTTTTCCTGTGTTTCATTATTCTAGGGGAATTCTGAGTATAGAGACATTCATAGACAATCATAAGCAATCACAAAGTATACACGAGAAGGCACCGCGAGGTAAATTTTATTCTAGAGATTCCGAGATCTTTTACATTCCAGGCTGTGAACTGGTCACGAACCCTTAATTACATTAATGGATGATCACCCTTGATTAAAAGGCAAAAGTAAATGCATGCATGTATCATAAATGAATTGAATAAAGTATTAAAAGAGCATAAATATAAATAAAGTACAGCATAGACAACACAGAGATTTTTTACGTGGAAACCCTTACGGGAGAAAACCACGGCACAAAGCAACAAGATTCCACTATGAATTGCAGTTATACAATAGATGGAATATTAAAGGAACGAAGCTCGGATAGATCGAGCAAGTAGTTTAAATCGTCAGGGATTATAGTCTCGAGTTCATGGTCGCAGAGACCAAGTCTGGGATTTCTTATGGACCAAGCCATTGTTAAGACCAATTAGATGTCGGTCCTATACTCCTCGGGCGTTCCTAGTTGAGTAGAAACCAGGATTTTAACCGAGTCGTATATCTCAGTGTCATGACGCGTCTCTATGGACGATATGACTTTCAGGGATACACTTCACGGTTTCCGTTTAGTGCAACCAGGGCCAGTGACCGTCTCCGATGGGATGGGTGACTTGTTGGAAGGCACTCCTTGGGGTCTTTGTGCAAACAGGGTTTCGACCGAGTTGTATATCTCAGTGTCATGACGCGTCTCTATGGACGATATGACTTTTAGAAATACACTCCTGGGCGTCCACTTACTGCAACCAGGGCCAGTGACCGTCTCCGATGGGACCGGTGACTTGATGGAAGTCACTCCATCCCTTAGCCACTCAACTGACGGATCCCACCTTGGACAGGACGCACATCAACTGGTCTTAACGATGAAGTATTTCAAATGTTTAGAACTCTTTCATTATGGTTTTCGATGATAACCATAGTCCCCTTCGATTTAGTTTCATATCTCGATCTGAGATGAAATAAATTCATGCAAGGGATGCAAATGAGTACAGTACAAAGTAATTATGCTTTATGCATGCTTAAGAGAAGATTGCATTTATGCTAGATGTTCAGTGTATCGGACAAATTATGCATTTAATTTGATCAATCTGCTTCGTGTATATCTTTATGTCATCGATATTTTGCCCTCGCGTGTTTGAGATCGCGATTGATTTCAGTTGGCATTAGTAGATTTTTCGGGCCATCAGGGCACTTCCCAGGGCCTGTTTACGATCTGATTCGGAGGATTTGGTGAATACCTGTCACGATCGTCTTTGGATAGGGGTGGATTATGTCCATAAGGATCGCAGTGCGATCACATTTCGATTTGCCTAGTGTAAGTCAATTTTTGAGCCAACAGGGCACTTACCAGGGCTAAAAACGACTAAGGAGTGGGCCTGCTGACCACTTAACTAGGGTATTCGGGGCCCCTGAGTTTGGATAACTTCGTTGCGGTGCATGATTATGATATATCATGTTATGGCGGAGAGAAGTCTCCCTCTCGGGTTCGGTCAAATTTCGCCCGATTCCTCTCGGTTTCGGCCGTTTCTGGCTCTTTCGGAAGGGTTTTTGAGGTTTGCAATATTGGCTAAGTGTTGGCCTTTTTGATCAAATTGCTGATTTGGCCCACTTAACATCGACCGTTGGCGAATCCGGTCCAGGGGATGGATAGAGGACATTGATGTGTGTCTAGGAGCGTCCTCTTGATCGGAATGCGGGCCACATCAAAGGCGGACCACATCAAAGAAGGCCCCACCTCCCCATCAGCGTCCAGGCGCATCTCCCATGGGGTGTGGGCACATGTGATCTTAAGTTGGGTGCATGTGATCCCATCCCAAGCGCATGTGAGGAGAGAGAGTGAACGGAAGGAAGATGGGTGCATGTCCCTCTCCACTTGGGCGCACTTGTGCGCATATGACATGAGGGAGTGAGGAGAAAGATGGGCGCATGTCCCTCTCCACTCTATATTATGGGCATGGGCGCATGTCACTATCCCACTTAGTGCATTTTTGCACATTTCCCCTCCAAAGTATGGGCGCATGTTATGCAACTTTGGAGAAATTTTGAATCTCCTCCTTCCGGTGGGAGAAATCCCTTTCCGGCGATGGCATCCGACTAGGGTATGGGCGCATGTCTATAGCCCATGGAGGATTTTGGCAAGGATTTTTACCTTGTTCTAATGATCCTTTCCAGAAAATGAAGCCTCTCTCCCTCATTTAGAAGTGAGTGGGGTATTTATAGTATGTTAGTCAGGTATCAGGTACCTGGCGCATGTTGTCTGCAAAAGGGAGGGCATGCGCATGCATTTGGAGAGAGGAGTCATGCGCATGTGATGGGGATTATGCACATGTCACCATGCATCAGGCGCATGTGCCTATGGCATGCTCATGCAATGGTGTGTAGGAGCATGTTGCAAAGAAGGTGGGCGCATGTGCCCTCCTCTGTGGTGCGCACATGTGCGCATGTGCTCACACTTAGCACATATTTTATTATTTTTGATATTTTTGAAAATTTAAAATATGGAAAGGGAGAGAGAGGGGTCTCATGCGCATGTGGTGAGAGGGAAAATTCATGTCTCCTCATGGCATCCGCATGTGGAGAGAGAGTGGGCAAATGCATGTTCCAACACTTAGAATATTTCAGGTTTTAAGCTCCGATGGGCGACCTCCAAAGGGGGGCTACGTTTTCGGAGACTGAGGTCACTGACGCCAAGCCGCTTTTAGGCCATGATCAACCTCCTGAATGAATGAGGTGGGGGTACCGATGGTCATCTGCTGTGAATTTTGGTAGTTCCTTACCAATTTGGACCCTCCGATCGGCTATTTGTACAAGAATATTATTCCGAAAAGCGCGCACATAGAAATATACATCGTAAGGACTTCAAACTTGCTACTTAAGGTTTTTCGGGCATTCCGGATCATTTGGCGGCCATCTGCATGTCTAATTCCAGCCCGAAATGGTACTTGTAGGCTTTCGGGCCCTTTAGGTCAGCTCCAGACGGGCAAAATGCATTTCGGTGCGCGCAGGTGAGGATATGCATCGCGTGACTTTAAAACTTGCAGGTTAAAGGGTTTAGGGCATTTCAGATCATTTGGCATTGATCCGCATGTCCTATTTCACCCTGAAATGACATTTGTAGGTTTCGGTCACGATCGCGCATGTTAGGGTTGCACTGGCATTTTTCGAGTATTTCAGATCTCAAAATCAGTCCAAATCATCGTAGATGGATCGCTGAATACTGTTTTATAATGGGTGCAAATTTGAGCCCCAACAAGTGCCCCCCCGGTGCGTTGCGATGGATGCTTACTTCAGGCCAGTGCGGTGCACCGGTCCCCAGGCTCAAGTATAAATACCGGACTCACTGAGTCATTTGGTCATTTCCGAATCAAGAAAACTAAAATTTAAGAGGTGAGAGAACTTCTCATGAGGGAGTAGGTGCATGTGGTTCTCCCATGGGCGCATGGTGCTTTGCTCCAGGCGCATGCAGCCTCCAAATGATGGTAGTGGGCTTTACTCCATAGGTTCCAGGCGCATGTTGCCTTAGTCGCCTGATGGATTAGGCGCATGATGTAGTGCCCATTGATGGAGTGGAGGGAAATCCACAAAATGGGCGCATGTGAGAGACGATCAGGCGCATGTGAGAGGCCACATGCCTTGGGGCATCTCCTTGGGCGCGTGTGGTTCCACTACTTAGCCAAATTTTTGAATTTTGGCATTTTCTATAGCCCTTGGTGATAACTCATGCATCTGGCACTATTCTCAGCCAAATTCGATGCCATTTGTGGCTATCTTGCTTAATGCTTGAATATGATTGGGATTTAGTGGTCAAGGCCCATGATTTACTACTTATGTTGGTCTTTTATGGCTCGCAACTTCTCTTTTAAGCGGTTCTATGATGTGCACTTCTGAGCGGGCGCGCATGCATCATTTGGGGTTAGTGCGAATTCACACGCACTCCAGGTGTACATGTAGGGCTGCTACTGTATTTGCTGCGCTATGATATGTGCGCGCTTATTTGTCGGATGTGCGCTCGAATTCCATTATTTCCATATTGTTGTGGGTCATGACTTTATGCATGTGTTTACTAACGTATTTTGTGTGTGAAATCCGTGATTGAATGATGCGATGCTTACCTTATTGTGTTGCCTGTTGCATGCGCTAGTCTTCTGTTTGATGCACTTTTGTTTGCGTATTGCAGTGAATCATGGCGACAGCAGCAGGATCTTCCGGAGAAGCTTCCAAATCGCAAGTTTTCGGCTCTTCGTCTGTACGACGCGGGAAGAAGAAGGTAACTGGAGATACTGCTAACCCGTCTTCGGTAGAGTGTCGTTCGCAATCCTTTGAGACAATCGAATCCAGAGTGAAGGATTTCTCTGATCGAATTAAGAAGCTCTCTCATGAAGTATTATTGCGTATCTATGTGGATAAAACCACATCTGAGCCTCCGACGCAAGGGACTAAAGATGATTGGTCTGCCTGGTATTGTCAGTTCACTGATGCTGCTAATGTTGTTGAGGCAGGTCCTTCTAGCGTGCACATCCGACATTCCGAGGATAACCAGGAAGATTGGAAGAAGAAGAGACGAAATCGAGGTAAGAAGCCGGCTAAGGAAGTTGACCAGGCGGAGCAATCGCCACAGCTCGTTGATCCGAAGAATGAGCGGATGAAGATCGGCTGGAATAGAAACAAGATCATTACAACATGCGGTTTCTCAATCGTCAACCCTTATACCGACCGAGTCATCTTGCATGAAAAATCTCTTACGAGGCACAAGCCCTTCCCGAGCATCGAACCATCCAACATTTAAGGCCCTTTTCAGTTCTATGGAGTCGAGAGGTGGACATCTGCCCCCGAGCAGTTGTTTACTACCATACTGGTCGACGATGGGAGAGAACAGCGGGTAGGTTCCTCGAGAGAAATGGTTTTCCTTGTGCCTACTTGTGATCCTCACACTCCTTCTCCAGTCCATTATTTTGAGACAGTGCAGCAAAGGTTTCGACACATGGACAAGGCGACAATGTGGGCGACGAAGAGCTTTCGTACGCAGGGTCATTTGAATGAGCGAGTTGGTTATGAGTCGTGGGCAAAAGAGATTTGGATCCGTCATGAGAGGATTTTAAAATAAGTCGGCCTGTATCAGGCTATCGATGCGACCTCCGAACATTTCTCTCGAGATCCAACAATTGTTCGAAGCTTCTTGAACTACTGGTCTTCCGTTACCAATTCGTTCCACTTTCCATATGGAGAGAGGAGCATAACCTTATGGGATCTCCGGATGATGGCTGGGTTGTCTTTGATAGGAGAATATTATCAGGAATACGTTCCAACTGATGAAGAGCTGTCTTCGTTTCGGCTCAAAAGTCCTCGAGATGCTTATCATTCAAAGGCTTGTCTTGAGCTGTTTGCTGAGTTGTCGCAGTTCAACAATATTACGAAGATTCACTATGACGACTGGTTGATCTACTTCAGCCAGAGGATGAAGTAATACTTCTTTCGATGCCTTCTTTTGTACTTCGTGCTCTACATACTTTAATTTCTTTATTTCTGACATGGGCACTTCTTTCTCCTCACAACATTAATTACGAAGAGTATGAGATCTTACCCGAAGACCAGGCTTTAATGAAGGAACGTTTTGAACAAAAGTTTCGCAAGCCGAATGAGCTTACACCGTCTTGTGAACTGGCAGGATTCTTAGCATACTGGTTGTCGGCGGTTATGTTGCCTAGCTCCAAGAGTGCTGACGGCGTCAGGGTTTCTTGCTTCGTCGTGGCGGGAGCTCTTGTAAATGGTCGCCAATTTTCTCTAGCACCGCCGGTGCTATGTAGTTTATATAGGGCTTTTGGCAATATTGCGAGTCATAAAGACCAACCCTGGCGAGGGATGAACACGGCTTATTGCCCATGGCATTTCTTCTGCGAATGGTTGGGCATATATTTCCCGTGGACATACGGAGTAGATCTCTTCCAGTATCTCCACGCCGATCACGCACCTCTTTATTGCTATAGAAAACTTAACATGATAACGTAGTCGTCTGATTGGATAGCTTCCAAAATTGGTAGTTGGGCAGAGATTTGCTTCTACCACTTTCCTGTTTCTGATGCCGGAGAAGATCGAGAAGTCGTTGACTATGAACATTCTGTGGATGCCACTGATAGGGAATTTCTTGTGTCTATTCGTACTGCCTCACTTCCACTGCGCGAAGGAATAGAGTTCTGGCGAGAACCTTATTACCCTAGTCAGTTTGCCAGGCATTTTGGGTACGATCAGGGCGTTCCGATGACGTTACCAGATGTAACTAAAGTAGAGCGGGCGTACGGTACAGGTCCTGCTCACTGGGAGTGGATATGGCATCAACTTTTGATAACGCGAACAGGCGCGAGGTTCATGCTGCCCGGCCTCTATCGGAAGACTGGTGGTCCTTATAGTTGGCTAAGATGTGGGTGCATTAGTATGCTCTGGTCCGAAACAACAGTTCTATTGATGATCCACTCTACATTCCTCCCCTAGGGCTGACAGAGGTCTTCGCTGACGGATTGGGTTATTATAGAGAGCAGGTTGAAGCGTTTTTATCGTCGAGCATTAAGCATAAGATCTCCCTGAGTGTGTCAATTGACCATTGTAAGGAGGATACCACGTTGGATGGCTGGCATACTTTCGGAATACCTTTAGCGAAATGGTCTCAAAAATCCGGGTTCACACGTCTTCTGGTGGTTGAAGGTGATAAGGGTGTCAGTCGATTAATTAGTGAAGATGACCCAACGACGACTGGGCTGGCGACTGCAATATCAGACCATGCTAGCGTGAGAGAGCAGGCTGGGCCGATTGGAGAGGATAATCTGCAAGGGTCCACTATGCCAGGGAATGACATGACTGTGTCTATAACCCTTGGTGCTTCTAGTGTTGAGGGTATGGCGGAGTCGCCGGTGGTAACTAAAATGATCGATACTGATAGCGATACTACTGAACTTCTGGATGTGACCTCGATGCTACTGACCGAGACTATTGAGTCGTTCACTGATGCGACGACATATACTACAGATTTCTCGGAACCTGTCGTTAACTCATCTACCGGTACGGTTCTTTTATAGCTCCTTGGTGTATTCTTTTTTTTTCTGTACTTACCATTTCATTAAATACTTGCTTTGCTCTTTTCATTGCAGTTACTGCCAGTTCTGAGGCGGCTGCCCACGGAGCATTCGACGTTCCTTGTTTCGATCATTTAGACTGTTTCAGACAGAGTGTACTGAGGGGTCTACTATCCAACATTTCAAAGGCGTTGGCTGAGCCAAGCAAGTGGGATACACTAGGAGCAGGGGTGAAGGCATTGGAAGCTTGTGCAGGAGTAATCGGGCCTGATGTATCCAAAATAGTCTGTTGCATTTCTTCTTTCGAGGATTCTATTGCGCAGGTTATTATGACTAATTGGATTGAACCTGACCCTACGGTTGAAGAGAAACGGCGAGTGCTGTCTTCTTTGTGGCCTGTCGTAGAGCAGCGTGAACATTCAGCGGTTAATGCTAGAACAACCTTAGAAGATAGTGAGACTCAACGTCGCGGGTGTATTAATCATCTTGCTGATGTCAGATCTGAGATCGCACGGCTGCAAGCGGAAGAAACGGCCATAAATCTTGAGGTTGCCTGTCTTGATATTGTCGTTAATCAGAACCGTGTTGAGGTTGCACAACTCGAGAGTGAAAGAGAAGCGGCACGCAAGCAAATGGCAGACTTAGAAATCAAACTTCGTGATATTCCGAATCCTGCGCTGATGCTAACGGAGGCAAAGGCCACCATGGAGGCAACGCGGAAAGATGTGATGAAGTTCATAACAGGGTGTCTGAAGAAGCTGTAATTCTGTTCTTTTACTTTTTACGATCTTTGTCAGACAAAAATAGTATTAGACAGCTATCCTGAATACCTAACTGTCACTTGTATCCGATGTAATCGACATCAGAACTTGTTAACCGTATGCTTCATGATCTAAAGTAAATGACAATGATTCTTTTGCTAAACCACTACTTGGTGTTGTGTGTTTGAGACTAGTATGCATAAAATAATGTATTATGTGTGAATTTAATGTAAACTGAGTATATCAAAGCATAAAAAATGGAAAAACCCATAGGAATAATACTTCCCTTTTTACTTAACCTGCGTACCCTTGGGTCATCGCTTTCGAGAGACGTTCGTGTCATAAGCTCGAAACTTTCTTTTAGCTCCGTGTTTTTGGGTTTATCTGTCATCTTTCCTGGCCTGCCCCCAGTCATTTCTTTCTGCAGACTTGAGATTTTGATAATATATTAGGGCTTGCCCCCAGTGCTTCTTCTTCTTATAAACTTGAATTTCTCATAACATATTGGGGCTTGCCCCCAGTACTTCTAGCTCGTCACTTTGTAAGACCACTTCATTCTAATGAGACAAATCTTGTGCTTTAGGAATCCGTGCCGAATACCCGTCTGATCATAATCTTTAATTGCATATTCTTATCACAGAGTTCTTCATAAGAGGAAGTTGTCGATATGTTCAAGGTGAAGTGATACATAATAGAATGCCCTAATCGTCTTCATATAAGGCCGTATGTATACATATGTATGCAGGAGATTCCCAACCGTGACTTATCTTCATATACAGTAGAAGAATAATGCGATAACGATGGGAGATCCATGAGATAATAAGAAAGCTGGATATAGATAGCGATGTTCCGATCATCTTCATATAAAACATTGTGCATAAGTATAAGAGATTGATAATAATAGAGTATCCCGACTGTCTTCATATAGAACCACATATACATATATATGAGAATCCATCAATTCTGAAGTATTCTCCTATTAAGCAGAGGAATGCCAAAATACTAGGATACTTAATATGAGAACCTGTGACGAAGATACCATAATATATACTAGGATACTTAATATGAGAACCTGTGATGAAGATACCATAATATGGGGATGTTGTGATTTGCGTAGACTTTCTATAAGACATTCTCTCCTGATTCGACCAGTCTGATGAAGATATAATAAGTCGGTTGATGATTCATGGAGTCGATTCTTTGATATTCTCCGACCATGGTACTTGTCACTAAGAAGAGTTCTACGAACATTTTATATTCATATGCACAACAGTATGATGTGAGTGAACATGTAAACAAGCATGAAACACAGCATATAGATGAAGTAGATGCATGAGTGAACGTAAGTATATTCCTATCTACTTTATAGACCGCCAGGACTATTTGTAAACGTTCACGATTATCGAAGTTTAGAAAATTGAGTTCTTCGAGCGAAGTTCTTCCTAAGTGATATCTATTGGAACCGTACTGGCCGGGATTCCATCGGAGCCTTCCATTTTCAAACTGACGACGCCTTGGTTTATCATCTTTTGTATCTTTCCTTTCAGAACGAAGCATTGCTCGGTTTTATGGCCTATGCATCTGTGATACTCGCAATAGTTGGGATCATCTACGCGTCCTACTTCTGCTGGTCGAATAGACTTTGGGAGTCGCAATTTTCTTTCTTCGATTAGTCGCTCCATAATTGGGACAAGGTCTTTGATGTCAAATGTATACGGTCCGTTCTTTTCATCTCGCTCACTGATTGTCATGTGTCGCGACTTTTGAGGTTCTTTGCCCTTGTCTTGTGTCCTCATTACATTGGTCTCTGCCTCATGCCCTGGATTCGGTCGTTTTTGGTTTCTAGGGTTCTTTCTTACGTCTACCCATGTCCTCTTTCTCATTTTGTGTCTTGACTTTTCTGCTTGAGATCGTGTTTCCGAAACGGATTGCTCTATCATGTGAACTTCTGCAGCCAGGATACGAAGGGTGAAAGAGATATTGCCTAGCAGTTCGTATGGGATCATGGAGTCTAAACCCGATATACGTGCATTTATTTATTCGGTTTGGCTCTGTTGTCTTACTTCAACAACATTACGGGCTGCCCTCGGTGCTTCTTCTTCCAACTGTCGAACAGGCAGAGCGGTACTAGAGGTCGCTTTCTGTGAGATCAAGATGGCTAAAGCCTCCTGAACTTCTCCCATCTGTTTGGATAGCTCCCTATGGGCTTGGACCAATTTGCTGACTTGCTCTCGGATCGCCGACAATTTGATGTCGTGTCTTGCCGATTCTCTTTCTTCGACAGCCTATACCATTGTTGTTTGTACCAGTCTTTCATCATGAACTGGTGGTATCGCAGGTGCTATTGTCACTACAGCTGACGTAACCCGACTGATTTCTTCTGTCGTTAGCTTAATGATACCCTGGTTGATCAGTCTCTGCACTTTCCCTTTCAAGATGAGGCATTCTCCCGTCTCATGTCCCAAGCTTCAATGATACTTACAATAATTGGGGGTATCCATTTGTCCTGCTTCCTCTGGTCGAGTTGGTTCTGGTAATTGTAGCTCCCCTTCTTCGACTAGGCGTTCCATTATTGGAACAAGGTCTTCTGGGTCAAACGAGTAACGTCCTTCTACCCTGCCCCGTCTGACGATCGTCATCTTTTTCGGTTTTCATGGCCCTTCGGCTCTGAACTGAGTTTCTGTTGGCTTGCCTTTAATCTCGTGTTCTGGATGTGGCCATTTTCGATCTTTCGAGGCTTTGCTTTTGTCGAAGTAACTAGATGTGACCGTCTTCCCGATCTCATGTTTCGGTCTCTCCGCTTTGAACTGCGTTCTTAGCGCGGCTTCCTCTACCATATGGGCCTTTGTCGCTAGGTCCTTGAACGTTGAGAAATTGTGTCCGGATAAACCGAATGAGATTATTGGGTCCATGGCTTGCATACACATCTTGACTTGCTCAGGCTCGCGAAGCAACTCTCGGCATTGCGCCGCTATGGCTCCCCATCTGTCAATAAACGCCTCGACTGACTCTCCTTGCCTCTGATGGACCAAGGCTAAATCCGTCAGCGAGACTTCTCGCTTAGTGGAGAAAAATTTGGAAATGAACAAATCTTGCATCTGATCCCAGGTCTTGATAGACCCTACGAGTAATGACATATACCATTGAAATGCCTTTCGAGTCAGTGTCGACCCAAACAATCGGAGGCAATATTGAGGTACTACGGACAAATTCCCTAACACCGTCATGAATTGGGTCATATGTTCCTCTAGTGACCCTTTGCCACTGAATTGTGGGAAGTCGGGATGCCTAAAGTCGTCAGGGAATGGGATTTCGTTAACTTCGGATGGATACGGTATCCGATATATATATTTTCCTCTCTTCTCCTTTTCTCTTTCCTGACGCATCAGGTTCGCGACTGTCTGAGACAACTCTTCTTTCGTGGCATGAGATGATTGCGGCGGTGCACGCTCGAATGCAACATTCCCTGGACGAATTTGTGGTTCTACGGCTACTGGTTCTCCTGTTGTATCGTGTGACTCTCCCAGTGGTTGTCCAAATGGAACGGTTGGGCTTCTGACTACCCCCTGGGCGACTAGAGCCACCAATGTTTCTTTTATTTCTCTGACCTCTCTAGCTGTGTCTTCTTGGACCTGAATGATTTCATCTATTTGCTCTTGGATTGGAGGCAGCTCTGCATCTTGCCCGCTCGCCTCCCTTTCTACGACTTGCACAACTGCAACCTGCACTCGCTGTGGTCTGGCCTTGGTCATATTGGTTTCAGTAGATCATGCCTTCATTGCAGTCTCAGTCAATCCCCGGATAGTGAATTGGTTCGGTGTTTTGACTGGTAGTGTTGTTCCCGTCATTACCGAAAAATCGGCAGCGGCGAAGGAGAATTCTGGCCTGGGTGACATGGTGGCTCTAATAGCATTGCGGGTTTCATTCCTGCGAACTGGCTTCCACTGTTTCCTTACACTGCTCTGTGTCTTCACTGTTTCTGCTCTAACTGAAGTCACTTGTCTGCTTTCGACTTTCTTTGGTGATCGGCGTCTCTGGACAAGTTGCCAATCGGCTTCGGGAATCACTGTTTCTGCTGTCACGAGGTGAGGGAAGTAAAATCCCCCAGAAGCTAGGAAGACCATAGTGGCTGCCATTTGTATAGTTTTGATGGTTGATTCTTTTCTGTCTTTCTGTCTTTCTGCACAGTCATACGCTCATTAGAACACCCAGCACCTTTGAAAGGGGAGAAGATGCGTCCTTACCAATCGCGATATGGCTCAATGATCAACAGAAGTATATGAGTACGAATCATATGCATGCCATGCAAGATTTTGAAATTCTTTTAGAAAACTTTTGCTTTAAAGATGAAGGGAAGAACGTTCCCGTTGAGAGTCACCAGTTTGGCGCCTGTAAAGGCGCCAAACATTTCTCCTAGCGGAACTTTCTTACGCATACATCTGTGTTTGTGAACGACTTATCTTAAGATGTTTCTTTACTCAGAGATAACCAGAGATTCTGGTATTATTCAAGTCCCCAGCAGAGTCGCTAGTTTGTTAGAACTTAGAAAAATCGAACTGCTCGTCAACAGTCTTTTTCCTGTGTTTCATTATTCTGGGGGAATTCTGAGTATAGAGACATTCATAGACAATCATAAGCAATCACAAAGTATACACGAGAAAGCACTGCGAGGTGAATTATATTCTAGAGATTCCGAGATCTTTTACATTCCAGGCTGTGAACTGGTCACGAACCCTTAATTACATCAATGGATGATCACCCTTGATTAAAAGGCAAAAGTAAATGCATGCATGTATCATAAATGAATTAAATAAAGCATTAAAAGAGCATAAATATAAATAAAGTACAGCATAGACTACACAGAGATTTTTTTACGTGGAAACCCTTACGGGAGAAAACCACGACACAAAGCGACAAGATTCCATTATGAATTGCAGTTATACAATAGATGGAATATTAAAGGAACGAAGCTCGGATAGATCGAGCAAGTAGTTTAAATCGTTAGGGATTATAGTCTCGAGTTCATGGTTGCAGAGACCAAGTCTGGGATTTCTTATGGACCAAGCCATTGTTAAGACCAGTTAGATGTTGGTCCTATACTCCTCGGGCATTCTTAGTTGAGTAGCAACCAGGATTTTAACAGAGTTGTATATCTCAGTGTCATGACGTGTCTCTATGGACGATATGACTTTCAGGGATACACTTCACGGTTTTCGTTTAGTGCAACCAGGGCCAGTGACCGTCTTCGATGGGACGGGTGACTTGCTGGAAGGCACTCCATGGGGTATTTATGCGAACAGGGTTTTGACCGAGTCGTATATCTCAGTGTCATGAAGCGTCTCTATGGACGATATGACTTTTAGAGATACACTCCAGAGCGTCCACTTACTGCAACCAGGGCCAGTGACCGTCTCCGATGGGACGGGTGAATTGCTGGAAGGCACTCCATGGGGTCTTTGTGCAAACAGGGTTTCGACCGAGTCGTATATCTCAGTGTCATGACGTATCTTTATGGACGATATGACTTTCAGAAATACACTCCATGACGTCCACTTACTGCAACCAGGGCCAGTGACCGTCTCTGATGGGACGGGTGACTTGCTGGAAGGCACTCCATGGGGTCTTTGTGCAAACAGGGTTTCGACCGAGTCGTATATCTCAGTGTCATGACGCGTCTCGATGGACGACATGACTTTCAGAAATACACTCCACGGCGTCTACTTACTGCAACCAGGGCCAGTGACCGTCTCCGATGGGATGGGTGACTTGCTGGAAGGCACTCCATGGGGTCTTTGTGCAAACAAGGTTTCGACCGAGTTGTATATCTTAGTGTCATGACGCGTCTCTATGGATGATATGACTTTCAGAAATACACTCCTGGGGATCCACTTACTGCAACCAGGGCCAGTGACCGTCTCCAATGGGACGGGTGACTTGCTGGAAGGCACTCCATCCCTTAGCCACTCAACTGACGGATCCCGCCTTGGATAGGACGCACATCAACTGGTCTTAACGATGAAGTATTTCAAACGTTTAGAACTCTTTCATTATGATTTTCGATGATAACCGTAGTCCCCTTCGATTTAGTTTCGTATCTCGATCCGAGATGAAATAAATTCATGCAATGGATGCAAATGAGTATAGTACAAAGTAATTATGCTGTATGCATGCTCAAGAGAAGATTGCATTTATGCTAGATGTTCAGTGTATCGGACAAATTATGCATTTAATTTGATCAATCTGCTTCGTGTATATCTTTGTGTCATCGATATCTTGCCCTTGCGTCTTTGAGATCGCGATTGATTTCATTTGGCATTAGTAGATTTTCGGGCCATCAGGGCACTTCCTAGGGCCTGTTTACGATCTGATTCAGAGGATTTGGTGAATACCTGTCACGATCATCTTTGGATAGGGGTGGATTATGCCCATGAGGATCGCAGTGCGATCGCATTTCGATTTGCCTAGTGTAAGTCGATTTCTGAGCCAACAGGGCACTTCCCAGGGCTAAAAACGACTAAGGAGTGGGCCTGCTGACCACTTAACTAGGGAATTCGGGGCCCCTGAGTTTGGATAACTTCGTTGCGGTGCATGATTATGATATATCATGTTATGGCGGAGAGAAGTCTCCCTTTCGGGTTCGGTCAAATTTCGCCCGATTCCTCTCAGTTTCGGCCGTTTCTAGCTCTTTCGGAAGGGTTTCCGAGGTTTGCAATATTGGCTAAGTGTTGGCCTTTTTGATCAAATTGTTGATTTGGCCCACTTAACATCGACCGTTGGCAAATCCGGTCTGGGGGATGGATAGAGGACATTGATGTGTGTCTAGGAGCATCCTCTTGATCGGAATGCAGGCCACATCAAAGGCGGGCCACATCAAAGAAGGCCCCACCTCCCCATCAGCGTCCAGGCGCATCTCCCATGGGGTGTGGGCGCATGTGATCTTAAGTTGGGTGCATGTGATCCCATCCCAAGCGCATGTGAGAAGAGAGAGTGAACGGAAGGAAGATGGGTGCATGTCCCTCTCCACTTGGGCGCACTTGGGCGCATATGACATGAGGGAGTGAGGAGAAAGATGGGCACATGTCCCTCTCCACTCTATATTATGGGCATGGGCGCATGTCACTATGCCACTTAGTGCATTTTTGCACATTTCCCCCCCCAAAGTATGGGCGCATGTTATGTAACTTTGGAGAAACTTTGAATCTCCTCCTTCCGGTGGGAGAAATCCCTTTCCGGCGATGGCATCCGACTAGGGTATGGGCGCCTGTCTATAGCCCATGGAGGATTTCGGCAAGGATTTTTACCTTGTTCTAATGATCCTTTCCAGAAAATGAAGCCTCTCTCCCTCATTTAGAAGTGAGTGGGGTATTTATAGTATGTTAGTCGGGTATCGGGTACCTGGCGCATGTTGTCCGCAAAAGGGAGGGCATGCACATGCATTTGGAGAGAGGAGTCATGCACATGTGATGGGGATTATGCGCATGTCACCATGCATCAGGCGCATGTGCCTATGGCATGCGCATGCAATGGTGTGTAGGCGCATGTTGCAAAGAAGGTGGGCGCATGTGCCCTCCTTTGTGGTGCGCACATGTGCGCATGTGCTCACACTTAGCAAATATTTTATTATTTTTGATATTTTTAAAATTTTAAAATATGGAAAGGGAGAGAGAGGGCTCTCATGCGCATGTGGTGAGAGGGCAAATGCATGTCTCCTCATGGCATCCGCATGTGGAGAGAGAGTGGGCAAATGCATGTTCCAACACTTAGAATATTTTAGGTTTTAAGCTCCGACGGGCGACCTCCAAAGGGGGGCTACCTTTTCAGAGACTGAGGTCACTGACGCCAAGCCGCTTTTAGGCCATGATCAACCTCCTGAATGAACAGGGTGGGGTACTGATGGTCATCTGCTGTGAATTTTGGTAGTTCCTTACCAATTTGGACCCTCCGATCGGCTATTTGTACATGAATATTATTCCGGGAAGCGCGCACGTAGAAATATACATCGCAAGGACTTCAAACTTGCTACTTAAGGTTTTTTGGGCATTTTGGATCATTTGGTGGCCATCCCCATGTCTAATTCCAGCCCAAAATGGTAACTGTTGGCTTTCGGGCCCTTTGGGTCAGCTCTAGACGGGCAAAACGCATTTCGGTGCGCGCAGGTGAGGATATGCATCGCGCGACTTTGAAACTTGCAGGTTAAGGGTTTTAGGGCATTTCGGATCATTTGGCATTGATCCGCATATCTGATTCTGCCCTGAAATGACATTTGTAGGTTTCGGTCACGATCGCCCATGTTAGGGTTACACTGGCATTTTTTGAGTATTTCAGATCTCGAAATCAGTCCAAATCATCGTAGATGGATCGCCGAATACTGTTTTATAATGGGTGTGAATTTGAGCCCCAACAGTCATTAACGTTTCTGAAGCCACTGGTATGTTATTTGTCTTCACCATTTCGGCTATTTTCCTCCTTATTGCATTCTCTCTATACTGATTCTTATCATTTCTTTTTGTCAGCAACTGTTCCTATCCGTGCTTCCACCTCTGTCGCTCTACCCGAAACACTCATTTCTTCCCTCCGAGGATTGTCGAGGGTGAAGGCGGACCTTTTGAAGAGTCTTTCAACAAATATTGCCGCCTCTCTGAATAATATGGATGAATGGTCCATTTTAGATGAAGGGCTGCAAGCGCTTGAATATAACGCTGCATGGCTCAGGATTGACGTCTCCTTGATGGTCAATCATGTAGTCCTCTTTAGGGAAGGCATGGCATAACTCAATGAGGCATGACATTTTAGAGTTGATCCCTCTGTTGAGGAGAGACGCGGTCATTTACAATCCCTCCTACCAAAGCTTGAATTGTGTGAGGCAGGCATAACCTCGATGAGGCAGGATTGGCAGGCTGCTACTGTCGGGCATCAGGGAGCTACGGATCGACTTGTAGAGATAGACAATGAGATAGCGGGGCTACAAGCTGAATGCTTAGTTGTCCATCTTACGCTCTTAAATTTTAGTAATCAGAAGGCTCGTCTGTAATCATTTGTCGAAAAGCGCAAGGCTGAACGTAACGCCATACAAAATCAGGTTGCAGAATTGAGGGAGTTCCTTCAAAGTGTTCCTGACCCTGTACAGGTTTTAACTAAGGCGGAGGCCACACAAAGGGCAACTCAGGAGTCTGCAATTTACTTCTTAGAACAATGTTTAAGAAACTTGAACAGTTGAGCTTTGTGATCATTTCATTTTGTAATTTGTGAGGACATGTTGTGATGATAATGTTGTAATGATATGTATACTATTCACGTGATTTTTGCTATATGTTCCATCTACTTGATACTTCTTTTATTTGAATTTATGTTTAAAAATAAATTAGACTATTTTGAAAGGGATGTCCCCCTGTCAGGACTCAAACCTATGCTTATACGAAATGGGTGTGACCAAGTCCTGATCTTAAGGCTCATCTTTATATTCCAATTCTTGACAATCTCGAATCAGGTGGGGTGACGGTGCCTGACATGTCTCGGGTCTTGATGACCTTCCTGATACCTGTGTAAACACACGAAACAGATGATTAATACATATAATTGTAAGCATTGATCGCTGTATAATATGATTTCTTTTGGTATTTGTTTATTACACTTTCCCTCTAACGGGGTGTTTACAAATCACAATGGTGTGTTATGTCAAGTATAATATCTTTTCAAAAATCGGCCATTCACCAACGAGCTGATGCTCTGCCCCTTGCAATCGATTACTTGATAGGCCCCGTTGGAATAAACTTCATCGATGATACACACTAGATCCCATTTTGGATCAAATTTGCTTTTAAGACCTTGAGCTGGTACCGAGCGTTTTATCATTAGTACCAAATCACCCCTCTTGAATGCCCTGCCGCGAACTCGTTTGTCATATGAGGCTGAAATCTACTTCTGATACATTTCGAGCCTTTGCTGAGCTACGACTCTCTTTTCATCCAAATCGTCAAGCTCGACCATTCTAGTCTTGGCGTTTTGCTCGGAAGTCAGGGAGTGCCGAAGTGCGACTTGTAATGACTCAACCTGTATTTCCATCGGGACTACCGCTTCTGTGCCATATACCAGTGAGTAAGGCGTGACTTTGGTGGCTGTGCAGTATGTGGTCCGATACGCCCATAATGCTTCGGGCAGGCGCTTGTACCAATCTTTCTTATTTTTCGCTACTGTTTTCTTCAAAATCTTCATGATAGTCTTGTTAAAAGCTTCAGCCAACCATTCGCAGGGGGATAATAAGGTGTTGAATAGAAGTGCTTGATCTTGAACTTCATGCACAATTTGTCGATGGTGGCATTCTTGAAGGGTGTTCCGTTGTTGGTGGTGATCTTCTCGGGAATACCATGTCGGTATAATATAGTATGACGGATGAAACCTTCGAAATGTTTGGCCTTCACATTCCTAAGCGCCACTGCTTCGGCCCACTTGGAAAAATAATCCATTGTAGCTAAGATGTATTGGTGCCCCTGGGAAGAGGGTGGGCTGATCGGTCCAATCACATCCATGCCCCAGGCTGCAAAAGGCCAGGACATCACTGATTGATGCAACTCTTCCAGTGGCGAGTGTATAATATCTGCATGGATCTGGCACTGATGGCATTTCTTGACATATTTTATCGCATCTTTTATCATCGTGGGCCAATAATATCCCATGCATTGAATACGGTGATGTAGGTTCTTGCCTCCTTGGTGAGCACCGCACTCTCCCCCATGAGCTTCCTTCAATGTGGCATACGCCTCATCTTGGTCCAAGCAACGCAGCAATACTCCCTCATACAAGCACTTGTAAAGAATGTCATTCTGCATTATAAATGAGCCGGCGTGTCTTTTGACCTGTGTGCGTATCTTGGGATCTTCTGGTAAAAATCAGTATTTCAGATAGTTGACGAATGGCCTTTTCCAGTCATTTCCTTCTGTAATCTCAAAGTAACAGATGGGGTTTACACTTGATTCACCACCACGCAATATAGCTGTCGGTAGAATCCTTCTTTCTTCGATTGTTATTTGAAGTGGGCTGCCTCAGGGATTAGCCAGAGCAGCGACT
The DNA here is from genome assembly GCA_003013855.2 of Liriodendron chinense. Classification (NCBI taxonomy): domain Eukaryota; kingdom Viridiplantae; phylum Streptophyta; class Magnoliopsida; order Magnoliales; family Magnoliaceae; genus Liriodendron; species Liriodendron chinense. The sequence goes on along the minus strand of ML058397.1, from coordinate 5,580,713 downwards.
AGACTAGCCACCGCGTCGCCCTGTACATTCTCTTGCCTCGGTATATGTGAAATGTTGCTGTTACGGAACTGGCCAAACTATGATTGCGCTTGGTGGCAGAAAGGTGACAACTCCGGCTTGCGGACCTCATATTCTGTTGTTAACTGTCCGATGACTAGCCTGGAGTCACCATAGATCTGTATTGCTTTGATTCGCATCTCTAAGGCGAGTTATAGTCCGATGATGAGGGCTTGATATTCTGCTTCATTGTTGATGCAGGCTAGTATGATTGTAAATGAGTAGGGTAACAAATCTCCCTGCGAAATGATAAATATGACTACTGCTCCTGCCCCTGTTGATCTGGAGGCTCCGTCAAAGTACATCTGCCAGAGTCGTGGTTCTCCGACTATCATAACCTGGTCATCTAAGAGATCACATTCCATTTCTTCACTGCTCGAAATTGGATGCGCAGCAAGAAAAGCAGTCGCTTGTCCATTAATAGCTCGGGCTGGGACGTATGTGATGTCGAATTCAGAGAGGAGAAGGGCTCACTTTGCTAAGCGTTCGGACAACATAGGCCAGTTCATGAGGAATTTGATCGGGTCCGTCTTGGATATCAACGTTATTTGGTGTGAGAGGCAGTAATGCCTAAGTTTCTTCACAGCGAAGATGAGAGTGAGACATATCTTCTCAATTGCTTAATAGTTGAATTCGGCCCCCACCAGCGTGTGGCTCAAATAATATAGCACATTCTCCTTCTCTTCTTCGTTCTTCTGCGCCAGGAGTGCACCTAGTGAGTTGTCACCTACTGCGATGTATAAAATTAGCGGTTTTTCCTTGATTGGGGCGGCGAGAATTGGGGAATTCCTGAGCATTTCTTTTAATGAATCAAAGGCCTTTTGGCAGGCATCATCCCATTCGAATTTAATGTCTTTCTTGTTGAGGCGGGAGAATGGCTGACAACGACCAGCCAAGTTCGAAATGAATCTTCTCAAATATGTCACACAACCTTGAAAACTCTTTAACTGTTTCAGGTTCTTCAGAGGCGGCATTTCTATGATGGCCTTAATCTTCGCAGGATCGATTTCTATACCCCTGTGCCTGACAACGAAGCCTAAGAATTTACTAGACGTAACCTCGAACGCGCACTTCAATGGATTCATATGGAGACTCTTCTTGCACAACCGTTGAAATACTTGCCTTAAGTGTTCTCTGTGCTATTCATGATTGGCCGATGTCACAACTAGATCATCTACGTAGCATTCGACGTGTTTGTGCATCATATCCTGAAATGGCATTGCGCGCTGATACGTTGCCCTTGCGTTCTTTAACCCAAATGGCATTACGCAGTAACAGTAGATGTCGAGTGTCGTGTGAAAGGCTGTAGCTTCTTCATCTTCTAGGGCCATGCGGATTTGATTGTATCCCGAATAGCCTTCCATGAAGGACATCACTGCATATCCTGTCATCCTATCAATCAACAATTCTGGGATGGGGAGAGGAAAATCATCTTTAGGGCATGCTTCATTAAGATTTCGGAAGTCGACGCAAACCCGGATCTATCCACTCTTCTTCTTAACTGGCATGATGTTTGAAATCCATTGGGGATACTTCACCTCTCGAAGGAACCCAGCCTGAATCAGTTTCTTGATTTCTTCTTCAATCTTGGGTACAATGTCAGGGTGAAATCGTCGTTGAGGTTACTTCACTGGCTTCTTTTCCTTCATGATACTCAGCTTGTGTATGGCGATCGTCAGACTGAGCCCTGGCATTTCTGGATATGTCCAGGCGAACATGTCCTTATTCTCCTTCAACAACTGTATATATTTCTCTCTTTCATTTTCTAGGACGTTTTTGCTCAAATATGTGTTCCTAGGTTCTTCAAGGGTGCCCAAATTCACCTCTTCAAGTTCATCAATCGTCGGTTGTCCACCATCTTCTAATTGCACGAGTGCGACACTTGGCTAGATAATGTCGATAGGATCTTGCAACTGAATTTCTTCTACTGGGCCGATGGTCACCATGTTCACGCTTGCCTTGGATCCTAGACCTTTTCTGTTTCTGTATACTTGCTTATATTTTTCAAATGGAGCTAGCAATCTCTTCTTTGTGTTTGAACCTTGGCCGAAGAATCCCATATTTCTCATGATCTTCTGGCTGGCTCTGCTATATCTCTTCTCTTCTATTGGTCAGGGTTGGGTAGATTCTCTTCCCTCTTCTCTCTCTTCTAATGATACTGGCTGACTTGGCCCTGAGTGAAACTTGATATCTTTCTAGGTGATATCTCTTGACGGCACTATGAATTGGCTTGGGGCTTTCGGGAATGGCTTGGTTCTTCCTATCTTGGGTACCGGCATATTGAAGCTAGACTTGAGCACACTCATGTGTTGATCTGAGATCAGTTTTAACACAGACTGCCCCAGCTGACGCAAATGTTGTGATACCACATAGAACTTCTTTGTGATCGGCTGAGGCAGAGTTTTCAACTGATATTGAGATCTTCCTTGAGTGACAGGTTGAGGTTTGCCCCTTGCCCTTTCTTCATTACGTCGGACTTTTTACTGGTTTTACTGCCATCGGACAGGTTGTAATATTTTGTATCATCCAAAAATGACTCAGCTATTGTGTATGGCTTCGGATCTGCTGCTACCCTGTATTGGACCCCGTCTCTGTTGTATTAAAGCACTGATGATACGTCGAAGGGATTATGCGGTTGTTATGGAGCCAAGGCCTTCCTAATAGGAGATTGTATGTTGTCACTGCGTCGATCACGTGACATGCTACTTTCGTCGTTAGTTCTTCAATCTTTAACATTACCGTGATTAATCCGAGTGTACGCTGACTGTCTTGATTGAACCCTTGAATCATCATGAGACTTGGGCGCAGTGCCGATTGCCTATAACCCAGCTTCTGTAGTGTCTTCAATGGCATTATATTTACAACAGACCCATCATCCAACATGCACCTTTAAAACTCTGTGTCCCTGATTGTTCCCATGACCATCAACAGACGATTGTGGTCTGTTAATTTGATCGTGCGGTCTTCTTCTAAGAAAGTAATTGTCGAGGGACGGTTGACATGCATGACTTGTGACATCGGTATATACCCCTCCCAAAATTTATCTGTATCATTCATTTCTTCTTCTATTTCTATCATCATGACCTCTCTAACCTCACTATCAAATAAGGCATTGATTAACATTTCTCTATACACTTTTGAGAGATATAAAGCATCGTATATACTTAGGCGGGCGGGAACCTTCAGTAAGTGTGACACAATGTCATACACCATTGGTCTTAGGCTTAGCTGACTAGTCGTGGCCTCGAAGAGCTTCTCTTTCAGTTTTTGCATGCAGGGTCTCTCTTGCGGCCTGTCAGGGATATCATCTTCTTACATCGGGTCGTCTGGTCTTGGAGGGGTACGGTCAGGCATTTGCTTTCCTGATCATAAGATGACTACGTCAACTTCTCCCTTAGTTGCTTGTGGGGTTTCCTCGGACGGTGCTTGTTCGACAAATGACACCATTCCACAATATGCCATGTTCATTGCAGGTCGTATCTGTCCCTGTAACATTTCTCTCCTTCCTCTTCCCCTGTTCTTTCTTCGGTTAACGAGCCTTCATTTGTTCTCGAGTCTTTTCTTGCTACTGACTAGAGTCCATGGTTCCTTTGGCTTAGGGAATGAAGTTGGTCGGTTGGTGTCATTTTCTATTGGGATTGCTGAAATTGCCCCGGCTGTCTCCTTTGCTGTCTCGGGTACTTTCATGCTGATGACCCTTGATTGATCAACTCCTGTATCCTTCCTTTCAGGGAGAAGCAATCTTCTGTTTTGTGGCTGATACATTGATGATATTTGCAGTATTTGGGATCGTTTATTCGTCAAACTTCATGGGGACGGACAGGCTCTGGCAGATGCATCAAGCTTTCTTTGATCAATTGTTCCATGATTAGAACTAGATCAGCCACATCGAATGTGTATGGGCCATTCGCCCTTTCTCTTTCGGCTATTGATATGCGTTTGGGTGCATAGGGCCTTTTACCCTTGTCTTGAACAATCATTGCTTTTGTTTCCGGCTTGTGGTTGACAGCGGGATGTTTTTTATCTTTCTGGTCCCTGCTCTTGTCGACTTAATGGGTCTCTACTACTCTTCCCATCTCTCTCTACTGTCTCTCGGGTCTGAAGTTTACCCAGGATGCTGCCTCCTTCACTAGATGCGCTTTCGTCGCCAGCTCGCGAAAGGAGTTGAAGGTATTGCCTGACAATCCGTACGAGATCATCGGGTCTAGAGCCCTTAGGCACATTTTCATCTGCTCACCCTCACTAGGCAATTCACGACATTAAGCTGCTGTGGTCCCTCATCGGTCGATGAACTTCTCAACCGGTTCACTGTTTCTCTGCCTGACCAATGCTAGATCTGTTAATGAGATCTCCGTCTCTGTCGTAAAGAATTTTGAGATGAAGGTATCCTGCATTTGCTCCCACGTCCTTATAGAGCTGGCTGGTAACGACATATACCACTGAAAGGCTTTCCCTGTCAGGGTTGATTCGAATAGCCGCATGCAATACTGCGGGACTGTAGACCAATTTCCTAATGTAGTCAAGAAGTGGATGACGTGCTCTTCTGGTGATCCTCTGCCGTTGAACTTTCCGAAGTCCGGGCATCTGAAATTGGCCGGGAATGGTACCTCTTCTACCTTTAGTGGGTACGGGACCCGATATTTATAACTGCCTCTCCTCTCTTTCTCTTTTTCTTGTTGCATCATGTAGGCTATCGTCTGAGATAACTCTTCTCGTGACACGTGAGATGCGGGAAGCGGTGCACGTTCTGTTAGCGCGACTCTGAGTTGGACGAGTGGTTTGGGTTTAGTCAGACCTTCTGCTGTCCCTTGGGATTCCTCTGCTGACTGACGAGTAGGCGGCGCGATACTTCTGGCGGCATTCTGGGCTATCAAAGTGGTCAGGGCTTCTTGAATAGCCCTCATCCGATCGTTTGTCTCGCAATTAGCCTCAACCAGTCTGTTGATTTGATCTTGGAATGGAGGTAGTTCTTCTGCTTCGTATGGTCCTTCCTCTTCTTCTCCAATCACTTGTACCATTACCACTTGCGCTGATTGGACCTTCTGAACCGACCTTTGTCTTCGTTCGAAGACGGTCGTGGGCTTAGATTTCTTTGCATGCGCGGGCTTGGTAGGTTTCTGCGAGGTGCGAGGGGTCTTGGACAACAGCAGGAACTGCTCGATTGTCATCGTAGGTACCGCGAGCTTGGCTGATATGACCAGGCTGTTAATAGGGATCTCTTACCGTTGCTTCGGCTGCCACTATCTCTTGATTACAGGGTGAGGTTTGACAACGTTCGCCTTCTTATACGCTGCTAAGACGACTGCTTTCTTCTGCTCTTTCCTCTGTCGGCGCGTTTTAACCAACTGCCATCCCAAGTTGGAAATATTTGTCGTGGTTGGGGTGAAGAGGGGGAAGCTAAAGCCTCTAGTGACAAGGAATGTACACGAACTGGTCATTACGCATGCCATTTCTTCTATCTGTTTTAGTATCTTGCTAACTCTGCGGTGTCAGAAAATCATTAGAACAGTTCATAATGCGGTCGGAAGCGTGAACCTATCAGCGCGGTGCATAAACTAATAGGGATAAGCAAGAATGAAGACAAATACGTGTAGTCGTGGGAGTTCGTGGGTTTGAAAACCTTTAATTTAATGTCTATTGCCTAAAAGATGAAGGGGAGAACGTTCCCGTTGAGAGTCGCCAGTTTGGCACCCGAGGGCGCCGAAACGTTATGCCTCATGATAGACCTCCTACGTACACATTCGCGTTTGCGAATGATTAATCTTATAATGTTTCTATACTCAGAGCAAAACCAGAGATTCTGGTATGGTTCGATCCCCAGTAGAGTCGCCAGTTTGTTAGAAGTATAAAATGCTGCGATGACATTTCTCTGGGTATTGTTGCTCTGGGTTCTGAGTGATGGAAACATTCATTTCTAATCACAAGCATTCACAAAAGGTACGCAAGGAGAGATATTCCAAGGCGAATTTTATTCCAGAGATTCTGAGATCTTGTACATTCCAGGTCGTGATCTGGCACGAGCCCTTAATTGCATCGAATGATCGATGACCCTTGATTAAGAGGTAGAAGACTAATCAGCGGGGACTATGGTCTTAGAGTTTAGGGTCGTAGAGACCTGTATTTGTTTTGTTATGGACTGAACCATCTTTGTATTGGTCAGATGTTTATGTCCCATGTTTTGGTCGGAGATCCGGGCAGAGGCTGTCAGGGTTTTTAATCGAGAGGGTACGACTCTGGGCCTACAGTTGTCATGTGTGGACAAGCGACCTCGAGAAGATCGGTCCACAGTCGTGTGTACCGGAGCAACCCAACCGACGAATGTTGTTTGGATGGGTAGGGCATCGACCGTTGTGTTATGGCAGTTCATAACAATTGCTTTGTAGAGAATCAAAACTCTTTGATATGGTTTATTGTGATAACAATAATCCCGTTTGTCTAGCTTTCGACCCTAATCAGGTCATATCTTATTGTACATATGAATAATGATACATTTGTATAATTCTGGATACTGGCGGCTTCTTTCCGAGAAATCATTTCATTCCTCGCGTAGAATCGGGTCAAACCTCAAAGACATAATTTTGCTTATTTAGATATCCCAGAAATGGTTATTTGACTATTCCATTGCGTCTGGAACGCTCGAAATACCCAAAATAGGCTCAAATGGAACTTGAAAATACTTAAAGTCGAGTCCGGTGCACCCGTAAACATTTACTATAATTGGCTGATTTTTTGGGTGCGTGGGACCTAATTTATAGGTGCGTGGGACTTCACCGCACCCTTAAATTAGGTGTCTAATTTTTGTTGAATTATGGATGCATGAGACAATTTTCGGATGCATGGGAATCCAATGCATCCTGAAAATACCTGTCCGAATTATGTTGAATTTTCGGGTGCATGGGACAATTTTTGGGTGCGTGGGAGTCCAATGCATCCTGAAAATACTTGTCCAAATTATGTTTAATTTTCGGGTGCGTGGGAGTGAATTTACGGATGCGTTCCCGCACTTATGATTTTTTAGAATCTGGACCTGTGGTGCTATTGGTCGAAGTGATCTTCCGGTGAAAGATACCGGTGATCGAAAAGGGATTCCGATGACCGAAAAAGTTTCCCGGTGGTTGGAAAGGGATTTCGGCAAGGGTTTTTGGTGATAAATCCCAAGTACCCAAGCGATAATAGCTCATTCTCTCTCTTAATCCGTACCAATGAATAGTACAAAGGGGGTATTTATACCCGAAAATACCGGACAATGACCAGTGAGGGGCTGCCACGTATGACGCACCCCAAAAAGCCTTCGACGCACCCGAAAAATAGGTGCGTGGGAGCTCCGACGCACCCGAAAATGATGTTCTGAAATATGCTAATTTTTTGCGTGCGTCGAGCTATTTTTCGAGTGTGTCGAAGTCCAATGCATCCAAAAATGATTTTCTAATTCTTGGTGAATTTATGGGTGTGTTAGGGTCCAATACACCCCGAAATTGAAGTTCTGGATTTACTGAATTTATGGACGCGTTGAAGGTATTTTTGGATGCGTCAAGCTATTTTTTGGATGCGTCAGATGTAAAATACATTCTGAAACATTTCTTAAATTTTCATGAATTTAAGGGTGTGTCAGGTGTTCGATCGCCTCAAGTGCAAGGCTGCGATGTAGTAATAAATCTCGGTAAGACCGAGGTCGATCCACAGGGAATAAGGTAAACCAATTCAAGTTGTTCTAGCAACTTCAAATTCAATGAATTAAGGATTTCAGGTTTATAAACTAACTTAAAACAGTAATTGTAAAAATCTATAATTAAAGGGAGCTAAGGCTTTTGAGGATCCACTTGTGATAGCCCTTATGTGAATTCATTCATCCAAGCATAGCACAACTAGAATTGAAGTTCTATCTCTCTTCTAGTTGGAAGATATGGCATTTAAACACAAACAATCTCTACTCAAGTTGAAGAACAACGTTCTAGTTCTAATGAAGCCCATAGAAGTCGAATACATAGCATTCGAAGTAACAACCATGCCAATGGACTATGGTACGCTCTAGGGTTACTACAATTCGAATCTAATCAATCCAAACATGATAATCTCAGAGAATTGCAAGGAACTGATGTCCGAAGCACATTAACTCTCATAAAACATCCAAAAATATCTCTTTTATTCAAACTAGAATTTGAAAATCAAAACTTTAAACAAATTACTTGAATTAGAACGAATCCAACATGATAACTACTCATAAGCTTTACCTCTTAGCCTTAGCTAAGAGGTTTTAGCCGAGCATTATCATGCTTCAATTAGAATTCAAAGAAAAACTAGAAAATAAATCCTAATTTGAGGAGTTGCGATCGCTCCACGATGATCTCCCTTGCTCCCCACGAACTTAGAACTCTTCTAGGATACTTTAGGAAGGATGCCAAGGTGCCTTTTATAAGAAAAACCACCCACCACCTCGGATTGCGTAAAGATTTACGCACTTGTATCGGCAGTCGGGCGCTGGTCGGGCGCCCAGTCACATTTTGGTCAGGCGCCCGGCCAAGTCCAGAAAAGTTCCAGCAATAACTGGATTTTTTGTCAATTTCAGGCACCCGGCCATATGGTGGTCGGGTGCCCAAAGGCCAATTTTTACAGTTTTTCTAGTTTACAGGGCCATCTGCTGAATTTTTTGCATTTGACTTTTCTAGCCTTGCAGCTCTGCATTATGACTTTTCTAGCTATTCCAGGTCTTCAACTTGATTCCTTCAAGGCGTTTTCTCCACTTCTTTGGCTCATCAGAGTTTGGTCTTTTAGTCATTCCAAATCCTTCAAATTGGCATTAAATCCATGCCATCTCTCTCTTCGCCTTGCTTCTTTCTTCCATTCTTTGGTTTATCTTCCTTCATCCTCAAGTGGGTTTAAAAGCATTCTTTTAGCAATCAAATAGGTGAATTCTCTCTCTCATTCCTACAATCACAAACATGCATTGGATTGGTCTTTTAAGCATGCAAACCATGCATAAAATGTGATGTAATGGGTTAGAAAATGTATAAATTGGAAGCTCAACACACCCCCAACCAGCATTTTGTTAGTCTCGAGCAAAACATGTGTGAAACAAGTTTAATTCTCCAAAATCCAACTCTCCTTTAGAAACTATATTTCTATTCATTTCAAGACATACAAGTGCAAAATTAGAGAAACTAGGTGATAGAAGTTGAAACCTTAAACTCTCAAAACATAATAAGTGTTCATACAGAATTCCCTCTGATTGATTGATAAATAGAAGAACTTGAACAAATTTAACCTAGTGTGCGTAGTGAAAGTTCATCTCATGAGTTTTCAGGATTATCTTCTTCATAGATCAACTAAACTATGGATCTAAAGGTGTACAGATCAACAACAAGCCTATGACAGGAATTTGCCTTACCATCCTTCCGATGGCTTTCACACTATGTCCCATTTCCGGCTTTGGTTATGGGAAGACCATCCCCCAATTGGTAATATGTAGCCCTTTTTCGAAGTTTTCCACCATATTTTCAATCATACCCATATTTTCTTTCCTTATTTCCTTTTTCTTTTATATTAGATAGGATATTTAGAAATCCATATCTTTCGTTATTTTCCCATGGACAAGGATGGACAAAGTACCCCGGCTTGGTTCCTCAACACCTCAAATCTAAGTCTGGCCAATCCACAAATCACATAAATCTTTCAACCCATGAAAATCGTGTAATGTGAACTAGGTGTAAAAGTGTTCAAATTTTCTATCAATCACATAAATAGGGGAATTCACATATAAAACCATTATATTAGAAGTAGTTCAAGACTTGCAACATTCATCACTTCGCATCACCTTTTCTTATACCTATATCATCTCAAGTGCATAGAAACAAGGTTTTCCAAACGAGTTTTGAATTTTCAAAAAATACAAAAAAAATTTGCACATATGAAGCTCGAAATGTTACAAACTGCTAGATGACGAATCTCATCTCACCCCCTGTTCGCTCACCTCAAGTGCAAGGTTGCGATGTAGTAATAATCTCGGTAAGACCGAGGTCGATCCACGGGGAAGGAGGTAAACAATTCCAACTATCCTAATAAGTAGAATCAAAGAGGTTTGTGAAATTGGTTTTGAACATTAAATAGAAAATCTGATAATGGAAAGATAACTAGAGCATCAAGGATCCACTTATAGCTCTCCTTAGATGCATAATTCGCTATGGTTTCTCACTTTCTCAACTAGAATTGAAATTAAGTCCTATCTAGCCGGATGATAGAGCAGTTATATTATCAAATCAATTTGTCATATGTGTTATTCATCAACATGATTCCCTCAATTCAAGTTAGGACTTGAGCACACTCAATTACATAGGTCAATCCTAATTGCAATAGATTAAGATCAAACCATAATAATCATCAAACCTTGTCACAAGACTTGACTATATTATGATTTGAACCTCATTCAAATCATATGAACAATCAACACAATATTCAGAATTTCTAGAGAAGATAGAACTTTGGTTTGAAGTTCCCACATGATGATCCAAGTCTAGAGCGTATTGAATCCGATTCCTCGAAGCATGCAAGTCTAGATCCATGCAAAAACAATTAAGAACTAAAACAATTCTTCCAAACATCCATGAGCCATCATAAGATTAAGAAAAACTACTTAGAACTTTAATCAAACTTCCAAAAACCATTGTTCTTCATTAAATCCAAACTTGAAACCAATAAAACGAATTAAAACATCAAGGTAAACTATAAGTTTCACCTCTTAGATCTAGCTAAGAGATTAGCTAATGAAAAGCAAATTAAAAACAAAACCTGAACTAAGAAAAGGAAGAAAAACTAGCTGGAGGAGGCTAGGAAGCCTCCTATGACTTGATCTCCTTGCTCCCCACATCCTTGCTTGATTTGGAATAGAAGAGAGCACCTCCTTTTATAATACAACAAGAGTACCGCAACATAACAGATTTTGTTTCGCTTCGTACGGCTTAACCAATGGTCGGATTTCCTTCAAATTTGATTTGTAGCTTCCTTGTAATGTAATCTTCCTCATAGATGATTTAGATTTCCAAGATTATCTTCTGAATGGGCCCACTAATCAGATCAGTGACCGCCTCTCAAAATCGCGTAATTCGGGTACCTTCAAAACCAGTCATTTTGCTTTCAACGCTCCGGAGTGTACAGAGGTCTGATTGATCTCAAATTTTGAACATTGGTAGAAAAATTTCTCCTCTACATGATAGACGGATTAGATTGTCCAAAACAATTCCAGAATATAGTCCAAAAATTAGAACACTTAGGGCTTTTTATAAAATCTGCGCAGTTGGATCTTTCTAGATGGTCCATCTTTCTTCAACCGGTACGATCAAACCACACATCCTTTTGATCTGAAACTTTGTGATTATTCATATATAGATTTGTTTTAGAAGATGGTCAAAGTAGATTCTACATATCATCAATGATGGGTCACTTGGACCGGCCCAGAGTGGAGTAGGCGGAATTTGGAACTTTCTGGATAGTTCGTATTGTTTTGGCCACCATCGTTAATCTATAGCTCCGATCGACATGAAACCACTTGAGTTATTTCGGCGTCGAGCTCCTGTTCGATATGGATGTGTTGGATTTCCAAATATCATCAAGATGGCCTCCAAAAACTGTGCTAAAAATTCAAAAACGGGAATAGCCTACTGCTTGAAATCTGAAACTCTGAAATTGCATGGCCGACAGGTCTTGACCGGTCGTGACCTGTCTGGTTTGGTCCAGCAACTTCTGTAGAAGGCAGCAGTGTTGGCCGACCGGTCGGGGCCTATTTAGCCGACCGGTCTTGACCGGTCGGACCACCTTGTGGAGCTTCTTTTCATACTTTCCTTCTTTCTTTTCTTTCCTTCTTTCTTCATGATTCTTTGGCTCACCTTGGGTCTTCATCCAAGGTTCCTAAATATGCTTCTTTTAGCTATTGATCGAGTGAACTCTCTCTCATTCTTGCAATCACAAAACCATGAATTAGAATAGTCTTTAAACATAAAATCCATGCATAATGAGTGATGAATTAGGGTTAGAATATGCACAATTAAGAGCTCAACACACCCCCAACTAGCATTTTGCTAGTCCCGACCAAAACATGCGTGAAACAAGTTCAATTCTCCAAAAACCAACTCTCCGTCAGTAACTATGCTTCTATCCATTCCAAGACATACAAGTGTAAAATTCAGAAAAAATTAGGTGATAGATGTTGAAACCTTAAACTCTCAAAACATAATAAGTGTCCACATGAAATTCTCGCTGATTGATTGATGAATAGAAGAACTCGAACAATTTCAACCTAGTGTGCATAGTGAAAGTTCATTTCATGAGTTTTTGGGCTTATCTTCTTCATAGATCAACTAAACTATGGATTTCAAGGTGCAGAGAGCAACAATAAGCCAATGATAGGAATTTGTCTTACCATCCTTCCGACGGCTTTCACACTACTTCCCATTTCCAGCTTTGGTTACGGGTAGACCATCCCCCGGTTGGTAATAGGTAGCCCTTTTCAGAATTTTCCACCATATTTTCCATCATTCCTAATTTTCTTTCATCCTTCCTTTTTCTTTTTCATTAGATAGGATTTTTAGAAGTCCGTATCTTTCGTTATTTTTCCATGGACAAGGATGGACAAAGTACCCCAGCTTGGTTTCTCAACACCTTAAATCAAAGTCTAGCTAATCCACAAATCACATAATCCTTTCAACCCATGAAAATCGTGTAATGTGAACTAGGTGTAAAAGTGTTCAAATTTTCTATCAATCATATAAATAGGGGCATTCACATATAAAACCATTATATTAAGAGAAGTTCAAAGCTTGCAACATCACTCACTTTGTATCTCCTCTTCTTATACTCATATCATCTCGAATGCATAAAAATAAAATTTTCCAAAGGAGTTTTGAATTTTAGAAAAATAAAAAAATTTCTACATAATTGCTCGAAATGTCACAAAAGCTATTCATCTAAGGAGTCTCACCCCCCAACCAAAATCTTACATTGTCCTCAATGCAATAAGATATGCAATATGCATGACATGAGAGCAATGACATTGTTAGAGCTTAGAAAAATCGAAACTGCTCGTCAGCAGTCTTTTTTCTGTGTTTCATTATTCTGGGGGAATTCTGAGTATAGAGACATTCATAGACAATCATAAGCAATCACAAAGTATACACGAGAAAGCACCGTGAGGTGAATTTTATTCTAGAGATTCCGAGATCTTTTACATTCCGGGCTGTGAACTAGTCACGAACCCTTAATTACATCAACGGATGATCACCCTTGATTAGAAGGCAAAAGTAAATGCATGCATGTATCATAAATGAATTAAATAAAGCATTAAAAGAGCATAAATATAAATAAAGTACATCATAGACAACACAGAGATTTTTACGTGGAAACCCTTACGGGAGAAAACCACGGCACAAAGCGACAAGATTCCACTATGAATTGCAATTATACAATAGATGGAATACTAAAGGAATGAAGCTCGGATAGATCGAGCAAGTAGTTTAAATTGTCAGGGATTATAGTCTCGAGTTCATGGTCGCAGAAACCAAGTCTAGGATTTATTATGAACTAAGCCATTGTTAAGACCAGTTAGATGTCAGTCCCATACTCCTCGGGCGTTCCTAGTTGAGTAGCAACTAGGATTTTAACCGAGTCGTATATCTTAGTGTCATGACGCGTCTCTATGGACGATATGACTTTCAGGGATACACTTTGCGGTGTCCGTTTAGTGCAACCAGGGCCAGTGACCGTCTCCGATGGGACGGGTGACTTGCTGGAAGGCACTCCATGGGGTCTTTGTGCAAACAGGGTTTCGACCGAGTCGTATATCTCAGTGTTATGACGCATCTCTGTAGATGATATGACTTTCAGAGGTACACTTCACGGTGTCCACTTACTACAACCAGGGCCAGTGACCGTCTCTGATGAGACGGGTGACTTGCTGGAAGGACTCCATGGGATCTTTGTGCGACCAGGGTTTCGACCGAGTCGTATATCTCAGTGTCATGATGCGTCTCTGTGGACGATATGACTTTCAGAGATACACTTCACGGTGTCCACTTACTGCAACCAGGGCCAGTGACCGTCTCCGATGGGACGGGTGACTTGCTGAAGGGCACTCCATGGGGTCTTTGTGCAAACAGGGTTTCGACCGAGTCGTATATCTCAGTGTCATGACGCGTCTCTATGGACGATACGACTTTCAAAGATACACTCCAGGGCATCCACTTACTGCAACCAGGGCCATTGACCATCTCCGATGGGACGAGTGACTTACTGGAGGGCACTCCATGGGGTCTTTGTGCAAACAGGGTTTCGACCGAGTCGTATATCTCAGTGCAATGACACGTCTCTATGGACGATATGACTTTCAAAGATACACTCCAGGGCATCCACTTACTGCAACCAGGGCCAGTGACCGTCTCTGATGGGACGGGTGACTTGATGGAAGGCACTCCATGGGGTCTTTGTGCAAACAGGGTTTCAACCGAGTCGTATATCTCAGTGTCATGACGCGTCTCTATGGACGATATGACTTTCAAAGATACACTCCAGGGCATCCACTTACTGCAACCAGGGCCAGTGACCATCTCCGTTGGGACGGGTGACTTGCTGGAAGGCACTCCATGGGGTCTTTGTGCAAACAGGATTTTGACCGAGTTGTATATCTCAGTGTCATGACGCGTCTCTGTGGACGATATGACTTTGAGAGATACACTCCAGGGCGTCCACTTACTGCAACTAGGGCCAGTGAACGTCTCCGATGGGATGGGTGACTTACTGGAAGGCACTCCATGGGGTCTTTGTGCAAACAGGGTTTCGACCGAGTCATATATCTCAGTGTCATGACGCGTCTCTGTGGACGATATGACTTTCAAAGATACACTCCAGGGCGTCCACTTACTGCAACCAGAGCCAGTGACCGTCTCCGATGGGACGGGTGACTTGCTGGAAGGCAGTCATTACCTTAGCCACTCAACTGACGGATCCCGCCTTGGACAGGACTCACATCAACTGGTCTTAACAATGAAGTATTTCAGACGTTTAGAACTATTTGGTTACGATTTTTGATGATAACCATAGTCCCCTTTGATTTAGTTTCGTAACTCGATCCGAGATGAAATAAATTCATGCAATGGATGCAAATGAGTACAGTACGAAGTAACTATGCTTTATGCATGCTCAAGAGAAGATCGCATTTATGCTAGATGTTAAGTGTATCGGACAAATTATGCATTTCCTTTGATCAACCCGCTTCGTATATATCTTTATGTCGTCGATATTTTGCCCTTGCGTCTTTGCGATCGTGATTGATTTCACTTGGCATTTGTAGGTATTTGGGTCATCAGGGCACTTCCCAGGGCCTGTTTACGATCTGATCGGAGGATTTGGTGAATACCTGTCACGATCGTCTTTGGATAGGGGTGGATTATGTCCACGAGGGTCGCAGTGCGATCGCATTTCGATTTGTTTAGTGTAAGTCGATTTCTGAGCCAACAGGGCACTTCCCGGGGCTAAAAACGACTAAGTAGTGGACCTGTTTATGGTCTGATCAAGGTTTCTCGGAGATCCTGAGATCACGTAATCTCGTTGTAATGCATGATTATAGTGTATCATGTTATGGCGGAGAGAAGTCTCCCTCTCGGGTTCGGTCAAATTCTGCTCGATTCCTCTCGATTTCGGTCATTTCCGGCTCTTTTGGAACGGTTTCCAAGGTTTGCGATATTGGCTAAGTGTTGGCCTTTTTTATCAAATTGCTGATTTGACCCACTTAACATCGACCGTTGGCGAATCCGGTCCGGGGGATGGATAGAGGAGAGTGATGTGTGTCTAGGAGCGTCCTCTTGATCGGAATGCGGGCCACATCAAAGGCGGGCCACATCACAGAAGGCCCCACCTCCCATCAGCGTCCAGGAGCATCTCCCATGGGGTGTGGGCGCATGTGATCTTAAGTTGGGTGCATGTGATCCCATCCCAAGCGCATGTGAGAGAAAAGTGAGGAGAGAAAGGGAATGGAAGGGAGGTAAGCACATGTGCCTGCCTCTTGGGCGCACTTGTGCGCATGTGGCTTGCCACAAATGCATGTGAGGAGAGAGAGAAAGGTTATCAAGCGCATGTGACACTACACATGCGCCCAACATCCCAGCCATGGGCGCATATCCCCATGGGACTTAGGGATTTTTGCATTTTTCCTCCCCAAAACTCAAATGGGTGAGCGCATGTCACTATGTGACTTGGAGGATTTTTCTCCGGTGGGAGAAATCCCTTTCCGGCGAGGGCATCCGGCGAAGGGATGGGAGCATGTCCCTTTCACGGTGAGGATTCCAGTGAGGAATTTTTACCTCTGCAAGAAGAGTGCTCTGGGAGTGATGATCTCGTCCCTGTCTCATCAAGTAGAGGGGTATTTATAGCATGTTAATCGGTTATCGGGTACCAGGCGCATGTTGTTTGCAAAAGGGAGAGCATGCGCATGCATTTGGAGAGTGGAGTCATGCGCATGTGATGGGAATCATGCGCATGTCACCATGCATCAGGCGCATGTGGCTTGGTGTGGGCGCATGTGCCCTTGGTATGGGCGCATGTGGCCTCTGTGTTTGCCGCATGTGGCCCCACTTAGAATATTTTCATGATTTTTTATATTTTTATTTTATTTAGAATATTGAAAGGGGGGAGAGAGAGAGCTCTCATGCGCATGTGGTGAGAGGGCAAATGCATGTCTCCTCATGTCATCCGCATGTGGAGAGAGAGTGAACGAATGTATGTGGAGAGAGAGTGAACGAATGCATGTGGAGAGAGAAACGAATGCATGTGGAGAGAGAGTGAACGAATGCATGTGGAGAGAGAAACGAAATGCATGTGGAGAGAGATTGAACGAATGCATGTGGAGAGAGAGTGAACGAATGCATGTGGAGAGAGAGTGAACGAATGCACGTGGAGAGAGTGTTGAACCTCCAATTCATACATTGCATTGCCCATTACACTACATACTTTGCATGATTTTCATGGTTTAAAGGCCCACCTAACATGTGTTTTGTGATTGTAGAGATAAGAGTGGATTTCATCAAATTGGAGCCAAAAGATTATATTTGAAGACATTGGATGAAGTGCTAAGATGGACCAAGGAAAGAAGAAGAAAGAGAGAGGAAAGAGAATGAAGAAAAGAAGAAAAAGATGAAGAAATATAAGGCTGACCGGTCGTCCGACCGGTCAGCCACATCAAAGGAATCAAGTAGAAGAGAGGCCGACCGGTCATGACCGGTCGGCCATGAACACTGAATGAAGGCTGGCCACATTGCATTGGGGCCGACCGGTCATGACCGGTCGGCCATAGGCACTGGATGAAGGATAAAACAGCCCGACCGGTCATGACCGGTCGGGCATGCACGCTGGAACAATGGACAGTCCACACCGACCGGTCATGACCGGTCGGCTGTGCTCTCTGGAGTATTTGAAAAGCCAGGCCGACCGGTCAATACCGGTCGGTTCTGCGTAAGAAGAATCCTTTCTAATTCGGGACTCCGAATTTCACTGCGCAAGGCGTAGGATTTCGCAGAATCCGACGCAAGGGAGGATTGTTGCTATAAAAGGCCACCTAGGGGCTCTCCCTAAGGTATTAGAGAAGAGAAGGAATGTGAGTTTGGAGGCTGAAGGTGACTGTGGAGCGTCTGCAACATCTATTTTCGGATTTTTCTAGTTTTATGCTTTATTTTTGAGTTTTTAGTTGTAGCATGACTATGCTCGGCTAAAACCTCTCAGCTAAGGCTGAGAGGTGAAGCTTGTAGCCAGTTCTATGTTAATTTCAGTCTGATACAAGTATTTTTCTTCAATTCAAAGTTTGATTTTCCTTATGTTTCAGTCCAATAGGTGGTAGTTTGAGATGTCTTATCTGAGTTTATGTGCTCCGGACATGAATTCCTTTTAATTCTCTGAGATTATCACAGGTTGCTTGTTTAGATTCGAATTATAGTAATCCTTGAGCAGGCCATAGTCCATAGGCATGGCTGTTACTCCGCAGGCTATGAATTTGAATTCTACATTGATTGAATGGACTTGAACTTGGAAGTTCAACTTGAATTGGATGAATGTGTGTGAATGCTTTATTTTCCAACTAGATAAGAGATAGGACTTCAAATCTAGTTGTGTTCTCTACTTGGATTGACTGAATTGACATAGGATTGCTACAAGTGGATCCTTGAAAGCCTTAGTACATTATATCTCTGATTTTTCATTAAGTTATTGTTTTAATTAAACATCCCATTGAATTTGAAATTTACTCTATTAAACTGAGTTGCTGGAGTAATTAGGAAGCTGTTACTCTTTCCCTGTGGATCGACCTCGGTCTTACCGAGATTTATTACTACATCGCAGCCTTACACTTGAGGCGAGCGAACAAGTTTTTGGCGCCGTTGCCGGGGAAATTAGATAACGGTTTTCAAATAATTTCAGTGGCTGTAGAAGTAGAAATAGTTAGGATTTTTTATTTTCTTAGAACTAACAAGTTTTTCTGTTTTGTAGGAGTTTTTCTCTAGTTCAAGCACATCAGGTGATACCCTTCTAACTTAGCTCCTGCAGAATTTTCTTTCAGTTTCAGATTTTAGTTTTCTAGAATAGGATTAGTTTCAGTTTCTGGTTGAGTGGTTTATGTCCCGTTGGGAATGTAACCATTCAAATCGTCTCCAATCTGAAGGTGGTTTAGTTGGACCATTGTCAGTCCATAGACGAGTCCGAAATTATCAAGAGCATTGTGAAAGTTTGGGGAGTATGGATCAAACACCCTTAAGGAATCCTCCCCCCCTACTCCAACCACAAACGCAAATCAGGAAGGAGTAGGAGAGAATGAGGTAAATAATGTTCCTCCAATGAGATCACTACGGGATTACCTACAACCTGCTCGTACAATTACACCTTCTTGCATAGTTCTACCAGCTAACGGTGGGACCCTTGACATAAAACCGGGAGTAATCCAACTTTTACCTAAATTCCATGGGCTAGACTCTGACCGCCCATACTTACACTTGCAAGAATTCGAAGAAGTGTTGGCCACCTTGCATTATCCCAATGTTTCTGGGGATACAATCAGACTTAAACTTTTTCCCTTCACTTTGAAAGAAAGAGCCAAAGATTGGCTTCACTCTCTTAGACCATATTCGATTGGGTCATGGGTTGAGATGAACCGGGAATTCTTGAAAAAGTTCTTCCCGGCTCATAAAACAAACACTCTTCGAAGGGCCATAATGAATTTCTCAGCTAAAGAGGGTGAATCATTCTTTCAATGTTGGGAAAGATTTAAGGAACTCCTGCTTGCTTGCCCACATCATGGCTATGAGAGTTGGCGAATTATAAATTTTTTCAATGATGGATTAAGTTCTAATATGCGCCAATTTGTGGAAATGATGTGCAATGGCGAGTTTATGAGTAAAAATCCAGATGATGCTTGGAGTTACTTGGACATGTTGGCTGAAAACGCCCAATCTTGGGATACCTCGGATAAACCCAAGAACCCCAAGCCTACTCAAGAGAAAGGAGGGATTTATGTCCTTAAAGAGGAAGACGACGTAAATGCAAGGATAGCCAACCTCACAAGGAAGGTTGAGGCCATGGAACTTAGCAAAAATGGAGTTTCCAAGCCCAAGGAAGCTGTTGAAACCACATGTGGGATTTGTCTCACCGACTTACACGCTACGCAAGATTGTCCCACAATTCCTGCATTTAAGGAAGTGCTGCAAGAGATAGCCAATGCCACGTATGGTTATCAACGTCCCTTCAATGGACCGGTAGGTAATACATACAATGAGAGTTGGAAGAACCACCCGAATTTCAGTTGGAAGAATGCCCCAACGGGCAATCCTACCAACTCCCAAAGAGGGCCACCCATGCAAAATATGGCCCCACCTCAATTCTCATTGGAGGATACCTTGAGAGCGTTTATGCAAGGGCAAGCGCAAATAAATGAATCAAATCAGCAATTGTTCCAAGAGCTGAAAGTCTCGGTTGATGAGATTAAGGGACGCTTGAATGCTAGGGAAGGGACCTTTCCGGCCCAACCTCAGCCCAATCCTAAGCAAGTACATGAAGTAAGCATCCCTAATCTTTCCAACCAAAACATGGAGCAAGCTAAATCCATTACCACCCTTAGAAGTGGTAAACAAATTGACAAAACTATTCCGGTGAAGGCCGATGAGCCTAATGATCCGGTAAGTTCTGAGGATGAAAATGGATCTAACTTAGCCCCACAACAACCGGAACGCATTTACCAGCCCATAGCACCATTCCCATCGAGATTGGTTGCCCCAAAATCTCTCCCAAATTCTCAAGATATTCTAGAGATTTTCAGACAAGTCAAGATCAATATCCCTTTGCTTGATGCCATCAAACAAATTCCCTCTTATGCCAAGTTTCTAAAAGACCTATGCACAACAAAACGCAAATATAATGTGCAGCAAAAGGCCTTCTTAACTGAGCAAGTTAGTGCCATCCTCACTCAAAAGACTCCCCCAAAATTTAAAGATCCCGGTAGTCCCACAGTCTCATGTATCATTGGAGACTACCGGATTGAACGTGCCTTGTTAGACTTGGGGGCGAGTGTAAACTTGATCCCATACTCAGTATATGAGCAATTGGGCCTTGGTGAATTAAAACCCACCAAAACCACATTGCAACTCGCTGATAGATCTATCCGTGTACCACGGGGGATAGTTGAGGATGTTCTAGTCCAAGTTGACAAATTCTACTACCCGGTAGATTTTATAGTCTTGGACACACAACCGGTTTTGGATGCTAACACCCAAATACGGGTGATATTAGGCCGCCCATTCCTTGCCACATCAAACGCAATCATCAATTGCCGGAATGGGGTGATGCAAATATCTTTTGGAAACATGACACTAGAGGTAAATGTGTTTCATTTGGGCAAAAGACATAGGGATGTCGATGATGATGAGTTTGTTAGTGCACTTTTCCGTGGCATACTAGTGCACCTTGTTTGTCAATCACTTACATCCGTGAGTCTAGTGTCGGTTGAGCCCAATGAAGACAAAGACCGAAGACTCAAGACGGACCGGCTGCATCTAGAATGAAGATTCAGGTAAATGAGATGCCTTGATGCCTTAACCTCCACCAAAACCAATCCCCTTTGTATCTGTGATGTCCTTGACCATAATTAGAACCCATTAGGCATCATTGATAGGCCCTAGGTGTCCCATTTGAACATCCCCACCTTGGCCTAAAACTACAGCTGAAGAAAGAGGTGATTCAGCTTGTTAGAGAGGGGACCCAGGCTGGTCCGACCGGTCAAGACCGGTCGGCCAGCATCTCTGCTGTTTTTACAAGGCCAGGCGACCGGTCATGACCGGTCGGCCTTCACAAATGAAGGTATACAGCTAGGAGGGCCGACCGGTCATGACTGGTCGGCCAGTTTTTTTGGCTCTTGTAATGCTCAACATCCAGCATGGGGGGCCGACCGGTCATGACCGGTCGGCCAGAGTGATATGGCCTGTCCAGTGAGGGTAGCCGACCGGTCATGACCGGTCGGCCAGTGTATGTGGCCTATACTCATGTTGTTCTCCAGCAGGGAGCTCCGACCGGTCATGACCAGTCGGGACAGGTCGGCATAGAGCCGTTTTTTGACCGTTGGGGTTTCATTTGCCTATATATGGGGCTCCGTTTTTGGTCATTTAGAGAGGGATTTTTGAGGAAGGAAAGCCACCATTGAAGGAGTTCTTTTGAGGCTTATTCCTTGACCTATGGAAGGCATCTTCCTTGTGCTTAAACACAAGATTAAGAGCATTCCAAGCTCATGAAGAAGATGACCTTCATCCCCTCTTGATCTCTAGAGTTAGGAAGCTTCTTGATTGGCAAATCCATGTCCTAAACTCGAAGATGAGATCATTGTAGGTAAGAGACTCTAGGCAACCCATTCCCACTAAGTTGTAGATCTCTTAAACCCATCCTCCTAGCACCTTGGGCATTTCAAGGCATCGCATGCAAGGTGTTTGATCGAATGTGGCTGAGGCATTGGCGACGCAACGGCCCCACGATCGAGGGAGCAAAGGGAAGCTGATTGAAGCACGGGAGAGCGGAGATCAAGCAACCCAATCCGGCGCTAAACAAGGGACTCATCCGACAAGTAGGTTGTCTTATTTGAGAGTCCATTTTAGAGTTTGTTTGTCATCTCGCCTTAGGGACGTTAGCCGTTCCTTGGCCCGTCAGCCGGGCCTAAACTAAGTCTCCAAGGGGGAGCCTCCGACACGGGAGTAAACGTGCGATAAGGTTGAGAGTTAGCCTTTGTCTAAAACTCCGGATACGGTTGAGAGGTGAACCGATAAAACCTCCGTGTAAAGGTTGAGAGGTGAACCTCATTTAAAACCTCCGATAGTGAATGCCGGTGTGCTCAAAGGGGTTGAGTACTTGAACCGGGAGTGGAGTAGACACGTAGTCGAACCACTATACATCCTTGTGTTTGTGATTGTTCTTGAGCTCATTCTATCTTTGCATTGTTAGTTTAATTGCTTAATTATGAATGATTGATAGGAATGCATGCTAGGCACTTTATAGGCATCCCCACACATGATGTACCTTCACTGCTTGTGTAGACTTGAGCTCATTGATCCACTCTCATAAGTCTACACAAGATGCATAGGTTAGGAGCTTGATTAGTTGTATCATTTACTTCCTATGCATGCTTAGACTAGGTTTGTTTATTGCTTATCCTCTTGCTAGTCTTTTGATTGGACCCACCAAGGCTTGGAAGCCGAGGTGTTCTTGCTTACAAAGCTTATTTTATTGAATTGCATAAGTAGGCGAAAAGAATTTGAAAAAGGTCCATATCACCCCCTCTAGGTCCTTAGACATATCTCCGAGTATCTCTACAAGCGGTAAAACCGCAATTTCACAACCAATGTTAAATGATGTGCTTACCACTGAATCTGAAGAATTCTCTTTGGAAGACCTCCTCTCTATAGAGGAGGAATTCCTTACCATTGAAACAGAATTTCTTCAATCATTAAGGGAGGATGAGGACCCTTGCCATCAACCACATCAAGGCCTCTACCGTCTAGCATCAAACCACCGAAGCTTGACCAAAAACCATTGCCATCAGAGCTTAAATATGTATATTTGGGTCAAGACGAAACTTTCCCAGTTGTCATTGCCTCCCACCTAGAAAAAGACCAAGAGCTCAAGTTGATTGAGTTACTCAAAAAACACCGGGAAGCCATAGGTTGGACAATAGCGGATCTCAAAGGGATAGATCCTTCGGTTTGCACTCACCGTATACACCTTGAAGAAAACGCAAAAACGACTAGACAACCTCAAAGACGGTTAAATCCAAACATGATGGAGGTTGTCAAAGCCGAGGTGTTAAAGCTATTGGATGTGGGTATCATCTACCCCATCTCAGATAGCCAATGGGTGAGTCCTACCCAAGTTGTCCCCAAGAAATCCGGTATTACCATCATTGAAAACGCCAACAACGAGCTTATACCGACTAGGGTGACCACCGGTTGGCGTATGTGCATTGATTATAGGAAGCTCAATACGGTCACTAGGAAAGACCACTTCCCTCTCCCATTTATGGATCAAATCTTGGAGAGGTTGGCAGGCCATCCCTATTATTGCTTCCTAGATGGCTATTCCGGATACAACCAAATTGAGATAGCTCCGGAAGACCAAGAGAAAACCACATTTACAAGCCCGTTTGGTACCTTCGCTTACCGAAGGATGCCATTCGGGTTATGCAATGCACCTGCCACATTCCAACGATGCATGTTGAGTATTTTCTCGGATATGGTGGGTGAGTTTCTTGAGGTGTTCATGGATGACTTTTCTGTTTTTGGTTGTACTTTTGATGAGTGTCTCGAACACTTGAAGTTGGTCTTGAGGAGGTGTGAGGAAAAACAACTTGTATTAAACTGGGAAAAATGCCATTTCATGGTACAAAGAGGAATAGTCCTTGGACACATCATCTCGTCCAATGGAATAGAAGTAGACCGGGCGAAAATTGATATAATTTCCAATCTACCACCACCCAAAAGCATACGCGATGTGCGATCCTTCCTTGGACATGCCGGTTTCTATCGAAGGTTTATAAAGGACTTTAGTCACATCTCAAGGCCTTTATGCAACCTTTTACAAAAGGAAAACCAATTTGAGTGGAGTGCCAAATGTCAATTAGCTTTTTCAAAGCTAAAAGACATGTTAACAACCGCTCCTATCATGCAACCACCAGATTGGTCCACTCCTTTTGAGTTGATGTGCGATGCAAGCGATTTTGCTATTGGGGCGGTGTTAGGCCAAAAGAAGGATAAAAAGCCCCATGTCATCTACTATGCAAGTAGGACCTTGAATCCTGCCTAAGTTAACTATTCGACTACGGAGAAAGAGCTCCTAGCTGTCATTTTTGCCTTGGACAAATTCAGGCCATATTTAATAGGATCCAAAGTTATTGTTTATACAGATCATGCGGCGCTGAAATACCTTCTTTCCAAGAAGGATGCTAAGCCCCGTTTGCTAAGATGGATCCTACTCCTTCAAGAATTCGATTTGGAGATCAAAGATAAGAAGGGGGTAGAAAATGTGGTGGCGGATCATTTATCCCGTCTAGTCCTACCAAATTCCATTGACGAGTCACCTATTGAGGACTCATTCCCTGATGAGCAACTCTTTGTTGCTATGCATCCACCATGGTACGCTGATATAGCCAATTATCTTTCCACAGGTGCAATGCCGACTCATTGGACTGCGCAAGACAAACGTAAATTTCTAAGGGAAGTGCGCAGATTTTTCTGGGATGAACCTCTATTGTTTAAATATTGCCCAGACCAAATTATAAGGAGATGCGTCCCCGATGATGAACACAATTCAGTCATCTCCTTTTGTCATGATCAAGCATGTGGGGGTCATTTTTCAGCCAAGAAAACAACTGCAAAAATTCTGCAGTATGGTTTTTATTGGCCCACGTTATTTAAGGACACCCACGAATTTTGCAAAGCTTGCGAGCGCTGCCAGAAGTTAGGAGGATTATCCCGTCGAAATATGATGCCCCTCACCCCAATTCAACATCTTGAAGTATTTGACTGTTGGGGCATCGATTTCATGGGACCATTCCCCTCATCTTTTGGACATGTCTATATTCTGCTTGCCGTAGACTATGTGTCTAAATGGATAGAGGCTATCCCATGTAGAACCAACGATCATCGTACGGTTCTCAAGTTTCTCAAAGAAAATATACTTTCTAGATTTGGGACACCTCGAGCCATTATTAGTGATGGTGGTTCTCACTTTTGCAATAGACCTGTTGAAACTTTGATGAAGAAATATGGTATTAGGCACAAAGTGAGTACCCCATACCACCTACAAACAAGTGGACAAGCTGAAATCTCCAATAGGGAAATCAAGCAGATTTTAGAAAAGACGGTGAGACTGGATCGCAAGGATTGGTCCCTACGATTAGATGATGCACTTTGGGCTCACCGTACTGCCTACAAGACACCCATTGGAATGTTCCCTTATAGACTTGTCTATGGGAAAGCTTGTCACCTGCCTGTGGAGATAGAACACAAAGCCTATTGGGCAATTCGGGCCCTAAATTTCGACATAGACAAAGCTAGCTCGCTTCGCAAACTTCAATTAAATGAGCTTGATGAGATCCGGAACGATGCATATGAGAATTCAAGAATTTACAAGAGCAAGATGAAGGCCTTTCATGACAAGCACATTTTAAGGAAATCTTTCCATGAAGGACAGAAAGTGCTCTTGTATAATGCCCGACTTCATCTTTTTTCGGGAAAATTACGATCTCGATGGACCGGCCCATATATTGTTAAAGAAGTTTTTCCTCATGGGGCTGTTGAGATTGAGAATGCAGCGAATGGTGACTGTTTCAAAGTTAATGGACAACGCCTTAAACCATTTGTTGAGAAATTTGATTCAGAGGACATGTCCATCTCCCTGAATGATCCTGTCTATCAGGATGATTGATCTCCTAGTCTGATGGAGGTATAGCATAGGTAGGTTTACTTTTGTTTTACTGTTTTAGTAGGATTTAGTTGTTGGAATTGCAGACCTCCATGATCGCTCTCTCAGGTACTATTGATTCTCACTCTCTCATATTTTACCATTGTTCTCATGTTCATGCTAACTAACTATCTTTTTACATTGAGGACAATGCAAGATTTGGTTGGGGGGTGAGATGAGATCCCTCATCTAGCATATTGCAACATTTCGAGCTTCATATGCACAAATTTTTTTCGAATTTTCTAACATCTCAAAACTCTTTTAGAAAATTTTGTTTCTATACATTTGAGAGGCTATGAGTAGAAGAGGAGGAGAAACGAAGTGTGTGATGTTGTAGTCTTGAATTTCTTCCAACATAATGGTTTTATATGTTAATTCCCCTATTGTTGTGATTGATAGAAAATTTGAACACCTTTACACCAAGTTCACATTACACGATTTTCATGAGTGACAGGTTTATGTGATTTGTGGATTAGCTAGACTTTGGTTTAGAGGTGTTGAGCAGCCAAGCCGGGGTATTTTGCCCATCCTTGTCCATGGGAAAATAATGAAAGATATGGATTTCTAAAAATCCTATCTAAGTTAAAAGAAAAAGGAAAGAAAGGATGAAATCGGGAAGGAAAGAAAAATGGTGGAAAATTCTGAAAAGGGCTACCTATTACCAACCGGGGGATGGTCGAACCGTAACCAAAGCCGGAAATGGGACGTAGTGTGAAAGCCGTCGGAAGGACGGTAAGGCAAATTCCTGTCATAGGCTTGTTGTTGCTCTGTGCACCTTAAAATCCTTGGTTTACTTAATCTATGAAGAAGATGATCCCAGAAACTCATGAGATGAACTTTCACTATGCACACTAGGTTGAATTTGTTCGAGTTCTTCTATTTATCAATCAATCAGCGGGAATTTCATGTAGACACTTATTATGTCTTGAGAGTCCAAGGTTCAGCTTCTAACACCTAATTTTTCCAAATTTTACACTTATACGTCTTGGAATGGATAGAAACATGATTTCTGGAAGAGAGTTGGATTTGGAGGTTTGAAACTGTTTCACGCATATTTTGCTCGGGACTAGCAAAAAGCTGGTTGGGGGGTGTGTTGAACCTCCAATTCATACATTGCATTGCCCATTACACTACATAATTTGCATGATTTTCATGGTTTAAAGGCCCACCTAACATGTGTTTTGTGATTGTAGAGATAAGAGTGGATTTCATCAAATTGGAGCCAAAAGATTATATTTGAAGACATTGGATAAAGTCCTAAGATGGACCAAGGAAAGAAGAAGAAAGAGAGAGGAAAGAGAATGAAGAAAAGAAGAAAAAGATGAAGAAATATAAGCCACATCAAAGGAATCAAGTAGAAGAGAGGCCGACCGGTCATGACCGGTCGGCCATGAACACTGAATGAAGGCTGGCCACATTGCATTGGGGCCGACCGGTCATGACCGGTCGGCCATAGGCACTGGATGAAGGATAAAACAGCCCGACCGGTCATGACCGGTCGGGCATGCACGCTGGAACAATGGACAGTCCACACCGACCGGTCATGACCGGTCGGCTGTGCTCTCTGGAGTATTTGAAAAGCCAGGCCGACCGGTCACGACCGGTCGGTTCTGCGTAAGAAGAATCCTTTCTAATTCGGGACTCCGAATTTCACTGCGCAAGGCGTAGGATTTCGCAGAATCCGACGCAAGGGAGGATTGTTGCTATAAAAGGCCACCTAGGGGCTCTCCCTAAGGTATCAGAGAAGAGAAGGAACGTGAGTTTGGAGGCTGAAGGCGACTGTGGAGCGTCTGCAACATCTACTTTCGGGTTTTTCTAGTTTTATGCTTTATTTTTGAGTTTTTAGTTGTAGCATGACTATGCTCGGCTAAAACCTCTCAGCTAAGGCTGAGAGGTGAAGCTTGTAGCCAGTTCTATGGTAATTTCAGTCTGATACAAGTATTTTTCTTCAATTCAAAGTTTGATTTTCCTTATGTTTCAGTCCAATAGGTGGTAGTTTGAGATGTCTTATCTGAGTTTATGTGCTCCGGACATGAATTCCTTTTAATTCTCTGAGATTATCACAGGTTGCTTGTTTAGATTCGAATTATAGTAATCCTTGAGCAGGCCATAGTCCATAGGCATGGCTGTTACTCCGCAGGCTATGAATTTGAATTCTACATTGATTGAATGGACTTGAACTTGGAAGTTCAACTTGAATTGGATGAATGTGTGTGAATGCTTTATTTTCCAACTAGATAAGAGATAGGACTTCAAATCTAGTTGTGTTCTCTACTTGGATTGACTGAATTGACATAGGATTGCTACAAGTGGATCCTTGAAAGCCTTAGTACATTATATCTCTGATTTTTCATTAAGTTATTGTTTTAATTAAACATCCCATTGAATTTGAAATTTACTCTATTAAACTGAGTTGCTGGAGTAATTAGGAAGCTGTTACTCTTTCCCTGTGGATCGACCTCGGTCTTACCGAGATTTATTACTACATCGCAGCCTTACACTTGAGGCGAGCGAACAGAGAGGGTGAACGAATGCATGTGGAGAGAGAGTGAAAGAATGCATGTGGAGAGAGAGTGAACGAATGCATGTTTCATCCCTTAGAATATTTCAGGTTTTGGGCTCCGACGGGCGACCTTCAAAGGGGGGCTACTTTTTCAGAGATCGAAGTCATTGACGCCAAACCGCTTTTAGGCCATAATCGACCTCCTGAATGAACGGGGTGGGGTATCGATGGTCATCTGCTGTAAATTTTGGTAGTTCTTTCCCAATTTGGACCCTCCCGATCAGCTCTTTGCATAGGAATATTGTTTCGGGAAGCGCGCACATGGAAATATGCACCGCAAGGACTTCAAACTTGCTACTTAAGGTTTTTTGGGCATTCTGAATCATTTGGCGGCCATCCACATGTCTAATTCCAGCCTAAAATGGTACCTGTAAGCTTTCGGGCCGTTATAGTCGGATACGGTCAGGGCAAAAATGCATTTGGAAGCGCGCGGGTAAAGATATGCATCGTGCGACCTTGAAACTTGCAGGTTAAGGGTTTTAGGGCATTCCGGATCATTTGGAGGTAATCCGCATGTCTGATTCCACCCTGAAATAGCATTTATAGGTTTCGGTCATGATCGCGCATGTTTGGGTTGCACTGGCATTTTCTGAGTATTTCGGATCTCGAAATCGGTCCAAATCGTAGTAGATGGATTACTGAATACTATTTTATAATGGGTATAAATTTGAGCCCCAACAAGTGCCCCCCCGGTGCGCTGCGATGGATGCTTACGTCAGGCCAGTGCGGTGCACCGGTCCCCAGGCTCAAGTATAAATACCGGACTCACTGAGTCATTTGGTCATTTTCGAATCAAGAAAACCAAAATTCTAAGAGGTGAGAGAGCTCCTCATGAGGGAGTAGGCGCATGTGCTCTTCCCATGGGCGCATGTGCCCCTCCAACTGATAATGGGCATATGGGATCTTGCTCCACGCGCATGTCATTGGTTCCATGCGCATGTAGAGATAGCTTAGGCGCACGTTTCTTGCCCCAAGCGCATGTAGTAGTGCACCTTTCATAAGTGGAAGGAAATTCACAAAATGGGTGCATGTGAGAGGTGATCAGGCGCATGTGAGAGGCCACATGCGCTTGGGGCATCTCCTTGGGCGCATGTGGTTACACTACTTAGTGAAATAATGGAATTTTGGCCCCAGCACCTGCCTTGGTGAAAAAGTGGCATATCTGGCTCTATTCTCAGCCAAACTCGATGCCGTTTGTGGCTATCTCACTCAACGCTTGAATACGATTGGGACTTAGTTCTTGGGCCCCATAATATGTTGCTTATGCTGGTCTTTGATGGCTTGCAACTGCTCCCTTAAGCGGTTCTACGATGTGCACTTCCAAACGGGTGCTTATGCATCATTTGGGGTTAGTGCGAATTTGTATGCACTCCGAGTGTACATGTAGGGCTGCTACTGTATTTGCTGCGCTATGATATGTGCGCGCTTGCTTGTCGGATGTGCACTCGAATTCCACTACTTTCATATTGTTGTGGGTCATGACTTTATGCATGTATTTACTGACGTATTTTGTGTGTGAAATCCGTGCTTGAATGATGCGGTGCTTACCTTATTGCGTTGCATGTTGCATGCACTGGTCTTCTCTTTGATGCACTTTTGTTTGCGTGTTGCAGTGAATCATGGCGACAGCAGCAGGATCTTCCAGTGAAGCTTCCAAATCGCAAGTTTCCAGCTCTTCATCTATACGACGCGGTAAGAAGAGGGTGACTGGAGATACTGCTAACCCGTCTTTGGTAGAGTGTCATTTGCAATCCTTTGAGACAATCGAATCCGAAGTGAAGGATTTCTCTGATCGAATTAAGCAACTCTCTCATGAAGTATTACTGCGTATCTATGTGGATAAAACCACATCTGAGCCTCCGACGCAAGGGACTGAAGAGGAATGGTCTGCCTGGCATTGTCAGTTCACCGATGCTGCCAATGTCGTTGAGGCAAGTCCTTCTAGCGTGCGCGGCCAACATTCCGAGGATGATCAGGAAGGTCAGAGGAAGAAGAGAGGAAATCGAGGTAAGAAGCCGGTTGAAGAAGTTGACAAGGCGGAGCAATCGCCACAGCACGTTGATCCGAAGAATGAGTGGATGAAGATCGGCTGGAATAGAAACAAGATCATTACGACGTGCGGTTTCTCCATCATCAATCCTTATACCAACCGAGTCATCTTGCATGAAAAATCTCTTACGAGGCACAAGCCCTTCCTGAGCATCGAACCATCCAACGTTCAAGGCCCTTTTCAGTTCTATGGAGTCGAGAGGTGGACATCTGCCCCCGAGCAGTTGTTCACTACCATACTGGTCGACGATGGGAGAGAACAGCTGGTAGGTTCCTCGAGAGAAATGGTTTTCCTTGCACCTACTTGTAATCCTCACACTCCTTCTCCAGTCCATTATTTTGAGACAGTGCAGCAAAAGTTTCGACACATGGACAAGGCGGCAATGTGGGCGATGAAGAACTTTCATACGCGGGGTCATTTGAACGAGCGAGTTGGTTATGAGCCGTGGGCAAAAGAGATTTTGATCCGACATGAGAGGATTTTAAAACAAGTCAGCCTGTATCAGGCTATCGATGCGACTTTTGAACATTTCTCCCCAGATCCAACAATTCTTCGAAGCTTCTTGAACTACTGGTCTTCCGTTACCAATTCGTTCCACTTTCCATATGGAGAGATGAGCATAACTTTATGGGATCTCCGGATGATGGTTGGGTTGTCTGTGATAGGAGAATATTACCAGGAATACGTCCCAACTGATGAAGAGCTGTCTTCGTTTCGGCTCAAAAGTCCTCGAGATGCGTATCATTCAAAGGCTTGTCTAGAGTTGTTTGTTGAGTTGTCGCAGTTCGACAATATTACAAAAATTCACTATGACGACTGGTTGATCTACTTCAGTCAGAGGATGAAGTAATACTTCTTTCGATGCCTTCTTTTGTACTTTATGCTCTGCATACTTTAATTTCTTTGTTTCTGACATGGGCACTTCTTTCTCCTCGCAGCATTAATTACGGAGAGTATGAGATCTTACCCGAAGACCAGGCTTTAATGAAGGAACGTTTTGAACAAAAGTTTCGCAATCCGAATGAGCTTACACCGTCTTGTGAACTCGCAGGATTCTTAGCATACTGGTTATTGGCAGTTATATTGCCTAGCTCCAAGAGTGCTGATGGTGTCAGGGTTTCTTGCTTCGTCGTGGCGGGAGCTCTTGCAAATGGTCGTCAATTTTCTCTAGCACCCCCCGTGTTATGCAGTTTATATAGGGCTTTTGGCAATATTGCGAGTAACAAAGACCAACCCTGGCGAGGGATGAACGCGGCTTATTGCCCATGGCATTTCTTCTGCAGATGGTTGGGCATATATTTAACGTGGACATATGGAGTGGATCTCTTCCAGTATCTCCATGCTGATCACGCACCTCTTTATCGCTGTAGAAAACTTAACATGATAACGCAGTCGTCTGATTGGATAGCTTCCAAAATTGGCAGTTGGGTGGAGATTTGCTTCTACCACTTTCCTGTTTCTGATGCCGGGGAAGATCGAGAAGTCGTTGATGATGAATATTCTGTGGATGCCACTGACAGGGAATTTTTGGTGTCTATTCGTACTGCCTCACTTCCATTGCGCGAAGGAATAGAGTTCTGGCGAGAACCTTATTACCCTAGTCGGTTTGCCAGGCAATATGGGTACGATCAGGGTGTTCCGATGACGTTACCAGATGTAACTAAAGTAGAGCGGGCGTATGGTACATGTCCTGCTCACTGGGAGTGGAATTGGCATCAACTTTTGATGACGCGAACAGGCGCGAGGTTCATGCTTCCCGGCCTCTATCGGAAGACTTGCGGTCCTTATAGTTGGCTGAGATGGTGGGTGCATCAGTATGATCTGGTCCGGAACAACAGCTCTGTTGATGATCCACTCTACATTCCTCCTCCAGGGTTGACAGAGGTCCTCGCTGACGGATTGGGTTATTATAGAGAGCAGGCTGAAGTGTATTTATCGTCGAGCATTAAGCATACGATCTCCCTGAGTGTGTCAATTGACCATCGTAAAGAGGATACTGCGTTGGATGGCTGGCATACTTTTGGAATACCTTTAGCGAAATGGTCTCAAGAAGCCGGGTTCACACGTCTTCTGGTGGTTGAAGGTGATAAAAGTGCCAGTCGATTAATTAGTGAATATGACCCAACGACGACTGGGCCGGCGAATGAAATATCAGACCATGCTGGCGTGAGAGAGCAGGCTGGGCCGATTGGAGAGGATAATCTGCAAGGGTTCACTATGCCAGGGAATGACACGACTGTATCTACGGCCCCTGGTGCTTCCAGTGCTGAGGGTACGGCGGAGTCGCCGGTGGTAACTGAAATGATCGATACTGATAGTGATACTATTGAACTTCTGGATGTGACCTCGATGCTACTGACCGAGACTATTGAGTCGTTCACTAATGCGACGACATATACTGTGGATTTCTCAGAACCCGTCGTTGACTCATCTACCGGTACGGTTCTTTTATAGCTCCTTAATGTATTCTTTTTCCATACTTATCATTTCATTAAATGCTTGCTTTGCTCCTTTCGTTACAGTTACTGTCAGTTCTGAGGCGGCTGCCCACGGAGCATTCAACGTTCCTTATTTCGATCATTTAGACTGTTTCGGACAGAGCGTACTGAGGGGTCTACTATCCAACATTTCAAAGGCGTTGGCTGAGCCAAGCGAGTGGCATACACTAGGAGCAGGGGTGAAGGCATTGGAAGCTTGTGCAGGAGTAATCGGGCCTGATGTATCCAAAATAGTCTGTCTCATTTCTTCTTTCGAGGATTCTGTTGCGCAGTTTATTATGACTGAACAGATTGAACCTGACCCTATTGCTGAAGAGAAATGGCAAGTGCTGTCTTCTTTGTGGCCTGTCATAGAGCAGCGAGAACATTCAACGGTTAATGCTAGAACAACCTTAGAAGATAGTGAGACTCAACGTCGCGGGTGTATTAATCATCTTGCTGATGTCAAATCTGAGATCGCGCGGCTACAAGCGGAAGAAACGGTCATAAATCTTGAGGTTTCCCACCTTGATCTTGTCGTTAATCAGAACCGTTCCGAGGTCGCACAACTCGAGAGTGAAGGAGAGGCGACACGCAAGCAAATGGAAGATTTAGAAATCGAACTTCGTGATATTCCGAATCCTGCGCTGACGCTAACGGAGGCAAAGGCTACCATGGAGGTAACACGAAAAGATGTGATGAAGTTCATAACAGGGTGTCTGGAGAAGCTGTAATTCTGTTCTTTTACTTTTTACGGTCATTGTCAGACAAAAATAGTATTGGACAGCTGTCCTGAATACCTAACTGTCACTTGTACCTGATGTAATCGACATCAGAACTTGTTAACTGCATGCTTCATGATCTAAAATAATGACAATGATTCTTTTGCTAAACCACTACTTGGTGTTGTGTGTTTGAGACTAGTATGCATAAAATAATGTATTATGTGTGAATTTAATGTAAACTGAGTATATCAAAGCATAAAAAATGGAAAAAAACCCATAGGAATAATACTTCCCTTTTTACTTAACCTGCGTACCCTTGGGTCATCGCTTTCGAGAGACGTTCGTGTCATAAGCTCGAAACTTTCTTTTAGCTCCGTATTTTTGGGTTTATCTGTCATCCTTCCTGGCCTGCCCCCAGTCATTTCTTTCTACAGACTTGAGATTTTGATAATATATTAGGGCTTGCCCCCAGTGCTTCTTCTTCTTATAAACTTGAATTTCATATAACATATTGGGGCTTGCCCCCAGTGCTTCTGGCTCGTCACTTTGTAAGACCACTTCATTCTAGTGAGACAAATCTTGTGCTTTAGGAATCTGTGCCGAATACCCGTCTGATCATAATCTTTAATTGCATATTCTTGTCGCAGAGTTCTTCATAAGAGGAAGTTGTCAATATGTTCAAGGTGAAGTGATACATAATAGAATGCCCTAATCGTCTTCATATAAGGCCGTATGTATACATATGTATGTAGGAGATTCCCAACCGTGACTTATCTTCATATACAGTAGAAGAATAATGCGATAATGATGGGAGATCCATGACATAATACGAAAGCTGGATATAGATAGCGATGTTCCGATTATCTTCATATAAAACATTGTGCAAAAGTATAAGAGATTGATAATAATAGAGTATCCCGGCCGTCTTCATGTAAAACCACATATACATATATATGAGAATCCATCAATTCTGAAGTATTTTCCTATTAAGCAGAGGAATGCCAGAATACCATGATACTTAATATGAGAACCTGTGACAAAGATACCATAATATGGGGATATTGTGATTCGCGTAGACTTTCTATAAGATATTCTCTCCTGATTCAACTGGTCTGATGAGGATATAATAAGTCGGTTGATGATTCGTGGAGTCGATTTTTTAATATTCTCCGACTATGGTACCTGTCATAAAGAAGAGCTCTACGAACATTTTATATTCATATGCACAGCAGTATGATGTGAGTGAACATGTAAATAAGTATGAAGCACAGCATACAGATGAAGTAGATGCATGAGTGAACATAAGTATATTCCTATCTACTTTATAAACCGCCAGGACTATTTGTAAACGTTCACGATTATTGAAGTTTAGGAAATGGAGTTCTTCGAGCGAAGTTCTTCCTAAGCGATATCTACTGGAACCGTACTGGCCGGGGTTTTATTAGACTCTCCCATTTTCAAACTGACGACGCCTTGGTTTATCATCTTTTGTATCTTTCCTTTTAGGACGAAGCATTGCTCGGTTTTATGGCCTATGCATCTGTGATATTCGCAATAGTTGGGATCATCCACGCGTCCTACTTCTGCTGGTCGAACAGACTTTGGGAGTCGCAATTTTCTTTCTTCGATTAGTCGCTCCATAATTAGGACAAGGTCTTTGATGTCAAATCTGTATGGTCCATTCTTTTCATCTCGCTCACTGATTGTCATGTGCCGCGACTTCTGAGGTTCTTTGCCCTTGTCTTGTGTCCTCATTACACTGGTCTCTGCCTCGTGTCCTGGATTCGGTCGTTTTCGGTTTCTAGGGTTCTTTCTTACGTCTACCCGTGTCCTCTTTCTCATTTTGTGTCTTGACTTTTCTGCTTGAGATCGTATTTCTGAAACGGATTGCTCTATCATGCGAACCTCTGCAGCCAGGTTATGAAGGGTGAAAGAGATATTGCCTAGCAGTTCATATGGGATCATGGAGTCTGAACCTGACATATGCGCGTTTATTTGTTCGGTGTGGCTTTGTTGTCTTACTTCAACAACATTACGGGCTGCCCCCAGTGCTTCTTCTTCCAACTGTTGGACAGGGAGAACAGTACTAGGGGTTGCTTTCTTTGAGACCAAGATGGCTAAAGCCTCCTGAACTTCTCCCATCTGTTTGGATAGCTCCCTATGGGCCTGGACCAATTTGCTGACTTGTTCTCGGATTGCCAACAATTCGACGTCGTGTCTTGCCGATTCCCTTTCTTCGACAGCTTGTACCATTGTTGTTTGTACCAGTCTTTCGTCATGAACTGGTGTTATCATAGGTGCTATTGTCACCACAGCTGACGTAGCCCGACTGATTTCATCTGTCATTAGTTTAATAGTACCTTGGTTGATCAGTCTCTGTACTTTCCCTTTCAAGACGAGGCATTCTCCCATCTCATGTCCCAGGCTTCGATGATACTTACAATAATTGGGGGCATCCGTTTGTCCTGCTTCCTCTGGTCGAATCAGTTCTGGCAATTGTAGCTCCCCTTCTTCGAGTAGGCATTCCATTATTGGGATAAGGTCTTCCGGGTCAAACGAGTAACGTCCTTCTACCCTGCCCCGTCCGACAATCGTCATCCTTTTCGGTTTTCGTGGCCCTTCGGCTCTGAACTGAGTTTCTGCTGGCTTGCCTTTAATTTCGTGTTCTGGATGTGGCCGTTTTCGATCTTTCGAGGCTTTGCTTTTGTCGACGTAACTTGATGTGACCATCTTCCCGATCTCACGCTTCGGTCTCTCCGCTTTGAATTGCGTTCTTAGCGCGGCTTCCTCTACCATATGGGCCTTTGTCGCTAGGTCCCTGAACGTTGAGAAATTGTGTCTGGATAAACCAAACGAGATTATTGGATCCATGGCTTGGGTGCACATCTTGACTTACTCAGGCTCGCTAGGCAACTCTCGGCATTGCGCTGCTATGGCTCCCCATCTATCAATAAACGCCTCGACTGACTCTCCTTGCCTCTGATGGACTAAGGCTAAATCCGTCAGCGAGACTTCTCGCTCAGTGGAGAAAAATTTGGAAATGAACAAATCTTGCATCTGATCCCAGGTCTTGATAGACCCTGCGGGTAATGACATATACCATTGAAATGCCTTTCCAGTCAGCGTCGACCCAAACAATCGGAGGCAATATTGAGGTACTACGGACAAATTCCCTAGCACCGTCATGAATTGGGTCATATGTTCCTCTGGCGTCGAATTGTGGGAAGTCGGGATGCTTAAATTCGTCAGGGAACGAGATTTCGTTAACTTCGGACGGATACGGTACCCGATATATATATTTTCCTATCTTCTCCTTTTCTCTTTCCTGACGCATCAGGTTCGCGACTGTCTGGGACAACTTTTCTTTCGTGGCATGAGATGATTGCGGCGGTGCACGCTCGAATGAAACATTCCTTGGGTGAATTTGTGGTTCTACGGCTACTGGTTCTCCTGTTGTATCCTGTGACTCTCCCAGTGGTTGTCCAAAGGGAACGGTTGGGCTTCTGACTGCCCCGTGGGCGACTAGAGCCACTAATGCTTCTTTTATTTCTCTGATCTCTCTGGCTGTGTCTTCTTGGACCTGAATGATTTCATCTATTTGCTCTTGGATCGGAGGCAGCTCTGCATCTTGCTCGCTCTCCTCCCTTTCTACGACTTGCACCACTGCAACCTGCACTCGCTGTGGTCTAGCACTGGTCATATTGGTTTCAGTAGAGCATGCCTTCATTGCAGTCTCGGTCAATCCCCGGATAGTGAATTGATTCGATGTTTTGACTGGTAGTGTTGTTCCCGTCATTACCGGGAAATCGGCAACGACGAAGGAGAATTCTGGCCTGGGTGACACGGTAGCTCTAATAGCATTGCGGGTTTCATTCCTGCGGACCGGTTTCCACATTTCCTCACACTGCTCTGTGTCTTCGCTGTTTCTGCTCTAACTGAAGTCACTTGTCTGCTTTCGGCTTTCTTTGGTGATCGGCGTCTCTAGACGAGTTGCCAATCGGCTTCAGGAATCACTGTTTCTGCTGTCACGAGGTGAGGGAAGTAAAATCCCCCAGAAGCTAGGAAGAACATAGTGGTTGCCATTTATATAGTTTTGATGGTTGATTCTTTTCTGTCTTTCTGCACAGTCACCCGCACATTAGAACACCCCACACCTTTGAAAGGAGAGAAGACCCGTCCTTACCAATCGCGATATGGCTCAATGACTGAAATTCTTTTGGAAAACTTTTGCTTTAAAGATGAAGGGAAGAACGTTCCCGTTGAGAGTCGCCAGTTTGGCTCCCGTAAAGGCGCCGAACATTTCTCCCAGCAGAGCTTTCTCACGTATACCTCTGTGTTTGCAAATGATTTATCGTAGAATGTCAATTCACTTAGAAATAACCAGAGATTCTGGTATTGTTCGATTCCCCAGCAGAGTCGCTAGTTTGTTAGAGCTTAGAAAAATCGAAACTGCTCGTCGGCAGTCTTTTTTTCTGTGTTTCATTATTCTGGGGGAATTCTGAGTATAGAGACATTCATAGACAATCATAAGCAATCACAAAGTATACACGAGAAAGCACCGCGATGTGAATTTTATTCCAGAGATTCCGAGATCTTTTACATTCCGGGCTGTGAACTAGTCACGAACCCTTAATTACATCAACGGATGATCACCCTTGATTAGAAGGCAAAAGTAAAAGCATGCATGTATCATAAATGAATTAAATAAAGCATTAAAAGAGCATAAATATAAATAAAGTACATCATAGACAACACAAAGATTTTTACGTGGAAACCTTACGGGAGAAAACCACGGCACAAAGCGACAAGATTCCACTATGAATTGTAATTATACAATAGATGGAATACTAAAGGAATGAAGCTCGGATAGATCGAGCAAGTAGTTCAAATCGTCAGGGATTATAGTCTCGAGTTCATGGTCGCAGAAACCAAGTCTAGGATTTATTATGAACTAAGCCATTGTTAAGACCAGTTAGATGTCGGTCCCATACTCCTCGGGCGTTCCTAGTTGAGTAGAAACCAGGATTTTAACCGAGTCGTATATCTCAGTGTCATGACGCGTCTCTATGGACGATATGACTTTCAGGGATACACTTCGCGGTATCCGTTTAGTGCAACCAGGGCCAGTGACCGTCTCCGATGGGACGGGTGACTTGCTGGAAGGCACTCCATGGGGTCTTTATGCAAACAGGGTTTCGACCGAGTCGTATATCTCAGTGTCATGACGTATCTCTGTGGACGATATGACTTTCAGAGGTACACTTCACAGTGTCCACTTACTACAACCAGGGCCAGTGACCGTCTCTGATGGGACGGGTGACTTGCTGGAAGGCACTCCATGGGATCTTTGTGCGACCAGGGTTTCGACCGAGTCGTATATCTCAGTGTCATGACGCGTCTCTGTGGATGATATGACTTTCAGAGATACACTTCACGGTGTCTACTTACTGCAACCAGGGCCAGTGACCGTCTCCGATGGGACGGGTGACTTGCTGGAGGGCACTCCATGGGGTCTTTGTGCAAACAGGGTTTCGACCGAGTCGTATATCTCAGTGTCATGACGCGACTCTGTGGACGATATGACTTTCAGAGATACACTTCACGGTGTCCACTTACTGCAACCAGGGCCAGTGACTGTCTCCGATGGGACGGGTGACTTACTGGAGGGCACTTCATGGGGTCTTTGTGCAAACAGGGTTTCGACCGAGTCGTATATCTCAGTGTCATGACGTGTCTCTATGGACGATATGACTTTCGAAGATACACTCCAGGGCGTCCACTTACTGCAACCAGGGCCAGTGACCGTCTCCGATGGGACGGGTGACTTACTGGAAGGCACTCCATGGGGTCTTTGTGCAAACAGGGTTTCGACCGAGTCGTATATCTCAGTGTCATGACGCGTCTGTTGAACCTCCAATTTATACATTGTATTGCCCATTACACTACATAGTTTGCATGATTTTCATGGTTGAGAGGCCCACCTAACACGTGTTTTTGTGATTGTAGGGATAAGAGTGGATTTCATCAAATTGGAGCCAAAAGAATATATTTGAAGACATTGCATGAAGTCCTAAGATGGACCAAAGAGAGAAGAAGAAAAAGAGAGAAAAGAGAATGAAGAAAAGAAGAAAAAGATGAAGAAATACAAGGCTGACCGGTCGTCCGACCGGTCAGCCACATCAAAGGATTAAGTAGAAGAGAGGCCGACCGGTCATGACCGGTCGGCCATACACACTGTGCAGTTGCTGATCAAAAGAAAGAGAAGGCTGTATATACTAAGGCAAAAACTAGCCCTACCGGTCATGACCGGTCGGGCATGCACGCTGGACATATAGGAAAGTCTGTCCGACCGGTCATGACCGTTCGGCAGCACTCTTTGGAAGGTGTAAAACATCAGTCCGACCGGTCACGACCGGTCGGCTCTGCGTAAGGATGAGTCCTTTCTAAATTGGGACTCCGAATTTCACTGCGCAATGCGAAGTCTTTCGCAGGATCCCACGCAAGGGGGGTTTGTTGCTATAAAAGGGCACCTAGGGGCTCTCCCTAAGGTATCAGAGAGGCTAAGGAACGTGAGTTTGGAGGGTGAAGGCGATTGTGGAGCGGCTGCAACTCTTCTATTCGGGTTTTTCTGTTTTTATGCATTATTTCAGAGTTTTTAGTTGTAGCATGACTATGCTCGGCTAGAACCTCTCAGCTAAGGCTGAGAGGTGAAGCTTGTAGCTAATACTATGTTGATTTCAGTTTAATTCAAGTAATTTACATTCAAGTTTGGATTTTTGCATGGTTTAGTTCCAAATAATGGTAGTTTGAGATGTTTTATCTGAGTTTATGTGCTCCGGACATGAATTCCTTTTAATTCTCTGAGATTATCATGTTTGTTTATCTAAATTCGGATTATAGTAATCCTTGAGCAGGCCATAGTCCAGAGGCATGGCTGTTACTCCGCAGGCTATAGTTTGAGTTTTGTATTGATTGAATGGAACTAGAACTTGGAAGTTCAACTTGAATGTGATGGAATGTGTGTGAATGCTTTACTTTCCAACTAGATGAGAGATAGGACTTCAAATCTAGTTGTGTTCTCTATTTGGATTGACTGAATTGACATAGGATTGCTACAAGTGGATCCTTGAAAGCCTTAGTACTTAATATCTCTGATTTTTTTATTAAATTCCTGTTTTAAGTAAGCACTCTTTTAAATCTGATTTCCTTTAAAAAGCCGAGTTGCTGGAGTGATTTGGTAGCTGTTACTATTTCCCTGTGGATCGACCTCGGCCTTACCGAGATTTATTACTACATCGCAGCCTTACACTTGAGGCGAGCGAACAAATTTTTGGCGCCGTTGCCGGGGATCTTAGATAACGGTTTTCAAATAATTTCAGTGGCTGTAGAAGTAGAAATAGTTAGGTGTTTTGATTTTCTTAGAACTAACAAGTTTTTCTGTTTTGTAGGAGTTTTTTTTTCTCTAGTTCAAGCGCATCAGGTG
The DNA here is from genome assembly GCA_003013855.2 of Liriodendron chinense. NCBI lineage: Eukaryota > Viridiplantae > Streptophyta > Magnoliopsida > Magnoliales > Magnoliaceae > Liriodendron > Liriodendron chinense. The sequence goes on along the minus strand of ML058397.1, from coordinate 5,539,348 downwards.
ACACCCTTCTAACTTAGCTTCTGCAGAATTTTCTTTCAGTTTCAGATTTTAGTTTCCTAGAATAGGATTAGTTTCAGTTTCTGGTTGAGTGGTTTATGTCCCGTTGGGAACGTAACCATTCAAATCGTCTCCAATCCGAAGGTGGTTTAGTTGGACCATTGTCAGTCCATAGACGAGTCCGGAATTATCAAGAGCATTGTGAAAGTTTGGGGAGTATGGATCAAACACCCTTAAGGAATCCTCCCCCCCCCCCTACTCCAACCACAAACGCAAATCAGGAAGGAGTAGGAGAGAATGAGGTACATAATGTTCCTCCAATGAGATCACTACGGGATTACCTACAACCTGCTCGTACAATTACACCTTCTTGCATAGTTCTACCAGCTAACGGTGGGACCCTTGACATAAAACCGGGAGTAATCCAACTTTTACCTAAATTCCATGGGCTAAACTCTGACCGCCCATACTTACACTTGCAAGAATTCGAAGAAGTGTTGGCCACCTTGCATTATCCCAATGTTTCTGGGGATACAATCAGACTTAAACTTTTTCCCTTCACTTTGAAAGAAAGAGCCAAAGATTGGCTTCACTCTCTTAGACCATATTCGATTGGGTCATGGGTTGAGATGAACCGGGAATTCTTGAAAAAGTTCTTCCCGGCTCATAAAACAAACACTCTTCGAAGGGCCATAATGAATTTCTCAGCTAAAGAGGGTGAATCATTCTTTCAATGTTGGGAAAGATTTAAGGAACTCCTGCTTGCTTGCCCACATCATGGCTATGAGAGTTGGCGAGTTATAAATTTTTTCAATGATGGATTAAGTTCTAATATGCGCCAATTTGTGGAAATGATGTGCAATGGCGAGTTTATGAGTAAAAATCCAGATGATGCTTGGAGTTACTTGGACATGTTGGCTGAAAACGCCCAATCTTGGGATACCTCGGATAAACCCAAGAACCCCAAGCCTACTCAAGAGAAAGGAGGGATTTATGTCCTTAAAGAGGAAGACGACGTAAATGCAAGGATAGCCAACCTCACAAGGAAGGTTGAGGCCATGGAACTTAGCAAAAATGGAGTTTCCAAGTCCAAGGAAGCTGTTGAAACCACATGTGGGATTTGTCTCACCGACTTACACGCTACGCAAGATTGTCCCACAATTCCTGCATTTAAGGAAGTGCTGCAAGAGACAGCCAATGCCACATATGGTTATCAACGGCCCTTCAATGGACCGGTAGGTAATACATACAATGAGAGTTGGAAGAACCACCCGAATTTCAGTTGGAAGAATGCTCCTACGGGCAATCCTACCAACTCCCAAAGAGGGCCACCCATGCAAAATATGGCCCCACCTCAATTCTCATTGGAGGATACCTTGAGAACGTTTATGCAAGGGCAAGCGCAAATAAATGAATCGAATCAGCAATTGTTCCAAGAGCTGAAAGTCTCGGTTGATGAGATTAAGGGACGCTTGAATGCTAGGGAAGGGACCTTTCCGGCCCAACCTCAGCCCAATCCAAAGCAAGTACATGAAGTAAGCATCCCTAATCCTTCCAACCAAAACATGGGGCAAGCTAAATCCATTACCACCCTTAGAAGTGGTAAACAAATTGACAAAACTATTCCGGTGAAGGCCGATGAGCCTAATGATCCGATAAATTCTGAGGATGAAAATGGATCTAACTTAGCCCCACAACAACCGGAACGCATTTACAAGCCCATAGCACCATTCTCATCGAGATTGGTTGCCCCAAAATCTCTCCCAAATTCTCAAGATATTCTAGAGATTTTCAGACAAGTCAAGATCAATATCCCTTTGCTTGATGCCATCAAACAAATTCCCTCTTATGCCAAGTTTCTAAAAGACCTATGCACAACAAAACGCAAATATAATGTGCAGCAAAAGGCCTTCTTAACTGAGCAAGTTAGTGCCATCCTCACTCAAAAGACTCCCCCAAAATTCAAAGATCCCGGTAGTCCCACAGTCTCATGTATCATTGGAGACTACCGGATTGAACGTGCCTTGTTAGACTTGGGGGCGAGTGTGAACTTGATCCCATACTCGGTATATGAGCAATTGGGCCTTGGTGAATTAAAACCCACCAAAACCACATTGCAACTCGCTGATAGATCTATCCGTGTACCGAGGGGGATAGTTGAGGATGTTCTAGTCCAAGTTGACAAATTCTACTACCCGGTAGATTTTATAGTCTTGGACACACAACCGGTTTTGGATGCTAGCACCCAAATACCTGTGATATTAGGCCGCCCATTCCTTGCCACATCAAACGCAATCATTAATTGCCGGAATGGGGTGATGCAACTATCTTTTGGAAACATGACACTAGTGGTAAATGTGTTTCATATGGGCAAAAGACATAGGGATGTCGATGATGAAGAGTTTTTCGATGTGAACATGCTCGAAACTTTTGAAGAAGAAGAACTCCTCCAACTTGAACCACTAGAAAGCTTGGAGACATGCTTAGCACATATCATGGATTCCGAAGATCCCATCAGTAGTGAGATTGTGCAGGCACTAAATATAGAAAGACTGGTAGTTGATACTAGCCGGTGGAGGCACCACTTTGAAAAATTGCCACCAACCACATCAAGGCCTCTACCGTCTAACATCAAACCACCAAAGCTTGACCTCAAACTGCTGCCATCAGAGCTTAAATACGTATATTTGGGTCAAGAGGAAACGTTCCCAGTTGTCATTGCCTCCCACCTAGAGAAAGACCAAGAGCTCAAGTTGATTGAGCTACTCAAAGAACATCGGGAAGCCATAGGTTGGACAATAGCGGATCTCAAAGGGATAGATCCTTCGGTTTGCACTTACCGTATACACCTTGAAGAAAATGCAAAAACGTCTAGACAACCTCAAAGAAGGCTAAATCTAAACATGATGGAGGTTGTCAAAGCCGAGGTGTTGAAGCTATTGGATGTGGGTATTATCTACCCCATCTCAGATAGCCAATGGGTGAGTCCTACCCAAGTTGTCCCCAAGAAATCCGGTATTACCATCATTGAGAACGCCAACAACGAACTTATACCGACGAGGGTGACAACCGGTTGGCGTATGTGCATTGATTATAGGAAGCTCAATACAGTTACTAGGAAAGACCACTTCCCTCTCCCATTTATGAATCAAATATTGGAGAGGTTGGCAGGCCATCTCTATTACTGCTTCCTAGATGGCTATTCTGGATACAACCAAATTGAGATAGCTCCGAAAGATCAAGAGAAAACCACTTTTACATGCCCGTTTGGCACCTTCGCTTACCGAAGAATGCCATTCGGGTTATGTAATGCACCCACCACATTTCAACGATGCATGTTGAGTATTTTCTCGGACATGGTGGGAGAGTTTCTTGAGGTATTCATGGATGATTTTTCTGTTTTTGGTTGTACATTTGAGGAGTGTCTCAAGCACTTGAAGTTGGTCTTGATGAGGTGTGAGGAAAAACAACTTGTATTAAACTGGGAAAAGTGCCATTTCATGGTACAAAGAGGAATAGTTCTTGGACATATCATCTCGTCCAATGGAATAGAAGTAGACCGGGCGAAAATTGACATAATTTCCAATCTACCACCACCCAAAAGCATACGCGATGTGCGGTCCTTCCTTGGACACGCCGGTTTTTATCGAAGGTTTATAAAGGACTTTAGTCACATCTCAAGGCCTTTATGCAACCTTCTACAAAAGGAGAACCAATTCGAGTGGAGTGCCGAATGTCAATTAGCTTTTTCAAAGCTAAAAGACATGTTAACATCCGCTCCTATCATGCAACCACCAGATTGGTCCACTCCTTTTGAGTTGATGTGCGATGCAAGCGATTTTGCTATTGGGGCGGTGTTAGGTCAAAAGAAGGATAAAAAGCCCCATGTCATCTACTACGCAAGTAGGACCTTGAATCCTGCCCAAGTTAACTATTCGACTACGGAGAAAGAGCTCCTAGATGTCATTTTTGCCTTGGACAAATTCAGACCATACTTAATAGGATCCAAAGTTATCGTTTATACAGATCATGCAGCGCTGAAATACCTTCTTTCCAAGAAGGATGCTAAGCCCCGTTTGCTAAGATGGATCCTACTCCTTCAAGAATTCGATTTGGAGATCAAAGATAAGAAGGGGGTAGAAAATGTGGTGGCGGATCATCTATCCCGCCTAGTCCTACCAAATTCCATTGACGAGTCACCTATTGAGGACTCATTTCCTGATGAGCAACTCTTTGTTGCTATGCATCCACCATGGTACGCTGATATAGCCAATTATCTTTCCACAGGTGCAATGCCGACTCATTGGACTGCGCAAGACAAACGTAAATTTCTAAGGGAAGTGCGCAGATTTTTCTGGGATGAACCTCTATTGTTTAAATATTGCCCAGACCAAATTATAAGGAGATGCATCCCCGATGATGAACACAATTCAGTCATCTCCTTTTGTCATGATCAAGCATGTGGGGGTCATTTTTCAGCCAAGAAAACAACTGCAAAAATTCTGCAGTGTGGTTTTTATTGGCCCACATTATTTAAAGATACCCACGAGTTTTGCAAAGCGTGCGAGCGCTGCCAGAAGTTAGGAGGATTATCCCGTCGAAATATGATGCCTCTCACCCCAATTCAACATCTTGAAGTCTTTGACTGTTGGGGCATCGATTTCATGGGACCATTCCCCTCATCTTTTGGACATGTCTATATTCTGTTGGCCGTAGACTATGTGTCTAAATGGATAGAGGCTATCCCATGTAGAACCAATGATCATCGTACGGTTCTCAAGTTTCTCAAAGAAAATATACTTTCTAGATTTGGGACGCCTCGAGCCATTATTAGTGATGGTGGTTCTCACTTTTGCAATAGACCTTTTGAAACTTTGATGAAGAAATATGGTATTAGGCACAAAGTGAGTACCCCATACCACCCACAAACAAGTGGGCAAGCTGAAATCTCCAATAGGAAAATCAAACAGATTTTGGAAAAGACGGTGAGACCGGATCGCAAGGATTGGTCCCTAAGATTGGATGATGCGCTTTGGGCTCACCGTACTGCCTACAAGACACCCATTGGAATGTCCCCTTATAGACTTGTCTATGGGAAAGCTTGCCACTTGCCTGTGGAGATAGAACACACAGCCTATTGGGCAATTCGGGCTCTAAATTTTAACATTGACAAGGCTAGCTCGCTTCGCAAACTTCAATTAAATGAGCTTGATGAGATCCGGAACGATGCATATGAGAATTCGAGAATTTACAAGAGCAAGATGAAGGCCTTTCATGACAAGCACATCTTAAGGAAATCTTTCCAGGAAGGACAGAAAGTGCTCTTGTATAATGCCCGACTTCATCTTTTTCTGGGAAAATTACGATCTTGATGGACCGGCCCATATATTGTCAAAGAAGTTTTTCCTCATGGGGCTGTTGAGATTGAGAATGCAGCGAATGGTGACTGTTTCAAAGTTAATGGACAACGCCTTAAACCATTTGTTGAGAAATTTGATTCAGAGGACATGTCCATCTCCCTGAATGATCCTGTCTATCAGGATGATTGATCTCCTAGTCTGATGGAGGTATAGCATAGGTAGGTTTAGTTTTGTTCTTCTGTTTTAATAGGTTTTAGTTGTTGTAGTTGCAAAATTCGATGATCGCTCTATCAGGTACTATTGTTCTCACTCTCTTATTATTTGCCATTGCTCTCATGTTCATGCTAATTGACTATTTCTTTTGTACATTGAGGACAATGCAAGATTTGGTTGGGGGGTGAGATGAGATCCCTCATCTAGCATATTGCAACATTTCGAGCTTCACATGCGGCAAATTTTTTTTGAATTTTTTGAGACATTCGAGAGGCTATGAGTAGAAGAGGAGGAGAAACGAAGTGTGTGATGTTGTAGTCTTGAATTTCTCCCACCATAATGGTGTTATATGATAGTTCCCCTATTGTTGTGATTGATAGAAAAATTTTGAACACTTTTTACACCTAGTTCACATTACACGATTTTCGTGAGTGACAGGTTTATGTGATTTGTGGATTAGCTAGACTTTGATTTAAAGGTGTTGAGCAGCCAAGCCGGGGTATTTTGTCCATCCTTGTCCATGGGAAAATAACAGAAGATATGGATTTCTAAAAATCCTATCTAATTTAAAAGAAAAAAGGAAAGAAAGGATGAAATCGGGAAGGAAAGAAAAATGGTGGAAAATTTCGAAAAGGGCTACCTATTACCAACCGGGGGATGGTCGAACCGTAACCAAAGCCGGAAATGGAACGTAGTGTGAAAGCCGTCGGAAGGACGGTAAGGCAAATTCCTGTCATAGGCTTGCTGTTGCTCTGTGCACCTTAAAATCTTTGGTTTACTTAATCTATGAAGAAGATGATTCCAGGAACTCATGAGATGAACTTTCACTATGCACACTAGGTTGAATTTGTTCGAGCTCTTCTATTTATCAATCAGTCAACGGGAACCTCATGTAAACACTTCTTATGTTTTGAGAATCCAAGATTCAGCTTCTATCACCTAAATTTCTCCAAATTTTATTTTTCTGCATCTTGGAATGGATAGAAACATGGATTCTGGAAGAGAGTTGGGTTTGGAGGTTTGAATTTGTTTCACGCATGTTTTGCTCGGGACTAGCAAAAAGCTGGTTGGGGGGTGTGTTGAACCTCCAATTTATACATTGTATTGCCCATTACACTACATAGTTTGCATGATTTTCATGGTTGAGAGGCCCACTTAACACGTGTTTTTGTGATTGTAGGGATAAGAGTGGATTTCATCAAATTGGAGCCAAAAGAATATATTTGAAGACATTGCATGAAGTCCTAAGATGGACCAAAGAGAGAAGAAGAAAAAGAGAGAAAGAGAATGAAGAAAAGAAGAAAAAGATGAAGAAATACAAGGCTGACCGGTCGTCCGACCGGTCAGCCACATTAAAGGATTAAGTAGAAGAGAGGCCGACCAGTCATGACCGGTCGGCCATACACACTGTGCAGTTGCTGATCAAAAGAAAGAGAAGGCCGATCGGTCTTGACTGGTCGGCCACACATGAAGGCTGTATATACTATGGCAAAAACTAGCCCGACCGGTCATGGCCGGTCGGGCATGCACGCTGGACATATAGGAAAGTCTGTCCGACCGGTCATGACCGGTCGGCAGCACTCTCTGGAAGGTGTAAAACATCAGTCCGACCGGTCACGACCGGTAAGCTCTGCGTAAGGATGAGTCCTTTCTAAATTGGGACTCCGAATTTCACTGAGCAATGCGAAGTCTTTCGCAGGATCCCACGCAAGGGGGGTTTGTTGCTATAAAAGGGCACCTAGGGGCTCTCCCTAAGGTATCAGAGAGGCTAAGGAACGTGAGTTTGGAGGGTGAAGGCGATTGTGGAGCGGCTGCAACTCTTCTATTCGGGTTTTTCTGTTTTTATGCATTATTTCAGAGTTTTTAGTTGTAGCATGACTATGCTCGGCTAGAACCTCTCAGCTAAGGCTGAGAGGTGAAGCTTGTAGCTAATACTATGTTGATTTCAGTTTAATTCAAGTAATTTACATTCAAGGTTGGATTTTTGCATGGTTTAGTTCCAAATAATGGTAGTTTGAGATGTTTTATCTGAGTTTATGTGCTCCGGACATGAATTCCTTTTAATTCTCTGAGATTATCATGTTTGTTTATCTAAATTCAGATTATAGTAATCCTTGAGCAGGCCATAGTCCAGAGGCATGGCTGTTACTCCGCAGGCTATAGTTTGAGTTTTGTATTGATTGAATGGAACTAGAACTTGGAAGTTCAACTTGAATGTGATGGAATGTGTGTGAATGCTTTACTTTCCAACTAGATGAGAGATAGGACTTCAAATTTAGTTGTGTTCTCTATTTGGATTGACTGAATTGACATAGGATTGCTACAAGTGGATCCTTGAAAGCCTTAGTACTTAATATCTCTGATTTTTTTATTAAATTCCTGTTTTAAGTAAGCACTCTTTTAAATCTGATTTCCTTTAAAAAGCCGAGTTGCTGGAGTGATTTGGTAGCTGTTACTATTTCCCTGTGGATCGACCTCGGCCTTACCGAGATTTATTACTACATCGCAGCCTTACACTTGAGGCGAGCGAACATCGTCTCTATGGACGATATGACTTTCGAAGTTACACTCCAGGGCGTCCACTTACTGCAACCAGGGCCAGTGACCGTCTCCGATGGGACGGGTGACTTACTGGAAGGCACTCTATGGGGTCTTTGTGCAAACAGGGTTTCGACCGAGTCGTATATCTCAGTATCATGACGCGTCTCTATGGACGATATGACTTTCAAAGATACACGCCAGGGCATCCACTTACTGCAACCAGGGCCAGTGACCGTCTCCGATGGGACGGGTGACTTGCTGGAAGGCACTCCATGGGGTCTTTGTGCAAACAGGGTTTCGACCGAGTCGTATATCTCAATGTCATGACGCGTCTCTATGGACGATATGACTTTCAAAGATACACTCCAGGGCATCCACTTACTGCAACCAGGGCCAGTGACCGTCTCCGATGGGACGGGTGACTTACTGGAAGGCACTCCATGGGGTCTTTGTGCAAACAGGGTTTCGACCGAGTCGTATATCATTGTCATGACGCGTCTCTATGGACGATATGACTTTCGAAGATACACTCCAGGGCGTCCACTTACTGCAACCAGGGCCAGTGACCGTCTCCGATGGGACGGGTGACTTACTGGAAAGCACTCCATGGGGTCTTTGTGCAAACAGGGTTTCGACCGAGTCGTATATCTCAGTGTCATGACGCGTCTCTGTGGACGATATGACTTTCAGAGATCCACTCCAGGGCATCCACTTACTGCAACCAGGGCCAGTGACCGTCTCCGATGGGACGGGTGACTTACTGGAAGGCACTCCATGGGGTCTTTGTGCAAACAGGGTTTCGACCGAGTCGTATATCTCAGTGTCATGACGCGTCTCTATGGACGATATGACTTTCGAAGATACACTCCAGGGCGTCCACTTACTGCAACCAGGGCCAGTGACCGTCTCCGATGGGACGGGTGACTTACTGGAAGGCACTTCATGGGGTCTTTGTGCAAACAGGGTTTCGACCGAGTCGTATATCTCAGTGTCATGACGCGTCTCTATGGACGATATGTCTTTCAAAGATACACGCCAGGGCATCCACTTACTGCAACTAGGGCCAGTGACCGTCTCCGATGGGACGGGTGACTTGCTGGAAGGCACTCCATGAGGTCTTTGTGCAACAGGGTTTCGACCGAGTCATATATCTCAATGTCATGAGGCGTCTCTATGGACGATATGACTTTCAAAGATACACTCCAGGGCATCCACTTACTGCAACCAGGGCCAGTGACCGTCTCCGATGGGACGGGTGACTTACTGGAAGGCACTCCATGGGGTCTTTGTGCAAACAGGGTTTCGACCGAGTCGTATATCTCAGTGTCATGATGCGTCTCTGTGGACGATATGACTTTCAGAGATCCACTCCAGGGCATCCACTTACTGCAACCAGGGCCAGTGACCGTCTCCGATGGGACGGGTGACTTACTGGAAGGCACTCCATGGGGTCTTTGTGCAAACAGGGTTTCGACCGAGTCGTATATCTCAGTGTCATGACGCGTCTCTATGGACGATATGACTTTCGAAGATACACTCCAGGGCGTCCACTTACTGCAGCCAGGGCCAGTGACCGTCTCCGATGGGACGGGTGACTTACTGGAAGGCACTTCATGGGGTCTTTGTGCAAACAGGGTTTCGACCGAGTCGTATATCTCAGTGTCATGACGCGTCTGTGTGGACGATATGACTTTCAAAGATACACTCCAGGGCGTACACTTACTGCAACCAGGGCCAGTGACCATCTCCGATGGGACGGGTGACTTACTGGAAGGCACTCATTACCTTATCCACTCAACTGACGGATCCCGCCTTGGACATGACTCACATCAACTGGTCTTAACAATGAAGTATTTCAGACGTTTAGAACTCTTTGGTTACGATTTTCGATGATAACCCTAGTCCCCTTTGATTTAGTTTCGTAACTTGATCCGAGATGAAATAAATTCATGCAATGGATGCAAATGAGTACAGTACAAAGTAACTATGCTTTATGCATGCTCAAGAGAAGATCGCATTTATACTAGATGTTAAGTGTATCAAACAAATTATGCATTTGCTTTGATCAACCCGCTTCGTATATATCTTTATGTCGTCGATATTTTGCCCTCGCGTCTTTGCGATCGTGATTGTTTTCACTTGGCATTTGTAGGTATTTGGGCCATCAGGGCACTTCCCAGGGCCTGTTTACGATCTGATCGGAGGATTTGGTGAATACCTGTCACGATCGTCTTTGGATAGGGGTGGATTATGTCCACGAGGGTCGCAGTGCGATCGCATTTCGATTTGTTTAGTGTAAGTCGATTTCTAAGCCAACAGGGCACTTCCCGGGGCTAAAAACGACTAAGTAGTGGACCTGTTTATGGTCTGATCAAGGTTTCTCGGAGATCCTGAGATCAGGTAATCTCATTGTAATGCATGATTATAGTGTATCATGTTATGGCGGAGAGAAGTCTCCCTCTCGGGTTCGGTCAAATTCTGCTCGATTCCTCTCGATTTCGGTCATTTCCGGCTCTTTTGGAACAGTTTCCAAGGTTTGCGATATTGGCTAAGTGTTGGCCTTTTTTATCAAATTGCTGATTTGGCCCACTTAACATCGACCGTTGGCGAATCCGGTCCGGGGGATGGATAGAGGAGATTGATGTGTGTCTAGGAGCGTCCTCTTGATCGGAATGCGGGCCACATCAAAGGCAGGCCACATCACAGAAGGCCCCACCTCCCATCAGCGTCCAGGCGCATCTCCCATGGGGTGTGGGCGCATGTGATCTTAAGTTGGGTGCATGTGATCCCATCCCAAGCGCATGTGAGAGAAAAGTGAGGAGAGAAAGGGAATGGAAGGGAGGTAAGCGCATGTGCCTGCCTCTTGGGCGCACTTGTGCGCATGTGGCTTGCCACAAATGCATGTGAGGAGAGAGAGAAAGGTTATCAAGCGCATGTGACACTACACATGCGCCCAACATCCCAGCCATGGGCGCATATCCCCATGGGACTTAGGGATTTTTGCATTTTTCCTCCCCAAAACTCAAATGGGTGAGCGCATGTCACTATGTGACTTGGAGGATTTTGCTCCGGTGGGAGAAATCCCTTTCCGGCGAGGGCATCCGGCGAGGGGTTGGGAGCATGTCCCTTTCACGGTGAGGATTCCAGTGAGGAATTTTTACCTCTGCAAGAAGAGTGCTCTGGGAGTGATGATCTCGTCCCTGTCTCATCAAGTAGAGGGGTCTTTATAGCATGTTAATCCGTTATCGGGTACCGGGCGCATGTTGTTTGCAAAAGGGAGAGCATGCGCATGCATTTGGAGAGAGGAGTCATGCGCATGTGATGGGAATCATGCGCATGTCACCATGCATCAGGCGCATGTGGCTTGGTGTGGGCGCATGTGCCCTTGGTATGGGCGCATGTGGCCTCTGTGTTTGCCGCATGTGGCCCCACTTAGAATATTTTCATGATTTTTTATATTTTTATTTTATTTAGAATATTGAAAGGGGAGAGAGAGAGAGCTCTCATGCGCATGTGGTGAGAGGGCAAATGCATGTCTCCTCATGTCATCCGCATGTGGAGAGAGAGTGAATGAATGCATGTGGAGAGAGAAACGAATGCATGTGGAGAGAGAGTGAACGAATGCATGTGGAGAGAGAAATGAAATGCATGTGGAGAGAGAGTGAACGAATGCATGTGGAGAGAGAGTGAACGAATGCATGTTTCATCCCTTAGAATATTTCAGGTTTTGGGCTCCGACGGGCAACCTTCAAAGGGGGGCTACCTTTTCAGAGACTGAAGTCACTGACGCCAAACCGCTTTTAGGCCATAATCGACCTCCTGAATGAACGGGGTGGGGTATCGATGGTCATTTGCTGTAAATTTTAGTAGTTTTTTCCCAATTTGGACCCTCCCGATCAGCTCTTTGCATAGGAATATTGTTCTGGGAAGCGCGCACATGGAAATATGCACCGCAAGGACTTCAAACTTGCTACTTAAGGTTTTTTGGGCATTCCGAATCATTTGGCGGCCATCCATATGTCTAATTCCAGCCTGAAATGGTACCTGTAAGCTCTCGGGCCCTTATAGTCGGATACGGTCAGGGCAAAAATGCATTTGGAAGCGCGCGTGTAAAGATATGCGTCGTGCGACCTTGAAACTTGCAGGTTAAGGGTTTTAGGGCATTTCGGATCATTTGGCGGTAATCCGCACGTCTAATTCCACCCCAAAATAGCATTTATAGGTTTCGGTCATGATCGCGCACGTTTGGGTTGCACTGGCGTTTTCTGAGTATTTCGGATCTCGAAATCGGTCCAAATCGTCGTAGATGGATCGCTGAATACTATTTTATAATGGGTACAAATTTGAGCCCCAACAGACATAAAACAAAGGAGAGTAAGAACGGGAGTACCTGAGGTAGCAAGTTGATCAATTCTAGCATCTTCCATCGTCTCGATGAGACTTATTCAATCCTAAATGTAGAAAAGAAATCCTAACCTACCTACCAACCTTTTATTAGTCCAATCGACTACATGATTAATTTGAGCAGGATCTTCATGAATTTCAATAGGTTTCTCATGAGGACCATCCAAAGTCCTGCTCGAATGTATACCTGGGTGCGTTTATTCATGAAGGTCCAATCATAGTATGCACCACACGCATGTAAGGAGGAGATAAGAGTAGCAAAAAGATATCTCCTCAAGTTCTGAATTTGGTTGTAATTGATTAAAAAAAGGTCCTCTCAATCAGAATTTTCAATGGGTTGAAGAACCCATGATGGTAGAGAGACATTCATTAAATATTTTTCAGTTTAGGTTGTCTCCTCCACAATTTCAGAATTGCATGGTGCTTCCATAAACAATGGTAAAGAGTGTAAATCAGTAAAATGGTGTTCTTCATGCACCGACACCATGTCTAACAAACTATCCAACTCCTTAATCATCTCATCATCCAGATCATAGGGGTGGGTCATGCATTCCTCTAGGAAATCGAGAGAGTCGGATGAAGAGTCCTCGTGCTCCCTAAGTGATTGAGGAAAGTCTGTTTCAATGGCAATGAATTCCTCCTCTATAGAGGGGAGGTCTTCCAAAGAAACTTTTTTCAGATTCAGTGGTAAGCACGTCATCTAACATTGGTTGATCTAAAATTTCAGATTGTGCCACCACATCATCTAAAGAAACAGAATTTTCAGTCAAAGGGAGATCTTCCACAATAGAATTGGTCATGTTATGTTGGTGGGAGGACTTAAAGATATCGACTTCGGCCATCTCTCTAGCAAGAATATCTTCCGGCGACTCATAATCATTCAGCCCTTTGGAAGAAGAAATCATGGACTCAGAATCATCCATCAAACCATCATTGTAGGCAATCAAACTATCACTTTCAGATTTTGTAGATTCCTCGGGTTCGTCAAACGTCCTTAAAATCTCTTCATCATTCAAATCGGAATAGCTAAAAGAGATAGTTTATTCACTATAATCGATGGTAATTTTGGGATCACTGAGATCTACATCCCCTAAAAGTTTAGTCATCAAATCAGAAGATGGTTGGGCTTGGATAGCCCCATCCTCCTCCTTGTTGGGGAATGATTTGGTGTTCCCAATGTTGGGTTCAGAATTTTGAGATGGCGAGAGGTTTTGTATGCATTGCTCAGTTCTTTCCATAAACTCTCGCAGCGTATCCTCAAGAGTTTGTGTCGGTTGTGGCTCATGAGAAAGAAACTCTTGAGGATAATTGTTGGCATCCATGGTTGGCTCGTCTCCCAAATTGAAATTTTGATGCTCCCACCTATTAGGATTATGCATGTCATATGTTGTGCTATTAGATGGTTGTTGATATTTGTAGCCAAACAAGTGATCATACATTGTCCTAACTGGTGGAACATTATTCATCTCTTTCATATACTCTCCCATTGTCTTACCTAGCGAAAAGTTATGCACATTGTTGTCATTTCGGTAATCTCGCAAGGTCTTTCATGGGGGAGTATTAGAAGTAGATTGACTCATAGAAAAATATTCATGCTTGTAATGGTTCCAATCATAATGATTTTTTATTTGGTTCGACCTCTCATCTTCCAAAAGGTATTTATACAATCCACCCGTCCAATCATTCATAATGAAATTATAAGAAGTTGAAACAATCCCAATCTAGGAAGAAAAATAAAAAGAAGAACGGAAGATAGGGAGATGTTACCGGTGGAAGTGAGAACTGTAGCCCCTGTGACCTCATTCTCGGCTGCAGCTCACTCTCCAGCTGCGACCTCGAAGGCCACTCTCTCGAACTCCTCGACGTTGAATGAGGGAACAATTTGTTGCATAACCTTGACCTCAAAGTCGCGACCAGCGATATACGTCTCATAACGCTTCTCATCGTAGAGTTGAGAGGTTCGGAACTCCAGAACCGCACGAGGACCTTCTTCAGATATCATCTTGACAAGGGCCACTCTTTCCTCCTCCCAGTGAATGGAGTCATCCTTCAGCTGAGCGAGAGTCTTCTCAGCGTCTTCAAGCTGAGTCAGACATTCCTTGAGCCGCTCCTCGAGGGAGATCTTATCATGACGAAAGATCTCCTTCTCCTTCTTGCTCTTGGTATGAACTTCTTGAAGCCTCACGAAATTAAGGTCCAATGACTGATAATGATCAGTCAGAACTTGAACCTTGGCGATGAGGATTTGCTTCTCCTCATTTATCTTCGCGATTTGGGCTTCCTGGGATTTTATCATACGGTCCCTTTCCTGGATATCGCCCTCCATTGCCTTCTTCTTCTTCTCCCCATCATCGACGATACAACGGGCAGCATTGATGTCACGCCTTATTCGCAGCATGAGGTCCAGAATCTGCTAAAAAAGAAAGAAAAATTAGAGGCAGTCTATCAGATGGACTATTCAAAGAAGAAAGAAAGATGGAGAAAAGGTTGTCACCTGAATTAATCTCACTCTAATGTCGGTGGAGAGAGCCTCTGGACTTGGTTTAGGGAGGCCCCCAAAGGAGTTGGGGGCAATGTTTTCGAATATAAACTTGCATATCGGATGCAAGTGAGGTGGGATGACGTAGACTCCCGACCCTGAAGGTTGGGCTACGACCATCTCGCAAGAGCCTGCCTAGCGAGCATTCGTGGGCCTCGAGGCGGGTGTGGCTGATTTGCAAGCAGTGTGAGGCTCGCATGACACCTCTCTCGGAGGTAGACTTGGCTCCGTCCAATTACTTTTTGGTGAATTATCGATGACTTCGATTATTGACTGACCGCGGGAGCCAGCCGGAGGGGTCGCAGTAGTAGGAGGGGTCGCAGCAACCTCCTCACGACGAGCATTATGGGGTTGTGAGCTGCGAGCAGGCCCCTCTGGTTGAGCGGGCGAAGCTGAAGGACCAGCCACTGACTTCTTTTACCTCTTCGAGGCCGTGCCCTTCAAACGGGGAAGCACCCCCAGCGCACCCCTTTTGTCTCCGGCGTCCACTATCTCTTCTTGGGAGATTAGACCCGCGATAGAGAGGCAGCGAGGGTCCAAGGCAACGTTAACGTTGCAGGTAGCTACTGAGAACTTGAAAAACTTAATGAGCTTCTCGTTGAGCCCTCCTTGCAAGTTCGGACTAGTCCCAATCGGAATACCTGCGAGAAGAAGAGGAAGACAAGTTAGTTGAAGTGACACAATACTTAATTTTCTCCAGGCAAAGGGGTAAGGAATCAACCCACCTTCGCCGAAGAAGCGGTTAACATTGTGGCCCTTGGGGTCGGAGCCCACATCAGGCTCCCAATTGCCGGAAGCGTAGAACCACTTTTTCCTCCACCCAGGGTAATTGGAGGATGGGTTCCCCAGGATAAAGTTATCCCGATGCCAGAAGGAGAGGTAGTACCAACCCTCGCTGGCTGGGGCCTTTTTCAGTTGGTACATCCTTAAGAATTCCTCAGCGGTTAGGTCCTCGTTACTCACTTGTTTCCAAAGGACAAAGGTGCTTATAAGCACCCTCCAGCCATTTACAATAAGTTGGCCAGGGGCAATCTTATAAGTACGGAGGAAATTCCGGATGAAGGGATGAAGGAGAAGACACACGCCAAGCCAGAAAAAATATTCATAAAAAGCTACATAGCCCGATGGCGGGGCATCAATGGTCTCTCCTCTTCCTGTTAGCCTTAAAATGACGGAGTCCGGAATCCGATACCTTCCTTGTAAGTTCACGAGTTGCTCTTCCATCATTATAGATGGATAACAGGCGGCAGAATATCTCCCCGCCGGTACTCGAGCGTTGTTCAACTTAGAAGAATCGGGAGTATCATCTCCCAGAGGAACAATTTCTTCATCAGAAACCCCCGCCATTGTAAAGGAAAAAGACAAGAAGAAAGAAAAAGGAAAGGCAAAAGAAGGGATACCTCAGTGAAGAGGTTTTCACCAGAGACAGAAGGAGAGAAGAAGAAGGGTTTACTGGAACTCTGCGGCAAAAATTCGAAAATGGGGTAATCTCCGCAGATTCGATATTTATACGCAATCATTCTGTTTGATTCGGGTGACAAGCGGCAGCCTCTCATCCGGCGGGACAGTCGAACGGGCACGAGCATTAAATTCAGAGGCATGTGGCGAGCGCCGCTTCACCTCTCCCGGCCGAAAAGCTGCAGAAAGCTGGTAGTCATAAATGCAGGGTTGAAATTGCGGTTTTACTGCCTATAGAGATACTTGGAGATATGCCTAATGTCCTAGAGAGGGGGGGGGGGGGGGGGGGGGTGAATAGGACTTTTTAAATTCCAATTACAATTAAAAACTAACCAAGTCAATCTTGACAAATAAGATAATCACAATAGCATTCAAGACATTTATATGAGCAGTTTGTAAGCAAGGACTATCATAGGCATTTCATCAAACAGTTAGCATTCATGATTGACTAAACCATTCAACACATAGCAATCATTCAATCTCACAATGCACAGCAATTTATAGTGGTTCGGTTTCCCTACTCCACTCCCGGTTCACGATCTCAACCTATGAGACCACCGGATTTCACTATAGTCTTGGTTTTAAATCAGGTTAACCATCAACCTTGACATCCTTTGATCTAGGACCGCGTTTACTATCCGCCGATGGCCCAATCCAGGGACTTGACGAGTTTGGATCTCAAACTCTCACCAATCCTAATCCAAGGATGGTCACGTACCCTCCCACCGGAGTTTCCCAATCTAGGGAATAGAGATTTAAAAGATGGACTCTCAAATACTAGACATACCTAGACGATTGAGCCCCGATTTGATGCCTTTGATGAGTAGCTTCAGCTCCACGTGCTTCAGCTTCTCTTTGAGCTCCCAAGATCAGCTACCGATGCAAATGATGAGGATATGTTGATGCCGGGTAGTTGGGAGAGAGTTGGTCTAGTTCCTCTTGCCTATTCAATGCAATGGTAATGAGGGAACTACCAATCTTCAAGCATTCAATGGCTTTAAGTGACCTAATAAAGATATTCAGAAGGAAGGTCAGCCATGAATGAAGGTCTTGAGTTCATACTTCAAACCGAGCTTAGAATACTCAATGACAAGCCATTAATGGCCAAGTTTGAATGATGAACTCAAGGGAGTTAAGAGGGAGGAAGGATGAGAGTAAATGCTCTCTCTCTCAGCTCTGGATGGGTGTTGAATGCATTCCATAAAAGACCTCAAGTCCTGGCTTTATAGAGCCCCAAATGATAGCCCCAACGGATAAAAAAGGGTCACAGCCGACCTGTCAGAGAAAGGTCTGAACCGGTCGGACAGACCGGTCGATGTTTGAAAAGCAAGGCTACATTTGGGACTGGCCGACCGGTCAAGACCGGTCGGACCCCCTTGCTGGAGAGAGTCAAAATACTGGCCGACCGGTCTTGACTGGTCGGACCCCTTTGCTGGATGAAGCTTAAAATACTGGCCGACCGGTCTTGACCGGTCGGACCCCCTTGCTAGATGATATCCATAATACAGGCCGACCGGTCTTGACCGGTCGGACCCCTTTGCTAGACAGTTAGCTTGTGAAGGCCGACCGGTCTTGACCGGTCGGCTGCCTTTCTATGAAATGCAACAAAGCTGCTGGAGTGTTTGTGATTAGCTTGGCCGACCGGTCAAGACCGGTCGGCTGTCCGTTTGAAGACCTTCCAGCAAGGAATCTTGTTAGCCTTGAATGCCTGGCCGACCGGTCAAGACCGGTCGGCTGTCCATCCGCTTTCTTCACAGCAAGTTAGCTGATGAGTTGAGAAGCCTGGCCGCTTTCTAGATGAACTTGACATAGCGAGCTTGCAGGACCAAGATTCTTAACACAACAAGGGATCACTTCAAGTGATGAGGTGCATAGGGTCCAATGTATGGACATATCTTCAATATGCTTCGCACCAGCTATGGTTCACAAGTCTGATCAACTTGTGCAAGGGTCGAGAGGTAATGGGGATAAGATATGTGAGTCTTTACGCCATTTCTTTGATGTTTTGGGTTTCCTATGGTCGATCTATATGCAACTTACCTGGGATCTTGTTGCAGCATTAGCTTGAGCAATGGACGAAGCGTAATCTTCAAGTCTTGATCTTCAATTCTTCGACCGGGGCTCACATGACACGACGCGACCAACCAACACGTCAATTGACAACAAAAGGTGTACTAACAATCTCCCCCTTTGTCAATTGCATGACAAAACATCTAACCTAGACAAATCATGACTCCTTATCATGATTGACCCTTAAACAGAAAGCAAAATACACCCATATACATGTCTATACAAATATACAACATAATCTTTACAAAAGGACATGTACAGACTCGATTTTCTTCAAAATCTCCCCCTCAATGCTTGCACCTACAAAGTCCTACAAAAAGATATAATCGGACCTTCTAGGTGGGATGATTCTCCCCCTTTTTGTTAGTAATTGACAAGGGTTAGCCAGCAAAAAGATATGCCTAATAAAGCTGCAAGGCTAGCGCCGAAAATATGTCAATCACATAAGAGAAGGAAGAGATATACAAGTTTAAGTCCTGAGGAGATTTAAAGAACAACACATGCCAGATATACACGTAAACATGAAAGCACAGAGGGCTTATAGCCTAATCAACCAACCACCCCTCCAGATGTATATCTAGACTCAAAAGAAAACACAATGCATGAGCTAATATGGGCAAATACGCCCAAACCATCCAACCTCCCAAGGATATTCAATAACATATCAAAAGCTTATATATATAAAAAAAAAACTGAAGCATCCACATATATACCAAAATGGGCAAGCAGCCCAATGTAAAGATGTATCAATCCAAAATATACAGACAACCATAAAATGATATAGCATGAAATCCAAACAATGTCATTGGTCATTCAAAAAGTAACTGTGACCAAGACATAAGCCTAATAATCCGTGCCATCGCCCAGATCAGGGGGAGGAATGTCCCCACGAGCCGCACGCTCCCATCGCTCTATCCGTCTCTCTATCTGCGCCTGACGAGTGACTAGAGCCTCCTGCTGTACCAATATAGTGGCCTGACCTTGTAAGATCTGGTCCCCGGTCTGCTCAAGCCTATCAAGCCGCTGAAATATATTCGCTCGAAGCTGGTGAAGCTCTGCAATGTAGGAAGTGGGATCCACAGAAGGAGAGTGCCGATGAGAAAAAGCTCGAGGCGGCGTACTGAATCATCCTGGAGCATCGTGAGGATCGAGGGATGGATCTGATGACGGAGCTGAAGTGTGTGAAGGGCCAGTAGAGATAGGGGGTGCCTCAAGCTGGGACGGCTCTGCCTGCTCCTGTTGCTGCTCCTGCAGACGACGCTGGATAGCTTCTCTGGTAAGCTCCATTCTAGCAATGATGGTACGGTTGATAATGACCGATTTGTGAATTTTATCGGTACCAACAATGCCAATACGCTCAGCCATTTTGCATATGAGATGCCCAAATGACAGACTAGTGGAGTTCCCGTCGTTGCGCAGGATGACTTGGTGGATCGTACGCATGATACGAGTGGGAAGACAGAGCGAATGACCTTTACCAACCCGATACAGCAACCGAAACATAGTTTCGGTGACATCCGCTTTGTTGCTCATCCACGGGTAGACATTGCGGAAGAAGAGATTATGCAAAAGGCGGAAGTCCCACGTCATTGAGGATGCTCGAAGTGCGCCCCCCACCCATTTGGGTGTCCCCTCACCACAGGAATTTAGCGATTACAAGGTTGGGTTTGGGACCCAAGGAGGAAAATCAAAAGTAGGCTCCTCAACAAGTGGAATGCCAACAAAATCTGATATGGACTTCAAAGAAAACAGGCAATCCCGGTCACCAACCTCGACATTGAAGGAGGGGGGGAGAAGACGTGACATGAACACAGGATGCATAGAATTTCCTGACAACATCAAATTGGACCGGGCCCCCCATGTGGAGTACGGGGCCCCAATTAATGGCATCCAACATGGAGCGCAAGTTGTAGTCAGACACGTCACCCAAATTGACGGATTTTTCACAGACGACCTCCTTATCCTTGAAATCATCCCAATGGGTGGAATGGGATGAGACTTTTGTCCCCAAAGATTTTGATTTAACAGGAGGAACCGAAGAGGAGGCATCCCCTTTCCCTTTGGAAGCTGCTTTTTTGGACTTTAAAGGGCGAGGAGGAGGAGGCTTAGATTTTGCCTTGGGACGATCGCTCCTCCTCAAAGGGAGCTCATCCTCGCTCTCGTGGGATGACATGGAAGAGGCAAGAGGATCTCTAAAATACTCCAAGAGATGAAGGAAAGGGATGAACCAAGGAAGATAAAGAGTGAAGAGAAGGAATCCCTTACCAATGAATGAGAGTGAAGAGGAGTGAAGTTGAGAAGGTTAGAACCTCGAATCTTGCAATGAATCAGCTCAAAATCACCTTGGAGAGCAAGAGGGGGAGCTGGAGCATTGAGTGGAAGTGAAGAAAAGGGGAAGGACTGACCTAAAATGGGCTCCAAACGGGTTAAATACCCCCCCTACCCGGTCGGCTGACGCACGGACGTAGCTGCCTTAGAGATGCACGACCGGTCGTGATCGGTCGTGGGATGCAAAACGGGCCACAACAAGATTTTCTGCACAGCCCGACCGGTCATGACCGGTCGGCTGGCCTAATCTGATGAGTCCAGAGAGTTTTTGAGAGACGCCCGACCGGTCTTGACCGGTCGGCTGGCCGTTTTTGCATAAGTTTTGACGAAATCCTGACCGAAATCCTCTACCAACTACCATAAGCTGTATAGAGTCTGTCCTTTGGACAGACCACTAAGATCAAGTACCCTTAGCAAGGGTACATCATCAATGGTCATGGTGTACCAAGGTACACTTATCCCAAAATGAGGGACCCCTAAGGTCCAGATATGACAATAAATGGCTAGAAATTGGGACTATGATCCCGGATATTCGAAGAACGCAATGAAAAGAGGCCATGATCCTCAGATATACCTATAACGATAAAAAAGAGAGGCTAAATCCTCAGATTTTTCCTGCAAAACATACACTTGTTAGATAAACTAGATACATCCAACACCAATGGACTTCTGGAGGTTCGAAAATCGAACCGAGTCCAAAGGTTTCGTTAGGATGTCAGCTAGTTGATTCTCGGTAGGCACATGTTCGAGAGATATTGTATGATCTTCAACCAATTCTCGAATAAAATGGTGCCCAATGTCTATGTGCTTAGTGCGAGAGTGCTGAACAGGATTCTTCGATATATTTATGGCACTCGTATTGTCGCAAAATAGAGTCATTGTGCCTTGCTTGATCCCATAATCGGTCAAGGTTTGTTTCATCCATAATAAATGGGCACAACAACTACCAGCAGCAATGTATTCTGCTTCGGCTGTGGATAAAGAGATAGAGTTTTGTTTCTTACTGTGCCATGCCACAAGGCAATTTCCAACATAAAAGCACCCACCGCTGGTAGATTTACGATCATCCATGTTACCAGCCCAGTCGGCATCTGAGTACCCTGCAATATCTGTAGAGGAATCAAAGGGGTACCAAAGACCGTATTCGGTGGTGCATCCAACAAACCGGATAATCCGCTTAACAGCGGTAAGATGAGATTCTTTGGGATCATCCTGAAATCGAGCACAAGCACCTACACTAAAGGCAATATCTGGTCTACTAGCAGTGAGATAAAGGAGACTACTAATCATGCTTCTATAAAGATGTTGATCTACACTTTTCCCTGCAAGGTCTTTTGATAATTTAACAGTGGTGCTCATAGGTGTAGTGTAGGAACGACCAGAGTCTAAGCCAAATCTCTTAACAAGGTCTTTAGCATATTTGGCTTGAGTAATGAATATACCTGAAGCGAGTTGTTTTACTTGAAGCCCTAGAAACATGTTCAGTTCTCCTACCATACTCATCTCAAATTCAGATGTCATTAATTCAGCAAAGGAGATGGACATTTTCTCACAAGTGGATCCAAAAACAATGTCATCCACATAAATCTGGGCAATCAACACAGAATTCTTGGCTTCTCTAATAAATAGAGTTTTGTCAACGCTCCCCCTAACAAAATCATGGTCAATAAGAAAATGAGTTAAGCGTTCATACCATGCATGGGGTGCTTGCTTGAGTCCGTAAAGTGCCTTTTTCAACCGGTACACCTTGTGAGGATACTTAGGATCAATGAATCCTTTTGGTTGTTCAACATACACTTCCTCATCAAGAATACCATTCAAGAAGGCACTCTTTACATCCATTTGAAATAGTTTGAATTTTAATGCACAAGCAACAGTGTTCGCTTCCCCAAGTGTAGGGTTACGATGTAGTAATAAACTCGGTAAGACCGAGGTCGATCCACAGGGACTTATGTAGGATTTCACAAACTCATCCAAAAGTGTCTATTGAAAGCTACTAACCAGATTTTTGTATGAATTTGATATGATTAACAAAAGTTGAATTAAACTGAAAGTAACTAATTATAAGAAGGCACTAGGGGTTTAAGGATCCACTTGTAGCAATCCTTAATGTTCAATCTGCTGTGGTTTCTCATTCTCTCAACTAGAATCGATATTAAGATCTATCTAGCCGGATGATAGAGCTGTTAAACCAAACAATCTGTCATATGTAAGTTCTATGCATAAGATTCACTCAATGTAGGCTGAGCTGAGCATGCTCAATTGCATAGGTCATTCCCCTTTCCAAAAGGTCTAGTTCACAATCATAACCATCCTCAAGTCCTGTCACAAGACAAGGCTAGATCATGATTTGAACTAGATTCAAATCACATGCACAATCCATACATATTCAGAAAATCAGAAAAATAGAACTTTGGCAGGAAGTCCCTTTATGAAGAGAATAGTACTAAAGCGCACTCCGATTCCTCGGATCATACAGGTCTAGACTGTTACAAACGAATTAAGAAGTTAAGTAATTCTCCCAAACATCCATGAGTCATCACAAGACTAAGAAAAATTACTCAAAAACTTGTATAAACTTCAAACCATAGTTCATAATCATGAATTCCATACTTAAAACCAACTAGCTACGAATTGAAACATCTTGGATCTACTACAAGATTCACCTCTTAGCCCTAGCTAAGAGGTTTAGCTGCTCATGATCCAAGGAAACATGAAACAACTATAAAAAGCATGAAAACAACAAAGCAAACTAGAAGGAGTTGTGAAACTCCCAAATCCACTTCCACAGCCTCCAACCTCACTTAAGCCCTTCTAGGATACCCTAGGAACGATCCCTAGGTGTCCTTTTATAGTCTGGAGGCTCCACAACTTCGGAAGAATCGAGAAATTGCGTAAGAGTTACGCATCGCAGAGAAAATCGGGCTGAAATTGGAAGTTTCTAACTTCTTACGCACGGCCGACCGGTCATGACCGGTCGGCCTCAATGGATGGTTACTCCAGCAAGCATAGCCGACCGGTCATGACCGGTCGGCCTTGTTCAACGTTAATCCAGTAAGCATGTCCGACCGGTCATGACCGGTCGGACATTTTCATTCATGTTCCAGCAGCCATGGCCGACCAATCATGACCGGTCGGCTGTCTTCATTGAAGCTCTAGCGTTCATAGCTGGCCGGTCTTGACCGGTCTGGCCCTCTTGGCCGACTGGTCATGACCGGTCGGCAGTCTTCCAAACTTCTTTTTCTTCTTTTTTTTTCTTTTCTTTCCTTGCTTCTTTCTTTTACTTTCTTTCTTCTTTTCTTCTTTGGTCCTCAAACGATCTTCATCAAAATAGTCCCGAATGAGCCCTTTTTATCTTCAATTAGGTGGAACCACTCTCAGTCCTGTAGTCACAAAACATGCATTGGATTAGCCTACAAACCATACAAACCTTGCACAATGAGTGATGAATTTGGGTTAGAATTTGCACAATTAAGAGCTCAACACACCCCCCAACCAGCATTTTGCTAGTCCCGAGCAAAACATGCGTGAAACCAATTCTACTTTTCAAAAACTCAACCCTCCTTCTGAAACCATTCTTCTATACATTCCAAGATACATAAGCTTAAGATTCAGAAACATTAGGCGACAGAGGTTGAAACCGTAAACTCTCAAGACATAATAAGCATTCATATGAAATTTCCGCTGATCGGTTGACAAATAGAAGGACTTGAACAAATTCATCCTAGTGTGTGTAGTGAAAATTCATCTCACGAGTTTCTAGGATTATCTTCTTCATAGATCCAGTAGACTATAGAACTCAAGGTACATAGAGCCACATCAAGCCAATGACAGGAATTTGCCTTACCGTCCTTCCGACGACTTTCACACTACGTCCCATTTCCGGCTTTGGTTACGGGTAGACCATCCCCTGGTTGGTAGTAGGTAGCCCTAATCGGAATTTTCCACCATTTTTCCATCATTCCCAATTTCATCATTCCTTTTCCTTTTTCTTTTTAAATTAGATAGGATTTTTAAAAATCCATATCTTTCATTATTTTCCCATGGACAAAGATGGACAAAGTACCCCGGCCTGATTTCTCAACACCTTAATTCAAAGTCTAGCTAATCCATAAATCACATAATCCCTTCAACTCATGAAAATCGTGTAATGTGAACTAGGTGTAAAAGTGTTCAGATTTTCTATCAATCACAAAAATAGGGGAGTTCACATATAAAACCATTATGCTATGAGGGATTCCAGACATCCAGCCCCATACACTTTATATCTCCTCCTCTTATGCTCATATCAACTTGAATGCATAAAACCAGTGTTTTCTAAAAGAGTTTCGAATTTTTGAAAAATCGAGCAATTTCCACATAATTGCTTGAAATGTTGCAAAACGCTGGATTCATCCAAGTGATCCTACACCCCCCAACCAAATCTTGCATTGTCCTCAATGTAAAAGATGTGCAATGAGCAAAATATGAGAGCAATTTGAAAATAAAAGGGAGTGAGGAATGATAGTACCTGAGAGAGTGAAAAGTGGAAATCTTCCTCCTTCTAACAAACCTATGAAAAAGAAAACAAAAGCAGCAAAATCCTAATCCTAACTACTCTATACCTCCATCAGACTAGGAGATCAATCATCCTGATACACAGGATCATTCAGAGGTATGGACATACCTTCTGAAGGGAATTTCTCAAAGAACGGCTTTAATCGCTGCCCATTTGCTTTAAAAATGTTGCCGTTCCTCGGATTCAACAGCTCGACAGTCCCATATGGATAGACAGTTTGCACAATGTAGGGACCGGTCCACCGAGATCTCAATTTTTCCAGAAATAGATGTAGGCGAGAATTATACATGAGGACTTTTTGATTGATCGTGAATGTCTTGCGAAGAATATTCTTATCATGGAACATCTTCGTCTTGTCCTTATAAATTCTCGCATTCTCGTATGCTTCGTTCCGGATTTCTGCAAGTTCATTTAATTGTAGTTTGCGTAACGAGCTTGCCTTGTCAGAATTGAAATTCATCTTCTTAATAGCCTAATATGCCCTATGTTCCAACTCCACAGGCAAGTGACAAGCCTTCCCATAGACAAGTCTATAGGGAGACATTCCAATAGGGGTTTTGAAAGCAGTACGGTAAGCCCAAAACGCATCGGTAAGCCGAAGTGACCAATCCTTGCGATCGGGGTTCACCGTTTTCTCTAAAATGTGTTTAATCTCCCTATTGGATATCTCAGCTTGTCCACTAGTTTGTGGGTGATAGGGAGTGCTCACTTTGTGTGTTACGCCATATTTCTTCATTAAGGTTTCAAAAGGGCGATTGCAAAAGTGAGACCCTCCATCACTTATGATGACTCGAGGCGTTCCAAACCGGGAAAGAATATTTTCTTTTAAAAATCGAATGACCGTTTTATGGTCATTATTCCGGCAAGGGATGGCCTCGACCCATTTGGAAACATAATCAACAGCAAGCAAGATGTATAAGTTTCCAAAAGAAGATGGGAATGGGCCCATGAAATCGATGCCCCAACAATAAAAAATTTCGATTATTAAGATGGGATTGAGTGGCATCATATTTCTACGGGAGATTCCTCCTAATTTCTGACAAGGTTCACATGCTTTGCAAAACTCATGTGTGTCTTTGAACATGGTGGGCCAATAAAACCCACATTGCAGAATTTTTGCTGTGGTCTTTTTAGCCGAGAAGTGGCCACCGCATGCCTGAGAATGGCAGAAGGAGATGATACTTTGTTGTTCCTCATCCGGCACACATCTCCTTATGATTTGATCGGGACAATACTTGAATAGGTATGGGTCGTCCCATAGGAATTTCCGCACCTCTGTGAAGAATTTATCCTTATCTTGCTTTTTCCAATATGTAGGAATTGTACCTGTAGCAAGATAGTTAGCAATGTCCGCATACCATGGCAATTGGGAAACAGCAAAAAGTTGTTCATCAGGGAACATGTCATTGATTGCAGTCGTTTCAGGGGAATCAGTGAGGACAAGTCGAGAGAGGTGGTCAGCTACTACATTCTCTACTCCTTTCTTATCACGTATTTCTATGTCGAATTCCTGGAGTAGAAGGATCCATCTTAACAACCGTGGTTTAGCATCCTTCTTAGAAAGAAGATACTTAAGCGCGGCATGGTCAGTGAATATAATGATCTTGGATCCAATCAAGTAGGACCTAAACTTGTCAAAGGCAAAAACTACGGCTAAAAGTTCCTTTTCAGTAGTGGTGTAGTTTGCTTGGGCTGAGTTTAGGGTTCTACTTGCATAGTAGATGACACATGGCTTTTTATCTTTTCTTTGGCCTAACACGGCCCCAATAGCATAGTCGCTAGCATCGCACATAATCTCAAAAGGAAGGCTCCAATCAAGTGGTTGCATTATTGGAGCGCATGTCAACATACCTTTAAGGGTGGTAAAGGCCTTTTGACATTCTTCATTCCACTCGAATGAATTTTCCTTTTGAAGTAGGTTACATAAAGGGCAAGAGAGTGAACTGAAGTCCTTTATGAACCTTCTGTAAAATCCTACGTGTCCTAAAAAGGACCGGACATCTCGTATGCTTTTGGGTGGTGGAAGGTTAGAGATAAGATCAATTTTCGCTTTGTCCACCTCGATTCCATTTTGTGAAACGATGTGACCAAGTACAATTCCCTTTTGAACCATGAAGTGACACTTCTCCCAATTGAGCACAAGGTTCTTCTCTTCACATCTTTTCAGCACAGACTTCAAGTGCTCAAGGCACTCATCAAAGCTACAACCAAATACGGAAAAATCATCCTGAAGACTTCGAGAATGGTCCCCACCATGTCAGAAAAGATGCTCATCATACAACGCTGAAATGTGGCAGGGGCATTACATAGTCCAAACGGCATCCTTCGATAGGCGAAAGTGCCGAATGGACATGTGAATGTAGTCTTTTCTTGGTCTTCACGGGCAATTTCTATTTGGTTGTACCCTGAATAGCCATCAAGGAAGCAAAAGTGGGAATGACCCGCCAACCGTTCTAAGATCTGATCAACAAACGGTAGGGGGAAGTGGTCTTTCCTCGTGACAATGTTTAGCTTCCTGTAGTCAATGCACATTCTCCAACTGGTAGTGACTCTAGTTGGCACGAGTTCATTATTGGCATTGGCTACGATGGTTATTCCGGATTTCTTAGGCACCACTTGAGTTGGGCTCACCCATTGGCTATCGGATATTGGGTAAATGATACTTACATCCAATAGTTTCACCACTTCGGCCTTAACCACATCCTTCATGTTTGGATTTAGTCGTCTTTGTGGTTGCCGGGATGTCTTCGCATTTTCCTCAAGGTGTATGCGATGAGTACAAATCAGTGGATCTATGCCTTTGAGATCTGCAATTGACCATCCAATGGCACTCTTGTGCTCTAATAGAGTGGCTATTAGCCTACTCTCTTGTTCCTCATCCAAGTGGGAAGAGATCACCACTGGATATGTCTTATCTCGACCTAAATAAACATATTTCAGCTCACTTGGCAATGGTTTTATGTCGAGTGTTGGTGCCTTGATGTTGGATGGGAGGGCCTTGTTCTCGTTTACAGGCAAAGGCTCAATTGGGGCCCTCCATCTTTTATTCTCAAGCACCGGCATCACATCTAGAATGGTATCCATCTCTTGTGTTGTGTCATCATTCATCTCATGAGGATGGGCCACACATGCCTCCAAAAGGTCGGAAAATAGTGACAAGGGGATTGTATCCTCCACGAATGATTCAATCATGTTTAACTCGTGGACATCATCATTAACCTCCCGTGGTTGTTTGCATAAATCAAATATGTTAAGCTCAAGGGTCATGTTTCCAAAGGACATTTGTACAAGTCCGTTTCTACAATTGATAATGGCATTTGAAGTAGCTAGAAACGGCCGTCCAAGCATGACGGGAATTTGCGCACCGGTGCCTATCACGGGATGTGTATCCAAGACAATAAAGTCTACTGGGTAGTAGAATTTATCAACTTGGACTAGAACATCCTCTATCATTCCTCTCGGTATACGGATGGATCTATCAGCAAGTTGGAGTATGGTTTTGGTGGGTTTCAATTCACCTAACCCAAGTTGTTCGTAGACCGAGTATGGAATGAGATTCACGCTTGCCCCCAAGTCGAGTAGGGCTTGTTTAATCCGGTAGTCTCCTATGATGCATGAGATGGTTGGACTACCCGGATCCTTGTATTTTTGGGGCACCTCTTGTTTGATAATGGCGCTCAAATTTTCAGTCAAAAGTACTTTGTTATGAACATTGTGTTTCCTTTTGACTGTACACTATTCCTTTAGAAATTTGGCATACGATGGTATGTGTTTTATTGCATCTAACAACGGGATGTTGATCTTCACCTGCTTGAAAACTTCTAAAATCTCCAGATTTTTGTCTAAAGGTTTAGGTGAAATCAACCTTTGTGGAAATGGAGCAACCGGCTTGTATTGCCTTTCCGGTTCTTTATCTTGTGGGGTATTGTTCGGGCTATCATCCTCTTTGGAAATTTTCGGATCCTTAGGCTTTGGGGCCTTCACCGGATTGGATTTGTCAATCTCTTTCCCACTTCTCAAAGTGGTGATAGCTTGAACATGTTCCGTATGGTGGGAGGATGAGCTTGCATCTTGTATCTCAAACTGGGTTCTTGGGTTAGGAAGAGGTTGGGCAGGAAGTGTGCCCTTCTCTCTAACACTAAGATGAGATTCAACTCTAGCCAGTAATGTTTTCAATTCATTGATGGCTTGAGTTGAATTTTGATTGAATTTCAATTGCTCTTGCATGAACCCATTTATTTTGAGAGAATTTGTTTTGTTATACTCAGCTTGGACCGATACGAATGCACCCAACATCTCCTCTAGTGATACTTTTGGAGTGTTGTTTGCATTTGCAGTGGGTCCATTCCTCTAACTGAAGTTGGGATGGTTCTTCCAATTAGGATTAAACGTGTTTGAGTTTGGAGCACCATATTGCTGTTGATAACTGTTTATGGCATTTGTTTGTTCTTATAAGATGCCTTGGACTGCTGAAATTGTGGGACAATCTTGTGTAATATGTTGAGTTCCAGCACAAATTCCACAAACAGTTTCAACGTCAGTGGAGTTGATTGTTTCTTCTTTCCTTAATTCCATGGCTTCGACCTTTCTTGTGAGGCTAGCCACTCGTGCACTTATGCTATCTTCTTCTGATAAGACATACATTCCTCCATTTTCCTTTTGTTGGCCAGTTTTGGAATTTGTTGGTTTAGATGTGTCCCAAGACTGTGCATTCTCAGCCAATTCTTCCAAATAATCCCATGCTTCATCAGCTTCCTTATTCATGAACTCCCCATTACACATCATCTCTACAAATTGGCGCATGGGTGAAGTCAGTCCTTCATAGAAAAAGCTTATAACCCGCCAAATTTCATAGCCATGATGTGGGCATGCGTTTAATAGGTCTTTAAACCTCTCCCAACATTGGAAACAGGTTTCATCTTCCTTTTGGGCAAAGTTCATGATAAGGCGCTTCAACATATTCGTTTTGTAAGTAGGGAAGAATTTCTTTATGAATTCTCTGTGCATATCAGTCCATGCACCAATTGATCTTGGCCTCAATGCATAAAGCCAACCCTTAGCTTTATCTTTAAGAGTGAAAGGGAAGAATTTAAGTCTCACCACATCTTCCGTCACATTTGCAAAGTGCATGGTGGTGATTACCTCATCAAACTCCTTAAGGTGTTGATAGGCACTTTCACTATCTAATCCATGGAATTTAGGGAGAAGTTGAATCACTCCCGGTTTCAAATCCACATTCCCTGCATTTGGTGGAAATACTATGCATGAGGGAGTGCTCGTTCTTGCAGGTTGCAAGAAATCACGTAAAGTCCTAGGTCGGGGAACATTCTCAACCACATTCTCCCCTGTTTCAGTTTGATTTTGGACCGGGTTAGGTTGATTTGCAGCCATATTTCCAGACAAAATAGGAGAGTTTAGATGTCTCCTAGCACGTGGCTCTCTGTCAATTCCTTCTACTATCCCCCCTTCACTTATGAGTCGGTTATTGGAATCCCGAGCCCAATGTGGCATGCAAAAACAAAAAAAATAAGAAATAAAGAGAAGAAAGAATTCTTTCTCCCTTTCTTCACTCTTCTCTAAGACCGAAGCACAAGGTGTCTTGCAATGGCTAGGCTAGAAGCAAGGATAGAGACCGATTTCTCCTGGTCAATAGGGGTTCAAAGAACTCCCCACCCACTCTTTGAATCTTTTGAGAAAAAATGCAGAAAAAAGGAGAAAGAGGAATAGAGATGAGAAAAGAAATCTCTGAGCACAAGGTGATCCAAGACGGCAGAGCCGACCAATAGGAATCCAGGTGGCAAAAAGGCCGACCTTTCAGAGATCCAAAAGGAATCTCCACCCACTTTACAAGAGATGAATAAGGTAGGAATGAATAGGAGAAAGAGAAGAGTAAGGTTTAGAAAGATAAAACCTGATTCGGCACTTGAAATCCTTGTATCTTCTTCAGCTTCCTAGAAATCCCTGAAAAGAAAAATCAAATAAACAAGCTAAGTTAGTCCTAAAATCCTAAAAATCCTAAATAGATACTAAATTCAGAAATTTGTGAAAAACCGTCAAAATCTCCGGCAGCGGCGCCAAAAACTTGTTCGCTTCCCCAAGTGTAGGGTTGCGATGTAGTAATAAACTCGGTAAGACCGAGGTCGATCCACAGGGACTTATGTAGGATTTCACAAACTCATCCAAAAGTGTCTATTGAAAGCTACTAACCAGATTTTTGTATGAATTTGATATGATTAACAAAAGTTGAATTAAACTGAAAGTAATTAATTATAAGAAGGCACTAGGGGTTCAAGGATCCACTTGTAGCAATCCTTAATGTTCAATCCGCTGTGGTTTCTCATTCTCTCAACTAGAATCGATATTAAGATCTATCTAGCCGGATGATAGAGCTGTTAAACCAAACAATCTGTCATATGTAAGTTCTATGCATAAGATTCACTCAATGTAGGCTGAGCTGAGCATGCTCAATTACATAGGTCATTCCCCTTTCCAAAAGGTCTAGTTCACAATCATAACCATCCTCAAGTCCTGTCACAAGACAAGGCTAGATCATGATTTGAACTAGATTCAAATCACATGCACAATCCATACATATTCAGAAAATCAGTAAAATAGAACTTTGGTAGGAAGTCCCTTTATGAAGAGCATAGTACTAGAGCGCACTCTGATTCCTCGGATCATACAGGTCTAGACTGTTACAAACGAATTAAGAAGTTAAGTAATTCTCCTAAACATCCATGAGTCATCACAAGACTAAGAAAAATTACTCAAAAACTTGTATAAACTTCAAACCATAGTTCATAATCATGAATTCCATACTTAAAACCAACTAGCTACGAATTGAAACATCTTGGATCCACTATAAGCTTCACCTCTTAGCCCTAGCTAAGAGGTTTAGCTGCTCATGATCCAAGGAAACATGAAACAATTATAAAAAGCATGAAAACAACAAAGCAAACTAGAAGGAGTTGTGAAACTCCCAAATCCACTTCCACAGCCTCCAACCTCGCTTAAGCCCTTCTAGGATACCCCAGGAACGATCCCTAGGTGTCCTTTTATAGTCTGGAGGCTCCACAACTTCGGAAGAATCGAGAAATTGCGTAAGAGTTACGCAGCGCAGAGAAAATCGGGCTGAAATTGGAAGTTTCTAACTTCTTACGCACAGCCGACCGGTCAAGCCGGTCGGCCTCAATGGATGGTTACTCCAGCAAGCATAGCCGACCGGTCATGACCGGTCGGCCTTGTTCAACGTTAATCCAGTAAGCATGTCCGATCGGTCATGACCGGTCGGACATTTTCATTCATGTTCCAGCAGCCATGGCCGACCGGTCATGACCGGTCTGGCCCTCTTGGCAGACTGGTCATGACCGGTCGGCAGTCTTCCAAATTTCTTTTTCTTCTTTTTTTTTCTTTTCTTTCCTTGCTTCTTTCTTTTACTTTCTTTCTTCTTTTCTTCTTTGGTCCTCAAACGATCTTCATCAAAATAGTCCCGAATGTGCCCTTTTTATCTTCAATTAGGTGGAACCACTCTCAGTCCTGTAGTCACAAAACATGCATTGGATTAGCCTACAAACCATACAAACCTTGCACAATGAGTGATGAATTTGGGTTAGAATTTGCACAATTAAGAGCTCAACAAACAGCCATAAGAATTCTAGTAGACTCGAGTCTGGCTACAGGGGCAAATGTTTCATCAAAATCAATGCCTTCAATTTGTGAATAACCCTGAGCCACTAATCGAGCCTTATTTCGTATCACATTCCCAAATTCATCGGATTTATTCTTGAAAATCCATTTGGTTCCAATAACATTTTTCCTTTCCGGCCTGTCGACCAGATACCATACTTCATTTCTAATGAATTGTTGAAGCTCTTCCTGCATTGCAAGTATCCATAATTCATCATTTAGAGCTTCATCAGCATTTTTTGGTTCTATTTTTTATGTGAAACACAGGTGACTGTTGACTGCCTCCAACTGTCTCCTGGTTTTGACACCAATGCTAGGATCCCCAATGATTTGATTGAGGGGGTGATCCTTGACGATTTGTACATCACCAGGAGCAGTGGGGGCATTTGAAGATGAGGGTGGTTTATCAAATTTACCTATCTCGCATATGCCCTCATCTTCTTCTTCATCACCTGGAGACACAGGTTTATCCAAGCTATCGTCCACAGTCACATTGATTGACTCTTGGACAGATGAGGTTCGAAGGTTGTAAACACGAAAAGCTCTACTATTCAATGAGTATCCCAAGAAGATACCCTCATCACTTTTGGATTCAAATTTTTCCAATTTTTTACGGTCTCTCAGAATATAGCATGTACTACCAAAGACCTTAAAGTATTTAACATTCGGTGTTTTTCCACACCACAGTTCATAAGCTGTTTTGTTTAGACCTGCCCTTAAATAAACTCGATTAACAATATAGCAAGCAGTGTTAACAGTTTCGGCCCACAAATTTTGAGCAAGTTTCTTATTATTAAGCATAGCTGTGGACATATCCAATAACACTCTGTTTTTCCTTTCAGCAACCCCATTTTGTTGAGGTGTTTTGGGTGCTGAGAACTCATGACGAATGCCCAATTCATCGCGAAATGCCTTGAAGCGATGATTTTCAAATTCACCGCCGTGATCACTCCTGATTCTTGCTACCATGTATCCTTTCTCATTTTGAAGTCGCTTCACTAGTTTTTTGAATTCCTCAAAAGTGTCAAATTTTTCTCTTAGGAAGGCGACCCATGTGAATCTGGAGTAATCATCAACGACTACAAAGAAGTATCGTTTTCCACCTTGGCTTAGTACCCTGGTAAGACCAACTAGGTCCATGTGTAGCATTTCAAATGGTTTTGATGTTACCAGGATAGAGGTTCTCTTGTGTGCAACCTTGATTTGTTTACCTTTTTGGCATGCGGCGCACACAGTATTTGGTCTTTTACCCATCTTGGGTAGACTTCTCACTAAATTTTTCTGACTCAGTTTAAACAGATTTCTATAATGTACATGACCGAGTCGATGGTGCCATAATTCTGTTTCATCCTGAACGGCCACGTGACACATGGTGGAGGAGCTTGAATTGTTGTGATTTTCAATGACATAGCAGTTGTCTCCTATGCGTAGACCTTTCATGACTAATTTTCCTGTGGAGTTCAAGATCTTGCACATATCTTTGGAGAAGCTTACTGAGTGCTCTTCATCACAAATCTGTGAGATACTCAGTAAGTTGTGTTTGAGGCCATCAACATACAGTACATTTTCAATTTCGGGCAAACCTGGCCCTGTGATGGTTCCTTTACCAATGATTTTAGCTATGCTCCCATCACCAAATGTGACAGACCCACCATCAAATTCATCATATGCACAAAATTGAGATCTATCACCTGTCATGTGTCTAGAGCAACCACTATCCAAGTACCATCTAGGGGTATTCCCAGCTTTTAAGGCAATATGAATGACCAAGCACTTGTTCTTGACAACCCATTTAGTTGTTGTCCGTTTATGAGAGGTGTTCTTCTGGTGGGATTCTCTAGTTTTCTTGGGAGAATCAGATTTTTCTTTTTCACGCAAAAGAAGAGCAGTTTTCAAATTCAACAATTTAACTTGCTCCAATAGTTCATCCATCCTCTTGTCCTTCCTAGGAAAAGTAGGATAATTCTTTCGAATGTTTCCCCTCTTAGGTGAAGAATGCATGGGAGGATTCCAATTAGCTTGGACATTTTTCTCGGTCGGTACAAATTTACCTTTCAAGTTTCTGACCGGATTTTTGAATACCAAGCACTCAAATTTTAAGTGGCCAATGTCTCCACAAGCATGGCAGATAGGAGAGGCTCTAGTTTTACTTCCGGATGCACCATGATCATTTCTTACAATTGGATGGACTGAGGTGGTTTTTAAAGTGTGACTATCATAGCCCAAACCTCTTTTGTTCATTGGCGATCTTACAACACCGAGGAGTTTTTCCAGGTTTTCTTCTCCTTGCGCAAACCGTCTTCTAGAGTCAACGACTTGACACTTAAGACGATTGATTTCATTGTTCGCCTCCTTGAGTTCTCTCTTAAGTCTAGCATGCTTGTCTAGAGATTCACCTTTCTTTTCTTGTTCAAGCTCATCATTCTTCCTTTTCAGTTCTTCTAGATCTTGACACATCTTTTGATTCTCTATTTTCAATCCGTCAAGATTTTTCATCAGTTTGTCATTTTCAGCCTTCATTTGGCCCAACTTGTTGATGGTATTTATATTTTCAATGTATAGTTGGTTGTAAACTTCCTGAAGGCCTTCCTCCTCATTCTCATCATCACTCAAGGAATCATTTTCTGTGTTGGAGGATTCATGATCATCAATGTCTCCGGTGATCTTTGCAATGGGCTCAATTTGAGGCACAATATCAGTAATGGAGGCCATTAAAATTCTGATTGAACCTTGCTCCTCCTCACTTTGGTATAGGACTGATTCTAATTCTGATTCTTCAGTCTCATCCCATGTAGCCGCCATTGCCTTTTTCTTGGCTTTGTTATTGGTGCACTCGGATGCAATGTGACCAAATCCTCTACACTTGTAGCATTGAGGATCTTTTGACTTAAAAAATTTTCCTTTGTTGTTCTTGGAGTCAAAAGGTTTACCCTTCTGGTAGGGTTTCCTTCTAGAGGTATTTCCCTTAGTTTTGAAGAATTTTTTGAAATTTCCTGGCCATAAGTGCCATTTCTTCTAAATCAGGATCTTCCTCACTTCCACATTCAGACTCTTGCTTCTTGTGAGAAGATTTCAGGGCAGTACTTTTGGATTTTGAGGGAGTTTTGAAACCTAGCTCATAGGTTTGAAGGGACCTGAGAAGTTCTTCAACTTTCATGGTATTTAGGTCCCTACATTCTTCGATGGTAGTAACTTTGGAAGAGAACCGTTCCGGTAGGGATCTCAGAATTTTCCTACATAGTCTATGCTCCGGAACGGGATCCCCCAAGCCCCACATTTCATTTGTAATCTTGTTCAGCTTAGTATAGAAGTCAGTAAATGTTTCATGCTCCTCCATAGTAATATTTTCAAATTGTGTGGAGAGGCGCTGAAGTTTTGAGTTTTTAACAATGCTTGTTCCTTCATGAGTAACTTCAAGGATGTCCCATGCCTGCTTACTGGTTGTGCAATTTTGAATCTGGCCAAATTCATCTTTAGATACTGAACAAAAGATGGCATTCAGCCCTTTGGCATTACAGACCCGTTGTGCTTTATCATAATCGGTCCACATCGCCTTTTCTTTTGGCTTGAGGACATTCGGTTCACCTTCCTTACATATAGTGACCATTGGGGGTTTATATCCAATATCAATCATATCCCTAACGTCCGAATCAATAGATTCCAAAAAGATGCGCATTCGGGCTTTCCAATATGGATAGTTAGACCCATTAAAGAAGGGAGGCTTAGTAACGGATGAAGAGTCCTCTCTAGACATATTTTCAATCTCTCTTAGGATCTCACTCCGGGTTTTTAAACCTGAACGGAGGAACCCGCTCTGATACCAATTGAAATTGCAGTTTTACCGCCTATAGAGATACTTGGAGATATGCCTAATGTCCTAGAGGGGGGGTGAATAGGACTTTTTAAATTCCAATTACAATTAAAAACTAACCAAGTCAATCTTGACAAATAAGATAATCACAATAGCATTCAAGACATTTATATGAGCAGTTTGTAAGCAAGGACTATCATAGGCATTTCATCAAACAGTTAGCATTCATGATTGACTAAACCATTCAACACATAGCAATCATTCAATCTCATAATGCACAGCAATTTATAGTGGTTCGGTTTCCCTACTCCACTCCCTGTTCACGATCTCAACCTATGAGACCACCGGATTTCACTATAGTCTTAGTTTTAAATCAGGTTAACCATCAACCTTGACATCCTTTGATCTAGGACCGCGTTTACCATCCGCCGATGGCCCAATCCAGGGACTTGACGAGTTTGGATCTCAAACTCTCACCAATCCTAATCCAAGGATGGTCACGTACCCTCCCACCGGAGTTTCCCAATCCAGGGAATAGAGATTTAAAAGATGGACTCTCAAATACTAGACATACCTAGACGATTGAGCCCCGATTTGATGCCTTTGATGAGTAGCTTCAGCTCCACGTGCTTCAGCTTCTCTTTGAGCTCCCAAGATCAGCTACCGATGCAAATGATGAGGATATGTTGATGCCGGGTAGTTGGGAGAGAGTTGGTCTAGTTCCTCTTGCCTATTCAATGCAATGGTAATGAGGGAACTACCAATCTTCAAGCATTCAATGGCTTTAAGTGACCTAATAAAGATATTCAGAAGGAAGGTCAGCCATGAATGAAGGTCTTGAGTTCATACTTCCAACCGAGCTTAGAATACTCAATGACAAGCCATTAATGGCCAAGTTTGAATGATGAACTCAAGGGAGTTAAGAGGGAGGAAGGATGAGAGTAAATGCTCTCTCTCTCAGCTCTGGATGGGTGTTGAATGCATTCCATAAAAGACCTCAAGTCCTGGCTTTATAGAGCCCCAAATGATAGCCCCAACGGATCAAAAACGGTCACAACCGACCTGTCAGAGAAAGGTCTGAACCGGTCGGACAGACCGGTCGACGTTTGAAAAGCAAGGCTACATTTGGGACTGGCCGACCGGTCAAGACCGGTCGGACCCCCTTGCTGGAGAGAGTCAAAATACTGGCCGACCGGTCTTGACCGGTCGGACCCCTTTGCTGGATGAAGCTTAAAATACTGGCCGACCGGTCTTGACCGGTCAGACCCCCTTGCTGGATGATATCCATAATATAGGCCGACCGGTCTTGACCGGTCGGACCCCTTTGCTGGACAGTTAGCTTGTGAAGGCCGACCGGTCTTGACCGGTCGGCTGCCTTTCTATGAAGTGCAGCAAAGCTGCTGGAGTGTTTGTGATTAGCTTGGCCGACTGGTCAAGACCGGTCGGTTGTCCGTTTGAAGACCTTCCAGCAAGGAATCTTGTTAGCCTTGAATGCCTGGCCGACCGGTCAAGACCGGTCAGCTGTCCATCCGCTTTCTTCACAGCAAGTTAGCTGATGAGTTGAGAAGCCTGGCCGCTTTCTAGATGAACTTGACATAGCGAGCTTGCAGGACCAAGATTCTTAACACAGCAACGGATCACTTCAAGTGATGAGGTGCATAGGGTCCAATGTATGGACATATCTTCAATATGCTTCGCACCAGCCATGGTTCAAAAGTCTGATCAACTTGTGCAAGCGTCGAGAGGTAATGGGGATAAGATATGTGAGTCTTTACGCCATTTCTTTGATGTTTTGGGTTTCCTATGGTCGATCTATATGCAACTTACCTGGGATCTTGTTGCAGCATTAGCTTGAGTAATGGACGAAGCGTAATCTTCAAGTCTTGATCTTCAATTCTTCGACCGGGGCTCACATGACACGACGCGACCAACCAACACGTCAATTGACAACAAAAGGTGTACTAACAAGGGTCACTCTGGATGATTTACATATGAATTCTCCTCCAACAGGCGGTTACATATACAAATAAAATCCTTGGCGTAGCTTCTCAACGCTAAGGATTTGGGGGGCATCTGTTGTAGGATAAAGTTGGTCGTCGAAAGATACGGTCAAAAAGTGATTAAGAGAAGTCGCAATCAGTCTGTTCAACAGCGAACCTTCTCCGTTTATAGTTCATCTCAGATCCCCGAGCAATGCCACTCGATCGAATGCGAGTAGCTCGGCTTGTGGTCGTTGAAAGGGGTCGCATCTCAACATGCGAGCAGCTCGGCTCGTGGTCGTTGCAAGGGGTCACATCTCAACATGCGAGCAGCTCAGCTCGTGGTCGTTGAAAGGGGTCGCATCTCAACATGCGAGAAATTACCCCCGAGCCCTAGCATCCCCTGCTTCACTAGTACCAGCAGCCCGTATAGGTCGGTTTTGGGTTTATCTCCGTTCGTAGCTCTAAATTTCAGGGGATCACCATCAAGGAACGTGATCAACTAGATGTTTAACTGAAGCAAGCCATCTCCTTATCTAGGGATTAATAAGATAAACACTTTATCCCCAAAAAATCAGCAGCAATCTTAACGTCTTTGCGTAACAGATTGGATCACCTGGATTTGTATAAATAGATGACTCCACAGTGAATAAAGGTACACACTCTCTATGCTCATACCCGGCTATTTGCTTCACAACCATGTCCCATTTAACTTAAGCTTCGGAGGGCCAACGGCTGGACGCCGGCCACGCTTAGTTTTCTCTTATGTTCTTTCAGGTTTGGAGGGAAGTTAGCTTGAAGGAAGGTAAACGTCTCGGGGATCTTGTAACTAAATCCGACGTAAATAATGAGGTCTTGTAGCTATAAATCGAGTAAACTCTCTCTCATTCCTGCAATCACAAAACCATGCATTAGAATGGTCTTTAAACTTGAAAATCATGCATAGTCAGTGATGAAATGGGGTTAGAATATATACATTTAAGCACTCAACACACCCCCAACCAGCATTTTGCTAGTCCCGAGTAAAACATGTGTGAAACAAGTTCCGTTCTCCAAAATCCAACTCTCCTTCAGAAACTGCGCTTCTATACACTCTAAGACATGCAAGTACAAAAATTAGAAAAGCTTAGTGATAGAGGTTGAAACCTTAAGCCTCTCAAAACATAACAAGTTTTCATATGAAATTCTCGCTGATTGATTGATGAATAGAAAGATTTAAACAATTTAACCTAGTGTGCTCAGTGAATGTTCATCTCATGAATTTTCAGAATTAACTTCTTCATGAATTAGCTAGATTTAAGGATTGAAGGTGTATAGATCAACAACAAGCCTATGACAGGAATTTGCCTTACCATCATTTCGACGGCTTTCACACTACTTCCCATTTCCGGCTTTGGTTAGGGTAGACCATCCCTCGGTTGGTAATAGGTAGCCCTTTTTGGAATTTTCCACCATATTTTCAATCATTCCCGTATTTTCATCCTTCCTTTCCTTTTCACACACATTAGATAGGATTTTTAGAAATTCGTATCTTTCGTTATTTTCCCATGGACAAGGATGGACAAAGTACCCTAGATCGGTTCCTCACACCTCAAATCCAAACCTAGTTAATCCACAATTCTACGTAATATTTTCAAAGCATAAAAATCGCGTAATGTGAACTAGGTGTAAAAGTGTTCAAAATTTCTATCAATCATAAAAATAGGGGAATTCACATACAAGACTAGTACCTTAGAGATTGTTCAAAGTATTCAACCTTACTCACTTTGCATCTCTTTTTCTTATACTTACACCATCCTGAATGCATAGAAACAAAGATTTCCAATGGAGTTTTGAATTTTCAGAAAAATCTGAAAAATGTTCTTCATATTGCTTGAGATGTTACAAAATACTAGATTCATCCTAGTGATCCCACACCCCCAACCAAATCTTGCATTGTCCTCAATGTAAAAGATATGCAATGAGCAAAACATGAGAGTAATTATAAAATAAAGGGAGTGGGGAATGAGAGTACCTGAGAGAACAAAGACTAGAATTCTACCTCCTTCTAACAAACCTATGGAAAAGCAAACCAAAAGAAACAAAATCTGAATCCTGACTATTCTATACCTCCATCAGACTAGGAGATCAAATATCTTGATACACAGGATCAGTCAGAGGTATGGACATACCTTCTGAATGAAAATTCTCAAAGAACGGTTTTAATCGCTGACCATTCGCTTTAAAGACATTACCATTCCTTGGATTCATCAACTCAACAGTCCCATATGGATAAACAGTTTTCACAATGAAGGGACCGGTCCATCGAGACCTCAATTTTTTTTGAAAAAAAAATGTAACCGAGAATTGTACATAAGGACATTTTGATTAATCATAAACGTCTTACGAATGATGTTCTTATCATAGAACACCTTCATCTTGTCCTTGTAAATCCTCACGTTCTCATATGCTTCGTTCCGGATTTCCAAAAGTTCATTCAATTGAAGCTTGTGCAACAGCTTGCTTTGTAAGAATTAAAATTCATCTTCTTAATAGCCCAATATGCCCTATGTTCCAACTCCACAAGCAAGTGACAAGTTTTCCTATATACAAGTCTATAGGTAGACATTCCAATGGGGGTCTTGAAAGCTGTACAGTAAGCCTAGAGCGCATCGGTAAGTCGAAGTGACCAATTTTTGTGATCGGGGTTCACTGTTTTCTCTAAAATGTGTTAATCTCCCTGTTGGATATCTCAGCTTGTCCACTTGTTTGTGGGTGATAGGGAGTACTCACTTTGTGGTTTACGCCATATTTCTTCATTAAGGCTCAAATGGGCGGTTATAAAAGTGAGACCCTCCATTGCTTATAATGACTTGAGGTATTTCAAAATGGAAATGATGTTTTCTATTAAGAAACGAATGACTGTTTTATGGTCATTGTTTTGGCATGGAATCGCCTCGACCCATTTTGAAACATAATCGATGGCAAGTAAAATGTATAAGTTTTCAAAAGAAGATGATTATGGATCCATGAAATCGATGCCCCAACAATAAAAAATTTCGATTAGTAAGATGGGATTGAGTGGCATCATATTCCTACGGGATATTCCTCCTCATTTTTTACAAGGCTCGCACGTGTTGCAAAACTCATGGGTATCCTTGAACATGGTAGGCCAATAAAACTCACATTGCAGAATTTTGGTTGTGTTCTTCTTAGCCGAAAAGTGACCACCATAAGCCTGTGAATGACAAAAGGAGATGATACTGTGTTGCTCATCATCCGGCACACATCTCCTTATAATTTGATTGGGACAATACTTGAATAAGTACGGGTCGTCCCATAAGAATTTCCTTACCTCGTTGAAGAACTTATCATTATCTTGCTTATTTCAGTGTGTTGGAATTGTACCTATAGCAAGATAGTTAGTAATGTCTACGTACCATGGTAATTGGGAGACTTTAAAAATTTATTCATCAGGAAACATGTCATTGATCATGGTTGTCTCAGGGGAATCGGTGAGAACAAGTCTAGAAAGATGGTCAGCCACAACGTTTTCTACTCCCTTTTTGTATCTTATTTCTATGTCAAATTCTTGGAGTAGGAGGATCCTACTTAGAGAGAAGGTACTTAAGCACGGCATGGTCAGTGAATATGATGATCTTAGATCTGATCAAGTAGGACCTAAACTTGTCTAAAGAAAAAACTATGGCTAAAAGTTTTTTTTTCTGTTGTGGTGTAGTTTGCTTGAGCCAAGTTTAAAGTTCTACTTGCAGAGTAGATGACGCATGGCTTCTTCTCTTTTCTTTGGCCTAACACAGCCCCAATAGCATAGTAGCTCGCATCGCACATAATTTCAAAAGGAAGGCTCCAATCAGGTGGTTGCATTATGGGAGCACATGTTAATATGCCTTTAAGTTTGTTAAAGGTATTTTGACAATCCTCATTCCACTCAAATGAGTTTTCCTTTTGAAGGAGGTTACATAAAGGATAAGAGAGTGAACTAAAGTCCTTTATGAATCATCTATAGAATCCGGCGTGTCCTAGAAAGGACAGCACATCTTGTACGCTCTTGGGTGGTGGAAGGTTAGAGATAAGATCGATTTTAGCCTTAT
Organism: Liriodendron chinense; assembly: GCA_003013855.2. Classification (NCBI taxonomy): domain Eukaryota; kingdom Viridiplantae; phylum Streptophyta; class Magnoliopsida; order Magnoliales; family Magnoliaceae; genus Liriodendron; species Liriodendron chinense. The sequence continues at coordinate 5,496,313 of ML058397.1, read as the reverse complement.
CCACCTCGATTCCATTTTGTAAGATGATGTGACCAAGGACAATTCCCTTTTGAACCATGAAATGACATTTCTCCCAATTTAACACGAGGTTCTTTTCTTCACATCTTTTTAAAACAGTTTTTAAGTGCATAAGACACTCATCAAAGTTACAACCAAATACTGAGAAATCGTCCATGAAGACTTCAAGAATCAACCCCACCATATTAGAAAAAATACTTAACATACAACGCTGAAAAGTGGCAGGGGCATTGCATAGTCCAAACGGCATCCTTCGATAGGCAAAAGTGCCGAATGGACATGTGAATGTTGTCTTCTCTTGGTCCTCTAGGGTGATCTCTATTTGGTTATACCCTGAATATCCATCAAGGAAGTAAAAATGGGAACGACCCGCCAACCTTCCTAAAATTTGATCAACAAACGGTAAGGGGAAATGGTTTCTCCTTGTGACTATGTTTAGCTTCCTGTACTCAATGCACATTCTCCAACCGGTAGTGACTCTGGTTGGCACGAGTTCATTATTGGCATTGGCTACAATGGTTATTCCGGATTTCTTAGGCACCACTTGAGTTTGACTCACCCATTGACTATCGAATAATGGGTAGATACCCACATCCATTAGTTTCAACACTTCGGCTTTAACCACCTCCTTTATGTTTGGATTGAGGCATCTTCGTGGTTGCTTAGATGTCACCGCATTTTCCTCAAGGTGTATGCAATGAGTACAAATCAGGGGGTCTATGCCTTTGAGATTTGCAATTGACCACCCAATGGCACTCTTATGCTCTATTAGAGTGGCTATCAGCCTACTCACTTGTTCCTCATCCAAGTGGGAAGAAATCACCACCGGATATGTATCATCTCGACCTAAATAAACGTATTTCAAATCAGTGGGTAATGGTTTTAGGTTGAGTTTCGGTGCTTTGATATTGGATGGAAGAGGCTTGTTCTCACTTAAGGGCAAAGGCTCAAATGGTGCCTTCCATCTTTTATTATTAAGTACCGACATAGAGTCCAAAATGGCATCCACTCTCTTATCATGTCATCATCAATCTCATGAGAGTGGGCCAAGCATGCATCCAAGGGATCAGAATAAAATGTCAAGAGGGATGTGTCTTCCATGAATGATTCAATTAGATTTATTTCATGGAGCTCGTCATCAACATCCCGTGGTTGTTTGAATAAATCAGAAATATTCAGGTCGAATGTCATATTTTCGAAGGACATTTGTACCATCCCGTTTCTACAATTGATAATCGAATTTTAAGTGGCTAAGAAAAGGCGGCCAAGTAAGATAGGAATTTAAGCACCAGTTCCCATCACAGGATGTGTACCCATGATAATAAAATCCACTTGATAGTAGAATTTATCGACTTGGACAAGGACATCTTCAATCATCCCTCTCGATATACGAATAGATCTATCAGTGAGTTGAAGTGTGGTTTTGGTGGGTCTTAATTCACCTGACCCAAGTTGTTCATAGATCAAGTATGGGATAAGGTTAACACTTGCCCCAAGATCGAGTAATGCTTGTTTGATTCGGTAGTCACCTATGATGCATGAGATGGTAGGACTACCCGAATCGTTATATTTTTGGGGCACCTCTTGTCTGATGATAGCACTCAAATTCTCAGTCAAAAGTACTTTATTTTGTACATTGTGCTTCCTTTTGATTGTACATAATTCCCTTAGAAATTTGACATATGATGGTATTTGTTTTATTGCATCCAACAACGGAATGTTGATCTTCACTTACTTAAAAACCTCTAGGATTTCCAGATTTTTATCTAAAGGTTTGGGTGAAATCAACCTTTGGGGAAACCGGGCAACCGACTTGTATTGCCTTTCTGGTTCTTTCTCATGTGGAGTGTTGTTCGAGATATCATCCTTATTGGCAATTTCCAGATCATTAGGCTTTAAGGCCTTCACTGGATTGGATTTATCAATTGTTTTACCACTCATTAAAGTGGTGATAGCTTGAACATGCTCCGTATTTTGGGAGGATAGGCTGAGGTCTTGTATCTCAAATTGGGTTCTTAGGTTTGGGAGAGGTTGGGCGGAAGTGTGCCTTTCTCCCTAACACTCAGATGAGATTCAACTCTAGCCATTGAGGTTTTCAAATCATTGATGGCTTGAGATGAATTCTGGTTGAATTTTAATTGTTCTTACATGAACCCATCGATTTTATGAGAATTATTCTTGTTGTATTCAGCTTGGGCCGAGACGAATGTACCCAATATCTCCTCAAGCATAGCTTTTGGGTTATTGTTTGCATTCTCTGATGTTTCATTCCTCCAACTGAAGTTGGGATGGTTCTTCTAACCAGAATTATACGTGTTTGTTCGCTCGCCTCAAGTGTAAGGCTGCGATGTAGTAATAAATCTCGGTAAGGCCGAGGTCGATCCACAGGGAAATAGTAACAGCTACCAAATCACTCCAGCAACTCGACTTTTTAAAGGAAATCAGATTTAAAAGAGTGCTTACTTAAAACAGGAATTTAATAAAAAAAATCAGAGATATTAAGTACTAAGGCTTTCAAGGATCCACTTGTAGCAATCCTATGTCAATTCAGTCAATCCAAATAGAGAACACAACTAGATTTGAAGTCCTATCTCTCATCTAGTTGGAAAGTAAAGCATTCACACACATTCCATCACATTCAAGTTGAACTTCCAAGTTCTAGTTCCATTCAATCAATACAAAACTCAAACTATAGCCTGCGGAGTAACAGCCATGCCTCTGGACTATGGCCTGCTCAAGGATTACTATAATCTGAATTTAGATAAACAAACATGATAATCTCGGAGAATTAAAAGGAATTCATGTCCGGAGCACATAAACTCAGATAAAACATCTCAAACTACCATTATTTGGAACTAAACCATGCAAAAATCCAAACTTGAATGTAAATTACTTGAATTAAACTGAAATCAATATAGTATTAGCTACAAGCTTCACCTCTCAGCCTTAGCTGAGAGGTTCTAGCCGAGCATAGTCATGCTACAACTAAAAACTCTGAAATAATGCATAAAAACAGAAAAACCCGAATAGAAGAGTTGCAGCCGCTCCACAATCGCCTTCACCCTCCAAACTCACGTTCCTTAGCCTCTCTGATACCTTAGGGAGAGCCCCTAGGTGCCCTTTTATAGCAACAAACCCCCCTTGCGTCGGATCCTGCGAAAGACTTCGCATTGCGCAGTGAAATTCGGAGTCCCAATTTAGAAAGGACTCATCCTTACGCAGAGCCGACCGGTCGTGACCTGTCGAACTGATGTTTTACACCTTCCAGAGAGTGCTGCCGACCGGTCATGACCGGTCGGACAGACTTTCCTATATGTCCAGCGTGCATGCCCGACCGGTCATGACCGGTCGGGCTAGTTTTTGCCTTAGTATTTATAGCCTTCATGTGTGGCCGACCGGTCAAGACCGGTCGGCCTTCTCTTTCTTTTGATCAGCAACTGCACAGTGTGTATGGCCGACCGGTCATGACCGGTCGGCCTCTCTTCTACTTAATCCTTTGATGTGGCTGACCGGTCGGACGACCGGTCAGCCTTGTATTTCTTCATCTTTTTCTTCTTTTCTTCATTCTCTTTTCTCTCTTTTTCTTCTTCTCTCTTTGGTCCATCTTAGGACTTCATACAATGTCTTCAAATATATTCTTTTGGCTCCAATTTGATGAAATCCACTCTTATCCCTACAATCACAAAAACACGTGTTAGGTGGGCCTCTCAACCATGAAAATCATGTAAACTATGTAGTGTAATGGGCAATACAATGTATAAATTGGAGGTTCAACACACCCCCCAACCAGCTTTTTGCTAGTCCGGAGCAAAACATGCGTGAAACAAATTCAAACCTCCAAACCCAACTCTCTTCCAGAATCCATGTTTCTATCCATTTCAAGATGCAGAAATATAAAATTTGGAGAAATTTAGGTGTAGAAGCTGAATCTTGGATTCTCAAAACATAAGAAGTGTTTACATGAGGTTCCCGTTGACTGATTGATAAATAGAAGAGCTCGAACAAATTCAACCTAGTGTGCATAGTGAAAGTTCATCTCATGAGTTCCTGGAATCATCTTCTTCATAGATTAAGTAAACCAAAGATTTTAAGGTGCACAGAGCAACAGCAAGCCTATGACAGGAATTTGCCTTACCGTCCTTCCGACGGCTTTCACACTACGTTCCATTTCCGGCTTTGGTTACGGTTCGACCATCCCCCGGTTGGTAATAGGTAGCCCTTTTCGGAATTTTCCACCATTTTTCTTTCCTTCCCGATTTCATCCTTTCTTTCCTTTTTTTCTTTTAAATTAGATAGGATTTTTAGAAATCCATATCTTCTGTTATTTTCCCATGGACAAGGATGGACAAAATACCCCGGCTTGGCTGCTCAACACCTTTAAATCAAAGTCTAGCTAATCCACAAATCACATAAACCTGTTACTCATGAAAATCGTGTAATGTGAACTAGGTGTAAAAAGTGTTCAAATTTTTCTATCAATCACAACAATAGGGGAACTATCATATAACACCATTATGGTGGGAGAAATTCAAGACTACAACATCACACACTTCGTTTCTCCTCCTCTTCTACTCATAGCCTCTCGAATGTCTCAGAAAATTCAAAAAAAAATTTGCCGCATGTGAAGCTCGAAATGTTGCAATATGCTAGATGAGGGATCTCATCTCACCCCCCAACCAAATCTTGCATTGTCCTCAATGTACAAAAGAAATAGTCAATTAGCATGAACATGAGAGCAATGGCAAATAATAAGAGAGTGAGAACAATAGTACCTGATAGAGCGATCATGGAATTTTGCAACTACAACAACTAAAACCTATTAAAACAGAAGAACAAAACTAAACCTACCTATGCTATACCTCCATCAGACTAGGAGATCAATCGTCCTGATAGACAGGATCATTCAGGGAGATGGACATGTCCTCTGAATCAAATTTCTCAACAAATGGTTTAAGGCGTTGTCCATTAACTTTGAAACAGTCACCATTCGCTGCATTCTCAATCTCAACAGCCCCACGAGGAAAAACTTCTTTGACAATATATGGGCCGGTCCATCGAGATCGTAATTTTCCCGGAAAATGATGAAGTCGGGCATTATACTGTTGAGCTCATAATTGTGCATATTCCAACCCCAATTCATCATTCATTATGCATGATATACATGTTAAAGGACCAACTTAATATATGATGTGTGATTGTAGGAACAAGATGGAGAGTCCACCATTTGAAAGCTAAATGAGGCCCCTTACAAGTATTGAAGACTATAGGATGAAGCATGAAGAAAGATCAAAGAAAGTCAAGCAAGGAGAGAAGAGAAAAGAAAGAAGAAAGAAAGAAAGAATGAAGAAAGAGAAGCCTGACCGGTCAGCGACCGGTCAGCCATGCATGAGGAGAGGTGTAGGATCACGTCCGACCGGTCATGACCGGTCGGACAAGGCTGCTGGACCTCAATGAAAAGGACCGACCGGTCATGACCGGTCGGTCATTACTGCTGTAATATGGACGAAAACATCCGACCAGTCATGACCGGTCGGGGGTGCTTGCTGGACTGATGATCGAATGAGGCCGACCGGTCATGACCAGTCGGCCATGCTTGCTGGAATGACTATATTTTGAAGACCGGTCGGCTGTGCGAAAGGAGATAGAAACTTCTAAATTCATCCCGATTTTCTCTGCGCTGCGTAAGTGTTACGCACTTTCTCGATTCTTCCGAAGTTGTGGAGCCTCCAGAATATAAATAGACACCTAGGGATTATTCCTAGGGTATCCTAGAGGGGTTCAAGCGAGGTTGGAGGCTGTAGAAGTGAAGATTGGAGTTTCACAACTCCTTTTGGTTTGCTTTGCTGTTTTCATGCTTTTTGTAGTTGTTTCATGTTTCCTTGGATCATGAGCAGCTAAACCTCTTAGCTAGGGCTAAGAGGTGAAGCTTGTAGTGAATCCAAGATGTTTTAATTCGTAGTTAAGTGGTTTTAGTTTGGAATTCATGATTATGAACTAAGGTTTGAAGTTTATACAAGTTTTTAAGTAATTTTTCTTAGTCTTGTGATGACTCATGGATGCTTGGACGAATTACTTATCTTCTTAATTTGTTTGCAACGGTATAGACCTGTATGATCCGAGGAATCGGAGTGCGCTCTAGTACTAAGCTCTTCATAAAAGGACTTCAGGCCAAAGTTCTATTTTTTGTTGATTTTCTGGAATATGTAAGGACTTGGGGATGGTTATGATTGTGAACTGGACCTATAGGAAAGGGGAATGACCTATGCAATTGAGCATGCTCAGCTCAGCCTAGATTGAGTGAATCTTATGCATAGAACTTACATATTACAGACTGTTTGGTTTAATAGTTCTATCATCCGACTAGACAGACAGGAATGTCAATTCTAGTTGAGAGAATAAGAAACCACAGCGGATTGAACATCAAGGATTGCTACAAGTGGATCCTTGAAACCCTAGTACCTTCTTATAATTAATTACTCTCGATTTAATTCAGCTTTTGTTACTCACATCAACTTTATACAACAATCTGATTAGTAGACTTCAATAGACACTTGTGGATGAATTTGTGAGATCCTACATTATCCCTGTGGATTGACCTCGGTCTTACCGAGTTTATTACTACATCGCAACCCTACACTTGGGGAAGCGAACAAGTTTTTGGCGCCGTTGCCGGGGACTTTTGACGGTTTTCACAAATCTCTGAAATTAGTATCTATTTAGGATTTTTTTTTTTTTAGATTTTTTAGACTAACTTAGTTTATTTATTTGATTTTTTCTTTTCAGGGATTTTTAGGAAGCCGAAGAAGAGTCAAGGATTTCAAGTGCAATTCAGGTGCTATCCTTTTAAAACCTTACTCTTCTCCTTCTCCTAGTCATTCTTATTTTATTCATCTCTTGTAGAGTGGGTGGAGACTCCTTTTGGATCTCTGAAAGGTCGGCCTTTTTGCCACCTGGATTCCTATTGGTCGGCTCTGCCGTCTTGGATCACCTTGTGCTCAGGGATTTCTTTTCTCATCTCTACTCCTCTTTCTCCTTTTTCTGCACTTTTTCTCAAAAGATTCAAAGAGTGGGTGGGGTGTTCTCTGAACCCCTATTGACCAGGAGAAATCGGTCTCTATCTTTGTTTCTGGCCTAGCCATTGCAAGACACCTTGTGCTTCGGTCTTAGAGAAGAGTAAAGAAAAAGAAGGAAGAATTCTTTTTCCTTTTTGTTTCTTATTTTTGGTTTTGCATGCCACATTGGGCTCGGGATTCCAATAACCGACTCATAAGTGAAGGGGGGATAGTAGAAGGCATTGACAGAGAGCCACGTGTTAGGAGACATCTAGATTCTCCAATTTTATCTGAAAGTATGGCTGCAAATCAACCTAACCCGGTTCAAAACCAAACTGAAACAGGGGAGAATGTGGTTGAGAATGTTCCCCGACCTAGGACTTTATGTGATTTCTTGCAACCTGCAAGAACGAGCACTCCCTCATGCATAGTATTTCCACCAAATGCAGGGAATGTGGATCTGAAACCGGGAGTGATCAATCTTCTCCCTAAATTCCATGGTTTAGACAGTGAAAGTGCCTATCAACACCTTAGGGAGTTTGATGAGGTAATCACCACCATGCACTTTGCAAATGTGACTGATGATGTAGTAAGACTTAAATTCTTCCCTTTCACTCTTAAGGATAAAGCCAAGGGTTGGCTTTATGCATTGAGGCCAAGATCAATTGGGTCATGGAATGATATGCACAGAGAATTTATTAAAAAATTCTTCCCTACTCACAAAACGAACATGCTTAAGCGCCTTATCATGAACTTTGCCCAAAAGGAGGATGAAACCTTTTCCCAATGTTGGGAGAGATTCAAGGACCTATTAAACGCATGCCCACATCATGGCTATGAAAATTGGCGGATTATAAGTTTTTTCTATGAAGGACTGATTCCATCCATGCGCCAATTTATAGAGATGATGTGTAATGGGGAGTTCATGAATAAGGAAGCTGATGAAGCATGGGATTATCTGGAAGAATTGGTTGAAAGTGCACAATCTTGGGACACATCTAAACCAACAAATTCCAAGATTGGCCAACAAAAGGAAAAGGGAGGAATGTATGTCTTATCAGAAGAAGATAGCATAAGTGCACGGTTGGCTAGCCTTACAAGAAAGGTCGAAGCCATGGAATTAAGGAAAGGAGAAACAATCAACTCCACTGAGGTTGAAACTATTTGTGGAATTTGTGCTGGAAATCAACATGCTACACCAGATTGTCCCACAATTTCAGCAGTCCAAGGCATCTTACAAGAACAAACAAATGCCATAAACAGTTATCAACAGCAATATGGTGCTCCAAACTCAAACACGTATAATCCTAATTGGAAGAACCATCCCAACTTCAGTTAGAGGAATGGACCCACTGCAAATGCAAACAACACTCCAAAAGTATCACTAGAAGAGATGTTGGGTGCATTCGTATCGGTCCAGAATGAGTATAACAAGACAAACTCTCTAAAAATAGATGGGTTCATGCAATAGCAATTGAAATTCAATCAAAACTCAAACCAAGCCATCAATGAATTGAAAACATCTCTGGCTAGAGTTGAAGCTCACCTTAGTGTTAGAGAGAAGGGCACACTTCCTGCTCAACCTCTTCCTAACCCTAGGACCCAATATGAGATACAAGATGCAAGCTCATCCTCCCACCATACGGAACATGTCCAAGCTATCACCACTTTGAGAAGTGGGAAAGAAATTAACAAATCTAATCCGGTGAAGGCCCCAAAGACTAAGGATCCGGAAATTCCCAAAGAGGATGATAGCCCTAACAATATTCCACAAGAGAAAGAACCGGAAAGACAATACAAGCCGGTTGCCCCATTTCCACAAAGGTTGATTTCACCTAAACCTTTAGATAAAAATCTGGAGATTCTGGAAGTTTTCAAGCAGGTGAAGATCAACATCCCGTTGTTGGATGCAATAAAACAAATACCATCTTATGCCAAATTTTTAAAGGAATTGTGTACAATCAAAAGAAAACATAACGTTCACAACAAAGTGCTTTTGGCTGAGAATTTGAGTGCCATCATCAAACAAGAGGCGCCCCAAAAATACAAGGATCCAGGTAGTCCAACCATCTCATGCATCATAGGAGACTACCAGATTAAACAAGCCCTACTCGACTTGGGGGCAAGTGTGAATCTCATTCCATACTCGGTCTATGAACAACTTGGGTTAGGTGAATTAAAACCCACCAAAACCACACTCCAACTTGCTGATCGATCCATCCGGATACCGAGAGGAATGGTAGAGGATGTTCTAGTCCAAGTTGATAAATTCTACTACCCAGTAGATTTTATTGTCTTGGACACACATCCTGTGATAGGCACCGGTACTCAAATTCCCGTCATACTTGGACGACCGTTTCTAGCTACCTCAAACGCCATTATCAATTGTAGAAACGGACTTGTACAAATGTCCTTTGGAAATATGACCCTTGAGCTTAACATATTTGAGTTATGCAAACAACCGCAGGAAGTTGATGATGATATCCACGAATTAAACATGATCGAATCATTCGTGGAAGATACAGTCCCCTTATCACTATTTTTCAACCCTTTGGAAGCATGTATGGCCCATTCTCATGAGACAAATGATTACACAATACTAGAGATGGAAGCCATTCTAGAGATGATGCCAGTGCTTGACGATAAAAGATGGAGGACCCCAATTGAACCTTTGCCTGTAAATGAGAACAAGGCCCTCCCATCTAACATCAAGGCACCAACACTCGACCTAAAACCATTGCCAAGTGAGCTAAAATATGTTTATTTAGGTCGAGATGAGACATATCCAGTGGTGATTTCTTCCCACTTGGATGAGGAACAAGAGAGTAGGCTAATAGCCACTCTATTAGAGCACAAGAATGCCATTGGATGGTCAATTGCGGATCTCAAAGGCATAGACCCACTGATTTGCACTCACCGCATACACCTTGAGGAAAATGCAAAGACATCCCGGCAACCACAAAGACGACTAAATCCAAACATGAAGGATGTGGTTAAGGCCGAAGTGGTGAAACTATTGGATGTAGGTATCATTTACCCAATATCCGATAGCCAATGGGTGAGCCCAATGTTCGCTCGCCTCAAGTGTAAGGCTGCGATGTAGTAATAAATCTCGGTAAGACCGAGGTCGATCCACAGGGAAAAAGTAACAGCTTCCTAATTACTCCAGCAACTCAGTTTAATAGAACAAATTCAATTTCAATAGGATGTTTAATTAAAACAGTAACTTAATGAAAAATCAGAGATATAATGTACTAAGGCCTTCAAGGATCCACTTGTAGCAATCCTATGTTAATTCAGTCAATCCAAGTAGAGAACACAACTAGATTTGAAGTCCTATCTCTCATCTAGTTGGAAAATAAAGCATTCACACACATTCATCCAATTCAAGTTGAACTTCCAAGTTCAAGTCCATTCAATCAATGTAAAATTCAAATTCATAGCCTGCGGAGTAACAGCCATGCCTATGGACTATGGCCTGCTCAAGGATTACTATAATTCGAATCTAAACAAGCAACCTGTGATAATCTCAGAGAATTAAAAGGAATTCATGTCCGGAGCACATGAACTCAGATAAGACATCTCAAACTACCATCTTTTGGACTGAACATAAGAAAATTCTAACCTTGAATTAAAAAATACTTGAATCAAACTGAAATTAACATAGAACTGGCTACAAGCTTCACCTCTCAGCCTTAGCTGAGAGGTTTTAGCCGAGCATAGTCATGCTACAACTAAAAACTCAAAAATAAAGCATAAAACTAGAAAAACCCGAAAATAGACGTTGCAGACGCTCCACAGTCGCCTTCAGCCTCCAAACTCACGTTCCTTCTCTTCTCTGATGCCATAGGGAGAGCCCCTAGGTGGCCTTTTATAGCAACAAGCCCCCCTTGCGTCGGATTCTGCGAAAGCCTTCGCATTGCGCAGCAATTTTCGGAGTCCCAATTTAGAAAGGAGACTTCTTACGTAGGGCCGACCGGTCATGACCGGCGGCCTGGCTTTTCAAATACTCCAGAGAGCTCAGCCGACCGGTCATGACCGGTCGGCGTGGATTGTCCATTGTTCCAGCGTGCATGCCCGACCGGTCATGACCGGTCGGGCTGTTTATCCTTCATCCAGTGCCTATGGCCGACCGGTCATGACCGGTCGGGCTCAATGCAATGTGTCCAGTCTTCCTAGCCGACCGGTCAAGACCGGTCGGCCTCCTTCCATTTACATCTTTTATGTGGCTGACCGGTCGGACGACCGGTCAGCCTTGGTTTTTCTTCCACTTTTTCTTCTTTTCTTCATTCTCTTTTCTCCCTTTTTCTTCTTCTTTCTTTGACCCATCCTAGGACTTCATGCAATGTCTTCAAATACATTCTTTTGGCTCCAATTTGATGAAATCCACTCTCATCCCTACAATCACAGAAACACGTGTTAGGTGGGCCTTTAAACCATGAAAATCATGCAAACTATGTAGTGTAATGGGCAATGCAATGTATAAATTGGAGGTTCAACACCCAACTCAAGTGGTGCCTAAGAAATCTGGAATAACCATCGTAGTCAATGCCAATAACGAACTCGTGCCAACTAGAGTCACTACCGGTTGGAGAATGTGCATTGACTACAGGAAGCTAAACACTGTCACGCGGAAAGACCACTTTCCCCTACCGTTTGTTGATCAGATTTTAGAACGGTTGGCGGGTCATTCCCACTTCTGCTTCCTTGATGGCTATTCAGGGTACAACCAAATAGAAATTGCCCGTGAAGATCAAGAAAAGACTACATTCACATGTCCATTCGGCACTTTCACCTATCGACGGATGCCGTTTGGACTATGTAATGCCCCTGCCACCTTTCAGCGTTGTATGATGAGCATCTTTTCTGACATGGTGGGGACCATTCTCGAAGTCTTCATGGATGATTTTCCCGTATTCGGTTGTAACTTTGATGAGTGCCTTGAGCACTTGAAATCTGTGCTAAAAAGATGTGAAGAGAAGAACCTTGTGCTCAATTGGGAAAAGTGTCACTTCATGGTTCAAAAGGGAATTGTACTTGGTCACATCGTTTCACAAAATGGAATTGAGGTAGACAAGGCGAAAATTGATCTTATCTCCAACCTTCCACCACCCAAAAGCATACGAGATATACGGTCATTTTTAGGACACGCAGGATTTTACAGAAGGTTCATAAAGGATTTCAGTTCACTATCTCGCCCTTTATGTAACCTACTTCAAAATGAAAATTCATTCGAGTGGAATGAAGAATGTCAAAAGGCCTTTACCACCCTTAAAGGTATGTTGACATGTGCCCCAATAATGCAACCACCTGATTGGAGCCTTCCTTTTGAGATTATGTGCGATGCTAGCGACTATGCTATTGGGGCAGTGTTAGGCTAAAGAAAAGATAAAAAGCCGTGTGTCATCTACTATGCAAGTAGAACCCTAAACTCAGCCCAGGCAAACTACACCACTACTGAAAAGGAACTTTTAGCCGTAGTTTTTGCCTTGGAGAAGTTTAGATCCTACTTGATTGGATCCAAGATCATTGTATTCACTGACCATGCCGCGCTTAAGTATCTTCTCTCTAAGAAGGATGCTAAACCACGGTTATTAAGATGGATCCTCCTACTCCAAGAATTCGACTTAGAAATACGTGATAAGAAAGGAGTAGAGAATGTAGTAGCTGACCACCTCTCTCGACTTGTTCTCACTGATTCCCCTGAAACGACTGCAATCAATGACATGTTCCCTGATGAACAACTTTTTGCTGTTTCCCAATTGCCATGGTATGCGGACATTGCTAATTATCTTGCTACAGGTACAATTCCTACATATTGGAAAAAGCAAGATAAGGATAGATTCTTCTCGGAGGTACGGAAATTCCTATGGGACGACCCATACTTGTTCAAGTATTGTCCCGATCAAATCATAAGGAGATGTGCCCCAGATGATGAGCAACAAAGTATCATCTCCTTCTGTCATTCTCAAGCATGTGGTGGCCACTTTTCGGCTAAAAAGACCACAGCGAAAATTCTGTAATGTGGGTTTTATTGGCCCACCATGTTCAAAGACACACATGAGTTTTGCAAAGCATGTGAACCTTGTCAGAAACTAGGAGGAATCTCCCGTAGAAATATGATGCCACTCAATCCCATCTTGATTATCAAAATTTTTTATTGTTGGGGCATCGATTTCATGGGCCCATTCCCATCTTCTTTTGGAAATTTATACATCTTACTTGCTGTTGATTATGTTTCCAAATGGGTCGAGACCATTCCTTGCCGGAATAATGATCATAAAACGGTCATTCGATTTTTAAAAGAAAACATTCTTTCCCGGTTTGGAACGCCTTAAGTCATCATAAGTGATGGAGGGTCTCACTTTTGTAATCGCCCTTTTGCAGCCTTAATGAAGAAATATGGCGTTACACACAAAGTGAGCACTCCCTATCACCCACAAACTAGTGGACAAGCTGAGATATCCAATAGGGAGATTAAACACATTTTGGAGAAAACGGTAAATCCCGATCGCAAGGATTGGTCACTTCGACTTACCGATGCGCTTTGGGCTTACCGTACTGCCTTTAAAACCCCTATTGGAATGTCTCCCTATAGACTTGTCTATGGGAAGGCTTGTCACTTACCTGTGGAGTTGGAACATAAGGCATATTGGGCTATTAAGAAGATGAATTTCAATTCTGACAAGGCAAGCTCGCTACGCAAACTACAATTGAATGAACTTGCAGAAATTCGGAATGACGCTTATGAGAATGCGAGAATTTACAAGGACAAGACGAAGATATTCCATGATAAGAATATTCTTCGCAAAACATTCACGATAAATCAAAAAGTCCTCATGTATAATTCTCGCTTACATCTATTTCCGGGAAAATTGAAATCTCGATGAACCAGTCCCTACATTGTGCAAACTGTCTATCCATATGGGACCGTCGAGCTATTGAATCCGAGGAACGGCAACATTTTTAAAGCGAATGGGCAGCGATTAAAGCCGTTCTTTGAGAAATTCCCGTCAGAAGGGATGTCCATACCCCTGAATGATCCTGTGTATCAGGATGATTGATCTCCTAGTCTGATGGAGCTATAGAGTAGTTAGGATTAGGATTTTGCTGCTTTTGTTTTCGTTTTCATAGGTTTGTTAGACGGAGGAAGATTTCCAATGTTCACTCTCTCAGGTAATATCATTCCTCACTCCCTTTTATTTTCAAATTGCTCTCATGTTTTGTTCATTGCGCATCTTTTACATTGAGGACAATGCAAGATTTGGTTGGGGGGTGTAGGACTGCTTGGATGAATCCAGCATTTTGCAACATCTCAAGCAATTATGTGGAAATTTTTCAATTTTTTCAAAAATTCGAAACTCTTTTGGAAAACATTGGTTCTATGCATTCGAGTTGATATGAGCATAAGAGGAGGAGATATGAAGTATATAAGGCTGGATGTCTGGAATCTCTCATTGCATAATGGTTTTATATGTGAACTCTCCTATTTTTATGATTGATAGAAAATCTGAACACTTTTACACCTAGTTCACATTACACGATTTTCATGAGTTGAAGGGATTATGTGATTTAGGGATTAGTTAGATTTTGAATTAAGGTATTGAGAAATCAGGCCGGGGTACTTTGTCCATCCTTGTCCATGGGAAAATAATGAAAGATATGGATTTCTAAAAAACCTATCTAATTTAAAAAGAAAAAAGGAAAAGGAAGGATGAAATTGGGAATGTGGAAAAACGGTGGAAAATTCCGATTAGGGCTACCTACTACCAACCGGGGGATGGTCTACCCGTAACCAAAGCCGGAAATGGGATGTAGTGTGAAAGTCGTCGGAAGGACGGTAAGGCAAATTCCTGTCATTGGCTTGATGTGGCTCTATGTACCTTGAGTTCTATAGTCTAGTTGATCTATAAAGAAGATAATCCTAGAAACTCGTGGAATGAATTTTCACTACCCACACTAGGATGAATTTGTTCAATTCCTTCTATTTATCAACCAATCAGTGGGAATCTCATATGAATGCCTATTATGTCTTGAGGATTTACGGTTCCAACCTTTGACGCCTAATCTTTCTGAATCTTACACTTATGAACCTTGGAATGTATAGTAGGATGGTTTCTGAAAGAGAGTTGAATCTGAAGAATGAGATTAGCTTCACGCATGTTTTGCTCGGGACTAGCAAAATGCTGGTTGGGGGGTGTGTTGAGCTCATAATTGTGCATATTCCAACCCCAATTCATCATTCATTATGCATGATATACATGTTAAAGGACCAACTTAATATATGATGTGTGATTGTAGGAACAAGATGGAGAGTCCACCATTTGAAAGCTAAATGAGGCCCCTTACAAGTATTGAAG
Organism: Liriodendron chinense; assembly: GCA_003013855.2. Taxonomy (NCBI): domain Eukaryota; kingdom Viridiplantae; phylum Streptophyta; class Magnoliopsida; order Magnoliales; family Magnoliaceae; genus Liriodendron; species Liriodendron chinense. Next base: position 5,480,883 of record ML058397.1, on the reverse strand, counting down.
ACTATAGGATGAAGCATGAAGAAAGATCAAAGAAAGTCAAGCAAGGAGAGAAGAGAAAAGAAAGAAGAAAGAAAGAAAGAATGAAGAAAGAGAAGCCTGACCGGTCAGCGACCGGTCAGCCATGCATGAGGAGAGGTGTAGGATCACGTCCGACCGGTCATGACCGGTCGGACAAGGCTGCTGGACCTCAATGAAAAGGACCGACCGGTCATGACCGGTCGGTCATTACTGCTGTAATATGGACGAAAACATCTGGCCGGTCATGACCGGTTGGGGGTGCTTGCTGGACTGATGATCGAATGAGGCCGACCGGTCATGACCGGTCGGCCATGCATGCTGGAATGACTATATTTTGAAGCCGACCGATCGTGACCGGTCGGCTGTGCGAAAGGAGATAGAAACTTCTAAATTCATCCCGATTTTCTCTGCGCTGCGTAAGTGTTACGCACTTTCTCGATTCTTCCGAAGTTGTGGAGCCTCCAGACTATAAATAAACACCTAGGGATTATTCCTAGGGTATCCTAGAGGGGTTCAAGCGAGGTTGGAGGCTGTGGAAGTGAAGATTGGAGTTTCACAACTCCTTTTGGTTTGCTTTGCTGTTTTCATGCTTTTTGTAGTTGTTTCATGTTTCCTTGGATCATGAGCAGCTAAACCTCTTAGCTAGGGCTAAGAGGTGAAGCTTGTAGTGAATCCAAGATGTTTTAATTCATAGTTAAGTGGTTTTAGTTTGGAATTCATGATTATGAACTAAGGTTTGAAGTTTATACAAGTTTTTAAGTAATTTTTCTTAGTCTTGTGATGACTCATGGATGTTTGGACGAATTACTTATCTTCTTAATTTGTTTGCAACGGTATAGACCTGTATGATCCGAGGAATCGGAGTGCGCTCTAGTACTAAGCTCTTCATAAAAGGACTTTAGGCCAAAGTTCTATTTTTTTGTTGATTTTCTGGAATATGTAAGGACTTAGGGATGGTTATGATTGTGAACTGGACCTATAGGAAAGGGGAATGACATATGCAATTGAGCATGCTCAGCTCAGCCTAGATTGAGTGAATCTTATGCATAGAACTTACATATTACAGACTGTTTGGTTTAACAGTTCTATCATCCGACTAGACAGACAGGAATGTCAATTCTAGTTGAGAGAATAAGAAACCACAGCGGATTGAACATCAAGGATTGCTACAAGTGGATCCTTGAAACCCTAGTACCTTCTTATAATTAATTACTCTCGATTTAATTCAGCTTTTGTTACTCACATCAACTTTATACAACAATCTGATTAGTAGACTTCAGTAGACACTTGTGGATGAATTTGTGAGATCCTACATAGTCCCTGTGGATCGACCTCGGTCTTACCGAGTTTATTACTACATCGCAACCCTACACTTGGGGAAGCGAACATATACAAGAGCACTTTCTGTCCTTCCTGGAAAGATTTCCTTAAGATGTGCTTGTCATGAAAGGCCTTCATCTTGCTCTTGTAAATTCTCGAATTCTCATATGCATCGTTCCGGATCTCATCAAGCTCATTTAATTGAAGTTTGTGAAGCGAGCTAGCCTTGTCAATGTCAAAATTTAGAGCCCGAATTGCCCAATAGGCTTTTTGTTCTATCTCCACAGGCAAGTGGCAAGCTTTCCCATAGACAAGTCTATAAGGGGACATTCCAATGGGTGTCTTGTAGGCAGTATGGTGAGCCCAAAGCGCATCATCCAATCTTAGGGACCAATCCTTGCGATCTGGTCTCACCGTCTTTTCCAAAATCTGTTTGATTTCCCTATTGGAGATTTCAGCTTGCCCACTTGTTTGTGGGTGGTATGGGGTACTCACTTTGTGCCTAATACCATATTTCTTCATCAAAGTTTCAAAAGGTCTATTGCAAAAGTGAGAACCACCATCACTAATAATGGCTCGAGGCGTCCCAAATCTAGAAAGTATATTTTCTTTGAGAAACTTGAGAACCGTACGATGATCGTTGGTTCTACATGGGATTGCCTCTATCCATTTAGACACATAGTCTACGGCCAACAGAATATAGACATGTCCAAAAGATTAGGGGAATGGTCCCATGAAATCGATGCCCCAACAGTCAAAGACTTCAAGATGTTGAATTGGGGTGAGAGGCATCATATTTCGACGGGATAATCCTCCTAACTTCTGGCAGCGCTCGCACGCTTTGCAAAACTCGTGGGTATCTTTAAATAATGTGGGCCAATAAAAACCACACTGCAGAATTTTTGCAGTTGTTTTCTTGGCTGAAAAATGACCCCCACATGCTTGATCGTGACAAAAGGAGATGACTGAATTGTGTTCATCATCGGGGACGCATCTCCTTATAATTTGGTCTGGGCAATATTTAAACAATAGAGGTTCATCCCAGAAAAATCTGCGCACTTCCCTTAGAAATTTACGTTTGTCTTGCGCAGTCCAATGAGTCGGCATTGCACCTGTGGAAAGATAATTGGCTATATCAGCGTACCATGGTGGATGCATAGCAACAAAGAGTTGCTCATCAGGAAATGAGTCCTCAATAGGTGACTCGTCAATGGAATTTGGTAGGACTAGGCGGGATAGATGATCCGCCACCACATTTTCTACCCCCTTCTTATCTTTGATCTCCAAATCGAATTCTTGAAGGAGTAGGATCCATCTTAGCAAATGGGGCTTAGCATCCTTCTTGGAAAGAAGGTATTTCAGCGCTGCATGATCTATATAAACGATAATTTTGGATCCTATTAAGTATTGTCTGAATTTGTCCAAGGCAAAAATGACAGCTAGGAGCTCTTTCTCCGTAGTCGAATAGTTAACTTGGGTAGGATTCAAGGTCCTACTTGCGTAGTAGATGACATGGGGCTTTTTATCCTTCTTTTGACCTAACACCGCCCCAATAGCAAAATCGCTTGCATCGTACATCAACTCAAAAGGAGTGGACCAATCTGGTGGTTGCATGATAGGAGCGGATGTTAACATGTCTTTTAGCTTTGAAAAAGCTAATTGACATTCGGCACTCCACTCGAATTGGTTCTCCTTTTGTAGAAGGTTGCATAAAGGCCTTGAGATGTGACTAAAGTCCTTTATAAACCTTCGATAAAAACCGGCGTGTCCAAGGAAGGACCGCACATCGCGTATGCTTTTGGGTGGTGGTAGATTGGAAATTATGTCAATTTTCGCCCGGTCTACTTCTATTCCATTGGACGAGATGATATGTCCAAGGACTATTCCTCTTTGTACCATGAAATGGCACTTTTCCCAGTTTAATACAAGTTGCTTTTCCTCACACCTCATCAAGACCAACTTCAAGTGCTTGAGACACTCCTCAAATGTACAACCAAAAACAGAAAAATCATCCATGAATACCTCAAGAAACTCTCCCACCATGTCCGAGAAAATACTCAACATGCATCGTTGAAATGTGGCGGGTGCATTACATAACCCGAATGGCATTCTTCGGTAAGCGAAGGTGCCAAACGGGCATGTAAAAGTGGTTTTCTCTTGATCTTCCGGAGCTATCTCAATTTGGTTGTATCCAGAATAGCCATCTAGGAAGCAGTAATAGGAATGGCCTGCCAACCTCTCCAATATTTGATCCATAAATGGGAGAGGGAAGTGGTCTTTCCTAGTAACTGTATTGAGCTTCCTATAATCAATGCACATACGCCAACCGGTTGTCACCCTCATCGGTATAAGTTCGTTGTTGGCGTTCTCAATGATGGTAATACCGGATTTCTTGGGGACAACTTGGGTAGGACTCACCCATTGGCTATCTGAGATGGGGTAGATAATACCCACATCCAATAGCTTCAACACCTCGGCTTTGACAACCTCCATCATGTTTGGATTTAGCCTTCTTTGAGGTTGTCTAGACGTTTTTGCATTTTCTTCAAGGTGTATACGGTGAGTGCAAACCGAAGGATCTATCCCTTTGAGATCCGCTATTGTCCAACCTATGGCTTCCCGATGTTCTTTGAGTAGCTCAATCAACTTGAGCTCTTAGTCTTTCTCTAGGTGGGAGGCAATGACAACTGGGAACGTTTCCTCTTGACCCAAATATACGTATTTAAGCTCTGATGGCAGCGGTTTGAGGTCAAGCTTTGGTGGTTTGATGTTAGACGGTAGAGGCCTTGATGTGGTTGGTGGCAATTTTTCAAAGTGGTGCCTCCACCGGCTAGTATCAACTACCGGTCTTTCTATATTTAATGCCTGCACAATCTCACTACTGATGGGATCTTCGGAATCCATGATATGTGCTAAGCATGTCTCCAAGCTTTCTAGTGGTTCAAGTTGGAGGAGTTCTTCTTCTTCAAAAGTTTCGAGCATGTTCACATCGAAGAACTCTTCATCATCGACATCCCTATGTCTTTTGCCCAGATGAAACACATTTACCTCTAGTGTCATTTTTCCAAATGATAGTTGCATCACCCCATTCCGACAATTAATGATTGCGTTTGATGTGGCAAGGAATGGGCGGCCTAATATCACCGGTATTTGGGTGCTAGCATCCAAAACCGGTTGTGTGTCCAAGACTATAAAATCTATCGGGTAGTAGAATTTGTCAACTTGGACTAGAACATCCTCAACTATCCCCCTCGGTACACGGATAGATCTATCAGCGAGTTGCAATGTGGTTTTGGTGGGTTTTAATTCACCAAGGCCCAATTGCTCATACACCGAGTATGGGATCAAGTTCACACTCGCCCCCAAGTCTAACAAGGCACGTTCAATCCGGTAGTCTCCAATGATACATGAGACTGTGAGACTACCGGGATCTTTGAATTTTGGGGGAGTCTTTTGAGTGAGGATGGCACTAACTTGCTCAGTTAAGAAGGCCTTTTGCTGCACATTATATTTGCGTTTTGTTGTGCATAGGTCTTTTAGAAACTTGGCATAAGAGGGAATTTGTTTGATGGCATCAAGCAAAGGGATATTGATCTTGACTTGTCTGAAAATCTCTAGAATATCTTGAGAATTTGGGAGAGATTTTGGGGCAACCAATCTCGATGGGAATGGTGCTATGGGCTTGTAAATGCGTTCCGGTTGTTGTGGGGCTAAGTTAGATCCATTTTCATCCTCACAATTTACCGGATCATTAGGCTCATCGGCCTTCACCGGAATAGTTTTGTCAATTTGTTTACCACTTCTAAGGGTGGTAATGGATTTAGCTTGCTCCATGTTTTGGTTGGAAGGATTAGGGATGCTTACTTCATTTACTTGCTTTGGATTGGGCTGAGGTTGGGCCGGAAAGGTCCCTTCCCTAGCATTCAAGCGTCCCTTAATCTCATCAACCGAGACTTTCAGCTCTTGGAACAATTGCTGATTCGATTCATTTATTTGCGCTTGCCCTTGCATAAACGCTCTCAAGGTATCCTCCAATGAGAATTGAGGTGGGGCCATATTTTGCATGGGTGGCCCTCTTTGGGAGTTGGTAGGATTGCCCGTAGGAGCATTCTTCCAACTGAAATTCGGGTGGTTCTTCCAACTCTCATTGTATGTATTACCTACCGGTCCATTGAAGGGCCGTTGATAACCATATGTGGCATTGGCTGTCTCTTACAGCACTTCCTTAAATGCAGGAATTGTGGGACAATCTTGCGTAGCGTGTAAGTCGGTGAGACAAATCCCACATGTGGTTTCAACAGCTTCCTTGGACTTGGAAACTCCATTTTTGCTAAGTTCCATGGCCTCAACCTTCCTTGTGAGGTTGGCTATCCTTGCATTTACGTCGTCTTCCTCTTTAAGGACATATATCCCTCCTTTCTCTTGAGTAGGCTTGGGGTTCTTGGGTTTATCTGAGGTATCCCAAGATTGGGCGTTTTCAGCCAAAATGTCCAAGTAACTCCAAGCATCATCTGGATTTTTACTCATAAACTCGCCATTGCACATCATTTCCACAAATTGGAGCATATTAGAACTTAATCCATCATTGAAAAAATTTATAACTCGCCAACTCTCATAGCCATGATGTGGGCAAGCAAGCAGGAGTTCCTTAAATCTTTCCCAACATTGAAAGAATGATTCACCCTCTTTAGCTGAGAAATTCATTATGGCCCTTCGAAGAGTGTTTGTTTTATGAGCCGAGAAGAACTTTTTCAAGAATTCCCGGTTCATCTCAACCCATGACCCAATCGAATATGGTCTAAGAGAGTGAAGCCAATCTTTGGCTCTTTCTTTCAAAGTGAAGGGAAAAAGTTTAAGTCTGATTGTATCCCCAGAAACATTGGGATAATGCAAGGTGGCCAACACTTCTTCGAATTCTTGCAAGTGTAAGTATGGGCGGTCAGAGTCTAGCCCATGGAATTTAGGTAAAAGTTGGATTACTCCCGGTTTTATGTCAAGGGTCCCACCGTTAGCTGGTAGAACTATGCAAGAAGGTGTAATTGTACGAGCAGGTTGTAGGTAATCCCGTAGTGATCTCATTGGAGGAACATTATGTACCTCATTCTCTCCTACTCCTTCCTGATTTGCGTTTGTGGTTGGAGTAGGGGGGGAGGATTCCTTAAGGGTGTTTGATCCATACTCCCCAAACTTTCACAATGCTCTTGATAATTCCGGACTCGTCTATGGACTGACAATGGTCCAACTAAACCACCTTCGGATTGGAGACGATTTGAATGGTTACGTTCCCAACGGGACATAAACCACTCAACCAGAAACTGAAACTAATCCTATTCTAGGAAACTAAAATCTGAAACTGAAAGAAAATTCTACAGAAGCTAAGTTAGAAGGGTGTCACCTGATGCACTTGAACTAGAGAAAAAAAAAACTCCTACAAAACAGAAAAACTTGTTAGTTCTAAGAAAATCAAAACGCCTAAGTATTTCTACTTCTACAGCCACTGAAATTATTTGAAAACCGTTATCTAAGATCCCCGGCAGCAGCGCCAAAAACTTGTTCGCTCGCCTCAAGTGTAAGGCTGCGATGTAGTAATAAATCTCAGTAAGGCCGAGGTCGATCCACAGGGAAATAGTAACAGCTACCAAATCACTCCAGCAACTCGGCTTTTTAAAGGAAATCAGATTTAAAAGAGTGCTTACTTAAAACAGGAATTTAATAAAAAAAATCAGAGATATTAAGTACTAAGGCTTTCAAGGATCCACTTGTAGCAATCCTATGTTAATTCAGTCAATCCAAATAGAGAACACAACTAGATTTGAAGTCCTATCTCTCATCTAGTTGGAAAGTAAAGCATTCACACACATTCCATCACATTCAAGTTGAACTTCCAAGTTCTAGTTCCATTCAATCAATACAAAACTCAAACTATAGCCTGCGGAGTAACAGCCATGCCTCTGGACTATGGCCTGCTCAAGGATTACTATAATCTGAATTTAGATAAACAAACATGATAATCTCAGAGAATTAAAAGGAATTCATGTCCGGAGCACATAAACTCAGATAAAACATCTCAAACTACCATTATTTGGAACTAAACCATGCAAAAATCCAAACTTGAATGTAAATTACTTGAATTAAACTGAAATCAACATAGTATTAGCTACAAGCTTCACCTCTCAGCCTTAGCTGAGAGGTTCTAGCCGAGCATAGTCATGCTACAACTAAAAACTCTGAAATAATGCATAAAAACAGAAAAACCCGAATAGAAGAGTTACAGCCGCTCCACAATCGCCTTCACCCTCCAAACTCACGTTCCTTAGCCTCTCTGATACCTTAGGGAGAGCCCCCAGGTGCCCTTTTATAGCAACAAACCCCCCTTGCGTCGGATCCTGTGAAAGACTTCGCATTGCGCAGTGAAATTCGGAGTCCCAATTTAGAAAGGACTCATCCTTACGCAGAGCCGACCGGTCGTGACCGGTTGGACTAATGTTTTACACCTTCCAGAGAGTGCTGCCGACCGGTCATGACCGGTCGGACAGACTTTCCTATATGTCCAGTGTGCATGCCCGACCGGTCATGACCGGTCGGGCTAGTTTTTGCCTTAGTATATACAGCCTTCATGTGTGGCCGACCGGTCAAGACCGGTCGGCCTTCTCTTTCTTTTGATCAGCAACTGCTCAGTGTGTATGGCCGACCGGTCATGACCGGTCGGCCTCTCTTCTACTTAATCCTTTGATGTGGCTGACCGGTCGGACTACCGGTCAGCCTTGTATTTCTTCATCTTTTTCTTCTTTTCTTCATTCTCTTTTCTCTCTTTTTCTTCTTCTCTCTTTGGTCCATCTTAGGACTTCATGCAATGTCTTCAAATATATTCTTTTGGCTCCAATTTGATGAAATCCACTCTTATCCCTACAATCACAAAAACACGTGTTAGGTGGGCCTCTCAACCATGAAAATCATGCAAACTATGTAGTGTAATGGGCAATACAATGTATAAATTGGAGGTTCAACAGTGTTCGAGTTTGGATTACTAAATGGTCGTTGATAATTATTTATGGCATTTGATTGTTCTTGTAGAACTTCCCGAAACGCAGAAATTGTAGGACAATCCTGTATTGCATGTTGGCTACCGGAACAAATTCCACAAATATTCTCAACTTCCTTAGTCCTTTCCCCCTTTCCTAATTCCATGGCCTCAACTTTTCTTGTGAGGCTAGCCACACGTGCACTTATGTTGTCTTTTTCGGAGAGGACATAGATTCCTCCCTTTTCTCTTTATTGGGTTATCTTTGGATTTGTTGGTTTAGTTGTATTCCAAGATTGTGCATTCTCGGCTAAGATATCAAAATAGTCCCATGCTTCCTTGGCTTCCTTATTCATGAATTCTCCTTTGCACATCATCTCTACGAATTGGTGCATGGGAGAAGTCAGTCCTTCATAGAAAAAGCTTATTACCTTCAAAATTTCGTAGCCATGATGTGGGCATATGTTTAATAAGTCTTTAAATCTCTCCCAACTTTGGAAGAAGGTCTCATCCTCTTCTTGAGCAAAATTCATGATTAGACGCCTCAACATGTTTGTTTTATGAATAAGGAAAAACTTTTTAATGAACTCCCTAGTCATCTCGTCCATGTGCCAATTGATCTTGGCCTTAATGTATGAAGCCAAGCCTTAGCCTTCTCTTTCAGACAAAAAGGGAATAACCTAAGTCTCACGACATCATCAGATACATTTACAAAGTGCAACGTGGCTATCACCTCATCAAATTCCTTAAGATGTTGATATGTGCTTTCACTGTCTAAACCAAGGAACTTGGGAAGGAGTTGGATTACTCCTGGTTTTAGATCAATATTCCCTACATTATATGGAAAAATTATTCATGAGAGAGTACTCGCTCTTGCAAGTTGCAAGTAATCACGTAAAGTTCTAGGTCGAGGAACATTCTCAACCTCATTCTCTCCCGTTTCAGTTTGGTTTTGGCCTAGATTTTGATTGGGCCTTGGTTCGGGTTGATTTTCAGCCATAATTTCAGGAAAAATTTGAGAATCTAAACGTTTCTTAGCACGGGGTTCCTTATCAATCACCTCGACAATCCCTCCTTCACTAATCAGTCGGTTATTAGAATCCCGAACCCAATGTGGCATACAAATCTTAGAAAAGTAAAAGCCTAAAAAGAGTTAGAAAAAACTGATTGAAGTGACTACTTCGACTCCTAAAATGCCTGCAAAAACGAAACAAAACAAAGTAAACTAAGTTAGTAAGGACTCCTAAAAATCTCAAATAGAAACTATTTTCAAAAATTTTATGAAAAATCGTAAAAAATCCCTTGTAACGGCGCCAAAAACTTGTTCACTTCCCCAAGTGTAGGGTTGCGATGTAGTAATATGAAATTGCAGTATAAGTTTGATTACCGCACTTATGGAAGCAAGAAACTGGTTTCTTTGTCCTAGAGGGGGGTGAATAGGATACTTTTTAACTTAAGCAATTTAAACACTCATAAACAAGTAAATGTTAATTGAAGACATATATGAGAAGATGAATTGCATTTCAGAAACATTTTGACAAACACTTGATATGCAGAATACTATCTCTATGACTTACTACTTCACAATAATAGAACATGTTATAATAAGTTTATCTCAATCATGAAAGAAGTAATGCAGTTGCAAACATTCATCACATAACAAGAGATTTTACAGTGGTTCGATTATGTACCTACTCCACTCCAGACTGGTTCACTCACTCCTTAAGTGGCCGGATTTCACTTATCACAATGGTTTTAAATGAGGTTAACCATAAACCTTAATAGACTACAAAAGGACTTAGACTTCAACACATGGATTCATCCTTCTTTAAGACTAATTCATCAAACGCTTTGTCCTACACAAGGACTCATCCTACTCAAGGACTTGTCCTACGTAAGGACGCAACTGAGTTTGGGTCTTCAAACTCTGAAACCCAAATCTCAACTTTTGAGAATGTTTCTTAGACTCGAGAAACTAAAGTATACTTAGTTGATTGAGCCCCTTGATAATGCCTTTGGTTGAAGAAGCTTCGGCTTGTACGAACGGTACCTTCTTCAGCTCCCTCGATCAGCAACCTTGCTATGAATGCCTTCTTGTAGGTCCCAAGGTGAGGGATTAAGGTTTGGTTGAAGCTTCCTTAAGGGATATGGCTTAAATGATAGAGAAGGGTTTCACCAAGATATTCATTAATGGCAATAATGACAAGAAAATACTGCAACTAGAGATTAGGTCAAGTGTCATTAATGAGGGCTTGAGTTCATGTTTTAATCCGAGCTTTGAATGCTCATTAATGGTTTGTAACAACTAGTGAACAATGAACTCAAGGATTAAGACTTTGAGAAGAGAGGCTTTTTGCTATGGAAAAACACACACTCAAAGGAGGACTCTCTTTTTCGTAATTAGGTTTTTGCCCAAGTAAATGTTTAAATAGATGTGAAAAAAATGGGAAAAAATGGCTAGTACGGGTGCCTGGATACTAGCTTCGGGCGCTCAGACATATAGTCCAAAAATAGATCCAGCAGCAATCGGGCGCCTGATGAACACTGGGTCGGGTGTCCGAAATTCAGTACAACTGTATGGTCAAGCTTACTAGACCAGTCTGCACCTAGTCGGGCGCACGGACATAGTCGCAGTCGGGCACCCGAAATCCTTCTTGAATTTCAGACTGGACTTACTAGACGAATTTTTTCCTGGTCAAGTGCCCGGACAAAGTTACAGTCGGGCACCCAATATTCATGATGCTTTTCATGAACATACTCTAGACTTGATTTTCATTGGTCGGGCGCCCGGACACATTTGTAGTCGGGCGCCCGATATTCATCATGAGTTTCAGAGTGTAGTTGCTGGACCAGTTTTCCTTAGGTTGGGCGCCCGAACAAGTTTGGGTCGGGTGCCCGATATTCAGTTCGTACTTTGCTGGACATATTTTCAGGTGGTTGGGCGCCTGGTTACATAGTGGTTAGGCGCCGGTGCTTATTCTGCAGAATTTATAAAAAGTATGAATTTTTCGTTTCTTTCCTGCAGAAGGACTATGGGCCAACACACACAAAGTCCAAGTTGATCTTTTGGACAATCCTTTATGGCATGGGGATAAGGAAAATGTCTTTTAAGTGACGGGCCATCTAGAGGTCAAAGGTTTTGAGAAATAAGTGAATCTAGGGTTAAGGAAGTTGGTTTTAAATCAAGGTATCTTCGTAGATCTTCTGAGTCGATCAACCGGAGATCTTGAAGGCTTCATTCTTCAGTATCTTCTAGGCTCATCAGACATGACGACTCAACCAACAAGCTAATTGACCAATATGTGTACTTACAATCTCCCCCTTTGTCAATTACTCCACAAAACCAACCTAAATGTCATGGACCTTTCCAATGACATTCCTAGACTCAAAAACTCAAATTATATCCTTACATGTCCTAAAAATATTTACATTCATTCATTTACAAAGAAATAAACATGTATAGACACAATATATTGACCCTTGGCTTCAATTCCTCCCCCTGAGATCCTGCACACCAAAGACCACCAAAAAGATAACATGGTCGACTGGTGGGACTCTTCTCCCCCTTTTTGTTAGTCATTAACAAAGGGTTAGCGCAAGATAATTATAAGTGGAAGCACCAAAAAAATGTCAAGACATAGAGGATTACGCATTGACGTATAAGAAGGAAGAAGCCAAAACAAACATGATGGTCATAATAAGATATACATGTATAAGACATTTTAAATCAGAAGGCGTACAGCCCAAGCAACCAACCACCCCACATGATGTATATCATGACCAAACGGACTATGTACCTATCAAAAGAGGGCAAGCAGCCTTAAATAGAATAGATCAATATGCATAGATAATAATAGGCTTATAAGAGAGTATGAGTAGTAAAAGCAAGCCAACACATGGGCAAGGGGCCCACAACCATCCAACCATCCACAAACACAATGAGAGGATAAGACATAAATAAAGTGGATAGATATAAAAGATAAAGTAATGATAGCCAAATATCCAAAAGGGCATCCACCCAGCCCAACATACCAAACAACATTAACACAGAATATAGAATTAGAGATCCAAAATTTTGGGGCAACCATTTTCCCATCCGAGTAAGAAAAAGTAAGGCACTTAGGTGACTAGATGTAACTTCTCAGTCAACAAAAGGTGGGAATGATTGAGAGAAGGAGACGATTTTATAACGGGCGCCTACAACGATCGTGTGGGCCGGGCATCCTTACGCACAGCAGGAGGTGGGGCGTCATTGTTGCGGCAGGTAAGTGTTGAGCTCTTAATTGTGCATATTCTAACCCCAATTCATCACTCATTGTGCAAGGTTTGTATGGTTTGTAGGCTAACCCAATGCATATTTTGTGACTACAGGATTGAGAGGGAATTCCACTCAATTGAAGACGAAAAGGGTTCACTTGGGATCATTCTGATGAAGAACGTTTGAGGACCAAAGAAGAAAAGAAAGAAAGAAGTAAAGAAGAAAAGAAAGCAGAAGAAAGAAAGGATGAAAACAAGAAGAAAAGAGAGTTGACCGGTCGTGACCGGTCGGCCAAGGAAGCCAGACCGGTCAGTGACCGGTCAGCCATGCGTGTTTGGAGGTACTAAGGAAGGCCGACCGGTCATGACCGGTCGGATAGGATTGCTGGAACGTCAATGAACAAGACCGACCGGTCATGACCGGTCGGCCATGGCTGCTGTAACCGGTCCTGACCGGTCGGACATCATTGCTGGACTGAAGATAAATAGGCCCGACCGGTCTTGACCGGTCGGGCATGCTTGCTGGAGTGGTTGTTTATTGAGGCTGACCGGTCATGACCGGTCGGCTGTGCGAAAGAAGTTAGAAATTTCTAATTTCATCCCGATTTTCTCTGCGCTGCGTAAGTGTTATGCAAGTTCTCGATTCTTCCGAAGTTGTGGAGCTTCCAGACTATAAAAGGACACCTAGGGATCGTTCCTAGGGCATCCTAGAAGGGTTCAAGCGAGGTTGGAGGCTGTGAAAGTGAAGATTGGAGTTTCACAACTCCTTTTGGTTTGCTTTGCTGTTTTTATGCTTTTTGTAGTTGTTTCATGTTTCCTTGGATCATGAGCAGCTAAACCTCTTAGCTAGGGCTAAGAGGTGAAGCTTGTAGTGTATCCAAGATGTTTTAATTCGTAGTTAAGTGGTTTTCAGTTTGGAATTCATGATTATGAACTAAGGTTTGAAGTTTATACAAGTTTTTAAGTAATTTCTCTTAGTCTTGTGATGACTCATGGATGTTTGGATGAATTACTTATCTTCTTAATTTGTTTGCAACGGTCTAGACCTGTATGATCCGAGGAATTGGAGTGCGCTCTAGTACCAAGCTCTTCATAAAGGGGCTTCATGCCAAAGTTCTAGTTTTGGTTGATTATCTGGAATATGTATGGACTGTGCATATAATTTGAATCCAGTTCAAATCATGATCTAGCCTTGTCTTGTGAGAAGACTAGAGGATGGTTATGGTTGGGAATTGGACCTATAGGAAAGGTGATTGACCTATGCAATGAGCATGCTCAGATCAGCCTAGAGTTGAGTGAACTTTGTGCACAGAACTTACATGTTACAGACTTCTGGTTTAACAGTTCTATCATCCGACTAGATAGACCTAACTGGTGATTCTAGTTGAGAGAATGGGAAACCACAGAGGATTAAACATCGAGGATTGCTACAAGTGGATCCTCGAACCCCTAGTGCCTTCTTATACTTGTTTACATTCAATTTAGCTTAAACTATTAATCACACACATTCTATTCAAACTTTGATTGTTAGCTTCAATAGAAACTTGTGGATGAGTTTTTGACATCCTACATAAGTCCCTGTGGATCGACCTCGGTATTACCGAGTTTATTACTACATCGCAACCCTACACTTGGGGAAGCGAACAAGTTTTTGGCGCCGTTGCCGGGGACCTTGACGGTTTTCACAAATTTCTGAAATTAGTATCTATTTAGGACTCTTTTAGATTTTTAGAACTAACTTAGTTTGTTTATTTGATTTTTTTCAGGGATTTCTAGGAAGCTGAAGAAGATTCAAGGATTTCAAGTGCGAATCAAGTTCTATCCTTCTAAAACCTTACTCTTCTTCTTCTCCTATTCATTCTTATTTTATTCATCCCTTGTAGAGTGGGTGGAGACTCCTTTTGGATCTCTAAAAGGTCGGCCTTTTTGCCACCTGGATTCCTATTGGTCGGCTCTGCCGCCTTGGATCACCTTGCGCTCAGGAATTTCTTTTTCTCATCTCTACTCCTCTTTCTCCTTTTTCTGCACTTTTTTCTCAAAAGATTCAAAGAGTGGGTGGGGAGTTCTCTGAACCTCTATTGACCAGGAGAAATCGGTCTCTATCCTTGCTTCTGGCCTAGCCATTGCAAGACACCTTGTGCTTCGATCTTAGAGAAGAGTAAAGAAAAGGGAGGAAGAATTCTTCTTTCTTTTTGTTTCTTATTTTTGGTTTTGCATGCCACATTGGGCTCGGGATTCCAATAACCGACTCATTAGTGCAGGGGGGATAGTAGAAGGGATTGATAGAGAGCCACGTACTAGGAGACAGCTAGATTCTCCAATTTTATCCGAAAGTATGGCTGCAAATCAACCTAACCCGGTTCAAAATCAAACTGAAACAGGGGAGAATGTGGTTGAGAATGTTCCCCGACCTAGGACTTTACGTGATTTCTTGCAACCTGCAAGAACTAGCACTCCCTCATGCATAATTTTCCCACCAAATGCAGGGAATGTGGATTTGAAACCGGGAGTGATCAATCTTCTCCCTAAATTCCATGGTTTAGACAGTGAAAGTGCCTATCAACACCTTAGGGAGTTTGATGAGGTAATCACCACCATGCACTTTGCAAATGTGACTGAAGATGTAGTAAGACTTAAATTCTTCCCTTTCACTCTTAAGGATAAAGCCAAGGGTTGGCTTTATGCATTGAGGCCAAGATCAATTGGGTCATGGAATGATATGCACAGAGAATTTATAAAAAAATTCTTCCCTACTCACAAAAAGAACATGCTTAAGCGCCTTATCATGAACTTTGCCCAAAAGGAGGATGAAACCTTTTCCCAATGTTGGGAGAGATTCAAGGACCTATTAAACGCATGCCCACATCATGGCTATGAAAATTGGCGGATTATAAGTTTTTTCTATGAAAGACTGATTCCATCCATGCGCCAATTTATAGAGATGATGTGTAATGGGGAGTTCATGAATAAGGAAGCTGATGAAGCATGGGATTATCTGGAAGAATTGGCTGAAAGTGCACAATCTTGGGACACATCTAAACCAACAAATTCCAAGATTGGCCAACAAAAGGAAAAGGGAGGAATGTATGTCTTATCAGAAGAAGATAGCATAAGTGCACGGTTGGCTAGCCTTACAAGAAAGGTCGAAGCCATGGAATTAAGGAAAGGAGAAACAATCAACTCCACTGAGGTTGAAACTGTTTGTGGAATTTGTGCTGGAAATCAACATGCTACACCAGATTGTCCCACAATTTCAGCAGTCCAAAGCATCTTACAAGAACAAACAAATGCCATAAACAGTTATCAGCAGCAATATGGTGCTCCAAACTCAAACATGTATAATCCTAATTGGAAGAACCATCCCAATTTCAGTTGGAGGAATGGACCCACTGCAAATGCAAACAACACTCCAAAAGTATCACTAGAAGAGATGTTGGGTGCACTCGTATCGGTCCAGAATGAGTATAACAAGACAAGTTCTCTAAAAATAGATGGGTTCATGCAAGAGCAATTGAAATTCAATCAAAATTCAAACCAAGCCATTAATGAATTGAAAACATCTCTGGCTAGAGTTGAAGCTCACCTGAGTGGTAGAGAGAAGGGCACACTTCCTGCTCAAACTCTTCCTAACCCAAGGACCCAGTATGAGATACAAGATGCAAGCTCATCCTCCCACCATACGGAACATGTCCAAGCTATCACCACTTTGAGAAGTGGGAAAGAAATTGATAAATCCAATCCGGTGAAGGCCCCCAAGCCTAAGGATCCGGAAATTCCCAAAGAGGATGATAGCCCAAACAATATTCCACAAGAGAAAGAACCGGAAAGACAATACAAGCCGGTTGCCCCATTTCCACAAAGGTTGATTTCACCTAAACCTTTAGATAAAAATCTGGAAATTCTGGAAGTTTTCAAGCAGGTGAAGATCAACATTCCGCTGTTGGATGCAATAAAACAAATACCATCTTATGCCAAATTTTTAAAGGAATTGTGTACAATCAAAAGGAAACATAACGTTCACAACAAAGTGCTTTTGGCTGAGAATTTGAGTGCCATCATCAAACAAGAGGTGCCCCAAAAATACAAAGATCCGGGTAGTCCAACCATATCATGCATCATAGGAGACTACCAGATTAAACAAGCCCTACTCGACTTGGGGGCAAGTGTGAATCTCATTCCATACTCGGTCTATGAACAACTTGGGTTAGGTGAATTGAAACCCACCAAAACCACACTCCAACTTGCTGATAGATCCATCCGGATACCGAGAGGAATGGTAGAGGATGTTCTAGTCCAAGTTGATAAATTCTACTACCCAGTAGATTTTATTGTCTTGGACACACATCCTGTGATAGGCACCGGTACTCAAATTCCCGTCATACTTGGACGACCGTTTCTAGCTACCTCAAACGCCATTATCAATTGTAGAAACGGACTTGTACAAATGTCCTTTGGAAATATGACCCTTGAGCTTAACATATTTGAGTTATGCAAACAACCGCGGGAAGTTGATGATGATATCCACGAATTAAACATGATCGAATCATTCGTGGAAGATACAATCCCCTTGTCACTATTTTCCGACCCTTTGGAGGCATGTGTGGCCCATCTCCATGATATGAATGATGATACAACACAAGAGATGGATGCTATTCTAGATGTGATGATGGTGCGTGAAAATAAAAGATGGAGGACCCCAATTGAACCTTTGCCTATAAATGAGAACAAGGCCCTCCCATCCAACATTAAGGCACCAAAACTCGACCTAAAACCATTGCCAAGTGAGCTAAAATATGTTTATTTAGGTCGAGATGAGACATATCCAGTGGTGATTTCTTCCCACTTGGATGAGGAACAAGAGAGTAGGCTAATAGCCACTCTATTAGAGCACAAGAGTGCCATCGGATGGACAATTGCGGATCTCAAAGGCATAGACCCACTGATTTGCACTCACCGCATACACCTTGAGGAAAATGCAAAGACATCCCGGCAACCACAAAGACGACTAAATCCAAATATGAAGGATGTGGTTAAGGCCGAAGTGGTGAAACTATTGGATGTAGGTATCATTTACCCAATATCTGATAGCCAATGGGTGAGCCCAACTCAAGTGGTGCCTAAGAAATCCGGAATAACCATCGTAGCCAATGCCAATAATGAACTCGTACCAACTAGAGTCACTACCGGGTGGAGAATGTGCATTGACTACAGGAAGCTAAACACTGTCACGAGGAAAGACCACTTCCCCCTACCGTTTGTTGATCAGATTTTAGAACGGTTGGCGGGTCATTCCCACTTTTGCTTTCTTGATGGCTATTCAGGGTACAACCAAATAGAAATTGCCCGTGAAGACCAAGAAAAGACTACATTCACATGTCCATTCGGCACTTTTGCCTATCGACGGATGCCGTTTGGACTATGTAATGCCCCTGCCACCTTTCAGCGTTGTATGATGAGCATCTTTTCTGACATGGTGGGGACAATTCTCGAAGTCTTCATGGATGATTTTTCCGTATTCGGTTGTAGCTTTGATGAGTGCCTTGAGCACTTGAAATCTGTGCTAAAAAGATGTGAAGAGAAGAACCTTGTGCTCAATTGGGAAAAGTGTCACTTCATGGTTAAAAAGGGAATTGTACTTGGTCACATCGTTTCACAAAATGGAATTGAGGTGGACAAGGAGAAAATTGACCTTATCTCTAACCTTCCACCACCCAAAAGCATACGAGATATACGGTCCTTTTCAGGACACGCAGGATTTTATAGACGGTTCATAAAGGATTTCAGTTCACTCTCTCGTCCTTTATGTAACCTACTTCAAAAGGAAAATTCATTTGAGTGGAGTGAAGAATGTCAAAAGGCCTTTACCACCCTTAAAGGCATGTTGACATGCGCCCCAATAATGCAACCACCTGATTGGAGCCTTCCTTTTGAGATTATGTGCGATGCTAGCGACTATGCTATTGGGGCCGTGTTAGGCCAAAGAAAAGATAAAAAGCCATGTGTTATCTACTATGCAAGTAGAACCCTAAACTCAGCCCAGGCAAACTACACCACTACTGAAAAGGAACTTTTAGCCGTAGTTTTTGCCTTGGAGAAGTTCAGATCCTACTTGATTGGATCAAAGATCATTGTATTCACTGACCATGCCGCGCTTAAGTATCTTCTCTCTAAGAAGGATGCTAAACCACGGTTATTAAGATGGATCCTCCTACTCCAAGAATTCGACTTAGAAATACGTGATAAGAAAGGAGTAGAGAATGTAGTAGCTGACCACCTCTCTCGACTTGTCCTCACTGATTCCCCTGAAACGACTGCAATCAATGACATGTTCCCTGATGAACAACTTTTTGCTGTTTCCCAATTGCCATGGTATGCGGACATTGCTAATTATCTTGCTACAGGTACAATTCCTACATATTGGAAAAAGCAAGATAAGGATAGATTCTTCTCAGAGGTACGGAAATTTCTATGGGACGACCCATACTTGTTCAAGTATTGTCCCGACCAAATCATAAGGAGATGTGTCCCAGATGATGAGCAACAAAGTATCATCTCCTTCTGTCATTCTCAAGCATATGGTGGCCATTTTTCGGCTAAAAAGACCACAGCGAAAATTCTGCAATGTGGGTTTTATTGGCCCACCATGTTCAAAGACACACATGAGTTTTGCAAAGCTTGCGAACCTTGTCAGAAATTATGAGGAATCTCCCGTAGAAATATGATGCCACTCAATCCCATCTTAATTATCGAAATTTTTTATTGTTGGGGCATCGATTTCATGGGCCCATTCCCATCTTCTTTTGGAAACTTATACATCTTGCTTGCCGTTGATTATGTTTCCAAATGGGTCGAGGCCATCCCTTGCCGGAATAATGACCATAAAACGGTCATTCGATTCTTAAAAGAAAACATTCTTTCCCGGTTTGGAACGCCTCGAGTCATCATAAGTGATGGAGGGTCTCACTTTTGCAATCGCCCTTTTGAAGCATTAATGAAGAAATATGGCGTAACGCACAAAGTGAGCACTCCCTATCACCCACAAACTAGTGGACAAGCTGAGATATCCAATAGAGAGATTAAACACATTTTAGAGAAAACGGTGCATCCTGATCGCAAGGATTGGTCACTTCGACTTACCGATGCGCTTTGGGCTTACCGTACTGCCCTTAAAACTCCTATTGGAATGTCTCCCTATAGACTTGTCTATGGGAAGGCTTGTCACTTGCCTGTGGAGTTGGAACATAAGGCGTATTGGGCTATTAAGAAGATAAATTTCAATCCTGACAAGGCAAGCTCATTACGCAAACTTCAATTGAATGAACTTGCAGAAATCCGTAATGAAGCTTATGAGAATGCAAGAATTTACAAGGACAAGACGAAGATATTCCATGATAAGAATATTCTTTGCAAGACATTCACGATAAATCAAAAAGTCCTCATGTATAATTCTCGCTTACATCTATTTCCGGGAAAATTGAGATCTCGGTGGACCGGTCCCTACATTGTGCAAACTGTCTATCCATATGGGACTGTCGAGCTGTTAAATCCAAGGAAAGGCAACATTTTTAAAGCAAATGGGCAGCGATTAAAGCCGTTCTTTGAGAACTTTCCTTCAGAAGGTATGTCCATACCTCTGAATGATCCTGTGTATCAGGATGATTGATCACCTAGTCTGATGGAGGTATAGAGTAGTTAGGATTAGGATTTTGCTGTTTTGTGTTCGTTTTCATAGGTTTGTTAGAAGGACGAAGATCTCCACTTTTCACTCTCTCAGGTACTATCATTCCTCATTCCCTTTTATTTTCAAATTGATCTCATGTTTTGCTCATTGCACATCTTTTATATTGAGGACAATGCAAGATTTGGTTGGGGGGTGTAGGATCACTTGGATGAATCCAGCCATTTGCAACATTTCAAGCAATCATGTGGAAATTTTTCGATTTTTCTAAAATTCAAAATTCTTTTGGAAAACGTTGTTTTTATGCATTTAAGATGATACGAGTATAAGAAGAGGAGATACGAAGTGAGTGATGTTGCAAGCTTTGAATTTCTTTTAATATAATGGTTTTATATGTGAATTCCCCTATTTATGTGAGTGATAGAAAATTTGAACACTTTTACACCTAGTTCACATTACACGATTTTCATGGGTTGAAAGGATTATGTGATTTGTGGATTAACTATACTTTGATTTAAGGTGTTGAGAAACCAGGCCGGGGTACTTTGTCCATCCTTGTCCATGGGAAAATAACGAAAGATATGGATTTCTAAAAATCCTATCTAATTTAAAAAGAAAAAGGAAAAGGAAGGATGAAATTGGGAATGATGGAAAAATGGTGGAAAATTCCGATTAGGGCTACCTACTACCAACCGGGGGATGGTCTACCCGTAACCAAAGCCGGAAATGGGACGTAGTGTGAAAGTCGTCGGAAGGACGGTAAGACAAATTCCTGTCATAGGCTTGTTGTTGCTCTGTGCACCTTGAAATCCATAGTTTAGTTGATCTATGATGAAGATGAGCCCAGAAACTAATGAGATGAACTTTCACTATGCACACTAGGGTGAATTTGTTCAAGTTCTTCTATTTATCAATCAATCAGTGGGAATTTCATATAAATACTTATTATGTTCTAAGAGTTTAAGGTTTCAACTTCTATCACCTAACTTCTCTGATTTTTATGCTTGTGTGTCTTGGAATGTATAGAAGAATAGTTTCTAGAGGAGAGTTGGATTTGGAGAATGAAACTTGTTTCACGCATGTTTTGCTCGGGACTAGCAAAATGCTGGTTGGGGGGTGTGTTGAGCTCTTAATTGTGCATATTCTAACCCCAATTCATCACTCATTGTGCAAGGTTTGTATGGTTTGTAGGCTAACCCAGTGCATATTTTGTGACTACAGGATTGAGAGGGAATTCCACTCAATTGAAGACGAGAAGGGTTCACTTGGGATCATTCTGATGAAGAACTTTGAGGACTAAAGAAGAAAAGAAAGAAAGAAGTAAAGAAGAAAAGAAAGCAGAAGAAAGAAAGGATGAAAACAAGAAGAAAAGAGAGCTGACCGGTCGTGACCGGTCGGCCAAGGAAGCCAAACCGGTTAGTGACCGGTCAGCCATGCGTGTTTGGAGGTACTAAGGAAGGCCGACCGGTCATGACCGGTCGGATAGGATTGCTGGAACGTCAATGAACAAGGCCGACCGGTCATGACCGGTCGGCCATGGCTGCTGTAACATAAGAAGAAACGTCCGACCGGTCTTGACAGGTCGGACATCATTGCTGGACTGAAGATAAATAGGCCCGACCGGTTTTGACCGGTCGGGCATGCTTGCTGGAGTGGTTGTTTATTGAGGCCGACCAGTCATGACCGGTCGGCTGTGCGAAAGAAGTTAGAAATTTCTAATTTCATCCCGATTTTCTCTGCGCTGCGTAAGTGTTACGCAAGTTCTCGATTCTTCCGAAGTTGTGGAGCTTCCAGACTATAAAAGGACACCTAGGGATCGTTCCTAGGGCATCCTAGAAGGGTTCAAGCGAGGTTGGAGGCTGTGAAAGTGAAGATTGGAGTTTCACAACTCCTTTTGGTTTGCTTTGCTGTTTTTATGCTTTTTGTAGTTGTTTCATGTTTCCTTGGATCATGAGCAGCTAAACCTCTTAGCTAGGGCTAAGAGGTGAAGCTTGTAGTGTATCCAAGATGTTTTAATTCGTAGTTAAGTGGTTTTCAGTTTGGAATTCATGATTATGAACTAAGGTTTGAAGTTTATACAAGTTTTTAAGTAATTTCTCTTAGTCTTGTGATGACTCATGGATGTTTGGATGAATTACTTATCTTCTTAATTTGTTTGCAACGGTCTAGACCTGTATGATCCGAGGAATTGGAGTGCGCTCTAGTACCAAGCTCTTCATAAAGGGGCTTCATGCCAAAGTTCTAGTTTTGGTTGATTATCTGGAATATGTATGGACTGTGCATATAATTTGAATCCAGTTCAAATCATGATCTAGCCTTGTCTTGTGAGAAGACTAGAGGATGGTTATGGTTGGGAATTGGACCTATAGGAAAGGTGATTGACCTATGCAATGAGCATGCTCAGATCAGCCTAGAGTTGAGTGAACTTTGTGCACAGAACTTACATGTTACAGACTTCTGGTTTAACAGTTCTATCATCCGACTAGATAGACCTGACTGGTGATTCTAGTTGAGAGAATGGGAAACCACAGAGGATTAAACATCGAGGATTGCTACAAGTGGATCCTCGAACCCCTAGTGCCTTCTTATTCTTGTTTACATTCAATTTAGCTTAAACTATTAATCACACACATTCTATTCAAACTTTGATTGTTAGCTTCAATAGAAACTTGTGGATGAGTTTGTGACATCCTACATAAGTCCCTGTGGATCGACCTCGGTATTACCGAGTTTATTACTACATCGCAACCCTACACTTGGGGAAGCGAACAGTAAGCATGGCAATAATCAAGTTCGTGGTGTCTTGAAGTGATTTCAGTATCTTCTCGACATGACTAAGCCATGCATTAGTCTCCTGACGCTTGGCTTTGGAAGCTTTCGAGCACCGAGAGGAGCCAGGCTAAGATGGACCACCTTGTTCAATCCTTCCTTGAGTAGCATGAGGTGTGGTATGGGCTGCAATTTCCTCTTAAGTGGGAGTTTCCGAGTAGATACCAAGCCAACCAACATCTTCTTCAGGAGTGTTCAGGCGCATGTAGGTGATGGTTCTGCTATTAACATTGGCGACGGTGACTGGATTATCCGCAGTGGGGGGAAAACCGCAGTCTCTATATAGGAGAGATAGAAGACGCCCAAAGGGGATAGCAGCACCTTTCCCATCAACTGTAAAAATGCACACCATATGACTCATAATCTACGAGGACAGGCACATCTGATGACCTTAACCAACCCGATAAATGAGCTCAGCCATAGAGGACATAAGGTCGGACCGATTTCCTCTCATAGGATAGACATTATAGGAGAAAATGAGGTGTAGAAGACGGAAATCATCAGTCATATGTCGGGCTGCGAGAACATTCCCGCCTTTGCCCCCCCACATAACATTTTTACCACCACATAAGGCCTTTGTCCATGTGATTTTGTTGACGATTTCATTAAGACCAGATGGAGGAATTCTTTCATACAACAAAGGAATGTTGAGAACCCTTACAATGGTGCCAGCGTTGATAACGAGGAGCTGTCCATCCCGATCCACTGTGAGAGAGGGTGGATCATCTGTGACTTTGATCACTCAAGATAGAAGATGATAGATAGTAGTAAGATATATTGGCCCACCAAAGTCCAGCAGTGCATGCCACTTGATGGTGGTCAAGCGCTCATAAATAAGGTACCCAACAATGCAGTCACGTTCAACCTTCCGTTCACAAACAATAGGGCGATGAGATAGATATGACAGAGATCTTAGAGGGGTTAGGGGACCCTTAGCCTGAGAAGGAGTCCCTTGCTTAGAGGAACTGGAGGAGGAGGGCTCACGAATGCGGGTTGATGCACGGTGAGTTTTGGAAGCCCAATTGGGAGCAAGTTGCTTCCTCCGTATACCCCTTGAGGAACCCTCAGCGGCGAGACGCTTTAGTTTCTTATCACCAGCCATAAGCAAGATTCAACACCCAAATGATGAGAATGAAAGGAAAAACTTACCTAGATCCCAAATCAGGAAGGAAGGGAAGAAGGAAGGCAAGAGGTGATACCAAGAAGAATCTTTCTTTAACTGAAATATGAGACTTTTAGGAGGAAATTTCTCCTTGAAAGGCTGGAGGAAGACCTAGAGCACAAGAAGAAAGAACCTTTTGCTGGAATAAAGTGAAAAGGAGAGTGCCCTTGGTTGTTTAGATAGGTCCTTAAAAACAGTGGGCCACGCATGGGTGCGGGCCGGGCGCCCACTGGACCTTGGTTAGCATATTTTTGCAGGATGTGGTGTTGTGAGGTTTGGGGTTAAACGATGATCCCGATGGGTGGTGTTTTCCTTCAATCCCATCTAGGATGCCTTGGGCAGTGATGAGCAAAACCCAACCTCGTTTTATCCTACCAAACCTAGATGCTATGGACCTAAGAGATCTAAGTGGACCACAATCAATAGGATGCACAGATCTTTTGTACATACTTAGTTGTAGGAGCGGCCCAATCTTCTATTGAGTTTTCTAAAGAGCACTAGGATATGAGGCTACATCCTCTGATTTTCCTATAAGCACGAATACTCTTTTGACCAACTAGGTTGAGCATACACTGATAGGTTTCCTGAGGTGTTCAAACCTAGTGGAATCTAACGGTTTTGTAAGAATGTCGGCCAATTGTTGCTCGATTTGTACATATTCAAGTGTGACTACCTTTTCTTCAACAAGTTCTCTTATGAAATGGTGCCAAATGTTGATATGCTTAGTTCGAGAATGTTTAACGGGATTTTTTGAGATATTTATGGTGTTGGTGTTGTCACAAAAGAGCATCATTTCTTCTTGACTGATTCTGTAATCCTTCAGCATTTGTTTCATCCAAAGTAGCTGAGCGCAACAACTACCGGCAACAATGTATTCTGCTTCAGCGGTGGATAATGAGATGGAATTTTGCTTTTTGCTATGCCAAGCTACTAAGCAGATACCTATGTAAAAGCAACCACCACTAGTGGATTTTCGATCATCCATATTTCCAGCCCAATCGGCATCGGACTACCCCGCAATGATGGATGATGTGTCAAAAGGGTACCACAAGCCAAACTCAGTTGTACAAGCCACATATCTTATAACTCTTTTTACAGCAGTGAGATGAGATTCTTTAGGATCAACTTGAAATGTAGCACATGCACCTACACTAAATGCAATGTCCGGTCTACTAGCTGTAGGTTAAATGAGACTCCTAATCATACTTCTATATAGATGTTGATCGACACTTTTACTTGACAAATCTTTGGAGAGTTTAATGGTTGTGGCCGGCCATGGGTGTAGTGTGTGATCGACCGAGTCTAACCCAAACCGTTTGACTAGATCTTTTGCATATTTAGTTTGGTTGATGAAAATTCCATTTTTCAATTGTTTAACTTCCAATCCTAGGAAAAAGTTCAGTTCGCCTACCAAACTCATTTCAAATTCAGATTTCATTAACTCGACAAATAGACCAAAAACTTCTTCACGTGTGAAACCAAATACAATGTCATCAACATAAATCTGAGCAATGAGAATCGAATCATTCGTCCTTTTAACAAACAAGGTTTTATCAACACTCCCCCTAAAAAATTTGTGATCAATTAGGAATTGAGTTAAGCGTTCATATCATGCTCGAGGGGCTTGTTTCAACCCACAGAGAAATTTTTTCAATCGATAGACTCAAGCATATGTAGGGTCCACAAATCCTTTAGGTTGTTCAACATAAACTTCCTCATCGAGTATACCATTCAAAAAGGCACTTTTCACGTTCATTTGAAATAACTTAAATTTGAGCGCACATGCTATGGACATGAGAATTCAAATGGATTCTAATCTAGCAACCAGGGCAAAAGTTTCATCAAAATAAATTTCCTTAATTATAGAGTACCCCTGGGCAACTAGATGGGCTTTGTTTCGAATAACATTACCAGATTCATCCGTTTTGTCTTTGAAAATCCATTTAGTTCAAATAACATTTTTCTCATATGGTCTTTCTACCAGAAACCAAACATCATTTCTAGTAAACTGTTGAAGTTCTTCTTGCATAACAAGTATCCAAAATTCATCATTGAGGGCTTCATCTATATTTTTTTGTTCGATTTTTTAAGTGAAGCATACATGACTATTGATGGCCTCAAGCTGTCTCCTAGTCTTAACCCCAGTATCAGGATCTCCAATGATTTGATTGAGGGGATGATCTTTGACAAATGGCATATTTCCAAGAGTTGTTGAGGCATTGGGAGAGGGAGATTTTTCAACAGGTTTACCTATTTGGCATGGTTCTCCCTCTTCATCATTATCAAGTCTTGTGACTTCTTTATATTGGTCATCAATGATAACATTTATGAATTCTTGAGTTATATTAGTCCTTGTATTATAAACTCTATATGCACGACTATTTGAAGCGTATCCTAGGAATATTCCTGAATCACTTTTTGAATCAAATTTTCCTAGGTTTTCTCTATCTCGAATTATGTGGACTCTAAAATACTTAACATTTGGGACCTTTCCATTCCATAGTTCATATGGCGTTTTATCTAGTCCAGCTCTCAAATATACTCGATTTATTATGTGACATACTGTATTTACTGCTTCTGCCCATAGATTTTTTGTAAGATTTTTACTGTTCATCATGACTGTGACCATATCGAGTAGGACTCTATTTTTTCTTTCAGCTACTCCATTCTGTTGAGGAGTCTTTGGGGTTGAGAACTCATGCTTGATGCCTAAATTTTTGCAAAATTGTTCAAATCGGCCATCCTCAAATTCTCCACCATGATCACTCCTAATTTTTTTCACGGTACATTCCTTTTCATTGTGAAGTCGTTTCATGAGTTTTTCAAATTCATCAAATGTGTCAGATTTTTCTCTAAAAAATACAACCTAAGTGTAGCGGGAGTAATCATCAACAATAACAAAGAAATATCTTTTACCACCTTGACTCAAAACTCTAGTGGGACCTACAAGATCCATGTGAAGTAGGTCAAGGGGTTTTCATGTGGCAATGGTGGATGTCTTCTTATGTGCAACTTTAATTTGTTTACCTTTTAGGCACTTTGCACATACTTCTTTTGGTTTCTTTCCTATTTTAGGCAACCCTCTAAGTAATTTTTCCCACTTAGCTTAGATAGGTTCCTATAATGGACATTGCCAAGCCGTTGATGCCATAACTCAGTTTCATAATTAATTGCCATGTGGCATACGACAGATGATCCATCATCCTTTGTTTTCAATAACATAATAATTGTCTCTTGTGCGGAGTCCTTTTAGGATTAGTTTTCCAGTTGGGTCCAGAATTTCACACAAATCTTTGGAGAATTTTACATAATGTTTTTCATCACATATTTGGGAAATGCTCAATAAATTATGTTTCAATCCATCAACACATAGCACATCCTCAATTTTGGGCAATCCTAGCCCGATGATGGTTCTTTTTCCAACAATTTTGGCCATGCTCCCATCTCCAAATGTAACAGACCCACCATCGAAATCAGCATAATCACAAAACTGGGTTCTGTCACCTGTCATGTGTCTGAAACATCCACTATCTAGATACCACCTAGTGTTTCTTCCGACTCTAAGGGCTGTATGGATGACGAAGCATTTGTTTTTTACTACCCACTTTGATACTACCCTTTTTGGAGTAATACGCTTCTGAGGTGATTCTCTAGGGGTCCTCATTTCAGCATTAGGTGCTGATTTTTTTCTATTGTTTAGTTGCTCTTGCACCAGCTCCATGGTTCTTTTGTTTAGCTGTTTTATCATTTCAAGGAACTCTTCCATTCTTTTATCTTTCTTAGGTGGAGTAGGATGATTTCTCCTCATGTTCTCATTTTTCCGTAGTGCTTGTTTTGGAGGACTCCACATGTGATTTATCATCTTTCCGGTAGGTATAAATTTTCCTTTCAAGTTTGGAACCGAATTCTTAAGGGCCAAGCATTCAAATTTCAAATGTCCAACATCTCCACATGCATGGCATATTGGTGAATTCTTCTTATTGCTTCCTGATGCATTCCTATTCTTTTCAGGTTCTGGGTTACTAACCTTAGTTTGCTCACCATAGCCTAGCCCTCTTGTGTTCCTACAAGGCTTACTTGATTTTAGGACATCATCTAGCTTTTCTCTACTTTGGGCAAATCTTTCATTAAGTTGAAGTTCTTGATTAAGCTGCATGGTTAGACATTGATTTGTAGAGTTTGCCTTTTTAAGCTCATCTTCTAAAGCATTGATTTTGTCTTGAGCTTCTTTGTTTTTCCTGTTTAAATCACAAATCTGAAAATGAAATCTATTGTTTTCTCCTTTTACTTCTTGCATTTCATCAGCCAATTTGTTGTTTTTAATATTAGCTTGGCTCAACTTCTTAGTAAGAAGGATGCTTTGACGAAATAATTCGTCATAGACAACTTGCAATTCCTCATTATCTTCTTCTTCATCCTCGTCATCATCAGAGGATGTCACATTGGTTTCCGAAGATTCGTGATCATCCTTGTCTCTTTTGCTCTGTATTTCTAGGACAATCTCCATGATAGCGGCCATCAAGATTTTAACTGATCCTCTTCCCCCATCACTTTAAGATTCATCTGATTCTGAATCTGAATAATCAGAGTCATCCCATGTAGCTGCCATTGCTTTCTTTCTGAATTTTTCTTTGGTAGGAGCTTGGCAGTCAGAGGCAATATGACCATAGCGTCTACAGTTGTAGCACTTAGGATCTTTTGGCTTGTTAAAAGATTTTCCAGTGTGGCACTTTTGTCAAAAGATTTGCTATTTTTTGTCATACTTCTTCCCTTTATTTTTTAAGAATTTTCTAAATTTTTTTGCCATAAATGTCATTTCATTTATATTCAATTCTTCATCATTGTCAACTAAAGATTCTTGTTTAGTGTGTAAAGCTTTCAGAACTGTGTTTTTACCTTTTGGGGATTTTTTGAAATGAAGTTCATGGGTCTGTAGAGATCCTAGTAAGTCTTCTACTTTCATAGTATCAATATCTCTACATTCCTCTATAGTTATGACATTAGAGGAGAATCGTTTGGGTAAGGATCTCAGTATTTTCCTACAAATGCGTGGATCCAAAATTCTATCCCCCAATCCCCACATAGCATTGGTGACATCACTCAGTCGGGTGAAAAAGTCTATAAAGGTCTCATGCTCTTCCATTTTCATATTTTCAAATTGAGTAGTTAAGAGCTGGAGTTTTGACCTCTTGACTGTACTAGTCCCTTCATGAGTAGTTTCAAAGATGTCCTAAGCTTCCTTAGTAGTTGTGCAATTACATATTCTTTTGAACTCATCTGTTAAAACGGCACAAAAATAGCATTGAGTGCCTTTGCATTGCTTATGTACCTTAGTTGCTCAAGGTCAATCCATAAATCATCCGGTTTGATTGTAGTGGTGGTGGCCCCATCTATGACTGTGCTCAAGAAGGGTATTTCATGTTTTATTCCACAGACTTCCATGTTGCATGATCCAATGATTGCAAGAAGACTCACATTCTTGCTTTCCAATATGCATAGTTTGATCCATCAAAATATGGAGGTTTGGAAACCATACTAGAATCCCCTTTTAACATGATTTCAAGCTTTCAGAGACGGATCACACTCTGGGCTGTTACGCCTTTAAGGAGGAACCCGCTCTGATACCAATTGAAATTACAGTATAAGTTTGATTACCGCACTTGTGGAAGCAAGAAACTGGTTTCTTTGTCCTATAGGGGGGTGAATAGGACACTTTTTAACTTAAGCAATTTAAACACTCATAAACATGTAAATGTTAATTGAAGACATATATGAGAAGATGAATTGCATTTCAGAAACATTTCCACAAACACTTGATATGCAGAATACTATATTTGTGACTTATTGCTTAACAATAATAGAACATGTTATAATCAGTTTATCTCAATCATGAAGAAGTAAAGCAGTTGCAAACATTCATCACATAACAAGAGATTTTATAGTGGTTCGGTTATGTACCTACTCCACTCCCGGCTGGTTCACTCACTCCTTGAGTGGCCGGATTTCACTTATCACAATGGTTGTAAATGAGGTTAACCACAAACCTTAATAGCCTACAAAAGGACTTAGACTTCAATACATGGATTCATACTTCCTTAGGACTAATCCATTAAACGCTTTGTCTTACACAAGGACTCGTCCTACTTAAGGACTTGTCCTACGTAACGACGCAACTGAGTTCAGGTCTTCAAACTCTGAAACCCAAATCTCAACTTTTGAGAAGGTTTCTTAGACTTAAGAAACTAAAGTATACTTAGCCAATTGAGCCCCTTGATAATGCCTTTGGTTGAAGAAGCTTCGGCTTGCACGAACGGTACCTTTTTCAGCTCCCTCGATCAGCAACCTTGCTATGAATGCCTTCTTGAAGGTTCCAAGGTGAGGGATTAGGGTTTGGTTGAAACTTCCCTAAGGGATACGGCTTAAATGATAGAGAAGGGTTTCACCAAGATCTTCATTAATGACAATAATGACAAGAAAATACTGCAACTAGAGATTAGGTCAAGTGCCATTAATGAAGGCTTGAGTTCATATTTCAAAATGAGCTTTGAATGCTCATTAATGGTTTGTAACAACTAGGATTGAACAATGAACTCAAGGATTAGGACTTTGAGAAGAGATGTTTTTGGCTATGGAAAAACACACACTCAAAGGAAGACTCTCTTTTTCGTAATTAGGTTTTTGCCCAAGTAAATGCTTAAATAGATGTGAAAAAAGGGCAAACAATTGCTAGTTCGGGTGCTCGGATACTAGCTTCCGACGCCCAGACATATAGTCCAAAAAATAGATACAACGGCAATCGGGTGCCCGATAAACACTGGGTCGAGCGCCCAAAATTTAGTACAACCGTATGGTCATGCTTACTAGACCAATCCACACCTGTCAGGCGCCCGGACATAGTTGTTGTCGGGCACCCAAAATCCTTCTTGGATTTCAGACTGGACTTACTGGATGAATTTTGTTCTAGTCAGGCACCCAGACATAGTTGCAGTCGGGCGCCCGATATTCATGATGTTTTTCATGAACTTACTCTGGACTTGATTCACTGGTCGGGCGCCCAGACAGAGTTGCAGTCAGGCGCCTGATATTCATGATGAGTTTCAGAGTGTAGTTGTTGGACCAGTTTTCCTTAGGTCGAGCGCCCGGACAAGTTTGGGTCGGGCGCCTGATATTCAGTCCTTACTTTGCTGGACATATTTTCAGGTGGTCGGGCACCCGGTTACATAGTGGTCAGGGGCCCGGTGCTCATTCTGCAGGATTTATAAAAAAGTGTGAATTTTTTGTTTCTTTATTGCAGAAGGACTATGGGCCAACACACACAAAGTCCAAGCTGATATTTTGGACAATCCTCTATGGCATGGGGATAAGGGAAATGTCTTTTAAATGACGAGCCATCTTGAGGTCAAAAGTTTTGAGAAATACGTGAATCTAGGGTTAAAGAAGTTGGTTTTGAATCAAGGTATCTTCGTAGATCTTTTGAGTCGAACAACTGGAGATCTTCAAGGCTTCATTCTTCATATCTTCTAGGCTCATCAGACATAACGACTCAACCAATAAGCTAATTGACAAATATGTGTACTTACATAATAATCTTGGTAAGACCGAGGTCGATCCACAGGGACTTGTGTAGGACTTAAAAAAACACTTCCAATGGTTTCTAATTGAGAGCTAACTAAACCGAATTCTAGAGTTGAATGTAGATAGTAATTTTAAACTAAAAGTGAATGTAAACAATGTAAAAGAGCACTAGGGGTTCAAGGATCCACTTGTATCAATCATTGATGCTCAATTCGCTGTGGTTTCACAATTACACAACTAGAATCAAAATCAAATCCTATCTAGTCGGATGATAGGGCGGTTATAACGAACAATCTGCCATATATGTGATTCATATACATGATTCCCTCAATTCAAGTTAGGACTTAAGCACACTCAATTGCATAGGTCAATCCTAGTTCCAATAGGTTAATATCACAACATAATCATCATTAAACTCTGTCACAAAGCATAACTAAATCATGATTTAAACTCCATTCAAATCACATAACCAATCACACATAATTCAGAAATTCAGAAAAGTAAAACTATGGATAGAAGTTCCCACATGAGAATCCAAGGTCTAGAGCGTATTGAATCCGATTCCTTGGAGCATACAGGTCTAGACTCATTCAAAACAATTAAGAACTAAACAACTCTTCCAAACATCCATGAGCCATCATAAGATTAAGTAAAACTACTTAGAACTTCATTCAAACTTCAAACCATTGTTCTTCAATGAAAATTCAACTTGAAACTAAAACAAACAAATTAAAACATCTTAGATTCACTATAAGCTTCACCTCTTAGCCCTAGCTAAGAGGTTTAGCCGATCATGATCCAAGGAAACATGAAAGCAAATAAGAAAAACATAAAAACTAGAAGAATAAAGTAGGAGTTGCGGAACTCCGGATCCGACTTCCGCCGCCTCCCACCATGCTACCCAGAAAGTTCCAAAAATCGCGCAACATTTCCACAATGCGCAGAGAAAATCGAAGGTTGGAATCTGGAAATTTTTGTTTCTGGCTTGGCCGACCGGTCATGACCGGTCGGACTGGGCTGGCCGACCTGTCTTGACCGGTCGGACCTGTCTGGTCCTCTTGTCCAGCAACCTCCAGCAGTTGCTAGAGTGATTTATGAAGGGTGGCCGACCAGTCAAGACTGGTCAGCCCTCCTTTTCTTTATTTTTCTTTCTTTCTTTCTTCCTCTCTTTCCTCTTTTTTTTCTTTCTTCTTTCTTTGGCCTAACTTGTGTCTTCATCCAAGGCTCCTAAATGAGGTCTTGTAGCTATCAATCTAGTGAACTCTCTCTCATTCCTGCAATCACAAAATCATGCATTAGAATGGTCTTTAAACTTGAAAATCATGCATAATCAGTGATGAAATGGGGTTAGAATAAATACATTTAAGCACTCAACATAGGGTAGAAGCCACAAACAAGACGATCATTAGGATACTCGAGAAGATGGTTATGACCTATTAAGATTGGTCAGACATGCTCCCATATGCACTTTAGGCTTATCGAACGTCTGTACGGTCTGCTGCAGTGCTATCCTTTCAAGCTTACTTATGGAATGGAGTTCTACTAGGTGAGGTGGAAATACCATCACTACGGGTGTTACTGGAAAGCAGAATTGAAGAACGGGAATGGCAACGGGCCAGATTCGATCAGTTACAGCTAGCATACGAAAAGCGCATGCGTGCGCTAAGTCATTCCCAGTGTTATAAAAAAAGGATATCTCGAGCTTACAACAAGAGAGTCCGAAAAAGAAGTTTCAAGGTGGGTGACATGGTTATGAAGAAGATTCTACCGTCACACCTTTCTGATCCCAGAGGAAAGTTCAAACCATTATGGGATGGACCATTTATCATTAGAGAAGTACTTCCAGGAGGCGCCCTCAGGCTCACAAATATGAAAGGGGTGGATCTTCCTGAGCCAATCAACACCGACAAAGTGAAGATCTTTCATAGGTAAGTCATTCTAACCTTATTAAGAGTTACATTAGTAGAGATGAAGTCAAGGGTTTGAAGCCATGACCTTTGAGAAATCATTTCTGTCCACCAACAAGTGTTCCAAATAAAGGATTTCAAAAGAAAAAGAGAGAAGAAAAAAGACAATAAAAAAAGAGAGTACAAAGAAAAGAAAAAAAAGAGAAAGAAAATAGGGAAGCCAAAACAAGGCATGCAACCCAAGAAAAAAAATCGACCCAAAAATACATTCATCCATCCACCTCAGAAGGGTCTGTAGCTAAGACCAACAGTTATACCATCATAACTCAGGATAAGGCCTGAAAGGCTACCATCGACTGGCAACGATGGATTCTCAACCTCTAGCCGTCGCAGTTATCCAAAAAAATCAGAAAAAAGAAGAAGTGTGTGCTTGAATAAAGAGGGTAGGGTGAAAATTCGAAAGGGCGCCTCGAGTAAAAACAGTGGGCACACAGCGGACTTGGTGAAAACCTGAAAGGGCGCTGGAGGTAAAAACAGCATAGCTACCAAGGGGCATGTAAGATCAAATACCCAAGACGTGGTGAAAACACGAAAAGGCGCTACAGGAAAAAATGACAGGAAAAGCCGGCTGTGGTGAAAACTTAAAAAAGCGCTACAGGCAAAAAATGGTTCAAAAAGAAAAATAAAAATAAAAAGTGCAAGTACCAGGAGGCAAGACAGTCCAGATCAGCTCAAGCAGTCCTAGTTTGAGAATAAGAAGAAGTACAGTCAGGGACAGGGACTCTACAAACTCTAACAAAACTCTCAGAAAGTAACAGTTTCAACTGCCTACACCTCTAAGAAACCAAAGGGATCCCCCAGAAGTCAATCTTGAAACATTGGTCAATCCATTGGCCAAGTCTTAGTTATGATTCTTACATCCCAACATAAAATCCAGACATACACACTCATAAGACAACTCATGGCACAATAAATTCTCAAGAAATTTTTTTCTTTCTATTAATGCATTGCATTTCCTTTACGTACATCATATCATTTCTTTCAAAATACAAAAAAATGCATCATAGCCAGTCATGTATCATGCAAAAAGGGGATGTACAGACGGCCAATACAACCCTCAGAAGCAGAAAGTCAATCTCTACCCTACTCCTCAAAAGCCATGTCAGGTAAGTCCTCTAACTCGTAATGAAATAGCCTCTCTCTCAACCTGTTCACCTTCATGCGCAGTTAATGCACCTCATCTCTCTCAAGGTTACGGATTGCCGTCTCCTCATCAAACAACCTCTAATCAACGATCAATCTCCTCGGCATCATCTCACAATGATACCAAAGTGCGAAAATCTCAAACAGTAAGTGGTTGTGAGTGGCTAAGAGGAAGCCAGGATTGATAAATGGGCGCTCCTCAAAGGGTTCGTATGAACCAAATGAAGAACCAGCATCCCCAAGGACATCCAGCTCATCCTTATTAGCCGTTAAGTGCCAGCAAGGAATGCGTCGATACAGGGACTGCTCAGCGACCCAATGCTGGTATGGGGCAGTCGCCATTGGAAAAGTTTGCAGCTTAAAACCAAGCAAATCAACAGTCAGGTGATCTTTCTAAGATCCATCAACCCGAGTCCTAAAGTCAGATGATCTGGCCGGAAGAGATCGATGCCCGATACCTGAGAAAGCAAAATGTGAAACATCCTACTCATACTCGAACTACCGCAAGAATCGGATAGAATGATAAGAGAAATAGGAGCGGAAGCCTACACTACGCTAAAAGAGCAAAAAAAGGACACAAAAGTGCTTGGTTTAACTAAAGATTTAGTCCGTTGCAAAAAAGGGTTAGTTTAGCCGTACTTAGTCCGCCGGCAACTTTAACAACGGACTATATCCATCGTAAATAGAGAAATAGTTCGTCGCTAACTGGTACGACTCCGGTTTTCCCGGGTATTGACGAAATATTACAACGGATCATGGTTCGTCGATAATAGCCAATTGACAACGGATTCGATCCGGTGTAAATTATACGACGAATTTAATCCGTCGTAAATTAAAATTTTCCAACTGATTTCTGTCCGTTTAAAATTCGGCACCGAGGGGAGTCAGCTTTACTGGATTTAGCGACGGATATGATCCGTCGTAAAATAAAAATAATATTATTTCAATTTAAGTGATTTTTAGTAGAAATTCATTTAAAAAATAATTTTTTAAGAACGAAAATTAAGAATTTAAAAAGAAAAAATTGATTTTGAGAAAAAAGTTGAAAAGTTTAATAAAAATTAACAATGTTCAAGTAAAATTGAGATTTAGAAAAAACCACGATTTTGAAAATAATCTGGATTTAAAAAGGAAATAAAATTTTGAAAGAAATTGACTTTCTTAAAAAAATTGGGGAGCTTGAATAAAATTTTATAAGTTAAAAAAATAGATTTTGAAAAAAAAAAGTGATTTTTAAAAAGAATTTGAGATTTTGTATTTTGAAAAAAAAATTGAGAAATTTGATAACATAAAAAATGAGATTTTGAAAAAAAAATTTGACATTTTGAAATAAAAATTGAGAAGTTTAAAAAAATGTGATTTTTAGAATGAAAAAGAAATTGACAAATTAAAAAAAAAATTGTAATAAAAATTAACAATGTTTAAGAAAAATTAAGATTTACAAAAAACAAAGATTTTAAAAATAATTAGGATTTAAAAAAGAACCAAAATTTTGAAAGAAAATCGAAAAAAGAAACTGAGAAGTTTGAAATTTTGACATTTAAAAAAAATGAAAAAGTTTGAGAAAAATTAACATATTGAAAAAAATTGAGATTTAATAAAAATTTACTTTTGACAAAAAAATGAAATTTTGAAAATGAAAATTGATAACTTTAACAAAAATTGTGATTTTGAAAAAAATTTCAAAAATTTGAAAAGAGAAATTAAGCATACTTGAGAAAAATTAATATTTTGAAAAAAAATGATTTTTTAAAACAAAATTGAGATTTTGAAAAAAAAAATTGACATTTAAAATAAAAAATTAGGATTTTGAAAAAAAATTTGAGAAGCTTGAATGAATAGATAACTTAAATTTTTTTTTTTTTTTGAGATTTTCTATTTTGAAAAATTGATAAGTTTGACAAAAAATGAAATTTTGAAAAAAATAATTGATTAGTTTAAAAAAAATCGACATTTTGATAAAAGAATCGGAAAAGTTTGAAAAAATTTGTAATTTTAGAAAAATAATTTGATTTTGACAAAAAAAAAATTCATTTTGAATAAAAAATTAAGATTGGGCATGCACACAAGTTCACTAGTAAAAAAAATGATGGCCTAGTTGTAACACCCGTACCTTAATTAGCCCTTCCTACACCTCTTTTCCGAACTCGGCATACCTGGAATAGTCCAAACCGGCGAGTTCCAATCAGACACCCTATTTTGGTAGCGCAACGACCCGAGACTTGTACCCCGGTGACCGCGTAGGCGCTGCGATTCCAACGCCGCGCGGCACGCCCCATTGCGATACCCGGTGTGAAAGTTATGATCTATCGCGTAATCTGAGGTGGGCCGCGCAACATGCATGGTGTGGGCCCCACTTGCACAAACTCCAAGACCATGTCACATCAATCAACATCCCATCAATCCATCAAGCATCAATCAATCAAGTACATCTCTCTCTCCTCACAAGTCAACTTAAGCCATACCCAAGCAATCCAATCTCATAATTACCCCATCCATCATCATTCCCATTTCTAATACCACTTATATCCCAAGCTCCCTACAAAAAAATGCCATACGTAGCCATTTTTTGGAGAGAGAAAAGGAAAGAGAGAGAAAGAGAAAGAGAGAGAGAAGAGAGGAAGAATTGAGAGAAGAGAGAGATTTGGAGGGAGATCTAGGATTTGAGGGTGGAGATCCTTGCTTGGAGGGCCCCAACCATCATCCGGACCGTCCGGATCATCCAATCGTCAACCCGATTTAATCAAACCGTCCATCCTTTGAGGTGAGTGCAAGGGGTACATAAATCCCCCATTTTCTTCTTTCCCTTCATTTTTCCTTTTCTTTTGGGCCCACCTGATGGTGGACAACCTGATGGATGGATTGGATCATCCATGAATGGGCCCCACCTTGTATAATAATTATAATAATAATAATAATAATAATAATAATAATAAAATGAAATAAAATA
The DNA here is from genome assembly GCA_003013855.2 of Liriodendron chinense. NCBI lineage: Eukaryota > Viridiplantae > Streptophyta > Magnoliopsida > Magnoliales > Magnoliaceae > Liriodendron > Liriodendron chinense. The sequence continues at coordinate 5,442,963 of ML058397.1, read as the reverse complement.
AAAAAAGAAAAGGAAAGAGAGAGAGGGCTGCCGCTGGACAGCCAGCGTCCAGGGGACGCTGCTGCCCAGCAATGGCAGCCGGTCGGCCAAGAAAAGCCCCCCCCCCACACGTGGGACCCACCTTGATGTATGTATTAGATCTATGCCGTCCGTCTGTTTCTCCAGCCCATTTTAGGGCTGGGCGCCAAAAATGGAGAAGATCCAGATCTCAGGTGGACCACACCATTGGAAACAAATGAGGCTAATGAAGCCGACTGTTAAGACTTCCTGGACCCACCGTGGTGTTTGTGGACCACATCACCTGCCCAATATTGGGCTTGTTAGGACCCCAACGACCAGGGGAACATGATGAATGGGGTGGATTGTCCCTATGTGGGCCCCACTAGAAATAAGCACAAAAAAAAAAAAAAACAAAAAAACAAAAAAAAAGGAAACAAGAAGATGACGTGCTGGACGTCCAGCGTCTGGACGTCCTGACGCTGGGACGTCCAGCGTCACTTGAGGATGCATTTGGGGTCCCACTCGTGGGACCCACCTTGATGTTTGTGTTCCATCCACGCCGTCCATCGGTTTTCCTAGATCATTTTAGGGCCAGGGCCCAAAGATGAGCCCGATCCAAATCTTCAGTGGGCCGCACCGCTTGAAACAGTGGGAACAATGATTCCTACTGTCAGAATCTTTTGGCCCACCTTTACGTTTCTAGACGGAATTACATAGCCAATATGGGGCTTGTTGGGTCCCCCACGAGATGGGGAACCTGATGAACGGAGTGGATCAGACCCATGTGGGCCCCACTTGATATAAGTACAAAATAATAAAAAGAAAAAGAAAAGAAGAAGAAAGAGGAAGGACGAGGAGCCTCTGGGCGTACCAGCATCATTGTGCGCTGGCTCGGCCAGCAGGTGGCCCACATGTGGGTCCCACCGTGATGCATGTGCTGTATCCACACCGTCCATCTAGTTGGGGAGATCATTTTAGGGCATGACCCCCAATAATGAATCAGATCCAAGTCCCGAGGGGGCCCCACCACAGAAAACAGTAGGGACAGTGCCCCACCGTTGAAACCTTCTTATGGGCCACCGTGATGTTTATTTGAGATCCAACCTGTTCATAAGTTCACACAGACATGGAGGGAGGAAAAACAAAAAAAAGATCAGCTTGACCGAGAACCCCTGTGGGCCCCACTTATTAAATAAATAAATATATATATATAAAAAAAAATAATAATAATAATAATAATAAAAATATATATATATGCTGCTGCTGGACAGACAGCGTCCAGGGGACGCTGCTGCCCAGCAGCCTGTCTGTATGGGCTTTGGCAATGGGCCCCACTCGTTGGGCCCACCTAGAATGTATGTGCTGTACCTATCCTGTCCATATGTTTTTTCCAGCTCATTTTAGTGGGCTATGCCGGGGTCAATGGTGGGAATAATGACCTCTACCGTTGAAACCTTCCCAGCCCTACAGTGATGTTTAATTGTCATCCAACCTATTTTATAAGTGGCCGAGCCCAAAAAAAAAAATCTTAGCATATCCAAATGACAAGTGGGCCATGCCATGGGACAACAGTGGGAATAATAATCTCCACCATTGAAACCTTCTTAGACCCAAAATGATGTTTATTGTCACCCAACCTATCCATAAGTGACTGGGCCCAAAATTTAAGCGTATCTTAATGTCAAGTGGACCATGCTTCAGTGGAAATAATGATTCCAACATTGAAACCCTTCTAGGTTCTACAGTGATGTTTATTTGTTGTCCAATCGGTTCATAAGATCACATGGATATGTATGAAGGAGAAAACACAAATATCTGCTTGATTCCAAACTTATTGGGATCAGTTGGGTACCACGCTGCCCAGCAGGTGGCCCACCCTATGGGTCCCAACGTGACGTATCTATTAGCTCCACCATGATGTATCTGTTTTATTCATGTTGCCTATCTTGTATATGCAGGCCCAAGTATGGGGCCGATGTAGGCTTAAGTGGGCCATACCACGAAGACCTTTACATTCCAATGGGATCCACAGTTCGGGTCCCACTCTCTGTATATATATTGGGCCATTCAAGGCCAACAGTACATGATATGTCTGGTAATATGCTAGTATACTTAGCTGGATAGATCACACTGATAATATGCTTAGTGTAATGAATATCATACCCATTCATTTGTACATACGCATCATATGTATGCCTGACTGTGGACGATGTCGATCATAGCATATGCCTTACAGCTTGAGATACTTAGGGGACCCGTATGAGATAGGGTCACCCCACATGATCGCGCGGTATGCGCAGGTTTGGTGCATGGCTTTAATAGTGTGACTCATGCATCTCGCATTATACATGTCATGATCAGATTCTTACCCCAGCGGCATCGGGGTTTTGACCACCACAGTCACATCGTGGATGGTAGGAATGGACACCGGAAATATGTTCTAGCACTTGGGCGCCAAAGATGTCCTTGGGTGAAAGTCCCTAAACCCTGTGGTACCAGTAGGATGCTCCAATGTCTAGACCGAGTGGATTTATGAGCGCATGAGGGCCAAATACCAGTAGGCCGCGTCTCCCACTGTGTCGGGGTCGGTTGGAAGGGGGTGTGACCTTACCCGCCCGGGTGCAGAGGGCTATATACTAGGTTGAGTTTGACCAGCTCGTGAATGGGTTCGCTATCGACGAGCCGGGTGAATTATCTTATATGTCATTGATGAGGCGGATAGTGAGGTCTCTTCCACTCGCTTGGTTATGCGCGCGATGGGCGGCAACCAATGCCTGGAGTGTACTAGACCCCGGTGATGTCCCAGTTGTAAACCGTATGATATATGACAGTTGAGGGTTGACATGCGCACATGGCATCATTAGCATATGACACTCGGCCATGTAGGCCCATTGCATTGCATAGCCTCGAGATGGCTAATGACATTCATAGACTTGGTAGTGTAGCCTGCCATCATTTCCGCTTACTCTGATATCTGTATACCTGTCATATGCATTGCGCACACACCACGCACTCTCTAAGCTTCATAGTAAGCTTATGCACGTTGTTTACGTGCAGGTCATACTATAGCACGACAGCAGTGAGACAGGGGCGCGCATTTGATTTTCAGCTTTCAGTTATACCTTGTATTTCCTTTTCTACAGCATTGTACTCAAAAGATTATCTTAGTGGATATGTGATGTGATGCTTTTTTTTGGTTTGGTATACTTATGTTTATGCTCATCTATATAAAAAAAAAAATTTACCTTGAAAATCCTCCTTGTGGGATCCCAGGATCGGAACCTGGCGTATGGGAGCTAGGGGCCGAGAATGGGGTACTACGGAGGCTGTTGGCACCGGATTCGGCGGCCGGGAATTTAGTAAGCCCGGTCCCCGAGTTTGGGGCGTGACACTAGTTATAATGAAGTGTAATTGCAAGAATAACTTACAATGATGAAATTGATCAAATTCTATGATTAGGCCATCCTAAAGTTGATCTGAACGGTCAAATATGTACGGAACGAGCTGCCAATTGGGATATAGAACAAAATTGAGCTCAATTTGATCTGAAATGAATCAGATCCGTCCAAAACACTCTTTAAATGAGCACAATTAGCTTGTCTAGATCTAGACAGATTTTGGACAATCTGATTGGTCCAGATTGAAGAGTAAGTGACTTCAGATGTTTAGATTAAATTTAACTCAAATTTAACCGCTGGATCGCGAGATATGGCCCATTATATTGTTGATCAATCTTATCCGCCCAATATCATTCTTATCCGAAACTCAATTGGGGCGAGTGACTAGTCAAATCAAAGCTCTTGATGAGTAGAATAGAGTGATTGGATCATACTTTTAAATTGGGCCAAATATTTAGATCAAAATTACGCTGCAACTTGCTAGCATCATTAAAACCCAAGAATTGTGCGGTCATTGGACACTAAACTCTAATTCAGCCGTTGAGATTTGGATCTTCTAAGGTTTGGTATTGCATCTTAAAATGATATTAAAAACTGGATGATGGACGGAATATATATATATATATATATATATATATATATATATATATATATACACACACACACACACACACACACACACATCACACACATCAACTTGGGCTCACACGGTTAGGGTTGACAGAGTCAGATGGGCTAAAGACCCAACCACTAGCCAATGGTTAGTGATCGGTGCTTTATGGGCCCCACTATAATGTATTTGTTTAATCCACGCTGTCCATACATTTTTCCATATCATTTTATAGTATGATTCCAAAATTGAGTTAGATCCAAATCTCAAGTGGACCATATCACATGAAACAATTTTAATTTAACGCCCACCATTAAAACCTTCTTGGGGGCCACGAAGGTTTTCGAAGAAGCTAATATTTATTTTTTCCCTACATCCAGTTCTGCATGATTAATCATGAGGTTGGATGTCATATAAACATTACAGTGTGCCTTAGGAGGTTTTTAATTGTGGACATTCAATCAGTGTTGTTTTCCTTTGGTGTGGTCCACTTAAGGTTTAGATCTAGGTCATTTTTGGGATTAAGCCCTAAAATGATCTTGAGAAATAGATGGACAACGTGGATAAAACACATACATCATGGTGGGGTCGACAGAGCCTCTACCACTAGCCACTTGGCAAGTGGCAGTGTCAATAGCCAAATCGCGTCCCCCCCTCTCTCTTTTGTGAGAGACCCTTTCCAGCAAAGCCCCTCTCGCTTTCCCTCCCTCTTTCATTCTCTCTTGTTTTCTCCACCGTCGACCTCCCTCCCTCTGATATGTGCATCTCCCAGATGCACGTCTTTAGGTAGTTATTTCTGGTTGTTGGTAGTAGGGTAATGTTGAGAGTCTTTAGGGATTTAGATGCATGTCTATAGGCAGTTGCTAGTGGTTAGGAGTAGTGGATGATGTTGAGCATTTTTAGGGGTTTTTGGTGTAATGGTTAGTTGTGGTAACTGTTAGATGTAATCTACATTTAATGCTTGGAGTCAATGAAAATCAGCAACGAAATTTGCATCTTTTCCTTGTTAAGGAGCAGGAGGATAAGATTCCCCTCGAAGTGAATCCAATTTGTTGTTATTTCTTTTGTTCCAAAATTCCACATCAAAGGAGAGCAGGTCGACGTGCTCGTGGTGGCCGAATCAACCCGGAAGTCCATACCAATTTGGTATCAAAGCCAGGTTGGGACCATGGATGACCACTCCTTGTCTCAACATGAAGCTAAGATCCAAACCCTCATGTCAGTATCTGAAGCACAGAGCCAAACGCTGAAGGAGATCGTGCAGCAACTCACAGCTCTCAATGTGAAATATGAGCTGCTAACAGGCGACTCTCAAGCTGTACATGGGGAACAATCTGACGGTCGATCACATGGGCGTCCTGCAAGAGTTGAAGGAGCCTCTGGATCCCTTCAAGCCAAGTCGTTTGGTTTGATTCAGGGCCGAACTGTGAAGATGGATTTCCCACGATTCGAAAGTGGTGACCCATCAGGGTGGGTATACCGCACTGAGCAATTTTTCGCTTACCATCAAACAACACCTAAGCAACAACTTACCATTGCCTCCTTTCATTTAGAAGGAGAAGCGCTCCAATGGTATCGTTGGTGGGAGAAGTCGCAAAGTAAGCCAACATGGCCAGAATTTGTAATAACCCTCAATACTCGGTTTGGCCCCACTGAATTTGAGGATTACGCTGGCAACCTTGTAAAGTTAAGGCAGACCTCGACTATATGGGAATATCAATCACAGTTCGAGAAATTGGCCAATCGAATGGAGGGAATCACCGAGTCTTTTCTCATAAGTTGTTTCATATGTGGACTGAAAGAAGAAATACGAATGGATGTTCAGATGTTTCGTCCAATCTCTCTTACTGCTGCTATAGGGCTTGCTCGATTGCAAGAAGAAAAGTTGAATGCTAGGAGAAGACAAGCTCAGCCTGAGGTGCCCAAGAACCAACTAACCGTAAATGCTAATAATGTCAGGTCACCCGTACCACCAATCAGACGGTTGACTCCGATGGAAGCTAAAGAAAGAAGGTAACGAGAGCTCTGCTACAATTATGATGAAAAGTTCCACCCGGGCCACCGTTGTAAGACCCAAAAGTTATTTAAAATTGAAGGTGGTTGGCTAGAAGATAATGAGGAACAGATCGAAGTTATCGAGCAAGGGGAGGAACTAGCAGAGCAACAGGAAGAACCCCCTGAGATCTCCCTACATGCCATCGTTGGAGCTCCAGCACCACAAACCATGCGAGTTAGAGGTAAACTCGACTTCCAATTCATCATAGTCCTGATCGACTCCGGGAGTACCCACAATTTTGTGGACCTCGCGATTATTAAAAGAAATGGCATTAAGGTGCTACCTGGTGACCATTTCCAAGTAATGGTTGCAAATAGTGACAAAATGGCTAGCGAAGGGAAGTGCAAAGGGGTCTCTTTCACCATCCAAGAACTTACAATTGAAATTGATTTCTACCTTCTACCACTTAGAGGTTGTGACATGGTGCTGGGGGCCCACTGGTTGCGCACTCTAGGCCCAATCCTTTGTGATTTCACGCATTTGTGGATGCTTTTCTCTCTTAATGGAAGGGAGTATCCCTTAAAGGAGTGCCAACTGCAACTATGGAGGTAGTTTATTGTCATCAGATGGTGAAAAGTATAAAAAAAAATATGGGAAGGGAATGATTCTACAGTTATACAGCCTTAACGGCCAGTCAACAGTAATGTCAAATCAGGCACGGCTCAAGAACTTATTACATAATTATGGAGACGTCTTTTCCGAGCCACGTGGGTTACCCCCACCAAGAGCGCATGACCATCGAATACCATTAGCAGAAGTAAACCGCCCAGTCAGCGTTAAGCCCTATCATTACCCCCACTTTCAAAAGAATGAGATAGAGCGAATTGTTTGTGAAATGTTGGAAGCGGGCATCGTCTGGCCTAGTGTGAGTCCTTACTCATCTCCAGTGCTCTTGGTTCGCAAACATGATGGCAGTTGGCATCTCTGTGTTGATTATAGAGCACTCAATAAAGAGACAATCAAAGATAAGTTCCCGATTCCCGTTATTGATGGATTGCTTGATGAACTCTGTGGGTCATAATATTAGTCAAAGCTGGATCTTAGATTTGGATACCACCAGATCCGGGTCCATGAAGAAGACATTCTAAAAACTGCTTTCAGAACCCATGAAGTTCATTATGAATTTTTGGTAATGCCATTTGGCCTCACCAATGCACCTTCAACTTTTCAAAGTCTTATGAATGAGATATTTAAACCACATTTGCGAAAATTTATATTGGTATTTTTGATGATATCTTAGTTTATAGTAGAACGTGGGAAGATCATTTAATTCATTTACGAATTACCTTGGATATATTACGGGCTCATAAGTTATATGCAAGGATTTCAAGGTGCAGGTTCGGGCAAGAAGAGATTGACTATCTTGGCCACATTATCTCTCACAAGGGAGTAGCCATGGACCCCACCAAAATCTCAAGATTCTTGGAATGGTCACAACCTGCCACACCCAAAGCCTTACGTGGGTTCCTTGGACTCACTGGGTATTACAGAAAATTTGTTAAAGATTATGAGAGGATGGCTGCTCCTTTAACTGCATTGCTGAAGAAGAACTCTTTTGGTTGGATGGAAGGAGCTGAATAAGCCTTTCAGTGCTTCAAGGAAGCTATGACACGGGCCCCAGTTCTAGCATTGCCAGACTTCACCAAGCAATTTGTTATAGAATGTGATGCTTCTTGAGTGGGCATTGGTGGAGTGTTGATGCAAGAAGGAAGGCCCATTGCCTTCATTAGTCAAGCGTTGCGAGGAAGGAACCTGAACTTATCAACTTACGAAAGGGAGTTGCTAGATATTGTCATCGCCGTTAAAAAATGGCGACCATATCTATTGGGCCGTCGATTCATTATTAGAACCGATCAAAGGAGTTTAAAATACTTGTTGGAGCAGCGGATTGTCACTAATGCTCAACAAAAGTGGCTCGCAAAGCTACTTGGTTATGATTACGTGATCGAATACAAGAAGGGTAAATAAAATAAAGTAGCAGATGCCCTCTCAAGGATTGCCGATGATGGGACGCTCAACGCCATATCTTCCCCCATTCCCTCTTTGTTGGATGACGTATGAAGAGAGTATGAGGCTGATCTGGAAATTCAAAAAAAATTACAAGGCTAGAGAGATGGTAATTTGAACTCTTCTAAGTATTCTATGCTTAATGGGATACTTTATTATAAAGGAAAACTCCTAATTAGTTCCACGTTAGCTTTGAAGCAACGAATTTTGAGAGAATTCCATGAAAGTCCTACCGGTGGACACTCGGGATATCACAAAATGCTCAAACGTGTGGCCCACAACTTCTATTGGTGTGGGATGAGGAAGGACATCAAACAGCATGTTCGAGAGTGTGATATTTGTCAACGCCACAAATCTGAAACTGTGGCTCCTCCAGGCCTTCTTCAACCTTTACCGATACCTGAGCAAGTTTGGAGTGATATTTCCCTCGACTTTATCGAAGGATTGCCTGCATCACAAGAAAAATGCGTCATCTTGGTCGTGGTTGATCGGCTTTCTAAGTATGCTCATTTTGTGGCCATGACACATCCATACACAGCAGCCACTGTTGCTCAGTTGTTCGTGGAACATCTATTTAAGTTACATGGGATGTCGAGATCCATAGTAAGTGAACGGGACCTGACATTTACTAGCCTCTTTTGGCAAGAGCTATTCCGTTTTCAAGGAACTCAACTAAAAATGAGTTCGGCCTACCACCCTCAAATCGATGGGCAAACCGAGGTCGTTAACCGGTGCCTTGAAAATTATTTACGTTGCTTCACTAGTGGAAGGCCTAAGGAATGGACCAGGTGGTTGCCATGGGCTGAGTGGTGGTATAATACCACCTTTTCACTCTTCAACATTGCTTACACCTTATGCGGCAATCTATGGAGTACTGCCACCTCGAATAACAGCATACATCCTTGGCACTGCTAAAGTGCAACTGTGGAGGCGGAACTACGAAGTAGAGATCACATATTATCTCTTTTGAAAGAGAACTTGCTGTCGGCACAAGAAAGGATGAAGTGAATGGCAGACTTACACCGAATTGAACGAGAATTTGAGGTTGGCGACTGGGTCTATATTCTGCTACAGCCCTATCGGCAATCCACAATGGCTTTTCGTAAGTCCATTAAGTTGGCTCCCTGATACTTTGGACCATATAAAATAGTCCAACAGATCGGATCGATAGCCTACAAGCTCGAGTTACCACCAAGCCAAAAAATACACCCTGTTTTTCATGTATCTTGTCTTAAAAAGAAACTTGGACAACATGTTCAAGCCCAAGAAGATCTTCCATCTCTTACTACGGAGGGTGTAATGCAGCCATTACCACAGGCAATCATAGGGTGACGCATGTTGAAGTGAGGAAATCGAGCAGTGACTAAGGTATTGATCTAATCGCAAGGGACCCCACCAGAAGACGCCACATGGGAAAAGTATCCTTCTATCATTGAACGTTTTCCAAACCTCAATGTTTAGGACAAGGCCGCTATAAGCGGCGAGGATTGATATGTGCATCTCCCAGATGCACGTCTTTAGGTAGTTATTTTTCGTTGTTGGTAGTGGGGTAATGTTGAGAGTCTTTAAGGATTTAGATGCATGTCTATAGGCAGTTGCTAGTGGTTAGGAGTAGTGGATGATGTTGAGCATTTTTAAGGGTTTTTGGTGTAATGGTTAGTTGTGGTAACTGTTAGATGTAATCTCTATTTAATGCTTGGAGTCAATAAAAATCAGCAATGAAATTTGCATCTTTTCCTTGTTAAGGAGTAGGAGGATAAGATTCCCCTCGAAGTGAATCCAATTTGCTGTTATTTCTTTTGTTAAAAAATTCCACCTCAAAGGAGAACAGGTCGACATGCTCGTGGTGGCCGAATCGACCTGGAAGTCCATACCACCCTCCCTCTCCCGTCGCCCCCCCAAAAAATCCATGCCTCGTATCTCTAACGCCATCTTCGCTCCAACCGGACCAAGGGTGACCATTACAACAACAACTCTCTCTCTCTCTCTCTCTCTCTCTCTCTCTCTCTCTTTCCAACGTTGAATGCTGAAACCCTAATTAGGGTTTTGCAATGGTGAATATATTTAGGATTTTTTGATTTTCAATCCCTAATTAGGGTTCTACAATTGTGAATCTAATTGGGGACTTTAAAATTTCAATATCCAATCTTCTTCTTTTTCTTTTAAGAAGAATACTGATTTGGTTGTAAAAATTGGGTTGGGGGTTTTGCATCTGGTTGTTCTTGATTCCTGATTTCTTCAGATCTATTTCTAGGGTTGGTTTCTTCTTCAGTGGATGGGATTCAGGAGCGTCGGGTCTTGCTCCTTTTAGAGATATAGGACTTGTTTAATTGTTTGTTGTGAATGTTTAAGTCTGCACAGCATTGTTTGATGAAATGTCTATGTTTAACAGTTTTCAATTTATAAATGTATGCCATGTATAGAATAGTCTTGCCTTTAATTGTTTGTTGTGGATGTTTAAGTGTGCACATCATATATTTGATGAAATGTTTGTGTCCACAACATGTGTTTGATGAGATGGCTTCCATCCGTGCAAACGGTGATCACAGTGTGGTTGAATGTGAGCGAACAAAGAAGCACATTTCTGTTTTCTGAATTTTATAGATATCATTTCCTAATTGATAACTATTATCTACTTTCCAAAAAGCCATGTGGGCTACATTTCCTGTGTTACATAAATTGATAAACACTATCTACTTTAAAAAATGCCATGTAAGCTAGTTGGATTTCCATGTAGAAATTTAGTTGTATAGTTATTCAAAAATTTATTAATTTTTCCTCTACTGTTTACCTCTTGCAAGTATTTTTGGTAGTTGTAGATACATTTCATGCATCTCATCACACCAGTTGCCATCCCTTGACAGTAACATCATGCATTACTCTCCTTATCTACTTCTTTTCTGGCGCTCTTGTCCTTTGCCTTTTCTAAAGCATTAGTGTTAGATATGAGTTTGTTGAGGATAAGCTATGCTATGTACCTTATGGAAGGACTGTCAACAGAGGACAATGCTAACGTGTCTTAAAGAAGGATCTCTAGTGGTTGCTCAACTAAAATTATAAGAGATTTGCCATGATTAAAGCCATCTTGTTTGGTGATTAAATGGTCTCCAATTGAGTTGTAGACCTGTAGTGCTTGTGAATAGGGACATGAAATTTATGCCTTAGAAGTTTGCAAGTCCCTTTGGACAATTTGATCTTTAAATTTTAGTACATTATGATTCCATTTGTTTCATTCATAGTCTTAAGAAGTTAACATGTGACCTGTGAGATGCATACAAAAGCATGTGGTGAAATAGTTAAAGAGTACATATACACAGTTAATTTGTCTTTTTACTCTTTTTTCTGAAAAGAGTGTTTGCTAAAGAATATTTTCCCAATTTAAAGTTTCTACGTTGTGCTGCTTTTTCTTTCTAATTTCATTTAGAATTTAGAGTCAAGCCAAGCTGTTAAGCAACGACTTATGAATTTTGTAAGATCGTTGTCAACTGTGATGGCCTTTGCATATTGTCTATCAAGGTGAGTGCATTTGTTGTCACTTTCCTTAAGAAACAGTTTGACGAGGTAGCTGGTCCATTCCTTAAGAAGCAGCCTGACTTTTTAGCCTCCACTGCATGTGTTGTGCATGTCCATTAGGTGGATTTGGTGCATATGGCTGCTTGGTGCAGAGACATGGACTAGCCCTATAGGTGGGTACACGAAGGATGGTTTCTCTCTGATGCCTGTGATGGGCTAAGCTATATTAATCTGTTGTTAGTAATTGAGTGATCTTATATTAGTTTGGCTGTTGTTTTTTTTTTTTCTTGAAAATTTCATCACAGATGTGGAAGCTTTTTGTCTACGGTCTGAAATTTCATAATTTTAGAAGTGTTCTTTGTTTTTTGTCTTGTGTCTGTAAATCATCTATGGTTGGTTTTTACTATTTTTTTTCCTAGATCGCCTTTTTAGATTCCTGGTGATTTTCCAACTCAATTTTTCATAATGGAGTTCTTTTTTCCCTCATTTTTAGCAAACATGTCTCGTTGGTGAGTTTGACAATGATATTTCTGGTGAGCAGCAGGAATTGTGGATTGTTGGCTACATCCGACAACTGGGTAGTGAGGTATTTCAATACAATTATCTTTTTTGATGGAAAACTAGTAAACATAATGCAAGTACCTACCAGAACAATTAAATATTGCTATGCACTCATCACCGGCATCTGAAACGATGCTTTGAATGATGACCAAACCCTCTTGAAGTACATTCTCCAACCCATATGCCGATGATCTACAAAGTTCCATTGATTGGATTTTTTGGATCATTTTGGGTTGTGGTCGATCAATTGGACTATCTAGATTAATGGCCATGTACACAAATTGGGCTGGTAGCATGGTATATATACCTAGTCCAAAATTGATTCGTAGGCTACCTTAATCTCCCACGTACAAAATAATCTGTCTCATTATCATTATCATTAAGCTGTAGGAACTCCACCTTTCTTGCTCTACTTTTTTTCTTCATGATAACAATATGCTGAACAATTCTTTAACTAAAAGATTGTATTTTCAGTAATTAATGGTTCCATACACTTCGTGATTCTTTCAATGGGTTCATGACAATAGTTAATTGAGCATTTTAGCTTGAATATCTTATGTATGCGGGCGGTTTGGAATGATGCATTCCAGCATTATTCTCATTTAATGTTTTGAGAGGATTACTAGGAATTGTTTTATGATTCAGTAGATTCAGGCCATGTTTAGATGTGCAAGTTTGGTTTAGTTGCAGATATTCATTTTGATCAATTGAAAATGATAGAAGTCACTGACATTTAGTAGCACTCAAATTGCCATTACTGATCTACGCGGTGGATCGACCTGATCATCACCACCACCATCCAACAGGACAATTCCCTATTCATGACCAACATATAACCTACATCTATTTATTCATTTATAATTTCAATTTTCAGGTAATTGTGTGAAGACAATCGGTGACGGGAATGGGATTATACTTGGATGGAAGGACATGTGATATGTTAACATAAATGTTTTATATTCTATCGATGGTTTTGATCACCAAAAGTTGACGATTTTGTATAGAATTCTCAGCAACTGTGTGTGTGCTCATCAGTTCGTAGATGAACAAGACCCTATTGTTCCCCTAATCTATCATATACTCTCTGCTTGATTATGGTGTGTGGGCAATTTGTTTCAAAAGTTTCAGATTGTAGTTATAGGTAACCTTCTAAACAGGTGGTGGTCCTGCTTCCGAGATGTTTGTACTTGCTATAATTTTGAAATAGATGCTTCCCCACCTCTATACCTGAATCTGCTTCGCTTCCGGTAATGCTTTGTCTAACCGTATTTCAGAAGTTTATCTAGGTGGAAATTAATTTAGATGGTTCTCTTGAAAACACCTTTATCTCTATTTCTTTCTTTGTTTCAAAGTGCATCCTAGAGACATTTGCATCAGACTATGAATTGATAGAAGGATTGGATATCATTAAAACATCTCAATAAGCCCAGCACGTCAATTTGTATGTTTACCTTATATTGTGTTGATTAATATGAGTTCGCATATCTGTGTTCAAATTCCGTTGAAATTTTATCCATCAAGTGAACTGACAAATCATAGGTTGAGTCAAATCTTAATTTAGCTGAAATGGTTGATCTATTTTGTTTCCTCAAATTTAGTTGACTCAAGTGCTCATTAACTAGCCAAACTGTTATTTGATTTGGTCCAATCTTAACGATGGCTTAACAGTTCCTACAAATAACATTCCTAGTATTAGTAAGAAGTAGGATCTGTAAATCCCAATTCATGGAAGTGTTATCAACATCTTCTACACATCTTAGAGTATTAATTATTGGATTAATTTTTTGGTTTACTGCATTTGAAAATAGGTTGTCTAATAAATCATTCTTTCTTATGCAGGTTATTGGAGACATTGTAGAAAGTATTGTTGGAACAATTCTAATAGATATGGGACACTCTAGAAAGTCTGGGAAATATTTAAACTACTACTTTCTTCTATCGCAACACCCGACAAGTAGATGGACAAGCTGCAAAACATGAAATGCAAGTTTGCGAACTTTGCTCCACAAATTGTCAGAGTTTTTCCCCTTTTCTGAATGCCAGGTAAGCTCTAAAAATCTCAATTTTTTTTTTTTTTTTTTTTGTAAGAATTGCAATCTCTACAGTTTTATGGCGTTTGATAGTTGAATTTTGCCTGGTATTTGTTGAAATTCAGGTGGTTCGATGCCTGGGCTCAATGAAACACCAATCACTCTCATTTTTTATTTAGGTTTTTGGGATTTATGTGATTGTTCTCTATGATTTGATATATGAATGGTTTTTTTTTAGAGGTATATATGAATGGTTGTTTGTGCTGAAAATTTGATTAATTGATTTATTGATCAGTTGTGTTGAGATTTCCTTCATGAGTTTCTCAAAAAAAAAAAAAAAAAAAAGGCAAATTAAGTTCTTTTTTTTTTCTTTTTTTACTTTAGTAACTCGAATATTTCTCTCTGGTGAAAGAAATGCGGAAAAAATACTGTTGATTTTTTTTTATGCAAGAAATTTCCCAACGGTTGTAGGTCGTCTCTATTTTCTTTCAATTAATACATTACCGATGGATCCAGACCATTTGGAAGTGAGTTGTTCAATGCACTTTGACAAGGGTTAAGACGGTTGATTGAAGTGAGGTGTGAAAGGTATGGACCGTTGGTTTTTTAGACGGTCCATAACCGTCTTTCATTAATAACGGTGTTGCACCATCGTGTAAGTTTTATGACAGCAAAATAAGACGGCCCTTGCGATGGTTCAAAACTGTTGAAAACGTCAATTTAAGACGGTTTTCAACCGTCATGTTTTCACTATTTTGGCGTAATGCTACCAGCATCAGATGAAGGCGATGAGCATCACAAAGACTGGAGGGAGTGAAATCCAAGATGACTCCCAATGAACATTCTAGTCGCATAACTCGGCAAAGATCTTACGATACAAATGCTCGCTCATCTTGATTGTATGAGGGAGACTCCATGATATGGCGCATAAGATTAGGGCGCCGAGTGCTGGGGAACGATACAAGAACAGTCATGAAAAGACGCTCCCATAGCCAAATCTGATCAAGAGAAAACAAACAGACTCAGCTAAAGCATACAGTTCCAAGGACAAAAAAAGAAAAAGTATGAAAGAATTATCTAAAAGAAATGCGCAGCACCCGCGAAGGACACAGGTATGGTGTTGAGCTCTGAATTATGCATATTCTAACCCCAATTTATCACTCATTATACATGTTTCTTATGATTTAAAGACTAATATAATATATGGTTTTCTGTTTATAGGAATGCAAGAGAGATTTCAATTATATGATGATAAAAGACACACTTTATATGCCTTGGAGATCAATGGAAGAAAGGACGAGATGAACGAAAGATGCAATGGAAATGGAGAAAGAGGAGTCAAAACTCAAGATTTATAGACTGTCCGGCCAGCCGGCCGTCCAAACCTTCCAGAAACTGTAAAACTATTGGATTGTTTTTACACAGGCCCACCCATTGACCAACCGGCTAGATGGACTGGCCAATAGACCGGCTGGATGGATTGATGTTGAGCTCTTAATTGTGCATATTCTAACCCCAATTCGTCACTCATTATGCATGGTTTTCATGATTTAAAGACTAATCTAATGCATGGATTTGTGATTGTAGGAATGAGAGGGAGACTTCACTAATTCATAGTTAAAAGAGTCACTTTGTATGCATTGCAAATCAATAAAACAAGTGCCAAAAGGTGGAAGAAAGAAGTAAGAAAAAAAAGAGAAGAGATAAAGAAGAAAATCTGAAATTTTGTTCTTAGACCTATCTGTAGACCGGTCGCCAGACAGGTCTACAGTGTATTTTTTGACTGTTTTTCTCCTCTTAGACCGGTCGCCAGATAGGTCGAGATGAGTCCAGAAACACAAAACTCACTAGACTATTTTTGAGGTTTCAAGACCGGTCGTGCGACCGGTCGTTCATGAGCTTAGACCGGTCGTCAGCGTAACAGAGCTTGTCCGTGAAGCTCTGATTTTCTCTGCTCAATTGCATGATTTCTTGTGCAATCTGGAATCTTCCGCTCCAACTTATAAGAGGCCACCTCCACTCTCTTCCTAGGGCATCTAGCAACGTGGGGAGCAAAGAATTCAAGACCTAGGAGGCTTCCTAGCCTCCTACAACTAGTTTCCTTCTTCTTTTAGTTCTAGTTCTAGTTTTATTTTTAATATACTTTTCATTAGCTACTTGTTCGCTCGCCTCAAGTGTAAGGCTGCGATGTAGTAATAAATCTCGGTAAGACCGAGGTCGGTCCACAGGGAAAGAGGTAAACAATTCCAAATACTCTAATAACTAGAATCTAAGAAGTTTAAGAAAGTAGTTTTTCATATGAAATAGGAAAATCTGAAAATAAGAAGAACTAGAGCATCAAGGATCCACTTGTAGTAGTCCAATGCCAATCCATTCATCCAAGTACAACACAATTAGAATCAAAGTCCTATCTCTCATCTAATTGGAAGATATAACATTCAAGCACAAACAGTCCCACTTAAATCTGAAAATTAGATTTCTAGTTCTAATGAAGCACATAGAACTTGAACTTGTAGCCTTCGGAGTAACAACCATGCCTATGGACTATGGCATGCTCAAGGGTTACTACAATTCGAATTCAAACAACCCAATCATGGTAATCTCAGAGAATTGCAAGGAACTCATGTCCGGAGTACACAAACTCTCACAAAACTTCTAAAAAAACAAACTTTATTCAAACTAGAACTTCAAAATCCAAAATTAAGAAAAGGGTACTTGAAATAAAAGAATTAAAGCATTGGAACCAACTACAAATTTCACCTCTAGCTCTAGCTAAGAGGTTAGCTAAGGAAAAGCATATTAAAACTAGAACAAGAACTAAGGAAAGGAAGAAAAAGTAGCTGTAGGAGGCTAGGTAGCCTCCTAGGACTTGAACTCCTTGCTTCCCACGTCCTTGCTTGATTTGGAATAGAAGAGAGCACCTCCTTTTATAGTGCAACAATAGTACAGCAACATAGCAGAATTTGTTTCGCTTGGTACGGCTTAACCAATGGTCGGATTGCCTTCAAATTTGATTTGTAGCTTCCTTGTAATGTGATCTTCCTCATAAATGATTTAGATTTCCAAGATTATCTTCTGAATGGGCCCACCAATCAGATCACCGACCGCCTCTCAAAATCGCGCACTTTGGGTACCTTCAGAACCAGTCATCTTGCTTTCAACGCTCCGGAGTGTACAGATGTCGGATTGATCCCAAATTTTGAACATTGGTAGAACACTTCCTCCTCTACATGATAGATGGATTAGATTTTCCAAAATAATCCCAGAATGTGGTCCGAAAATTAGAACACTTAAAGCTTTTATAAACTCTGCGCAGTTGGATCTTTCTGGATGGTCCATCTTTCTTCAACCGGTACGATCAAACCACACATCCTTTTGATCTGAAACTTTGTGGTTATTCATAAATGTATGTGGTATAGAAGATGGATAAAGTAGATTCTTCATATCATCAATGATGGGTCACCTGGACCGGCCCAGAGTGGAACAGCGAAATCTAGAACTTTCTGGACAGTTCGTATTGTTTTGGCCACCACGATCAATCCGTAGCTCCGATCGACACGAAACCACTTGGGTTAGTTCGGCGTCGAGCTCCTCTTCGACATGGACATGTTGGATTTCCAAATATCATCAAGATAGGTCCAGAAAACTGTACCGAAAAACCAAAAACGGGAATAGCTTGCTGCCTGAAATCTGGAAGACTGAAATTACATGGCCGACCGGTCAAGACCGGTCGGATAGGGCTGGCCGACCGGTCTTGACCAGTCTAGACCTGTCTGGCAGGTGTCCAGGGAGTGCATCCGACCGGTCTAGACCTGTCTTGACTGGTCTTGACTGGTCGGGCCTTCTTGGCCGACTGTTGAGCCTCCAATTTATACATTTGTCGACCCAATACATCACATTATAAGCATGATTTTCATGTTTAAAGACTAATCTAATACATGTTTTTGTGATTGTAGGAATGAGATGGAGATGTCACCAATTCATGGTTAAAAGAGTCACTTTGTATGCATTGAGGATCAATAGAACAAGTGCCAAAAGGTGGAAGAAAGAAGCAAGAAAGAAAGAGAAGAGAAAAAGAAGAGAATCTGAAAATTTTGCCTTAGACCTGTCTGTAGACCGGTTGCCAGACCGGTCGCAAGACAGGTCTACAGTGTAATTTTTTGACTATTTCTTCTTCTTAGACCGGTCGCCAGACAGGTCGAGGGTAGTCCAGAAACACAAAACTCACTAGACTGTTTTTATGGTTTTGAGACCGGTCGTGCGACCGGTCGTTCATGAGCTTTGACCGGTCGTGCGACCGGTCGGCCATGCAATTTTACACTTCCAGATTTCAGGCAGCAAGCTATTCCCATTTTTGGATTTTCGGAATAGTTTTCTGAAGCCATCTTGATGATATTTGAAAATCCAACACAACCATGTCGAAGAGGAGCTCGACGACGAAATAACCCAAGTGGTTTCGTGTCGATCGGAGCTACGGATTGACCGTGGTGGCCAAAACAATACGAACTGTCCAGAAAGTTCCAGATTTCGCTGTTCAACTCTGGGCCGGTCCAGGTGACCCATCATTGATGATATGAAGAATCTACTTTGACCATCTTCTAGACCACATCTATATATGAATAACCACAAAGTTTCAGATCAAAAGGGTGTGTGGTTTGATCGTACCGGTTGAAGAAAGATGGACCATCCAGAAAGATCCAACTGCGTAGAGTTTATAAAAGCCCTAAGTGTTCTAATTTTCAGACCATATTCTGGGATTGTTTTGGACAATATAATCCGTCTATCATGTAGAGGATGAAGTTTTCTACCAATTTCAAAATTTGGAATCAATTTGACATTTGTACACTCCGGAGCGTTGAAAGCAAGATGACTGGTTCTGAAGGTACCCGAAGTGCGCGATTTTGAGAGGTGGTCGGTGATATGATTGGTGGGCCCATTCAGAGGATGATCTTGGAAATCTAAATCATCTATGAGGAAGATCACATTACAAGGAAGCAACAAATCAAATTTGAAGGCAATCCGACCATTGGTTAAGCCGTACCAAGCGAAACAAATTCTGCTATGTTGCTGTACTATTGTTGCACTATAAAAGGAGGTGCTCTCTTCTATTCCAAAGCAAGCAAGCACGTGGGAAGCAAGGAGTTCAAGTCCCAGGAGGCTACCTAGCCTCCTACAGCTAGTTTTTCTTCCTTTTCTTAGTTCTAGTTCTAGTTTTTAATATGCTTTTCCTTAGCTAACCTCTTAGCTAGAGCTAGAGGTGAAATTTGTAGTTGGTTCCAATGCTTTAATTCTTTTATTTCAAGTACCATTTTCTTAATTTTGGATTTTGAAGTTCTAGTTTGAATAAAGTTTGGTTTTTTAGAAGTTTTGTGAGAGTTTGTGTGCTCCGGACATGAGTTCCTTGCAATTCTCTGAGATTACCATGATTACGTTGTTTGAATTCGAATTGTAGTAACCCTTGAGCATGCCATAGTCCATAGGCATGGCTGTTACTCCGAAGGCTACAAGTTCAAGTTCTATGTGCTTCATTGGAACTAGAAATCTGATTTCAAAATTTAAGTGGGACTGTTTGTGCTTGAATGCTATATCTTCCAATTAGATGAGAGATAGGACTTTGATTCTAATTATGTTGTACTTGGATGAATGGATTGGCATTGGACTACTACAAGTGGATCCTTTATGCTCTAGTTCTTCTTATTTTCAGATTTTCCTATTTCATGTGAAAAACTACTTCCTCAAACTTCTTAAATTCTAGTTATTAGAGTACTTGGAATTGTTTACCTCTTTCCCTGTGGATCGACCTCGGTCTTACCGAGATTTATTACTACATCGCAGCCTTACACTTGAGGCGAGCGAACAAGTTTTTGGCGCCGTTACCGGGGAAGAGGTTAAACGGTTCTAATTGTTCTAGTAACTATAGAATAATCTTAGTTAGGTAGGATTTTCAGTTTTTATAGAAGTAGATTTTCTGAGTTTTTTTAGATTACTAACAATTTTTATTTTATTTTGTAGGACATTGTTGCTGACATAGATCTCACTCTATTGGGTAACATCTCCCCATCTCCCTTCTTGTTGTTCTTCTTTTTTTCTAGATTAGGGTAGTTCCAACTCTTTAAAATCTCATTATGGCTGATTGGAAGTGTGGTGCTTATGCATACCTTTTAAAAGATGAGATGTCAAACCATGGAATTGAAACTCTTTATGATTGGAACCATTATAAGCATAAGTATTTTTCTGAGATTCAATCAACCTCCACTACCCCCCAATGTAAGACGCTACGTGATTACCGGATTGAAAATAACATGAGTGTTCCACCGGTTATGGTAGGAAGTGTGCAACAACAAAAGGAACAGGTGAATAGTAGCCAACCGGTTAAGACAATGCGTGATTACTTGTATGGATATGCCTATCAACCATCATATAACTTTTCATCCTACAATGCGTACAATCTTAATTGGGAAAACCACCATTCTCCTTGTTCAAGGGAGGAACCAACCATGGTTATTAACAATCACCCTAAAACGTCTTCCTCGTGTGATGATAAGTATACACAAATACTTAAGGAAACATGGAATGAGTATGTAGATGAACAATCAAATCAAGCTTACTCGTCATCTTGTGAAGACGTTGAGCCCGAAATTGGGGGCATCAAATCAATCCCCTTTAATGAGGAGGATGGGGCTACCCAAGTCCCACCTTCTTCGGATTTAATGAATAGACTTTTAGAGGAGATTGATTTCGATGATCCCAATATCATCATTAATTATGGTGAGTCCACTATCTCTTTTAGATGCTTTAAACTTAATGATGAAGAGATTTCAATGACGGTTGACGAACCCGAGGAATCCCTAAAATTTGAAAGTGGTAGTGGGGTTGCCTACAATGAGGGTTTGGTGAATGCTTATGAACCTATGGTTTCTTTTTCCCAAGGGCATAATGATTATGAGTCTCTAGAGGATATGCAAGCTCGAGAGATGGCCGAAGTCGATCTTTTTGAGTCCTTCCACCAACAACACATGCCAAATTCTAGTGCGGTAGACCTCCCTTTGGTTGAAAATTCTGTTCCTTTGGATGATGAGGTGGCACAATCTGAAATTTTAAAAGATCAACCAATGTTAGATTATGTGCTTACCACTGAATCTGAAGAATTCTCTTTGGAAGACCTCCTCTCTATAGAGGAGGAATTCCTTACCTGTTATAGGCAAAATGATGGAGATCAACTTAGCTGCTAAGATTTTACGCGGACGCCCATCCGACTCTCGAGAACATCTGATCGAGAGTCGCAGATCGGGTAAATACGGAATGCCCATTCGACTCTCGAGATCGTACGCTCGAGAGTCGTAGATTGGATAAGTGCGGGGCACCCATTCGACTCGCGAGATCATATGCTCGAGAGTCGCAGGATGGATAAATACGGAGCACCTATTCGCAAGGCCTCGAGCTTTCATAGCCGATAGTCAGATAAAGCAAAGCAAAGATTCCCTTCTTGATCTGCGAGCAGACCTTCTCACAAGTCATTGAAAGGTGTTACATCTGAATGAGCGAGCACTTGGACTCGCAACCATCTTCCAACATGCGAACAACTTTTTCTGTGGCGACACCCCTTAGCCTTCAGTACCAGCACCCGATTCCCGTCGAGCAGCTTGTCCAATCCCTCTGCGACACCAAGCAGAGCTACACCAAGTTCGGTGGTCTCCGCCCCTTCGGCGTCTCCTTCCTTTTCGCCGGCTATGACTCCAACTACGGCTTCCAGCTCTACATGGGTGATCAGCGCTACTACTACGCCTACCAGCAGCCCGTATAGGTCGATTTTGGGCTTATCTTCTCTTGTGGTTTCGAATCTCAAGGGATTGCTATCAAGGTACGTGATTGCTGAAATAAGTCATTGGGTTAGATTTCATTTCTAAGGATAAGGATCTTATCCCACGAAATCAGCGGGATCTCGGTATCGTACACGAAATCAGCGGGATCTCGATATCTTACGTAACAGATTGGATCGCTTCAGATCTATATAAAGGGATGACTCCATTAAGAGAAAGGTACACAATATTCAATCCCTAGTCTCGTTTTGCCTGGTTATCCTTCTTCTTGCTTTGCCTGACTTGAGCATCGGAGGGCTAACGGTTGGACACCAGCCACCCTTAGTTGCTTTCTGTCTTCTTACAGGTCCGGCGGAGAAAATCTCTGTTGGAGAGAAGGTGAACAACCGGAGGAACCTGTTACAAAATCTGACGTTAACAGTTTGGCACCGTCTGTGGGATCGACTTGATCATCAAAATCAATCGTTCTAACCACCGATCAAAATCCTTCTGCGATGCCTCCTAAAAAGGCTGTTCATCCTTCGACTTCAAGGCAGGCACCACCTCCACCCGATGAGACGGAATCCATACCTGCTCTTCCACCCGCTTCGATGAATATCCCTCAAGGAGCCCCAAATATGCCATCAGCAAACCCATTATTGGAGGCTTCTGGAAATCAAGACGATGTCCTGCGTTTCCTCGGAAATACTCTTCTGACTCTAAATGCCGGAGTTCAAGCCCTGTCGAATCGGCTTGATCAGTATTTCCCCGAACCACAGAGACAACCCTCCGAAGGGTTACCACCGCAACCCATACCAGTGGCTTCCAGACATTCTGTGGACGAACCACAGGTCCCACCACTTGGCAACCATCTCCCTGTGCCGTCTCCACATTCTATACGTTCTAGTTCATCTCGACAACCTCAACCTCAGGGCTCCACCGCCGAAACATCAGGTTATACCCTACCATGGGAAGGAGATCTCAAAAGAATCCATGATCGTTTTGATGTCATGGAACAGCGATATCAGGCAAATCGGCCATCTGCCATCATGGCGGTGATACATCAATCCGAGTCCCCCTTTACCAGCGAGGTTATGGAGGCACCGTTACCTAGAAAGTATCGAATGCCTGTCATCACCCCGTATACAGGTATTGGTGATCCTCTTGAACACCTAGAAACATACAGGTCTCTCATGGAGTTGGAGGGACATGGCTCAGAAATCATGTGTGGGGCTTTTTCCCTAACATTGAAGGAAGCAGCTCGTACTTGGTTCCGGGGATTAAAGCCTCGTTCCATCAGCTCCTTTTCCCAGTTATCGGAGATATTCCTTTCTCAATTCATGGGAAGCATTCGCATTAAGAAGCCAGCCTCCCATCTGATGGATCTGAAACAGCAGCATGGGGAGACAATAAAGGAGTTCACAGTACGGTTCACTGCCGAAGCCGTTCAAACTGAGGGTTATACTGAAGAAAAAGGTCTTACAGCCCTCATAGCCGGAATAACGAGCGAGAAATTCAGGTTTGCTTTAGATAAAAGCCCTCCAAAAACTATGGCAGAGTTCCAAGCCAAAGCTCAGAAGTATATCAATGCAGAAGAAATCGCATTAACACGCCATGGAGTACAGGGTAAGAAACGCAAGCCAGAAGGAACCTCTTCTATAGATAAAAAATATCGTCGTGATCAATGCGATCGTTCTCCCAAGAAGCCTTATTCTGGTAAATATCATAACTACACTCCTCTTAATCGGTCTCATGAAAAGGTTCTAATGGAGATTAAACACAAGCCATATGTAAAGTGGCCTGCAAAGATCAAATCCGATCGTGAAAAGAGAGACAAGAGTAAGTTCTGTTACTTCCACAAAGATCACGGGCATAGAACCCAAGACTGCATCTCTCTACGAGACCATATCGAAGCCCTTATTCGAAAGGGCCATCTCCAGGATTATGTTGCTCGTAAAAATCGATCACCAGAAAGGGCGAAGACCTCATCTCACCAAAAGGAACCGCCTCATCATCAAACTGACCAAGAGGACGCTGAGCCTACGGGAGAAATCCGCACCATCGTCGGAGGACCAGCTTGCGGGGGCGACTCTCAAGCTTCAAGAAAAGCATACGCTCGAAAGGCGTCCAAAGAACCCCAGCAAATCTACTGGCTGGAACAGACGTTTAGCTCGTCAAAAACCAGCCATCCTCCAATTTCCTTCACTCTCGAAGATGCAACGGGAATTCACTTCCCTCACGAAGACTCCATCGTAGTCACATTGAAAGTATCAAATTATCTGACACATCGAATTATGGTGGATACAGGTAGCTCAGCCGATATTCTATACTTGGAGGCTTTCAACAAAATGGCACTTGCCAAAAGCCTACTCAAGCCAGTTTCGACCCCCCTCGTCGGCTTCGGAGGTGAGGTAGTTGCACCTGAAGGAAGCATTGATCTCCCAGTTACTTTTGGAGAAAATCCAACGAAGACTACCGTCTTCGTAAACTTCCTCGTGGTGGATCGAAAATCAGCGTATAACGCCATTTTGGGGCGGCCGTCTCTTACTAAGGTTGGGGCAGCCTTGCACCCTTCATATCTGTGTGTCAAATTTCCTACCCCAAATGGTATCGGGGTCGTGCGAGGAAGTCAACAGGAGGCACGGTCTTGCTACCAGATAGCCCTACAAGATCGAAAGAAGGCTCAAGCGACACCCGTTATGGAGATAGCACAAGGTTCACCCAACTTTCCCACCAACACCTCGTTGGATCTGAGAGAGAATGCTCTCCAATCAGGAACTCCTAGGGAAGAAACAGTGGCGATTCACCTAACCAAAGACAACCCGTCTAGGGTCGTGTACATTGGATCCTCTTCAACCAATGTCCATCGTGAAGATTTGGTCCGTTTCCTCATCGAACACCAGGACGTGTTTGCTTGGTCTCATAAAGATATGCCAGGCATCGACCCCAATGTCATTGTACATCGTCTCAATATCGACCCAAAGTATAAACCCGTACACCAGCGTCGACGTGCCTTCACTGCAGAAAGACAAATGGTGATCAAAGCTGAAGTCGAGAAGCTACTCACGGTCAATTTCATAAAAGAAGTTGACTACCCAGAGTGGGTCGCGAACGTAGTTCTCGTCCGGAAAGTTAATGGCAAATGGAGAATGTGCGTCGACTATTCAGATTTGAACAAAGCATGTCCCAAAGATAGCTTCCTGACACCGCGGATTGACCAGTTGGTTGATTCAACAGCTGGACACACTCTGCTCAGTTTTATGGATGCTTATTTTGGTTACAACCAGATCATGATGCATCCACTTAATAGCCAGCATACCGCCTTCATCACAGATCGGGGATTATATTGCTACCAGGTAATGCCGTTTGGTCTTAAAAATGCAGGGGCCACTTATCAACGTCTCGTCAACAAAATATTCGCTGCTCAAATCGGTAGGAATATGGAAGTTTATGTTGATGACATGCTCGTGAAAAGCACCATAGAAGATGATCATATTTCTGATCTTCGAGAAGCCTTCGATCTAATGAGGAGGTATCAAATGAAATTGAACCCAGAAAAATGTGCGTTCGGAGTGTCTGCAGGAAAATTTCTCGGGTTCATGGTCGGCCAGCGCGAAATTGAGGCAAATCCTGAAAAGATAAAAGCATTGGTAGAGATGAAATCCCCCACTACTCTGAAGGACGTCCAACGTCTGGCTGGTCGCATCGCATCGTTGAATAGATTCATCTCGCGAGCATCTGACAAGTGCTTACCATTCTTCAAACTCATTCGTGCAACGGCCAAGTCTGATTGGAAATGGACACCAGAGTGTGAGGAAGCCTTTCAACTATTGAAGCTATACATGAGCACACCCCCCATTTTATCTAAACCTGTAGCACATGAACAACTCATTCTTTATCTCTCTGTGTCCACTACGGCCGTTAGCGCCGCTTTGATAAGAGAAGATTCTGGGGTGCAAAGGCCCGTTTATTATATCAGTCGAGCAATGGTTGATGCAGAAACTAGGTATTCTGATATGGAGAAGCTGGCCCTAGCCTTAGTCACGGCAGCTCGAAAACTGCGACCATACTTTCAAGCCCACGCTATTCTAGTACCAACAAATCATCCACTGCGGCAAGTCCTTCAAAAACCTGAGGCTTCCGGGCACTTAACTAAATGGGCGGTCGAGATCAGCGAATGCGATATCTCATTCTGCCCTAGAACCGCAGTCAAGGGCCAAGCCGTGGCTGACTTCATCGCCGAATTCACATACTCTTCCGATGATAATACCATGACCAGCGACCAGCCTCCTTGGTCACTCTTCGTGGACGGGTCGTCGCGAGCCACTTGCAGCGGAGCGGGCCTGATTTTAGTGGCTCCCGATGGGTCGCATTTCCAGTATGCTCTGCGTTTCGATTCTCGCGTCTCAAATAATGAAGCAGAATATGAGGCCCTGATCGTTAGCCTCGAACTAGCCATTGTTCTCGAAATTCAGAATCTGTTAATTCATAGCGACTCCCAGCTCATTGTCAACCAAGTCCTTGGTGAATTCGAGGCCAAAGAAGAAAGGATGGCCTTATACAAGTCTCGTGTCCTCATCCTGCTCGCAAAATTGAAGACTTATGAAATAATTCATATTCCTCGCGAGAAGAGCCAACTTGCCGATTCCTTGGCAAAGCTCGCTCTGCACCAGAATCTGAGTTATCACATTCGATCCCCATCGAGCACCGTCAGAACCTGAGTATCGACCAAGCGACTCTTGAGCAAGTAATATCGGTACAATCATCTCCATGCTGGATGGATCACATCATCCTTTATCTCAGAGACGGATACCTACCAGAGGACAAGAAAGCTGCAAGACAAATTCGTCTTCGGGCTGCCAGGTATACCTTGCAAGACGGAATATTGTTGCGCAAGAGCTTTTCCTTGCCTTATTTAAGGTGTCTTCATCCAGAAGAAGCACTTCATGTTCTAGACGAAGTACACCAGGGGGCGTGTGGTAACCATCCCAGGGGGCGATCCCTAGCATATAAAGCGATGAGGCAAGGATATTATTGGCCCACTATGAAAGCAGATGCAATTGCATTCTCTAGAAAATGTGACAAGTGCCAGCTATATTCTCCTATACCTCGTGTATCTTCCGAGCGAATGACTCCAGTAGATAGTCCTTGGCCTTTCGCGCAATGGGGGGTCGATATTATCGGGCCCTTGCCTACTGGGAAAGGACAAAATAGATTCGTGATAGTGGGGGTTGATTACTTCACCAAATGGGCCGAGGCAGAACCATTAGCCACGATTACTGAGAAACAAACTACTAAGTTCATATGGAGAAATATCATATGCCGTTTCGGACTCCCTCACACTATAATTACCGACAACGGAACGCAGTTCGACAACGTAGCTTTCGATGAATTTTGTGAAAAATGGAAGATACGTAATCTTCGTACTTCTCCATATCATCCTCAGGCGAATGGGCAGGTCGAGGCAGTAAATAAGATCATCAAGCACCACTTAAAGACCAAGCTAGGTGAATGTAAAGGTGTGTGGCCAGAACTTCTGCCAGAAGTACTATGGGCATATAGAACCACGGCTTGTACATCAACAGGTGAAACCCCTTTCTCCTTAGCATTTGGTGTCGACGCAGTAGTACCAGTGGAAATTCAAGTGCCCTCATATCGGATCAAGCAGTATGAACCCGCGAGTAATCAGGAAGACCTTCGACTTCATCTCGATCTCTTGGAAGAACGAAGAAATGCCTCCCAAGTACGAGTGGCAGCATATCAACAACGTATTGCTCGTTATCGAAATGCTAAGATTCGACCTAGATCCTTCCAGCCCGGAGATTTGGTCTTGAGGCAAAAACTCGGAGTTCCTGCTTGTTCATTGGATCCAAATTGGGAAGGCCCGTATCGGGTCATTAGGATTGTGCGACCCGGTACTTACTACCTTGAAGACATGCAGGGAAAGCCCGTACGTCGCCCTTGGCACGTGGAGCATTTGCTACGATACTACCCCTAGATTCGATGTAGTTCATAACAACATTTTATGAATAAAGTGAAAGATATCTTTTGGTCGCTACTCCATTTACTTGGACCTGAATAGACCTGAAGAGGATGTATACAATCCCTTGGCCAATTGCCTACCTATGGTAGGGTTAAATTCACCTAGGGTGGTCGCATTTCCATCTCATGGATAAAAAACAACACTGCAGAAGAGCCTGTTTGTATTCTCGACCATCCTACTCTTGGTAAATTCGGAGTCTCAATCGATAGATCAGTCTATCTCCACGAGGGTATGGTCATCACGACCCATCGGATTGAGCACAACTCATTTCTCAATTGATAGATCAGTCTATCTCCACGAGGGTATGGTCATCACGACCCCCCCGGATTGAGCACAATTCATTTCTCAATCGATAGATCAGTCTATCTTCACGAGGGTATGGTCACTACGACCCCCAGGGTTGAACATAACTCATTGAAACGAGAAGGCATTCATTACATGAAGGGAAAGAAAGTAAACAAGAACGAGAACACTTCCAAAAATATCTTTTCATTAATGTCAAATGTTTACAGAATATCTGCTCGCGAGTACAGGAGAGGAAAACAAAAAAGGAAAATCAATCTCTTGGAGGAGGAGCCGTGCTCTCGACTTCAGGGCCCATTTCTGGAGCCCCTCCAGCCTGCGTGGCTTCAGTCACCTCGTTCTCAGCAGCAGCTTGCTCCTCTGCAGCTATGATGGTCGCGACTCGGCCAAATTCCCCCATATCAAAGGAGGGGGACATTCGTTGCACTACTCTTAGCGCAAAGTCGCGACCAGCATCATATGACTCATATCTTTCATCGTCATATAGCTGCGAATTCCGGAACTCGGAAATTGCCCGAGGCCCTTCCTCCGAGAGCATTTTCACCAAGGCGACTTTCTCCTCGTCCCAGTGGATCGAGTCGTCCTTTAGCTGTGCGAGGTCGGAACGCTCTTTCTCCAAGTTCTCGCTGACTTCTTTAAGCCGCGACTTGGTCTCCGCGAGCTGCTCCTCCAATGAGATCTTGTCTTCACGGAAGATCTCCCTCTCTCTCTCCGCCTTCTCCTTCAAATCGGCAAGCTTCGCGAACTTCGAGTCCAAAGCCTGATACCTCTCGGTCAAGACTTGGACTTTCTCTATGAGGATCTTAATCTCCTCATCTCTCTTAGAGATCACCGCCTTGCGGGACTTGAGGAGTTGAACCCTGCCTTGGATCGCCTTCTCCAAAGCGACCCTCTTCCCTTTGGCCTCATCGATCACGCGACGGGCTGCAACAATGTCATGCCTCGTCCGCAGGATGAGGTCTAAGCCCTGCAGGATTAATGAAAAACGTGAGATTAAGTGCCTCGGGAAGAAAAAATTAAGTTAAACAAAAATCTCCAAGGTCTTACCTGAACCATCCTCACCCCCGCCTCAAGGAAGAGGTTCTCGGGGCTTGGCTCGGGAAGAGAGCCGAAGGTTTGGGGGGAAATGTTGTCGAACAAAAATTTGCAAATCGGATGGAGGTGGCGAGGAACGGAAAATGTTCCACCTCCAGATGGCTGGGCGAGGACCAACCCAGCCGTGCTCGGGACAAGTGGGGCCACTGATTTACGAACAGGACCCTGCTCGCTAGCAGGGTCTAACTCGCGAACAGGAGCCATCTCCCGAGGTTCCACGTGCTCGCGAGTCATTTCAGCTGGGGGGCAGCTGGGCCCCGCCCCATCAGGGGAACTATCAGTAATGTTAATTACTGGTGGTCCAGCCGCGACCACCAGTGGAGGAACGATGGGCGCTGCTGTTGCCCCCACCGTGCTCGCGGGCAAGGTAGGTTGGTCGCCCCCTTTGCGGGTAGATGGTTGAGATGGTCCGGCAGATGTTTTCTTCTGCCTCTTGGAGTTCGTGCCCTTAAGTCGGGGCAGCAGACCCCTTTTCTCCCTGGCCTTCGTCATCTCAGCCTCCTCGTTTGGGATTAGTCCTACGATCGCCAGTCGCAAAGGAGATAGGCAAGCTTCGATGTGCCTGTCGTGAGCAGACAGCTTGTACACCTTCACGATCTTCTCGTGAATTCCTCCTTTCAGATTCGGCTTCGCCAAAGCTGGGATACCTGCGAGCACAAATCGGAGTTAGAAAACGAGCAGGCCTAAAAATTTGATCGTGGACAAAATGCACAACGTAAAACTGTGCCTACCTTCACAGAAAAGGCGGTTTACTCCTGGGCCCCTGGAGGAAGCAGACTCCCAATTCCCGGATGCGTAGAACCAGCGTTTCCTCCAGCTGGGATAATTCGATGAGGGCTTCCCCAACACGAAGTTATCCCGGTGCCAGTAACACAGATAGTACCAGCCTTCGCTGAAGGGCGCCTTCTTCAAGCGGATCATGCGGAGGAACTCATCAGCTGTAAGCTCCCCGTTCCCGGCCTGAGCCCAAAGGGCGAAGGAGCTTAGGACCACTCTCCATCCATTCACGATAAGTTGCCCAGGGGCAATCTTATAGCATCGAAATACATCCCGGACGAAGGGATGGAGGGGAAGGCGAACCCCCCAGAATGAGTTGGTACTCATAGAAGGCCACACACCCTGGGGGGGGGAGTCTGGCATCTCTCCATCTCCGGGTAACCGGAGAGCCACTGAGTCGGGGATTGAATATCTCTCCCGCAACTCCAGCAGCCGGTTCTCCGATAGAATGGAGGAATACCCGGCCGCTGTATACCGACCCGCCGGAACCCTTGCATTACTAGAAGCAGAGGATTCCGGGGTGGCATCTCCCAAGGGAACGGTAGTCTCCTCAGAATCACCAGCCATGGGGTATTTAAGAAGAAAAAGAAAGAAGAAATACCATGTACGAGAGGGAAGAAAGAACACCAAAAGAGACCGAGGAAGACACCAGGGAACTCCGGAGGAAGATGATTGAAAGACAAAGAAGAAAGTTCTGAAACTTCTGTGAAAATCAGAAGATATGGCGGACTCCGTATATTTATAGGCAATCATTCCGCCGTATATGGTAGCACGTGGCAGTCTCTTGTTCGGCACGGCACTCGAGCAGGCACGCCCATTAAATACTCGGACACGTGGTGAGCGTCTCTTCATTTTCTGACTGCAGAAAGGCTGGCGCTCATTAATTTCAGCCCAATCATGTACGGCTTCTCAGTAAAGGTAGTAGGCAGCTGCGCATGACAGCAAGCTAAGTCCTTCCCTTAAGAATTCTTGGCGGCAAGGACTTGGGGGGCATCTGTTATAGGCAAAATGATGGAGATCAACTTAGCTGCTAAGATTTTACGCGGACGTGTCACGCCCTGAAATTCGAAACCCGAGTACAATAACCCAAAGCCCGAGTTTCAGGGTGTGAATTTAAAATTCGAGCATAGATTCCATGAAATTCCATTCCACACATCGCATAACTAAAATAAATCCCAAGTACAACGCTTCTTTTCCACGAATATCTTATTACATTGAATCTTACAAGATAAAATAAATTAAATACAATTGGCGTTTGAGTAACACATGACCATCTGAATACTCTGCTCTGTCTACGTCGTTTCCTTCCTAAAAACCTGCAAGAACTGTGGTGATTTTGGTGAGCTAAAAGCCCAGTGAAGTCCTTTCCATCACAGGTAATATTCCAGTTAATAAGAGATAGGGTGCGAATCATCAACGGATAGGATTGTATGAAATATACGAGGATAATGTTATGATGGATACACTTTATGATTTATTATCAATAGAACATGATTATCATGATGTCATGTATGTCATGATACGTGTGAGAGCAATAAACGTCTAGGAACTCGCTGCCACTGAACATTAGGAACCTGTCGTAAATCAACCATGCTCACCTAACCGGTACAGCGAGGCGGCAAATCAACCATGCACGCCAGTGGGCAAATCAACCATGCACCACTGATCCAACCGAGCAAATCAACCATGCTCAATAAGTGAAACGACCAGAACTCGCTGCCACTGAACATTAGGAACCTGTCGAAAATCAACCATGCTCACCTAACCGGTACGGCGAGGCGGCAAATCAACCATGCACGCCAGGAGTCAAATCAACCATGCTCCTGTTCTGTCGTAGTGTATAAATGTATGTATGTCATGAGTTATGGAAGCACTCTTCAAGCATACAATGCATATCCAAAATTCAAGTCCAATCACGCCATGCATGTGTTTACTTTGTTAAAGTATTTCTTTCCCTAAGTTATTGTCAATAAGGAAGTGTGAGAAAGTCGTGATGTAAAGTTTCAGTGCCTGATGAATGTCTAGGGTTGACTCAAGGACGGTGTCTTATCTATGATTTAAACTCAAGTTAGGTTCATATAAAATTTTGGATGTATGTGACTAAAGAGAAAGAGAAACCAACTAAGAAGAATAACAGTTTAAAAAAAATGAAATTTAAGAATATAGACAAGAGATGAATCCCTTACCT
Source organism: Liriodendron chinense (assembly GCA_003013855.2). Lineage (NCBI taxonomy): Eukaryota > Viridiplantae > Streptophyta > Magnoliopsida > Magnoliales > Magnoliaceae > Liriodendron > Liriodendron chinense. Next base: position 5,410,583 of record ML058397.1, on the reverse strand, counting down.
AGAATTCATATTATGCGTAATAACAAAACACAACCCTAAAACTCTAGTTAAGGAAGAGATTGAGTGGTAGACCTTTACCTGAGATACTTTACGTGAAACACTAAAGAAAACTGGAAATTGAATGCAAAGGAAAGCAAATCTAGGAAAATGAAAATCAACTAGAAATTCTGTGATGAATCACTCACCGGATATGGAATACTTCAAGTCTAAGGGAAAGCAAATTCGAATTTGAGTCGGCTCGGTGAGTTGACTCGGCAGAAAATCATGATTTCTTCCCTTTCTTCTTCTTCTTTCTCCTTCCTTCTTTCTCCTTCCTTCTTCTTTCTTTCCTTTTCTTCCTTTCTTCTTCTTCCTTTCCTGGGATGCTACCCTAGTAACAACAGCAACATCAACAGCAGCAGTGTGGTGCGGAATTCCTTCCCACACAATACACACCCATACCCTCTCTCTCTAACGATTCTCTCTCTCTCTCTCTCTCTCTCTCTCTCTCTCTCTCTCTCTCTCTTTCTATCTATGGCGTTTTCTCAAGGAGGGGAAGAAACAGATGGATGGGCTTTATAGCTGAGCACGGCGGAAAACATGGTGGTATGTGTGATCGGTTTGGGTTTCCAATTTCAAGAGGGACTTGGGTTCTGCTATCTTGCAACCTATGCCACATGGGGATCGTTAAAAGGGTATGTGGGGTCCACACGACTCTAGTGTAGCCGATCTTGGATGTTCATGCAAGGCACGGACTTGGATCTTGACAAATCTTGGGTTTAAACGGTGGGTTGAAGAGGGTTTGTTGCTTGGTTGTTGGAAGAGAAACTCACGAGGATTGATTGTGCTAGGAAGACCAATCATATGGACGGTTTGGATTTTTGATGTGGGGTCCACAGATGGACGACGTGGAACATGCACAGCGGCAGCGCTGCTCGCTGTTGCAGCGAGTTTGAGAAGAAGACGGATTGTCTTCACATACGCGGTCAACACGTGTTTGACCGGACTCTACTTGCACACGTAGCGCACGTGGGTTCCACCTTGATGTATGTGACAAATCTACTCCGCTCATCAGGTAGGCCACGGAGTTTTAGGGTGTGACACAAAAAAATGAGGCAGAACCGAGTCTTGGGTGGGCCACTCTTCACAAAAACGTTGCACGTGAAAGCTTATCCCGTTCCCTGTTTCTTTTACATACCATGTTATAACATGAATAATGCCAAGTTTGCCCTTTTCTTTAGTTTTGAATTCAACCGTCCATAACGATCTCGTTTACCATCAATTTTAGGTGAAACTTCACCAAGGCCTGTCATTTTTCGCGTTCTTTCTACCGGTTAATTTTGGGCCTTGATCTCTTATAGATAACCAAGATGCTCTTTTAGTGGTTCATCACACTTCATGATCCAAAATGACATTTGTACACGTCCAATAGAAAATTTGACTGATAGCCTTTGTACTAATCCAATGATCTTTGAAATGATCGGTTCAATTTGTCATTTGGATGGCCCATTTGGTGGATACAATTTTGATGGATGGTCATATGAAAGGCTAATTAGATGTTTATGTTCTTAAACACAAGTATGAGTTATTGTACGGTCAGTTTCTTAAACTGATATTCCTAATATGGTCTTTGGGTGGCCTATTGGTGAGACATATACACCGTTAGACTTTACTGACTTGTCTACTCATGAAATTTCATCAGATCACAGTTTTGACGGTAGGTTAAGCATGTTAATGTATGATAAACAAGATGAACGGATCAGAATGTTAAATTGATTTGTGTATGAGCGGCTATGGAGATCAAGGGGTTTAGTTTACTATAATCGACTTGTTTAAAATTGAGGTGGACGGTTAGATATTCGTACCTAGTAATGATAGATCATTCTAACGGTCCATCTATTGACTTAACTAAGTACACTAAGTTTTTAAAGTCTTAAAAGTGTCAGAATACGTATAAAAGTGTGACGTGTGTGTATGCGTATGAACGACGCGGCCTAAAATTTAAATTCTAACGTGTGGACTATAACACTCGTGTACTTACTCGTGTACTAAATTTTTGGGGTATTACAGGACGCCCATCCGACTCTCGAGAACATTTGATCGAGAGTCGCAGATCGGGTAAATACGGAATGCCCATTCGACTCTCGAGATCGTATGCTCGAGAGTCGTAGATTGGATAAGTGCGGGGCACCCATTCGACTCGCGAGATCATATGCTCGAGAGTCGCAGGATGGATAAATACGGAAAACCTATTCGCAAGGCCTCGAGCTTCCATAGCCGATAGTCAGATAAAGCAAAGCAAAGATTCCCTTCTTGATCTGCGAGCAGACCTTCTCACAAGTCATTGAAAGGTGTTACATCTGAATGAGCGAGCACTTGGACTAGCGACCATCTTCCAACATGCGAACAGCTTTTTCTGTGGCGACACCCCTTAGCCTTCAGTACCAGCACCCGATTCCCGTCGAGCAGCTTGTCCAATCCCTCTGCGACACCAAGCAGGGCTACACCCAGTTCGGTGGTCTCCGCCCCTTCGGCGTCTCCTTCCTTTTCGCCGGCTATGACTCCAACTACGGCTTCCAGCTCTACATGAGCGATCAGCGCTACTACTACGCCTACCAGCAGCTCGTATAGGTCGATTTTGGGCTTATCTTCTCTTGTGGTTTCGAATATCAAGGGATTGCTATCAAGGAACGTGATTGCCGAAATAAGTCATTGGGTTAGATTTCGTTTCTAAGGATAAGGATCTTATCCCACGAAATCAGCGGGATCTCGGTATCGTACACGAAATCAGCGGGATCTCGATATCTTACGTAACAGATTGGATCGCTTCAGATCTATATAAAGGGATGACTCCATTAAGAGAAAGGTACACAATATTCAATCCCTAGTCTCGTTTTGCCTGGTTATCCTTCTTCTTGCTTTGCCTGACTTGAGCATCGGAGGGCTAACGGCTGGACACCAGCCACCCTTAGTTGCTTTCTGTCTTCTTACAGGTTCGGCGGAGGAAATCTCTGTTGGAGAGAAGGTGAACAACCGGATGAACCTGTTACAAAATCTGACGTTAACATTACCATTGAAACAGAATTTCTTCAATCATTAAGGGAGGATGAGGACCCTTCATCCGACTATCTCGATTTCCTAGAGGAATGTTTGGCCCAATCTTATGATCTTGATGATGAGATGATTAAGGAGTAGGACATTTTGTTAGACACGGTGTCGGTGCCCGAAGAACACATTTTCACTGATTTACACTCTTTACCATTGTTTGTGGAAGCACCGTACAATTCTGAAATTCTGGAAGAGACAACTTTAACCAATGAAAACTCGATAAATGTCTCTCCACCGTCATGGGTCCTTCAACCCATTGAAAATTCTGATTGGGAGGACCCATTTTTAATCAATCATAACCCAAATTAGAATTTGAGGAGATATATTTTTGCTGCTCTTATCTCTTCCTATCATGCATGTGGTGCACATAAATATTGGACTTCAATGAAGACAAGCACCCATGTCTACTGTCGAGCAGGACTTTGGATGGTCCTTATGAGAAATTTATTAAAATTCAATCCTGCTCAAATTTGATCATGTAGTCGATCGAACTAATCAGAGGTAGGTAGGTAGGTTAGGATTTATTTTTCTGAAATTAGGATTGAATAAGTCTCATCGAAACAATGGAAGATGCTAGATTGATCAACTTGCTACCTCAGGTATTCTCGTTCTCACTCTCATATTTTACCATTGCTCTCATGTTCATGCTCATTGCATATTTTTTTACATTGAGGACAATGCAAGATTTGGTTGGGGGGTGAGATGAGATCCTTCATCTAGCAGTTTGCAACATTTCGAGCTTCATATGTGCAAATTTTTTTGAATTTTCTAAAATTTCAAAACTCTTTTAGAAAACCTTATTTCCATGCATTCGAGATGATAGGAGTATAAGAAGAGGAGATACGAAGTGTGTGATGTTGTAAGTCTTGAATTTCTCCCAACATAATGGTTTTATATGTTAGTTCCCCTATTGTTGTGATTGATAGAAAATTTGAACACCTTTACACCAAGTTCACATTACACGATTTTCATGAGTTGAAAGGATTATGTGATTTGTGGATTAGCTAGACTTTGATTTAAGGTGTTGAGAAACCAAGCCGGGGTACTTTGTCCATCCTTGTCCATGGGAAAATAACGAAAGATATGGATTTCTAAAAATCCTATCTAATTTAAAAGAAAAAGGAAAAGGAATGATGAAATTGGGAATGATGGAAAAATGGTGGAAAATTTCAAAAAGGGCTACCTATTACCAACCAGGGGATGGTCTATCCGTAACCAAAGCCGGAAATGGGACGTAGTGTGAAAGCCGTCGGAAGGACGGTAAGACAAATTCCTGTCATAGGCTTGTTGTTACTCTGTGCACCTTGAGATCTATAGTTTAGTTGATCTATGAAGAAGATAATCCCAAAAACTCATGAGATGAACTTTCACTATGCACACTAGGTTGAAGTTGTTCGAGTTCTTCTATTTATCAATCAATCAGTGGGAATTTCATGTAGACACTTATTATGCTTTGAGAGTTTAAGGTTTCAACTTTTATCACCTAATTTCTCCAAATTTTATACTTGTATGTCTTGGAGTGGATAGAAACATGGTTTCTGAAGGAGAGTTAGTTTTGGAGGTTTGAACTTATTCACGCATGTTTTGCTCGGGACTAGCAAAAAGCTGGTTGGAGGGTGTGTTGAGCCTCCAATTTATACATTTGCCGACCCATTACATCACATTATAAGCATGATTTGCATGTTTAAAGACTAATCTAATACATGTTTTTGTGATTGTAGGAATGAGAGGGAGATGTCACCAATTCATGGTTAAAAGAGTCACTTTGTATGCATTGAGGATCAATAGAACAAGTGCCAAAAGGTGGAAGAAAGAAGCAAGAAAGAAAGAGAAGAGAAAAAGAAGAGAATCTGAAAATTTTGCCTTAGACCTGTCTGTAGATCGGTCGCCAGACCGGTCGCAAGACAGGTCTACAGTGTAATTTTTTGACTATTTCTTCTTCTTAGACCGATCGCTAGATCGGTCGCCAGACAGGTCAAGGGTAGTCCAGAAACACAAAACTCACTAGACTATTTTTATGGTTTTGAGACCGGTCGTGCGACTGGTCGTTCATGAGCTTTGACCGGTCGTGCGACCGGTCGGCCATGCAATTTTACACTTCCAGATTTCAGGCAGCAAGCTATTCCCATTTTTAGATTTTCAGAATAGTTTTCTGAAGCCATCTTGATGATATTTGGAAATCCAACACATCCATGTCGAAGAGGAGCTCGACGACGAAATAACCCAAGTGGTTTCGTGTCGATCGGAGCTACGGATTGACCGTGGTGGCCAAAACAATACGAACTGTCCAGAAAGTTCCAGATTTCGCTGTTCAACTCTTGGCCGGTCCAGGTGACCCATCATTGATGATATGAAGAATCTACTTTGACCATCTTCTAGACCACATTCATATATGAATAACCACAAAGTTTCAGATCAAAAGGGTGTGTGGTTTGATCGTACCGGTTGAAGAAAGATGGACCATCCAGAAAGATCCAACTGCGCAGAGTTTATAAAAGCCCTAAGTGTTCTAATTTTCGGACCATATTATGGGATTGTTTTGGACAATCTAATCCATCTATCATGTAGAGGATGAAGTTTTGTACCAATTTTCAAAATTTGGGATCAATCCGACATCTGTACACTCCGGAGCGTTCAAAGCAAGATGACTGGTTCTGAAGGTACCCGAAGTGCGTGATTTTGAGAGGCGGTCGGTGATATGATTGGTGGGCCCATTCAGAGGATAACATTGGAAATCTAAATCATCTATGAGGAAGATCACATTACAAGGAAGCAACAAATCAAATTTGAAGGCAATCCGACCATTGGTTAAGCCGTACCAAGCGAAACAAATTCTGCTATGTTGCTGTACTATTGCTGCACTATAAAAGGAGGTGCTCTCTTCTATTCCAAAGCAAGCAAGGACGTGGGAAGCAAGGAGTTCAAGTCCCAGGAGGCTACCTAGCCTCCTACAGCTAGTTTTTCTTCCTTTTCTTAGTTCTAGTTCTAGTTTTTAATATGCTTTTCCTTAGCTAACCTCTTAGCTAGAGCTAGAGGTGAAATTTGTAATTGGTTCCAATGCTTTAATTCTTTTATTTCAAGTACCATTTTCTTAATTTTGGATTTTGAAGTTCTAGTTTGAATAAAGTTTGGTTTTTTAGAAGTTTTGTGAGAGTTTGTGTGCTCCGGACATGAGTTCCTTGCAATTATCTGAGATTACCATGATTGGGTTGTTTGAATTCGAATTGTAGTAACCCTTGAGCATGCCATAGTCCATAGGCATGGCTGTTACTCCGAAGGCTACAAGTTCAAGTTCTATGTGCTTCATTAGAACTAGAAATCTGATTTCCAGATTTAAGTGGGACTGTTTGTGCTTGAATGCTATATCTTCCAATTAGATGAGAGATAGGACTTTGATTCTAATTGTGTTGTACTTGGATGAATGGATTGGCATTGGACTACTACAAGTGGATCCTTGATGCTCTAGTTCTTCTTATTTTCAGATATTCCTATTTCATGTGAAAAACTACTTCCTTAAACTTCTTAGATTATAGTTATTAGAGTACTTGGAATTGTTTACCTCTTTCCCTGTGGATGGACCTCGGTCTTACCGAGATTTATTACTACATCTCAGCCTTACAATTGAGGCGAGCGAACACCGACTGGTCTTGACCGGTCGGACCCAGTTTCTGCATTGTTTCTTCTTTCTTTTCTTCTCTCCTTCCTCTCTCTTTGCTTTCTTCTTTCTTTGGCCCACCTTGGGTCTTCATCCAAGGCTCTTAAATGTCTCTTCTTGGTCTCCAATTAGATGAAGTCTGCTCTCATTCCTACAATCACAAAACCTGCATTAGATGGGCCTTTTAAACATGCAAACCATGCATATAATGTGATATAATGGGCCATATCATGTATAAATTGGAGGTTCAACACACCCCCCAACCAACTTTTTGCTAGTCCCAAGCAAAACATGCGTGAAACAATTTCAAACCTCCAAACCAACTCTCCTTCAGAAGCCATTTTTCTATCCATTCCAAGACATACAAGTATAAAATTTGGAAAAATTAGGTGATAGAAGTTGAAACCTTAAACTCCCAAAGCATAATAAGTGTCTACATGAAATTCCCGCTGATTGATTGATAAATAGAAGAACTTGAACAACTTCAACCTAGTGTGTGCATAGTGAAAGTTCATCTCATGAGTTTCTGGGATTATCTTCTTCATAGATCAACTAAACTATAGATCTCAAGGTGTATAGAGCAACAACAAGCCTATGACAGGAATTTGCCTTACCGTCCTTCCGATGGCTTTCACACTACATCCCATTTCCGGCTTTGGTTACGGATAGACCATCCCCCGATTGGTAATTGGTAGCCCTTTTCGGAAATTTCCACCATTTTTCCATCATTTCCAATTTCATCCTTCCTTTTCCTTTTTTTTTTTTTTTAAATTAGATAGGATTTTTAGAAATCCATATCTTTGTTATTTTCCCATGGACAAGGATGGAAAAATTACCCCGGCTTGGTTTCTCAACACCTTAAATCAAAGTCTAGCTAATCCACAAATCACATAATCCTTTCAACCCATGAAAATCATGTAATGTGAACTAGTTGTAAAAGTGTTCAAATTTTCTATCAATCACATAAATAGGGGAATTCACATATAAAACCATTATATTAAGAGAAGTTTAAAGCTTACAACATCACTCACTTCGTATCTCCTCTTCTTATATTCGTATCATCCCAAATGCATAGAAACAAAGTTTTCCAAAAGAGTTTTGAATTTTTAGAAAATTTGAAAAAATTTGCACATATGATGCTCGAAATATTGCAAACTGCTAGATGAGGAATCTCATCTCACCCCCAACCAAAATCTTACATTATCCTCAATGTAACAAGATATACAATAAGCATGACATGAGAGTAATGAAATAAAACAAAGGAGAGTGAGAACGAGAATACCTGAGGTAGGAAGTTGATCAATGCTAGCATCTTCCATTGTCTCGATGAGACTTATTCAATCCTAATTTCAGAAAAATAAATCCTAACCTACCTACCTACCTTTGATTAGTCCGATCGACTTCATGATCAAATTTGAGTAGGATCTTCATGAATTTCAATAAATTTCTCATGAGGACCATCCAAAGTCCTGCTCGACAGTAAACATGTGTGCTTCTTATCATTGAAGTCCAATCGTATTGTGCACCACATGCATAAAAGGAAGAGATAAGAGCAGTAAAAAGATATCTCCTCAAATTCTGATATGGGTTATGATCGATAAAGAACGGGTCCTCCCAATCAGAATTTTCAATGGGCTGAAGGACCCATGATGGTGGAGAGACATTCATCGTGTATTCTTCAGTTAAAGTTGTCTCCTCCACAATTTCAGAATTATGTAGTGCTTCCACAAACAATGGTAAAGAATGTAAATCAGTGGAATTGTGTTCTTCAGGCACCGACACCATGTCTAACAAAATGTCCAATTCCTTAATCATCTCATCATCAAGATCATAAGATTGGGCCAAGCACTCCTCTAGGGAATTGAGATAGTCGGATGAAGGATCATGATCTTGCTTGAGTGAGTGCAAAAATTCAATTTCGATGGTGAGGGACTCGCCCTCCATAGAGTGGAATTCTTCCAAACTAGGTTCTCCATAACTAGTATGAGGCACCAAGTCGGAAGTATGCAAGGCTTTAACAATCTCTTGAATAATGGGTTCGTTTGAATTTTCAAAGTGAGCCAAGCATTCATCCAAAGAATCTGAATTTTCACTCATGGGAGTCTCATTCTCCACATTAAAATTAAGCATGTCAAGTTGGTGGAGTGACTCAAAAATATCAACCTCGGCCATCTCTCTAGCATGCATATCCTCTAGAGACTCATAATCATTATGCCCTTGGGAAAAAGAAACCATAGGTTCATAACCATTCATCAAACCCTCATTGTAGGCAACCCCACTACCGCTTTCAAATTTTATGGATTCCTCGGGTTCGTCAACCGTTATTGAAATCTCTTCATCATTAAGTTCAAAGTATCCAAAAGAGATAGTGGACTCATCATAATTGATGATGACATTGGGATCATCGAAATCAATCTCCTCTAAAAGTCTATTCATTAAATCCGAAGAAGGTGAGACTTGGGTAGCCCCATCCTCCTCATTAAAGGGGATTGATTTGATGCCCCCAATTTCGGGCTCAACGTCTTCACAAGATGGCGAGTAAGCTTGATTTGATTGTTCATCTACATACTCATTCCATATATCCTCAAGTATTTATGTATCCTTATCATCAAAAGAGGAAGACGTTTTAGGGTGATTGTTAATAACCATGGTTGGTTCCTCCCTTGAACAAGGAGAATGGTGGTTTTCCCAATTAAGACCGTATGCATTGTAGGATGAAAAGTTATATGATGGTTGATAGGCATATCCATACAAGTAATCACGCATTGTCTTAACCGGTTGGCTACTATTCACCTGTTCCTTTTGTTGTTGCACACCTCCTACCATAACCTGTGGAACACTCATGTAATTTTCAATCCGGTAATCACGTAATGTTTTTCCCGGATGATTATCCAATTTTGCTTCGTTCCGGTATTCCCCCATCGTCTTACGTTGTGTCTCAATATGTGTATTATTTTCATTAATGTAATCACGCATCGTCTTACGTGGGGGGGGGGGGGGGGGGGGGGGGGGGGGTAGTGGAGGTTCTTTGAATCTCAGAAAAATACTCGTGCTTGGAGGGATCCCGATCACAATGAGTTTGGGTCCCCCAATCAGACGTCTCATCCTCCAAAAGATGCTTATATGCACCATTCGTCCAATCATACATGATAAAATTTTAAGAAATTGAAAACTACCCTAATCTAGAAAAAAGAACAAAAAGAAGGGAGATGGGGAGACGTTACCCAATAGAGTGAGATCTATGTCAGCAACAATGCCCTACAAAATCAAACAAAAAATTATTAGTAATCTAGAAGAAAAGAAAATTCAGAAAATCTACTTCTATAAAAACTAAAAATCCTAACTAAAACTACTCTATAGCTACTAGAACAATTAGAACCGTTTAACCTTTTCCCCGGCAGCGGCGCAAAAAACTTATTCGCTCGCCTCAAGTGTAAGGCTGCGATGTAGTAATAAATCTCTGTAAGACCGAGGTCGATCCACTAGGAAAGAGGTAAACAATTCCAAATACTCTAATAACTAGAATTTAAGAAGTTTAAGAAAGTAGTTTTTCCCATGAAATAGGAAAATCTGAAAATAAGAAGAACTAGAGCATCAAGGATCCACTTGTAGTAGTCCAATGCCAATCCATTCATCCAAGTACAACACAATCAGAATCAAAGTCCTATCTCTCATCTAATTGGAAGATATAGCATTCAAGCACAAACAATCCCACTTAAATCTGGAAATCAGATTTCTAGTTCTAATGAAGCACATAGAACTTGAACTTGTAGCCTTCGGAGTAACAGCCATGCCTATGACTATGGCGTGCTCAAGGGTTACTACAATTCGAATTCAAACAACCCAATCATGGTAATCTCAGAGAATTGCAAGGAACTCATGTCCGGAGCACACAAACTCTCACAAAACTTCTAAAAAAACAAACTTTATTCAAACTAGAACTTCAAAATCCAAAATTAAGAAAAGGGTACTTGAAATAAAAGAATTAAAGTATTGGAACCAACTACAAATTTCACCTCTAGCTCTAGCTAAGAGGTTAGCTAAGGAAAAGCATATTAAAACTAGAACTAGAACTAAGGAAAGGAAGAAAAACTAGCTGTAGGAGGCTAGGTAGCCTCCTAGGACTTGAACTCCTTACTTCCCACGTCCTTGCTTGATTTGAAATAGAAGAGAGCACCTCCTTTTATAGTGCAGCAATAGTACAACAACATAGCAGAATTTGTTTCGCTTGGTACGGCTTAACCAATGGTCGGATTGCCTTCAAATTTGATTTGTAGCTTCCTTGTAATGTGATCTTCCTCATAAATGATTTATATTTCCAAGATTATCTTCTAAATGGGCCCACAAATCAGATCACCGACCGCCTCTCAAAATCGCGCACTTTGGGTACCTTCAGAACCAGTCATCTTGCTTTCAACGCTCCGGAGTGTACAGATGTCGGATTGATCCCAAATTTTGGACATTGGTAGAACACTTCCTCCTCTACATGATAGATGGATTAGATTGTCCAAAATAATCCCAGAATGTGATCCGAAAATTAGAACACTTAAGGCTATTATAAACTCTGCGCAGTTGGATCTTTCTGGATGGTCCATCTTTCTTCAACCGGTACGATCAAACCACACATCCTTTTGATCTGAAACTTTGTGGTTATTCATATATGTATGTGGTCTAGAAGATGGAAAAAGTAGATTCTTCATATCATCAATGATGGGTCACCTGGACCGGCCCAGAGTGGAACAGCGAAATCTGGAACTTTCTGGACAGTTCGTATTGTTTTGGCCACCACGATGAATCCGTAGCTCCGATTGACACGAAACCACTTGGGTTAGTTCGAAGTCGAGCTCCTCTTCGACATGGACATGTTGGATTTCCAAATATCATCAAGATGGGCCCAGAAAACTGGACCGAAAAACCAAAAACGGGAATAGCTTGCTGCCTGAAATCTGGAAGACCGAAATTACATGGCCGACCGGTCAAGACCGGTCGGACAGGGCTGGCCGACCGGTCTTGACCGGTCTAGACCTGTCTGGCAGGTGTCCAGGGAGTGCAGCCGACCGGTCTAGACCGGTCTTGATCGGTCGGACCCAGTTTCTGCATTGTTTCTTCTTTCTTTTCTTCTCTCCTTCCTCTCTCTTTGCTTTCTTCTTTCTTTGGCCTACCTTGGGTCTTCGTCCAAGGCTCCTAAATGTCTCTTCTTGGTCTCCAATTAGATGAAGTCTGCTCTCATTCCTACAATCACAAAACCTACATTAGATGGGCCTTTTAAACATGCAAACCATGCATATAATGTGATGTAATGGGCCATATCATGTATAAATTGGAGGTTCAACACTAATCTCTTAGCTAGATTTAAGAGGTGAACCTTATAGTTTTCTTAGATCGTTTAATTGGTTTTATTAGTTTCAAGTTGGATTTCTATTGAAGAATAATGATTTGAAGCTTAAATAAAGTTCTAAGTAGTTTTTCTTAATCTTATGATGGCTCATGGATGTTTAGAAGAATTGCTTGAGTTCTTAATTGTTTTGAGCTAGTCTAGACCTGTATGATCCGAGGAATTGGAATACGCTCTAGATCTACGATCTTCATGTGGGAGCTTCATACCAAAAGTCTACTTTTCTGGAAATTCTGAAGTATGTGAGACTGTGTATGTGATTTGGATCAAGTTCAAATCATGATCTAGTTTTGTCATGTGACAGGATTTAATGATGGTTATGATTGTGATCTTAACCTATTGGAATTGGGACTGACCTATGCAATTGAGTATGCTCATCCTAGCTTGCATTGAGTGAATCATATACATGAATCATACATATGTCAAGTTGATTGTTTTAACCACTCTATCATCCGGCTAGATAGGACTTAATTTTGACTCTTGTTGAGTATTGAGAAACCACAGCGAATTATGCATCTAAGGAGAGCTATAAGTGGATCCTTGATGCTCTAGTTGTCTTTCTATGATCAGATTTTCTATTTTATGTTCAAAACTAATTTCACAAACCTCTTTGATTCTAGTTATTAGTATAGTTGGAATTGTTTACCACCTTCCCTGTGGATCGACCTCAGTCTTACCGAGATTATTACTACATCGTAACCCTACACTTAGGGACGCGAACAACTGACCGACTGACAGGTCAGCCTTTGTATTGAAACCTCTAGAGAATTATCTAAACAATTGTGCAAGCTCCGACCTACCGGCCAGCGTCCTGATTGCGTAAGGAGACTTCTAATTCTGGAAAATTCCAATTCGGTGGCGAATTTCTTCAATAAAAGGCCACCTCTAATCTCTTCCTCAGGCATCTAACAACGTGGGGAGCAAAGGATTTAAGACTTAGGAGGGTTCCTAGCCTCCTACAACTAATTTTCTTCTTCTTCTAGTTCTAGTTCTAGTTTGTTTTTATGCTTTTCATTACTTAACCTCTTATTTAGAGCTAAGAGGTGAAGCTCATAGTTTTCTTAGATAGTTTAATTCATTTTTAAGGTTTCAAGTTTGAATTTAATATTGAACAATGGTTTGCTTAAGTTTGAATGAAGTTTTAAGTTAGTTTTTCTTAATCTTATGATGACTCATGGATGTTTGGAAGAATTATGCTTAACTACTTAGTTGTTTTGCAAGATCTAGACCTGTACGCTCCGAGGAATCGGATTCAATACGCTCTAGAGCTTGTATCTTCATATGGAAACTTCAAACCAAAGTTCTATCTTTCCTAGAAAATCTGAATTATGTGTTGAAAGTTGATGTGATTTGAATCAAGTTCAAGTTATGATCTTAGTTGAATCTAGTGACAGGGTTTGATGAATATCATAGTTGTGATCTTAATCTATTGGAACTAGGATTGGCCTATGCAATCGAGTGTGCCAAGTCCTAACTTGAATTGAGAAAATCATGTTGATGAACAATACATGTGTTGGATTGTTTTAATAATATAACCGCTCTATGTTCTGGTTAGATAGGATTTGATTTTGATTCTAGTTGAGTAATTAAGAAACCTATATGAATTATACATCAAGGAGAGCTATAAGTGGATCCTTGATGCTCTAGTTATTCTTTTATTATCAGATTTTTCCTGTTTTATGTTTAATCCTTAAAGACTGTTTTCCTGAACTTCTTAGATTCTAGTTATTAGAATACTTTGAAGTATTTACCTCCTTCCTTGTGGATCGACCTTGGTCTTATCGAGATTATTACTACATCGCAGCCTTACACTTGAGGCGAGCAAACATACGGCCTAGGGCACAGTCTGTTAGCTCATTGAACAGCTCAGCCAGGACAAGAGTAATAATCCCCTGCCGACGAACAACTCGGCTCATCACCTCGAAGAGCAGAGGAGTTCGAGATCGGCGTTATCTCGAGAATAACACCTTAACTACCAGACAGAACATCAGTGCATTCCGAGAAAGTATGGACCCCACCGTACTCCGATGGCCTGAAAAAAGATCGTATAGCGAATCTAAAGAATAAACCGCATCATCTTGGCCATATAATGTAGGCCGAAGAAGATACAGAATCCCAAACCAGTTCTGTGGAGTGATATTCTTTGGCAAAGTCTTCGACGAGAAATACTGTGTATAATCCCAGGAAAGACCTGTCAAGCACACAAGCTCCTCCAAAGAGGGTCCCATCTCCATATCATTGAACGCAAACAAGTTCGACGACGGGACCCAGTCAATCAGTGCGGCACCAGCATCCTCCAATCAATGTCAACTCTGGCCATATGGATTAGACTGCTAAAGCCGTAGGACTCTAGCTCCCGAATCTCGTAAACTGATAATCTGTCAAGCCATGCAAGCAGTCGTGGCAAACAAGAAGGACGAGGAAGCAACTGACAAGTCCTCACAGGGATCCCCTTCAAAACAAAAGGCTTGGAAATCGCTGGCAGCTCCTAAAGAATTGGAAGATCAACGGGCGAAGGAGAAGGAAAGGCTGGAACCTCTGTGTCATCATCGATCGTCCCGGAAACATCTCTAGTAGCAGCTATGTCTGATATAGTCGTATCACTGTCTAAAACTGCCACGACCTCAATAGTGTGAGAAGACTCGCCCACCTTGTGAACAGAGTGCGCAAAGGACCGATGATCAGGAAAGGTCAGAAATCTCCATCAAAAAGGTTGTCTGCAAAGATCACACCACACATCATGGCATCCTGAATGATCTGAGTGCTAAAGAGTGCATCTGAACCGTCAAGAAAGGCCCTGATGGTCTCAATCGAAGAATCAACGGTCAGATCTAAACCTGCAATCCTCTCCATCATGAAGTCAGCAATCCAATTATCACTCTGTCCAATCAAAGGAATCATTAGGACATCCACATTGTCCATCATTAAGGGGACATTGTTCACTCCCCAAGTGTAGGGTTGCGAAGTAGTAATAATTCGGAAAGACTGAGTATCATTCCCACAAAGATTGATATATGGGTATTCTTAGAATTTGTCTAAAATAACTAATAATTAAGATCCTATTAAAAACTAAAGCTGGAAAATAATGATTTGGTTTAAACAGTGAATGTGTAAGGTAATATCAATCTAAAAAGGCACTAGAGCGCCAAGGATCCACTTTCGATAAGTTTCAATGCATCAACACAACTAGATCTCACATAACTCAATCGGAATCGAATTCATATCTCCATTTGATCGGAATATAGAGCGGTTCAATCAACAATTATCTAAAACAGTTGATCATTCATTGATTCGATTCCTACAACAATGCTCAGGCCTTGGGCACACTCAATTGTGTAGGCCAAGCCTCTTTCCAATTTAGTTGAGATTCACAACCATAGCTTTCATCAAATCCTGTCACTAGACTTGATTATAATCAATGATTATAACTCTAATTAAATCAAAATCAATCAGCAAACAACTAATTCAGATTATAACAAAAGATAAGAACTTTAGTTGAATGATTTCCCACATGAAGATCAAGCCATTGTACACAAGGCAATCAAAGGGTCTACCATGCCCGGAGTCGATGATAGATCAATGAACTACACAAGCATAACCAATGCTCAGAGGATAAGCTACTAAGTTTAGAATCACTAAGAATCACATGAGCCCGGAGTCATCAAGAGATCAAAGCAAAAAACCAAACTGGTACTTGATTCAAACTCATATTGAACTAAATTCTTCAATTAAAACATAAAAAGGAAACCTAGGTTGCATCAATCCATTAAAAAAAATCAAAAGCTTCACCTCTTAGCCCTAACTAAGAGGTTTTAGTTCATCTCTAACATCCTTGAACTAAAAGCCTTAAAAACATAAAAAAAAAAACTACTAAAACTGGAAGAAAAACTATGAAAACTTGAAGTAGAATTCGTCTCCTAAGCTTCCTTGATGATCCCCACGTCCTAACATGCCCTGGTATGAAGAGGAGAAGTCCATTTTATAGATTGGCGTGGAAGATTCCAGATTGCACAAAGAATTACGCAATTGCGCAGAGAAAATCGGAGCTTCACGCACAAGCTCTGTTACGCTGACGACCGGTTGCACGACCGGTCTAAGCTCATGAATCGGTCTCAAAACCTCAAAAACAGTCCAGTGAGTTTTGTGTTTCTGGACTCATCTCGACCTGTCTGGCGACCGGTCTAAGAGGAGAAAAACAGTCAAAAAATACACTGTAGGCCTGTTTGTCGACTTGTCTGGCGACCGGTTTACAGACAGGTCTAAGAATAAAATTTCATATTTTCTTCCTTATCTCCTCTTTCTTTCTTGCTTCTTTCTTCCACCTTTTGGCACTTGTTCTATTGATCTTCAATGCATACAAAGTGACTCTTTTAACTATGACTTAGTGAAATCTCCCTCTCATTCCTACAATCACAAATCCATGCATTAGATTAGTCTTTAAATCATGAAAACCATGCATAATGAGTGACGAATTGGGGTTAGAATATGCACAATTAAGAGCTCAACAGACATCATCAATGATCACATCAAGTCCGCCCAAGCAAGAGTACCGCCCATCTCAGCCATCATCAACTGCATCTAACCGTCGAAGGTATCATCTGAACCATCCATATCTTCTAGATATGAGATCAGCCCGTCAATGTCCATCATGGCATCATCCTCACCATCGATCACATCATCCATAAGGCCCACACTCAAGGGATGCATGGCCTCACCTATGGCCCATCTCTCCATCTCATCCATACCATCCAATCCTCTTATAGTCAATGCCCCATTCAAATAAGAATTTTCAGCAATCCCACCATTAATGGGGGCATTCAAAGCGTCCCCAACCACCACCCTCAATTCACCATCAATAGTTGCATTCAAGGCCCTATCTACACCATCAATCAAGAGCATCCCACCTTCATTAAAGCCCCCACCATTTTCTGAAGTATGGGGCCCACTGCGATAAGCCATTATCACACCCAAGCCATCATTAATGGCTACCCAAGAGAGGACAAGAAAAGAATAAGATAAAAAGAGAAGGAAAGATGAAACAAGAGGAAGATTCATGGCTGGAATCGAACCTCGAAGTAAAAGGAATGTGGGGACAGGGACAGGAAATAGGGAAGAATGTCCAAACCAGAGCCAATCTAGACTGCACAAGAGGTGAGGTCTGGGCAGCCCCTTGGGGGCCGCCCATACGGACGGTCTTCTTATCTCCGCGGGATTGGCCCTGCAGCCCATGGTCGGTGAGACTGTTAGTCCACGTCAGCAACTGGCCCCTTGGGGGTCGCCCAAAGCTCCGATCAACTCCGAATTTTAACAAAATCTTATCTGAAGCACTTGAAAGGTGCCCCACCTGTCCAATCATGAAGAACTACAGCCGAACTGGGTCTGATCAAGGCAAAGAGAAGAAAAATTAATCAAGAGAGGTCCACAAGCAATCTAAGCCATCCAAAGGCTAGATTATCATGATCTAAACCATGGAAGAGCTTATATGAGTCACCAAATAGCAAGATTGAGAGTTTGATCATCAAGAAAGAAGGTCAGAGTCTAGGATCCGATCATCAAGTGGTCCCACACGGCCAAATCAAACAATCTGAACCGTTCAAGTCATAATCGACACAATTGAGAACCCTTTTTAAGTCCATAAAGCATCAGAGAATGGATAAAAAAATCAAGCATCAACAACCATCCAAGCATCCAAGCATCATCAAAATCTTGAGGAAAAACAGAAGTTGCATTTCCTTAAAAAAGATTGATATAAAAGAAAAGCAGAGCAAGAAGGCCTTAAACATCAATAGGTCATACATCAGCAGACTGGATACATGTCTCAAAGAAGCAAGCTATAGATCACCAACATAATCATCGTCGTCTCTCATCTCCTCTTGCTCCCGACGATGAAGGTCCATCAGAGGAGCTATCACCAACCCTCCATCATATCTATGTCAGCCCCTTGGAACATACAACAAAGGAAGAAGCAGTCCCTGTCCATACAGCATATACCACTCATCATAATCATGATTTGGGATTGTGAAGCGAAATCCTAGCTGACCCTCAAGAGCATCAGCCATAGGCATCAACTGGGATCTTAACTGCCTGAGGTGGTGCAGAAGAAGGAACCTCGGCAACACCAGTGATCTATCGAAGCAACCTCTCTCCCAAGTACCACTGAAATGACTCGGCATTGGAAAGCATGATCTGAAGACATGAGGCCTCGTACACCTCCATGCGCTGAGGAGTATAATAGAGAGGAAAGCACAAGTATGGCATCCGGGCAAACTAAAAAAAGAAGAATCATCTCACAGTTAGCTTCGGAAGAGTGCATGAGGATGAGGAGAAAAAGATACTTACATCCTCTACAGTCAATCCATCTATATCAGCACGCCAATTGTCCCGTGACACTCGGGGATTCGGTCGGTGGTTCTGCTGACGCCAGTGCATGAAATGATACAAAGAGGGCTCGACGTCATCCCGTATTTTCGGGGATAGGTGAGAGAAGTGATCATAAAAGCAGTTATGGGCAAGGGAAAGCGTAAAGATTAGATGGAGAGAACATAGAATTTACGAGAAGAAAGGTAAGGAGTATACCTCCACTACAGGTTAGAAGCCCGTGAAAGACCTGCTAGCCCTAGAAGTCTTGTCCAAGCCCTGGTAGATGCGAGTCAGAATGGCCCCATTCCAATTGTATGAATGATGAATGTCCTTGGTCAAGCGAAGAAATCTAGAATCGATCCTTTCATTCGCATGGCAGAAAAGGAACGAACCGAAGTTGTAGGTGATCATTGCCCATGCTTTCTGGACGGCTTCCAGCTCGGTGGTAGGTACACCAGCAGTGAAAGTGTTATGAAACCGTCTCAGTTTCACTTGACTACTTTGGAATTCTCTCTCAGGAGGGATGGCTCCCACAAGTAGCATCCAGTCATTAGGAGTAACTGAAGCAAGAGAATCTGCGTGTGGTACAACCGCCCCATGGAAGGGAAACCCTATTTGCATATAAATGTTTAGAGGATTTATCTCCCATTTGCCACAAGGAAGTTGAAAGGTGTGGGTTTCATCTCTCCACCTCTCACAAAGGGCTGTGAGTACCATACGATTGGCATTGTTTTTATGGAAGCGCAGCGCGAGAAGACCCACAAATGGAGTGTTAGCAAGAACATGTTCAAGCATCGGCTATGGCTGCTCCACCCAAGTGTCCCAAAGGTCTCGGGTCCCCTGACCTTTTATTTTTAAGGAGGGTTTGATGCTCCTTTGCTAGGGAGCACATATGATCTCTGCGACGAACAATGAAGGCAGGATCATCTTCATTAACTATTTTATGACCCCTTATGCCATCCTCCATCAAATCCTATAGGCTCGACAAGGTAAGCCTCCTATTCTTTACCCATTAAAATCCAAATCTTTATCCAGGAGGCCCATGGATTTGGACTTACATGATTCAAATGCAAACATACTAAATCCAATGTCTAACTTCATGTGTCGCCTAGGATACGTGTTGGGCCCATTGAAAAACAAGTAAGGCTACCTTAAAGAGGGTTGCATGTCATGGCCTAGATGAGGAAAATACACAATCTAAGAACACATTTTGGACACCAAGTGCACTTAAGTGCCATTGTTATAGACAAAATAATGGAGATCAGTTCAGCTATTAAAGATTGTACACGGGCGCCCATTCTACCCGCGAGATCATCTGATCGAGAGTCGCAGATCGGGAAGGTACGAAAGTACCCATCAGACTCTTGAGATCATCTGATCGAGAGTCGCTGATTGGGTAAGTGTAGGGTGCCCATTCGACTCTTGAGATCACAAGCTCGAGAGTCGTAGGATGGATAAATACGGAGCACCTATTCGCAAGGCTTCGAGCTCCCTTAGTCGATGGTCAGATAAAGCGAAGCAAAGATTCCTTTCCTGAATAGCGAGCAGACCTTCTCACAAGTCGTTGAAAGGAGTTACGTCAAAATGAGAGAGCACTTGGACTCGCAACCAGGTTCCAACATGCGAACAGCTTTTCTACGGTTACACCTCTTAACCTTCAGTACCAGCACCTGATTCCCGTCGAGCAGCTTGTTCAATCCCTCTGTGATGCCAGGCAGAGCTACACCCAGCTTGGTGGTTTCCGTCTTGTCGGCGTCTCCTTCCTTTTCGCTGGCTATGACTCCAACTACGGTTTCCAGCTCTACATGAGTGATCGGCGCTATTTCTACGCCTACCGGCAGCCCATATAGGTCGATTTTTAGGCTTATCCTCTAGTGGTTCCGGATCTCAAGGGATTGCCATCGAGGAACGTGATTGCTGAAATAAGTCATTGGGTTGGATCTCGTCTCTAAAGATGAGGATCTTATCCCACGAAATCAGCAAGATCTCCTATCGTACACGAGATCAGCGGGATCTTGATATCTTACGTAACAGATTGAATCACTTCAGATCTATATAAAGGAACGACTCCATTAAGAAAAGGTACACACAATATCAGATCTCTGTCCCGTTTTGCTTGGCTACTCTTCTTCTTTTGGTCTGACTTAAGCATCGGAGGGCTAACGGCTGGACCCCAGCCACCCTTAGTTGCTGTCTGCCTTCTTTCAGGTTTGGCGGAGGGAAATCTCTGGTGAAGAGAAGGTGAACATCCGGAGGATCCAATTACAAAATCTGACGTTAACAGTTTGGCGCCGTCTGTGGGAACGACTTGATCGTCAAAATCAATCGTTCTAACCATCGATCAAAATCCTTCGGCGATGCCTCCTAAAAAGGCTGTTCATCCTTCAACTTCAAGGCAGGCACCACCTCCGCCTGATGAGACGGAATCCGTACCTGCTCTTCCACCCACCTCGACGAACATCCCTCAAGGAGCCCCAACTATGCCATCACCAAACCCATTATTGGAAGCTTCTGGAAATCAAGACGATGTCCTACGTTTCCTTGGAAACACTCTCCTAACTCTAAACGCCGGAGTTCAGGCGCTGTCAAATCGGCTTGATCAGCATTTCCCCGAACCTCAGAGACAAGCCTCCGAAGGGTTACCACCGCAGCCCATACCAGTGGCATCTAGACATTCTATGGACGAATCACAGGTCCCACCACTTGGCAGCCATCCCCCGGTACCGTCTCCACATTCTATACATTCTAGTTCGTCTCGACAACCTCAACCGCAGGGCTCCACCGCCGAAACATCAAGCTATACCCTCCATGGGAAGGAGATCTCAAAAGAATCCATGATCGTTTTGATGTCATGGAACAGCGATACCAGGCAAATCGGCCATCTGCCGTCATGGCGGCGATACATCAATCCGAGTCCCCCTTCACCAGCGAGGTTATGGAAGCCCCGTTACCTAGAAAGTATCGAACGCCTGTTATCACCCTGTACACAGGAATTGGCGACCCTCTTGAACATCTGGAAACATACAGGTCCCTCATGGAGTTGGAGGGACATGGTTCAGAAATCATGTGTAGGGCTTTTCCCTTAACATTGAAGGAAGCAACTCGTACGTGGTTCCGGGGGTTAAAGCCTCGTTCCATCAGTTCCTTTTCCCAGTTATCGGAGATATTCCTTTCTCAGTTCATGGGAAGCATTCGCATTAAGAAGCCAGCCTCCCATCTGATGAATCTGAGACAGCAGCATGGGGAGACAATAAAGGAGTTCACAGTACGGTTTACTGCCGAAGCCATCCAAACTGAGGGTTACACTGAAGAAAAGGGTCTTACAGCCCTCATTGTCGGAATAACGAGCGAGAAATTCAGGTTTGCCTTAGATAAAAGCCCTCCGAAAACTATGGCAGAGTTCCAAGCCAAAGCTCAGAAATATATCAATGCAGAAGAAGTCGCATTGACACGCCATGGAGTACAAAGTAAGAAACACAAGCCAGAAGGGACCTCTTCTACAGATAAGAAATATCGTCGTGATCAGCGCGATCGTTCTCCCAAGAAGCCTTACTCTGGTAAATATCATAACTATACTCCTCTTAATCAGTCTCATGAAAAGGTTCTAATGGATATTAAACACAAGCCATTTGTGAAGTGGCCTGCAAAGATCAAATCCGATCCTGAAAAGAGGGATAAGAGCAAGTTCTGTTACTTCCACAAAGATCACGGGCATAGGACCCAGGACTGCATCTCTCTACGTGATCATATCGAAGCCCTTATTCGAAAAGGCCATCTTCAGGATTATGTTGCTCGTAAAAATCGATCACCAGAAAGGACGAAGACCTCATCCCGCCAAAAGGAACCGCCTCATCATCAAACTGACCAAGAGGACGCTGAGCCCACGGGAGAAATCCGCACCATCGTCGGAGGACCAGCTTGTGGGGGTGACTCTCAAGCTTCAAGAAAAGCATACGCTCGGAAGGCGTCCAAAGAACCCCAGCAGATCTATTGGCTGGAACAGTCGTCTAGCTCGTCAAAAGCCAGCCATCCTCCAATTTCCTTCACTCTCAAAGATGCAACGGGAATTCACTTCCCTCACGAAGATTCCATCGTAGTCACATTGAAGGTATCAAATTATCTGACACATCAAATTATGGTGGATACAGGTAGCTCGGCCGATATTCTATACTTGGAGGCTTTCAACAAAATGGCACTTGCCAGAGGCCTACTCAAGCCAGTTTCGACCCCCCTCATCGGCTTCGGAGGTGAAGTAGTGACACCTGAAGGAAGCATTGATCTCCCAGTTACTTTTGGAGAAAGTCCAGCGAAGACCACCATCTTCGTAAACTTCCTCGTGGTGGACCGAAAATCAGCGTATAACGCCATTTTGGGGCGGCCGTCTCTAACTAAGATTGGGGCAGCCTTACACCCTTCATATCTGTGTGTTAAATTTCCTACCCCAAATGGTATCGGGGTCGTGTGAGGAAGTCAACAGGAGGCACGGTCTTGCTACCAGATAGCCCTCCAAGATCGAAAGAAGGCTCAAGCGACACCCGTCATGGAGATAGCTCAAGGTTCACCTAACGTTCCCTCCAGCACCTCGTTGGATCCGAGAGAAAACGCTCTGAAGTCAGGAACTCCGGGGGAGGAAACAGTGGCGATTCACCTGACCGAAGGCGACCCGCCTAAGATCGTGCACATTGGATCCTCTTTAACCAGTGCCCACCGCGGAGATCTGATCCGTTTCCTCACTGAATATCAGGACGTGTTCGCTTGGTCTCATAAAGATATGCCAAGTATCGACCCCAACGTCATCGTACATCGTCTCAATATCGATCCAAAGCGTAAACCGGTACATTAGCGTCGACGAGCCTTCACTGCAGAAAGGCAAATGGCGATCAAAGCAGAAGTTGAGAAGCTACTCACGGTCAATTTCATTAAAGAAGTTGACTACCCAGAGTGGGTCGCGAACATAGTTCTCGTCCGGAAAGCTAATGGCAAATGGAGAATGTGCATCGATTATTCAGATCTGAACAAAGCATGCCCCAAAGATAGTTTCCCAACGCCGCGAATAGACCAGTTGGTCGATTCAACAGCTGGACACGCTCTACTCAGTTTCATGGATGCTTATTCTGGTTACAACCGGATTATGATGCATCCACCTGATAGCCAGCATACTGCCTTCATCACTGATCGGGGACTATATTGCTACCAGGTAATGCCGTTCGGTCTTAAAAATGCAGGGGCCACTTATCAACGTCTTGTCAACAAAATATTCGCTGCTCAGATCGGTAGGAATATGGAAGTTTATGTTGACGACATGCTCGTGAAAAGCATCGTAGAAGATGACCACATTTCTGATCTTCGAGAAGCCTTTGATTTAATGAGGAAGTATCAAATGAAATTGAACCTAGAGAAATGCGCGTTTGGAGTGTCTGCAGGAAAATTTCTTGGGTTCATGGTTGGCCAGCGTGGAATTGAGGCAAATCCTGAAAAGATTAAAGCATTGATAGAGATGAAATCCCCCGTTACTCTGAAGGACGTCCAGCGTCTGGCTGGTCGCATCGCATCATTGAACAGGTTCATCTCGCGAGCATCTGACAAGTGCTTGCCCTTCTTCAAACTCCTTCGTGCAACGGCCAAGTCTGATTAGAAGTGGACACCTCAGTGTGAAGAAGCTTTTCAACAACTGAAACAATACATGAGCGCTCCCCCCATTTTATCTAAACCTGTAGCACATGAGCAACTCATTCTTTACTTATCTGTGTCCGCTACGGCCGTTAGCGCCGCATTAATAAGAGAAGATTCCGGGGTGCAAAGGCCCGTTTATTATGTTAGTCGAGCAATGGTTGATGCAGAAACTCGGTATTCTGATATGGAGAAATTGGCCCTAGCCTTAGTCACGGCAGCTCGAAAACTGTGACCATACTTTCAAGCCCATGCTATTCTAGTACCAACAAATCATCCACTATGGCAAGTCCTTCAAAAACCTGAGGATTCTGGGCGCTTAACTAAATGGGCGGTCGAGATCAGTGAGCATGATATCTCATTCTGTCCTAGGACCGCAGTCAAGGGCCAGGCCATGGCTGACTTCATTGCCGAATTTACTTATTCTTCTGAAGATAATATCATGACCAGTGACCAGCCTCCTTGGTCACTCTTCGTGGACGGGTCGTCGCTGGCCACTGGCAGCGGAGCGGGCCTGATTTTAGTGGCTCCCGACGGGTCGCATTTTCAATATGCTCTGCGTTTCGAATCACGCGTCTCCAATAATGAAGCAGAATATGAGGCCCTGATTGTTGGCCTCGAACTGGCCATTGTCCTCGCAATCCAGAATTTGTTAATTCATAGCGACTCCCAGCTCATTGTCAACCAAGTTCTTGGTGAATTCGAAGCCGAAGAAGAAAGAATGGCCTTATACAAGTCTCGTGTCCTCATCCTGCTCGCCAAACTGAAGACTTATGAAATAACCCATATTCCTCGCGAGAAGAACCAACTTGCCGCTTCCTTGGCAAAGCTCGCCTCTGCACCAGAATCTGAGTTATCGCATTCGATCCCTATCGAACACCGTCAGGTCCTGCGTATCGACCAAGCAATTCTCGAGCAGGTAATATCGATACAATCATCTCCATGTTGGATGGATCCTATCATCCTCTATCTCAGAGACGGACACCTACTAGAGGACAAGAAAGCTGCAAGGCAAATTTGTCTTCGGGCTGCCAGGTATACTATCCAAGACGGAATATTGTTGCGCAAAAGCTTTTCCTTGCCTTATTTGAGGTGTCTTCATCCAGAAGAAGCACTTCGTGTTCTAGACGAAGTACACCAGGGGGCATGTGGTAACCATCCTAGGGGGCGATCCCTAGCGTATAAAGCGATGAGGCAAGGATATTATTGGCCCACTATGAAAGCAGACGCCATCGAATTTTCTAAAAAATGCGACAAGTGTCAACGATATCTACCTATACCTCATGTACCGTCCGAGCGGATGACCCCAGTTGATAGCCCCTGGCCTTTTGCTCAGTGGGGGATCGATATCATCGGGCCCTTACCCATGGGAAAGGGACAGAATAGGTTCGCGATCGTGGCGGTTGATTATTTCACCAAATGGCCCGAGGCAGAACCATTAGCCAAGATTACTGAGAAACAAACTACTAAGTTTATATGGAGAAATATCATATGCCGTTTCGGACTTCCTCATACTATAATTACCGATAACGGAACGCAGTTCGACAACGCAGCCTGTGATGAATTTTACGAAAAATGGAAGATACGTAATCTCCGCACTTCTCCATATCATCCTCAGGCGAATGGGCAGGTCGAGGCAGTGAATAAGATCATAAAACATCATTTAAAGACCAAGCTAGGTGAATGTAAAGGGGTGTGGCCAGAACTTCTGCCAGAGGTATTATGGGCCTATAGAACCACGGCTTGTACGTCAACAGGTGAAACTCCTTTCTCCTTAGCATTTGGTGTTGACGCAGTGGTACCAGTGGAAATTCAAGTGCCCTCGTATCGGATCGAGCAGTATGACCCCGCAAGTAATCAGGAAAACCTCCGACTTCATCTCGATCTCTTGGAAGAGCGAAGAAATGCTTCCCAAGTACGAATGGCGGCATATCAGCAACGTATTGCTCGTTATCGAAATGCGAAGGTTCGGCCTAGATCCTTCCAGCTCGGAGATTTGGTCCTAAGGCAAAATCTTGGAGTTCCCGCTCGTTCGCTGGATCCAAATTGGGAAGGCCCATATCGGGTTATTAGGACTATGCGACCCGGTACTTACTATCTTGAAGACATGCAAGGAAAGCCTGTACGTCGCCCTTGGCACGTGGAGCATTTGCTACGATACTACCCCTAGATTCTATGTAGTTCATTACAACATTATGAATAAAGTGAAAGATATCTTTTGGTCGCTACTCCATTTACATGGACCTGAATAGCCCTAAAGAGAATGCTTACCATCTCTTGGCCAATTGCCTACCCTTGGTAGGATTGAAATCGTTACTAGTTGGTTGCTTCTCCATTCTATGGATTAAAGATAGCCCCGAAGAGAGCATACGTGCTCTCTTGACCAACCTTCTGCCCTTGGTAGAATCAAAGTCTCAATCGATAGATCAGTCTATCTCCACGAGGGCATGGTCGCTACGACCCCCCGGATTGAGCACATTCTCTCAATCGATAGATCAGTCTATCTCCACGAGGGCATGGTCGCTACGACCCCCCGGATTGAGCGCATTCTTGTAATCCGGGTTGAGCATAACTCATTGCAACAAGGCATTCAATACATGAAAAGAAAGTAAACAAAAACGAGAAGGCATTCATTGCGTGAAAGGGAAAGAGTAAACGAGGACAATACTTCCAAAAATATTTTTTCATTGATGATAAATGTTTACAATATCTATTCACGAATACAAGAGAGGAAAACAAAGAAAATCAATCCCTTGGAGGGGAAGCTGTGCTCTCAACTTCAGGGCCCATTTCTGGAGCTCCTTCAGCCTGAGTGGCTTCAGTCACCTCGTTCTCAGCAACAGCTTGCTCTTCGACAGCTATGATGGTCGCGACTCGACCAAACTCCCCCATATCAAAGGATGGGATCATTCGTTGCACTACTCTTAGCGCAAAGTCGCGACCAGCATCATACGACTCGTACCTTTCGTCATCATATAGCTGCGAAGTCCGGAACTCCAAAACCGCCCGAGGACCTTCCTCCGAGAGCATTTTTACAAGGGCGACTCTCTCCTCGTCCCAGTGGATCGAGTCGTCCTTAAGCTGTGCAAGAGCGGTGCGCTCCTTGGTCAGGTTGTCGTAGGCCTCCTTGAGCTGCGACCTGGCCTCCGCGAACTGCTCCTCCAACGAGATCTTGTCTTGGCGGAAGATCTCTCTCTCTCTCTCAGCCTTCTCCTTCAAACCCGTGAGCTTCACGAAGTCTGAGTCCAAGGCCTGATACCTGTCGGTCAGGACTTGGATTTTCTCGATGAGGATCTTTTTCTCCTCATCTCTCTTCGCGATCACCGCCTCACGGGCCTTGAGCAGCTGATCTCTTCCTTGAACTGCCTTCTCCAAGGCAGTCCTCTTCCCCTCAGCTTCATCTATCGTGCGACGGGCGGCAACGATATCACGCCTCGTTCGCAGGATAAGATCTAGGCCCTGCAAAAGTAATGAAAAATGTGAGAAAGAATTCTGGAACGTAGTAACAGATTAAAGCAGGTCTTGACAAGGTCTTACCTGAACCATCCTCACCCCCGCTTCGAGGAAAAGGTTCTCAGGGCTTGGCTCAGGAAGAGAGCCGAAGGCATGAGGAGGGACATTCTCAAATAAAAATTTACATACTGGATGGAGGTGGCGGGGAATAGAGTACGTCCCGCTCCCTGACGGTTGGGCAACGACCAACCCGGCCTGCTCGCGAGGTGGAGGCATTGACTCGCGAGCAGGTCCCTGCTCGGCAGCAGGGACCAGTTCGCGAGCAGGAGTTGGCTCTTGAGGCTCTACCTGCTCTCGAGCCTCTTCAGCTGGGGGGCAGCCGGACCCCACCCCATCCGGGGAGTTGTCAGCAATGTTAATCACTGGCGGTCCAGGTGCGACCACCAGTGAGGGAATAGTGGGCCCAGCAGGGGCCCCCGCCATGCTCGGGAGAAGGGCAGGCTGATCGCTGCCCGTGCGGATGGAAGATTGAGAAGGTTCGACAGGGGTTCTCTTCTGCCTCTTGGAGCTTGTGCCCTTCAGTCGGGGCAGCAGGCCTCTCTTCTCTCCAGCCTTCGTCATCTCAACCTCTCTTCTGGATATGAGGCCCGCTGCTGCAAGTCGCGAAGGAGACAAGCAAGCCTCGATGTGCCTATCTCCGACAGGCACCTTGTACACTTTGACAATCTTCTCGTTGATCCCTCCCTTCAAATTTGGTTTTCTCAAGGCCGGGATACCTGCGAGCACAAACAGGGGTCAAACGAAGCAAAACCCTAAAAACCTAACTGGAGAAACTGCACAATGCGGGATTGTGTCTACCTTCACAGAAAAATCGGGTCACTCCTGGACCCCTGGAGGAGGCAGACTCCCAGTTCCCGGAAGCATAGAACCATCACTTCCTCCAGCCGGGATAGTTCGAGGAGGGCTTCCCCAACACGAAGTTATCCCGGTGCCAATAACACAAATAATACCAACCTTCGCTGGAGGGAGCTTTCTTCAGACGAAACATACGGAGGAACTCCTTCGCCGTGAGTTCCCCGTTGCCAGCCTGAGCCCAAAGGGCAAAGGAGCCCAAAACTACCCTCCACCCGTTCACAATGAGTTGCCCGGGGGCAATCTTGTAACACCGGAGTACATCGCGGATGAAGGGATGGAGGGGAAGGCGTACCCCCAGGATAAGCTGGTACTCATAAAATGCTACGCATCCTGGGGGGGGGGGGGGAGTCTGGTGTTTTTCCACCTCCGGGCAAGTGGAGAGTGACTGAGTCGGGGATCAGGTATCTCTCCCGTAACTCAGCCAGCCGGTCCTCCGATAAAACGGAAGGATATCCGGCTGCTGTGTATCTCCCTGTCGGAACCCTCGCACTGCTGGAGGCAGAGGATTTCGGAGTGGCATCACCATGAGGGACAGTGGTCTCGTCAGAGTTCCCAGCCATGAGAAGATAAAAACAAAAGAAGGAGAAGAAAAAAGGAAGTATACCAAAAACAGAAAGGAAAAGGAGCACCGAAGGAAGAAGAATGGAAAGGAAAGACTGCAAGTTCCTTTCAAAAAAGCTTCTGTAGAAAATCAAAGAAATGGTGGACTCCGTATATTTATAGGCAATCATTCCGCCATATCTGATGGCACGTGGCAGTCCCTCCTTTGGCGCAGCGCTCGAGCAGGCACGCCCATTAACTCCTCAAACACGTGGCAAGCGCCCCTTCATTTTCCATCTGCGGAAAGGCTGCGGAAAGCTGGCGCTCATTAATTTCAGCCCATCATGTGAGGTTCCGTTCTCGATGAAAGCAGCGGGCGGTTACGTGTGATAGTGAGCTAAGTCCTTCCCTTAAAAAATTCTTGGCGGCAAGGACTTGGGGGGCATCTGTTATAGACAAAATAATGGAGATCAACTCAGCTATTAAAGATTGTACACGGGCGCCCATTCTACCCGTGAGATCATCTGATCGAGAGTCGCAGATCGGGAAGGTACGGAAGTACCCATCAGACTCTCGAGATCATCTGATCGAGAGTCGCTGATCGGGTAAGTGTAGGGTGCCCATTCGACTCTTGAGATCACAAGCTCGAGAGTCGTAGGATGGATAAATACGGAGCACCTATTCGCAAGGCTTCGAGCTCCCTTAGTCGATGGTTAGATAAAGCGAAGCAAAGATTCTTTTCCTGAATAGCGAGCAGACCTTCTCACAAGTCGTTGAAAGGAGTTACGTCAAAATGAGCGAGCACTTGGACTCGCGACCAGGTTCCAACATGCGAACAGCTTTTCTGCGGTTACACCTCTTAACCTTCAGTACCAGCACCTGATTCCCGTCGAGCAGCTTGTTCAATCCCTCTGTGATGCCAGGCAGAGCTACACCCAGCTCGGTGGTTTCCGTCTTGTCGGCGTCTCCTTCCTTTTCGCTGGCTATGACTCCAACTACGGTTTCCAGCTCTACATGAGCGATCGGCGCTATTTCTACGCCTACCGGCAGCCCATATAGGTCGGTTTTTAGGCTTATCCTCTAGTGGTTCCGAATCTCAAGGGATTGCCATCGAGGAACGTGATTGCTGAAATAAGTCATTGGGTTGGATCTCGTCTCTAAAGATGAGGATCTTATCCCACGAAATCAGCAAGATCTTGTATCGTACACGAGATCAGCGGGATCTTGATATCTTACGTAACAGATTGAATCACTTCAGATCTATATAAAGAAACGACTCCATTAAGAAAAGGTACACACAATATCAGATCTCTGTCCCGTTTTGCTTGGCTACTCTTCTTCTTTTGGTCTGACTTAAGCATCGGAGGGCTAACGGCTGGACCCCAGCCACCCTTAGTTGCTGTCTGCCTTCTTTCAGGTTTGGCGGAGGGAAATCTCTGGTGAAGAGAAGGTGAACATCCGGAGGATCCAATTACAAAATCTGACGTTAACAGCCATGTTAAAAGATCAAAGTGGGATATTCATTATGGAAAACCCTTTTTCAAAGTCCATGTGTGAGTGAGGTTTTGTTCACTTTCCATATCAAGCAATGAGCCTCATTTTAGATGTTTCCATCTTTTTTACATATGTACATGGACAAATGGGAGATAGGAAGGAAATTGGTCCCCAAGAGCAACTCAAATGCCCCATCTCAATGGATTGAAAAGTGCACATAGCCCACTTGAAGAACCGTAAGAACCCACTCTTGGGTCAATCATGGGCAACTTATGTGCATCATCTTGATAAATGTTTTGGCTGTGAGAGCACAATATGGTAGTTTACCCACACATATGAGTCAAGGAAGCCAATGGTAGAAAATGGTGCACATAGCCTACTTGAAGAATCGAAGTTGACAATGTCTATGCAAGGACAAGTTTGGGCAACTTATATGCACCACTTTCTTTACAAAAAAGAAGACCACTTGAGCAAAAGAGGACATGGCTTGATGAGTCACCCAACCATCATGAAAATGGTTAAGAATGATGTACATAGCCCACTTGAAAACCAAAATGCAAAGTGCCCCAAAGCATGGGACAAATTTGGGCAACTTATGGGCATCATTCTTTCCCACAAATTGAAAAAAAATCACTCATCTTTGAGAACGATGGTGGATGACCCACCAAGTGTCATCTCAAGAGAGGATCAAGGAGCTAAAATTGCATCGATAGCTCACTTGAAGAAGGATTATCTATTTGAGGGTGGTGACATTAAAGGAAACTTTTGAGTACCACTTTCCTACAACATGAAAACCCACTTGAGCTTAGTGAGGTTATTAAAGATAGCTCACTCATGGGTCTTGTAAATGATAAAGGGACCCAAGTGTTATAGAATAAAGCTGGTCGTCGAAGAGGTTTGAAGACCCAAGACCCGCGAGCGCCTTTGACTCCGTAAAGTCACGACCTAATCATTCGAGCAACGAGCCTCTATGGTCGTAGCTTGTATATCGCATAGACGCGTCCCTATACACTCTCAAATATAGGAGCAAGACCGGTCGCTGGTCACAGGATGTGAGTGGGGGATGAGTGATGAAACCCCTATGATGCAAGTCGCCCTGATCTCTGGTCTCTGGTAGGGACGTCTCTCGTCTTATAGTATCAGCAGCCCCTATAGGCCAGTTTTGGGCTTGTCTCTATTCGTAGCCCTGAATTACGAGGAATCTCCATGATTAGGCATAATCAACTAGACATCTAGAGTGGTTATGCCATCCCTTTGTCTAAGGATAAGGATTAACGAGATAAGCACCTTATCCCTTAAAATCAGCAGTGATCTCAATGGTTTGCGTAACAAACTAGACCACCCGGACTTGTATAAATAGATGACCCCATTGATGACAAAGGTATGCAATCTAAAAACCCATGTCTCACACTCCATCTTACTATCAAGTCCCATCTGACTTAAGCTTCGAAGCGCCAACGGCCAAGCGCCGGCCAACCTTAGTTTTCTTCTTTGGCTTTCAGGTTTAGAGGGGAGCTCACCTAAAGAAAGGGGAATACTTGGGAGGAGCCTTTTACCAGAATCTGACATTAACAGATTGACGCTGTCTATGGAAACTTTCTAGAATTCAATCCGCTCTCATCACCGATTGTCACCTCCCACTATGCCTCCTAAGAAGACGACTCATCCTTCTACCTCAAGGCAGATGTTACCCCCACCAGACATCCCTGAACCAACGCCCAACCTCCCTCAGGCTGCTTCGACGGGGATTCCCCCCAAAGAGCTCAACCTACCTTCATAAAATCCATTCCAAGATATATCTGGTGGCTATGATGGTGTTATGCGTTTCGTCGGAGATACACTCCTTACCCTTAAAGTTGGACTTCAAGCTTTATCCAATCGGTTTGATCAGCATTTTCCTGAATTGCAGTAACCTCCAAAAGGACTGCCACTACAATCTGCACCACTAGCTTCCAGACATTCCGCAGATGAGCCACGAGCTCAGCAAAATCCCCCTTTAAGTTGCATGCCACTCGGCAATCAAACTCCAGCTCAACCTCCACAATCTATCCACTCCAGCACTTCTCGACAACGACGACCTCAAGAATCCGGTGTCAAAATGTCTAGTTATACTTTACCTTGGGAAGAAGATCTCAGGAGAATCGAGGATCGTTTTGCCAATATGGAACAACGATATCAATCCAACCTCTCACCTTCTACTTTTGTATCAATCCATCAAGTTGAACCCCCTTCACTTGTGAGGTAATGGAAGCCCCTTTGCATAGAAAATATCAAATACCCAGCATCGTTCTATATACTGGTCTCGGTGATCCTCTCGAACATTTGGAGACGTATAGGTCTCTCATGGAGTTAAAAGGATATAGTTCAAAAATTATGTGTAGGACTTTTTCCTTAACTCTAAAAGATGCAGCACATACATGGTTTTGCGGCCTAAAACCTCAGTCTATAGAATCTTTTTCCCAATTATCAGATCTTTTCCTCTCTCAATTCATGGGAAGTATTCGTACTAAAAAAACCTACATCTCATCTATCGGATTTAAAGCAGCAACATGGAGAAACAATTAAGGACTTTACAGTTCGATTTACAACAGAAGCTGTCCAAACTGAAGGTTATACTTAAGATAAAGGCCTCATCGCCCTTATAGCAGGGATCACCAGTGAAAAGTTTTGATTCACCTTGGATAAAAACCCTCCTAAAACCATGACCGAATTCCAGGCCAAAGCTCAAAAATACATTAATGCTGAAGAGGTTGCTTTGACTTGTCATGATATACAAGGGAAGAAATGCAAGTCTGAGGAGATCTCTTCCTCCGATAGGAAATATCGGCGTGATCGGCGGGATCGCTCCCCTAAGAAGCCTTACTCCGATAAATATCGTAACTATACGCCTCTCAATTAGTCTCCTGAAAGGTGTTAATGGAAACAAAGCATAAATCTTATGTTAAATGGCCTCCAAGGATCAAATCAGATCCTGAAAAAAGAGACAAGAGGAAGTTCTGCTATTTTCATAAAGATCATGGGCATAATACCCAAGATTGCATATCTCTGAAAGATTAAATTGAAGCTCTCATTCGGAAGGGACATCTCCGGGATTATGTTGCACGACAGGATTGGTCACCTAAAAGAATCGATACTTCACCACATCAAGCACGTAGAAAAAGGTCACCTCAGCATCATCCTCCATAGGAAGATGCAGAATCTATAAGTGAGATTCGGACCATTACTGGAGGTCTAGCTTGCAGAGGAGACTCCCAAGCCTCAAGGAAAGCATATGTTCGGAAGGCGTCTCAGAAGCCTCAACACATTTATTAGCTGGAAAAATCGTCCGATACGCCAAATCCTAACCATCACCCAATTTCTTTTTCTCTCGATGATGCTGAAGGAATTCATTTCCCTCACGAGGACTCCATCATGGTCGCATTAAAGGTATCAAATTATTTAACTCATCATATTATGTTAGATACAGGTAGCTCTGCAGACGTCCTTTATCTAGAAGCTTTCAATAAAATGACACTTGCCAGAAATTTAGTCGAACCTATCTCAACCCTCCTCGTTGGCTTCGAGGGTGAAGTTGTAACACTAGAAGGGAGCATCGACCTTCCTGTCACCTTCGAAGAAAGTCTAGCCAAAATCACTATGTTCATCAACTTCCTAGTGGTCGATCGAAAATCAGCGTACAATGCTATCTTAGGTCGACCCTCGCTCACCAAAATAGGAGCAGCTCTACACCCCCTTTATTTATGCATTAAATTTCCTACTCTAAACGGAGTCGAGGTAGGATGAGGGAACTAAAAGGAAGCTCGAGCGTGCTACGAAATCACGGTACAAGATCGAAAAAATGTCCAAGCGGCTCCTATTATGATGATTACGGGAGACCAAGCGAATCCCCCGATAGTAACAACGTTGGACTCGAGGGAGGACATTCATCAATCAGGAACTCCCGAAGAGGAGACAGTCAAAATCCATCTATCTAAAGATAATCCCTCCAAGAAGGTCTACATCAGATCGTCTCTAAACTGTATTTTTCGAGCAAACCTGACCAATTTCCTAGTTGAATATCAAGATGTATTCGCTTGGTCTCATGAAGATATGCCAAGTATCGACTCCAATGTTACGGTCCATCATCTGAACATTGATCCGAAGTATAAACCCATTCATCAGTGTCGACGAGCGTTCACGGCTGAAAGGTAAATGGTGATTAAATCCGAGGTAAAAAAATTATTGATCGTCAATTACGTCGAAGAGGTTGACTACTTAAAATGGGTCACAAACGTGATTCTTGTCCATAAAACCAATGGTAAGTGGAGGATGTGTGTAGATTACTCTGATCTGAACAAGGCGTGCCCAAAGGACAGTTTCCCAACTCCCCGCATCGACCAATTGGTCGATTCAATAGCAGGACATGCCCTGCTCAGCTTTATGGCCGCTTATTCTGGTTATAACCATATCATAATGCATCTGCTTGATATGCTTATATTGCTATAAAGTAATGCCTTTCGGCCTCAAGAATGCAGGGGCTACCTATCAGTGTTTGGTCAACAAAATGTTTGTTGCACAAATCGGCAAGCATATAGAGGTTTATGTCAACGACAAGCTTGTAAAATGTGTCGTGGCCAATGATCATCTCACGGATCTCTGGGAAGCCTTCGATCTGATGAGGAAGTACCAGATGAAGTTAAATCCAGAAAAATATACTTTCAAGGTCTCTGTCGAAAAATTTCTTGGATTCATGGTTGGTCAACGAGGGATTGAAGCAAACCCTGAGAAGATAAAAAGCCTTGATTGAAATGAAGTCTCCATCCACTTTCAAAGATGTTCAACGATTGGCTGGTCGCATTGCATCGTTGAATAGGTTTATTTCTTGTGCCTCTGATAAATGCCTTCCCTTCTTTATGCTTCTCCGCACTACTGCAAAAACCAACTGGGTATGGACCCAGCAGTGTGAAGAAGCATTTCAGCAACTAAAACAATATATGAGCGCACCTCCTATCTTATTCAAACACGTTCTACATGAGCAGCATTTTCTTTATTTATCTGTATCTTCCATGGCCGTTAGCGCCGCCTTAATAAGAGAAGATTCTAGGGTCCAGAGGCTCATTTATTATGTCAGTCGAGCAATGGTGGATGCTAAAACTCGATACTTCGATATGAAAAAACTAGCTATGGCCTTAGTAACTGCAGCTTGGAAACTACAACCTTATTTCTAAGCCCATTCTATATTAAGACCTACAAATCATCCATTAAGGCAAGTCTTTTAAAAGCCCGAGGAATCTAGGCGGTTGACTAAATGGGTAATTGAGCTCGGTGAACATGACATTACATTCTACTCAAGAACCGCCACTAAGGCCCAAGCTGTATCCGATTTCATTGTTGAATTTACATATTCGACCCCCGCTGATTCTACCTTCAGCAATGACCCTACAACCAGTGAGTAGGCACCTTGGTCGCTTTTTGTAGATGGGTCTTCATGTGCACTAGCAGCGGAGCCGGCTTGATCCTAATCGCTCCTGACAGATCACAATTCCAATATGCTTTACGCTTCGATATTCATGTCTTTAACAACAAAGCAGAATATGAGGCCTTGATCGTCGGCCTTGAATTAGCGAATGTGCTCGCAGTACAGAACTTATTTATTCACAATGACTCTCAGCTCATAGTCAATCAAGTGCTCGGCGAATTTGAGACGAAAGAAGAGCAAATGGCTTTGTACAAATCTCGAGTACTTATCCTGCTCGCAAAACTCAGCAAATATGAAATAATTCACATTCCTTGCGTGAAGAATAAGCTCGCAGATTCTCTAGCAAAGTTAGCTTTCGCACCAGAGTCTGATTTAACGCAATCTGTTTCTATTGAGCATCTCCATTCTCCGAGTATTGATCAAGTCGCTCCAAAGCAAGTGGTCACATTGCATTTATCTCCATGCTGGATGGATCCCATCGTCTTTTACCTAAAAAATGGACAACTCCCAGACGATAGAAAATCTACGCGACAAAATCGCTACGTGCTGCCATTTACACCTTACAAAATGGAATATTATTACGTAAAAGTTTTACTTTACCATACTTAAGGTGTCTCCATCCAGAAGAAGCACACTGTGTTCTTGATGAAAAACACCAGGGGGCATGCGATAATCATCCCAGGAGACGGTCTTTAGTATATAAAGCAATGAGGCAAGGGTACTACTGGCTTACCATGAAGGCGGACGTAATCGAATTTTTCAAGAAATGCGATAAATGCCAGCAATATTCTCCAATCCCTCACGTGCCATCTGAGCAAATGACACCTATGGATGGCCCTTGGCCTTTCGCCCAATGGAGAATCGATATAATCGAACCATTACCCATCGGAAAAAGCCATAATAGGTTCTCAATTGTAGCAGTTGATTACTTCACCAAATGGGTCGAGGCAGAACCTTTAACCACAATCACTGAAAAACAGACTACTAAATTCATATGGAGAACCATCATATGCCGTTATGGGCTCCCCCATACTATAATCACTGACAATGAAAAACAGTTTGACAACGCTGCGTTCTCCGAGTTTTGCGACAAATGGAGGATACAAAGTATTCAAACCTCCCCATATCATCCTCAGGCTAATGGACAAGTTGAGGCAGTCAATAAGATTATCAAACATCATCTAAAAACTAAACTTGATGAGCGTAAAGGTATGTGCCTTGAACTTCTACCTGAAATCTTATGGGCTTATAGAACGACGACTCGTACGTCAACTGGAGAAACCCCTTTCTCTCTAGCATTCTGTACGGAAGCAGTTGTTCCAGTCGAAGTTGAAGTACCCTCGTATCGAATGGAGCAATACGACCCAGCGAGCAACAAAAAGGGTCTGAGGCTTCATCTCAATCTTTTGGAAGAAAGAAGGGACGTATCCAGACTTTGAGCAGTAGCTTACCAACAACGTACAGCTCGCTACCGCAATGTAAAGGTCAAACCCAGAGCTTTTCAGCTTGGCGATTTGGTGGTTAGACAAAATCTTGGAACACCTACTTGTTCATTAGATCTAAATTGGGAAGGCCCCTATCGGGTTATCAAGATTATATGACCAGGTACATATTATCTAAAAGACATGCGAGGAAGACCACTACGTCGCCCCTGGCATGTGGAGCACCTACTTCAATATTATCCTTAAAACATTCATGTATTAAGTGTTCACTTCCCCAAGTGTAGGGTTGCGATGTAGTAATAAACTCGGTAAGACCGAGGTCGATCCACAGGGACTATGAAGGATCTCACAAATTCATCCACAAGTGTCTATTGAAGTCTACTAATCCGATTGATGTATAAAGTTGATATGAGTAACAAAAACTGAATTAAATCGAGAGTAATTAATTATAAGAGAGTACTAGGGTTTCAAGGATCCACTTGTAGCAATCCTTGATGTTCAATCCGCTGTGGTTTCTTATTCTCTCAACTAGAATCGACATTCCTGTCTGTCTAGTCGGATGATAGAACTGTTAAACCAAACAGTCTGTAATATGTAAGTTCTATGCATAAAATTCACTCAATCTAGGCTGAGCTGAGCATGCTCAATTGCATAGGTCATTCCCCTTTCCTATATGTCCAGTTCTCAATCATAATCATCCCCAAGTCCTCTCACAAGACAAAGATAGATTAGGATTTGAACTAGATTCAAATCACCAGCACAGTCCTTACATATTCCAGAAAATCAACTAATATAGAACTTTGGCCTGAAGTCCCTTTATGAAGAGCTTAGTACTAGAGCGCACTCCGATTCCTCGGATCATACAGGTCTATACCGTTGCAAACAAATTAAGAAATTAAGTAATTCATCCAAACATCCATGAGTCATCACAAGACTAAGAAAAATTACTTAAAAACTTGTATAAACTTCAAACCTTAGTTCATAATCATGAATTCCAAACTAAAACCACTTAACTACGAATTAAAACATCTTGGATTCACTACAAGCTTCACCTCTTAGCCCTAGCTAAGAGGTTTAGCTGCTCATGATCCCAGGAAACATGAAACAACTACAAAAAGCATGAAAACAGCAAAGCAAACCAAAAGGAGTTGTGAAACTCCAATCTTCACTTCCACAGCCTCCAACCTCGCTTGAGCCCTTCTAGGATGCCCTAGGAACAATCCCTAGGTGTCTATTTATAGTCTGGAAGCTCCACAACTTCGGAAGAATTGAGAAAGTGCGTAACACTTACGCAGCGCAGAGAAAATCGGGATGAATTTAGAAGTTTCTATCTCCTTTCACACAGCCGACCGGTCACGACAGGTCGGCTTCAAAATATAGTCATTCCAGCAAGCATGGCCGACCGGTCATGACCGGTCGACCTCATTCAATCATTAGTCCAGCAAGCACCCCCGACCGGTCATGACCGGTCGAATGTTTTCGTCCATATTACAGCAGTAATGACCGACCGGTCATGACCGGTCGGTCCTTTTCATTGAGGTCCAGCAGCCTTGTCCGACCAGTCATGACCGGTCGGACGTGATCCTACACCTCTCCTCATGCATGGCTGACCGGTCACTGACCGGTCAGGCTTCTCTTTCTTCATTCATTCTTTCTTTCTTCTTTCTTTTCTCTTCTCTCCTTGCTTGACTTTCTTTGATCTTTCTTCATGCTTCATCCTATAGTCTTCAATACTTGTAAGGGGCCTCATTTAGCTTTCAAATGGTGGACTCTCCATCTTGTTCCTACAATCACACATCATATATTAAGTTGGTCCTTTAACATGTATATCATGCATAATGAATGATGAATTGGGGTTAGAATATGCACAATTATGAGCTCAACATTAAGCACACGAATCATGTTTGAATAAAGATCATTTCTTTAATTACGGCTAATCAATTATAAATCTCATAATTTGGTCACTGCTCTGCTTTGGACCAGAACAACCTAAAGAGAAGACAAACGTTCTCTTAACCAAATCTTCTGCTTACTGCAGAGCCAAAGTCTCAATCGATAGATCAATCTATCTCTATGTGAATGTGGTTACCAAGACCTCCGGATTGAGCCTAACTCATTTTTCAAGAGTTAAGTATCTGTAAATTCAATGAACAAATAATTTATTGCTAGAAGAAGCCAAAATGTCAAAATGATTTTTTCTATTAGAAGTCATTCAAAGGGAAGCATCAAGATTATTTTTACAATAAGAAGAAGGGAACGACCAAGATCAACATAAAAAGAAAAAAGAAAAGAGAGGAGGTGCTCATTCCTGAGCGTCGCTTAGAGGAGGAGCGCTACTCTCGACCTCAGGGCCCACCTCGGGAACCCCCGCAGCTTGAGTAGCTTCTGTAGCTTCATTTTCAGCGGCTGCTCTCTCTTCAACAATGATGACGACCACGACCCTCTCGAATTCCTCCATATTAAATGATGAAGATATCCGCTACACTACTCTCAATGTAAAGTCACGACCAACATCGTATGACTCGTACCGCTCGTCATCGTACAACTGTGAAGCACGAAACTCCATGACTGCTCGAGGTCCCTCTTCAGATAAATTTTAACACAGGCCACTCTCTCCTCCTCCCAATGAATGGAATCATCTTTGAGCTACGCGAGAATAGACCTTTCCTTCTCCAAGCTATCGCTAACTTCTTTCAGTCACGACTCGCTCTCAGCGAGCTGCTCCTCCGGAGAAATTTTATCTTGGCGGAACATCTCTATTTTTCTCGATCTTCTCCTTCATCTCCATGAGTCTCACGAAGTTCGTATCTAAGGATTGATACCTGTCGGTCAAGACCTAGATATTTTCAATGAGGATTTTTCTGTCCTCATTCATCTTCACGATCAGAGTCTCATGAGACTTGATGACTTGATCCCTTCCTTGGATCGCCTTCTCCAGAGCAAGTCTCTTCTCCTCGGCCTGATCAATGATACGGCGAGCAGTGATAATATCACGTCTCGTCCGTATAATGAGATCTAGTCCCTGTTCAAGGAGTCAAAGAGTTACCAAAGGAACAAGGATCCCAAAAACAAAAAAGGGAGGAAGGAGAAAACAAGCTAAAACTGAAGTATTTTTACCTGGATCATCCTCACCCCCGCATCCAGAGAGAGATCCTCGGGACTAGGCTCGGGAAGAGTACCAAAAGTCTGCAGGGTGATGTTATCAAATATAAACTTGCAAATCGAATATAAGTGACTTAGGATATTGAACATCCCAACTCCAAACGGCTGAGCCACGACCAGCCCAACAGTGCTTGCATCATGAGCAATAGATGGCTTAGGAGCAGGAACCAACTTGTGAGCAACATCAGGCTCGCGATGTCCTTCACTCGAGGGACGACTTAGCCCCTCCTCGTCGCCTCTCAGGGAGTTATTAATGATGTCAATAACCGGTGGCTCTGGAGGAACAACCGGAGCATTTGTCATAGTCTCAGGAAGAGGGTGACATGGTT
This sequence comes from Liriodendron chinense, assembly GCA_003013855.2. Lineage (NCBI taxonomy): Eukaryota > Viridiplantae > Streptophyta > Magnoliopsida > Magnoliales > Magnoliaceae > Liriodendron > Liriodendron chinense. The sequence goes on along the minus strand of ML058397.1, from coordinate 5,369,623 downwards.
GCGAGCCTCAGGCATGCTATCTGACCGACCAGATGGATGAGATGGACCGGTCGTTGTCTTCTTTTGTCTCTTCTAGGTGGTACCCTTCAGGTGGGGTAGCAATCCTCTCTTCTCACCGACATTCACCATAGTGATTTCCCCCTGAGATATTAGACCAGAAGCGGCTAGTCGTGGAAACGAGAGGGTGGACTCGATATTCCTATCACTAACTGACAGTTTGTAGATTTTAACGGTCTTCTCGTTAATCCCTCCTTTCAAACTAGGCTTTCCTCCAGTCGGAATGCCTGCGAACACGAGTATAACTGGGTAAATAAGAGATTAAAACTACTACGAAAATTGTGGAGAAATGAAGATCCACACACTTTCACCAAAGAAGCGACTGACATTATGGGCCCCAGGGTTGGACCCTACAACAGATTCTCAATTTTTGGAGGCATGAAACCACCGTTTCTTCCACCCAGGGTAATTCGAAGTGGGTTTTCCTAAAACGTAATTATCTCGGTGCCAGTAGCACAGATAATACCAACCCTCACTGGAAGGAGCCTTCTTGAGTTGAAACATTTTAAGGAATTCTTCAGCTATTTAATCTTCATTTCTGGCTTGTTTCCAGAGAACAAAAGAACTCAGAACAACCCTCCAGCCATTTACGATGAGTTGTCCGGGGCTAGTTTTGTAAATACGAAGTACGTTTCGGATAAAGGGGTGAAGAGGAAGACGCACACCAAGAATGAAAAAATAGTCATACAAAACCACATAGCCTGGAGGTGGAGAATCAGGAGTCTCTCCCTCTCTAGGTAACCAGAGAATGACGGAGTGAGGGATCCGGTATCTTTCCCATAACTCATTTAATTGTTCCTCTGTCATTATCGAAGGATACCCAAACACGGAGTATCTCCCCGCGGGGACTCTTGCATTGTTTGAGGAAGAGGAATCCAGAGTTGCATCCCCCAAATGAACAGCTTCGTCATCGGAATCTCTCACCATTGTCGTTCAAGGAAGAAAACAAGGAAAGGGGAATACCTCAAAGAAAAAATGAAAGTTACGCCAGAGAGAGACAGGAACAGGGAGGGAAGAAGGACAGACTTTTTTTGAAATCTTCGATGAAACTTTAAAATGAAGAAACCTCCGCAGGCGTCGGATATCTATAAGCAATCATTCCTTCAAGATTTGGGCGACACGCAACGACCATTCGTTTGGCACGACAGTCGAACGGGCACGGTCATTAACTCCGGAGACATGTGGCGGGCGTTGTTGAACCTCCAATTTATACATTGCATTGCCCATTACACGACAAGGTTTGCATGATTTCATGGTTTAAAGGCCCACCTAACATATGTTTTGTGATTATAGGGATGAGAGCGGACTTCATTCAATTACGAGCCAAAAGGATGCATTTGGAGCTATTGCGTAAAGTCCTAAGATGGACCAAAGAAAGAAGAAGAAAGAGGGAGAAAAGAGGATGAAGAAAAGAAGAAAAAGTGGAAGAAACACAAGGCAGACCGGTCGTCCGACCGGTCAGCCACATCAAAGGACCAAGTAGAAGAGAGGCCGACCGATCATGACCGGTCGGCCATGAAAGCTGAACAAAAAGAAGACAAGCCGACCGGTCACGACCGGTCGGCCACGCACTCTGGAAGGCTAAAGGATCAGCCCGACCGGTCATGACCGGTCGGGTCTACACGCTGGACTGCGGACAGGTATGTCCGACCGGTCACGACCGGTCGGCAGCACTCCCTGGACTGTTTTAGAAGCTAGTCCGACCGGTCACGACCGGTCGGCTCTGCGTAACATGATTCCTTTCTAAAGTGGGACTCCGAAAAACGCTGCGCAATGCGTAGTCTTTCGTGGGATCCGACGCAAGGAAGGTTGCTTGCTATAAAAGAACACCTAGGGGCTCTCCCTAGGTTATCGGAGAAGCTAAGGAACGTGGGTTTGGAGAGCGAAGGCGATCGTGGAGCGGCTGCAACTCTCCTATTCGGGTTTTCCTGTTTTTATGCTTTATTTCAGAGTTTTTAGTTGTAGCATGACTATGCTCGGCTAAAACCTCTTAGCTAAGGCTGAGAGGTGAAGCTTGTAGCTAATTCTATGTTGATTTTGGTTTAATTCAAGTAATTTACATTCAAGTTTGGATTTTTGTATAGTTTAGTTCCAAATAATGGTAGTTTGAGATGTTTTATCTGAGTTTATGTGCTCCGGACATGAATTCCTTTTAATTCTCTGAGATTATCATGTTTGTTTATCTAAATTCGGATTATAGTAATCCTTGAGCAGGCCATAGTCCAGAGGCATGGCTGTTACTCCACAGGCTATAGTTTGAGTTTTGTATTGATTGAGTGGAACTAGAACTTGGAAGTTCAACTTGAATGTGATGGAATGTGTGTGAATGCTTTATTTTCCAACTAGATGAGAGATAGGACTTCGATTCTAGTTGTGTTTCCTACTTGGATTGACTGAATTAACATAGGATTGCTACAAGTGGATCCTTGAAAGCTTTAGTACTTATTATCTCTGATTTTCCATTAAGTTCCTGTTTTAAGTAAACATTCAATTAAATCTGATTTCTTTTAAAAAACTGAGTTGCTGGAGTGATTTGGTAGCTTTTAATATTTCCCTGTGGATCGACCTCGGTCTTACCGAGATTTATTACTACATCGCAGCCTTACACTTGAGACGAGCGAACAAGTTTTTGGCGCCGTTGCCGGGGATTTAGATAACGGTTTCCAAATAATTTCAGTGGCTGTAGAAGTAGCAGTAGATAGTTTTTCTGATTTTCTTAGAACTAACAAGTTTTTCTATTTTGTAGAAATTTTTCTCTAGTTCAAAGCGCATCAGGTGATACCTTTCTAACTTAGCTTCTGCAGAATTTTTTTCAGATTAGTTTAGATTTCAGTTTTCTAGGATAGGATTAGTTCCAGTTCTGGTTGAGTGGTTTATGTCCCGTTGGGAACGTAATCACTCAAATCGTCTGCAATCTGAAGGTGGTTTAGTTGGACCATTGTCAGTCCATAGACGAGTCCGGAATTATCAAGAGCATTGTGAAAGTTTGGGGAGTATGGATCAAACACCTTTAAGGAATCCTCCCCCCCTACTCCAACTACAAACGCAAATCAGGAAGGAGTAGGAGAGAATGAGGTACTTAATGTTCCTCCAATGAGATCACTACGGGATTACCTACAACCTGCTCGTACAATTACACCTTCTTGCATAGTTCTACCAGCTAACGGTGGAACCCTTGACATAAAACCGGGAGTAATCCAACTTTTACCTAAATTCCATGGTGTTAATGTCAAATTTTGTAACGAGATCCTCCGGCTTTTCTCCTTCACTCCAGCCGGAATTTTCACCACCAGACCTGAAGCAAGACAGCAAATAAGGGTGGCTGGGGTCCAGCCGTTAGCCCTCCGATGCTTAAGTTAGGCCACAGTAAGAAGAGAAGCCAAGTAAACGGGACCAAGATTGAATGATGTACCTGCTCTCAATGGAGCCACCCCTTTATATAGATCTGAAGCAATCCAATCTGTTACGTGAGATGTCGAAATCCCGTTGATGTCGCATACGATACTGAGAATTCACTGATTTCGTGGGATAAGATCCTATCTTTTTAATCAGATCCAACCCAATGACTTATTCCAACAATCACGCCCCTTGATGGTAATCCCTTGAAATCCGGCTGGAAGCCATAGTTGGAGTCATGGCCTCCGAAAAGGAAGGAGACGCCCGTAGTTGGAGTCATGGCCTCCGAAAAGGAAGGAGACGCCCGTAGTTGGAGTCATAGCCTCCGAACTGGTTGTAACCCGCAGGAAAGCTGCTCGCAGGTTAAAATGTGGTCGCGAGTCCAAGTACATATTTTGGATGTAACGTCTTTCAACGACTTGTGAGAAGGTCTTTTCGCGGATCGAGCTTTGCCGTATTTGACTGTCGGTTATGAAGACTCGAGACTTGCGAATAGCTGCTCCGTATTTTTCAATCTATGACTCCTGATCAGGTGAGCTCGAGAGTCGAATGGTCGTCCCGCACCTATCAAACATTCGACTCTCGATCAGATAATCTCGAGAGTCGAATGGACGTCCCGCACTTATCCAATATTCGACTCTCGATCATATAATCTCGAGAGTCGAATGGACGTCCCGCACTTATTCAATATTCGACTCTCGATCATATAATCTCGAGAGCGAGAGCGAAATGGGCATTTCCGCGTGAAATCTTATCTCCATCATTTTGCCTATAACACATGGGCTAGACTCTGACCGCCCATACTTACACTTGCAAGAATTCGAAGAAGTGTTGGCCACCTTGCATTATCCCAATGTTTCTGGGGATACAATCAGACTTAAACTTTTTCCTTTCACTTTAAAAGAAAGAGCCAAAGATTGGCTTCACTCTCTTAGACCACATTCGATTGGGTCATGGGTTGAGATGAACAGGGAATTCTTGAAAAAGTTCTTCCCAGCTCATAAAACAAACACTCTTCGAAGGGCCATAATGAATTTCTCAGCTAAAGAGGGTGAATCATTCTTTCAATGTTGGGAAAGATTTAAGGAACTCCTGCTTGCTTGCCCACATCATGGCTATGAGAGTTGGCGAGTTATAAATTTTTTCAATGATGGATTAAGTTCCAATATGCGCCAATTCGTGGAAATGATGTGCAATGGCGAGTTTATGAGTAAAAATCCAGATGATGCTTGGAGTTACTTGGACATGTTGGCTGAAAACGCCCAATCTTGGGATACCTCGGATAAACCCAAGAACCCCAAGCCCACTCAAGAGAAAGGAGGGATCTATGTCCTTAAAGAGGAAGACGACGTGAATGCAAGGATAGCTAACCTCACAAGGAAGGTTGAGGCCATGGAACTTAGCAAAAGTGGAGTTCCCAAGTCCAAGGAAGCTGTTGAAACCACATGTGGGATTTGCCTCACTGACTTACACGCTACGCAGGATTGTCCCACAATTCCTGCATTTAAGGAAGTGCTACAAGAGACAGCCAATGCCACATATGGTTATCAACGGCCCTTCAATGGACCGGTAGGTAATACGTACAATGAGAGTTGGAAGAATCACCCAAATTTCAGTTGGAAGAATGCTCCTACAAGCAATCCTACCAACTCCCAAAGAGGGCCACCCGTGCAAAATATGACCCCACCTCAATTCTCATTGGAGGATACCTTGAGAGCGTTTATGTAAGGGCAAGCGCAAATAAATGAATCGAATCAGCAATTGTTCCAAGAGCTTAAAGTTTCGGTTGATGAGATTAAGGGACGCTTGAATGCTAGGGAAGGGACCTTTCCGGCCCAACCTCAGCCCAATCCAAAGCAAGTACATGAAGTAAGCATCCCTAATTCTTCCAACCAAAACATGGAGCAAGCTAAATCCATTACCACCCTTAGAAGTGGTAAACAAATTGACAAAACGATTCCGGTGAAGGCTGATGAGCCTAATGATCCGGTAAATTCTGAGGATGAAGATGGATCTAACTTAGCCCCACAACAACCGGAACGCATTTACAAGCCCATAGCACCATTCCCTTTGAGATTGGTTGCCCCAAAATCTCTCCCAAAATCTCAAGATATTCTAGAGATTTTCAGACAAGTCAAGATCAATATCCCTTTGCTTGATGCCATCAAACAAATTCCCTCTTATGCCAAGTTTCTAAAAGACCTATGCACAACAAAACGCAAATATAATGTGCAGCAAAAGGCCTTCTTAACTGAGCAAGTTAGTGCCATCCTCACTCAAAAGACCCCCCCAAAATTCAAAGATCCCGGTAGTCCCACCGTTTCATGTATCATTGGAGACTACCGGATTGAACGTGCCTTGTTAGACTTGGGGGCGAGTGTGAACTTGATTCCATACTCGGTATATGAGCAATTGGGTCTTGGTGAATTAAAACCCACGAAAACCACGTTGCAACTCGCTGATAGATCTATTCGTGTACCGAGGGGGATAGTTGAGGATGTTCTAGTCCAAGTTGACAAATTCTACTACCCGGTAGATTTATAGTCTTGGACACACAACCGGTTTTGGATGCTAGCACCCAAATACCGGTAATCCTAGGCCGCCCATTCCTTGCCACATCAAATGCAATCATCAATTGCCGGAATGGGGTGATGCAACTATCTTTTGGAAACATGACACTAGAGGTGAATGTGTTTCACTTGGGCAAAAGACATAGGGATGTCGATGATGATGAGTTCTTCGATGTGAACATGCTCGAAACTTTTGAAGAAGAAGAACTCCTCCAACTCGAACCACTAGAAAGCTTGGAGACATGCTTAGCACATTTCATGGATTCTGAAGATCCCATCATTAGTGAGATTGTGCAAGCATTAAATATAGAAAGACCGGTGGTAGATATTAGCCGGTTGAGTCCCCATTTTGAGAAATTACCACCAACCACATCAAGACCTCTACCGTCTAACATCAAACCTCCGAAGCTTGACCTCAAACCACTGCCATCCGAGCTTAAATATGTATATTTGGGTCAAGAGGAAACTTTTCCAGTTGTTATTGCCTCCCACCTAGAGAAAGACCAAGAGCTCAAGCTGATTGAGTTACTTAAAAAAACATAGGGAAGCCATAGGATGGACAATAGCGGATCTCAAAGGGATAGATCCTTCGGTTTGCACTCACCGAATACACCTTGAGGAAAATGCAAAAATGACTAGACAACCTCAAAGACGGCTAAATCCAAACATGATGGAGGTTGTCAAAGCCGAGGTGTTAAAGCTACTGGATGTGGGTATCATCTACCCCATCTCAGATAGCCAATGGGTGAGTCCTACCCAAGTTGTCCCCAAGAAATCCGGTATTACCATCATTGAAAACGCCAACAACGAGCTTATACCGACTAGGGTGACCACCGGTTGGCGTATGTGCATTGATTATAGGAAGCTCAACATGGTCACTAGGAAAGATCACTTCCCTCTCCCATTTATGGATCAAATTTTGGAGAGGTTGGCAGGCCATCCCTATTATTGCTTCCTAGATGGCTATTCCGGATACAACCAAATTGAGATAGCTCCGGAAGACCAAGAGAAAACCACATTTACATGCCCGTTTGGTACCTTCGCTTACCGAAGGATGCCATTCGGGTTATGCAATGCACCTGCCACATTCCAACGATGCATGTTGAGTATTTTCTCAGATATGGTGGGTGAGTTTCTTGAGGTGTTCATGGATGACTTTTCTGTTTTTGGTTGTACATTTGATGAGTGTCTCGAGCACTTGAAGTTGGTCTTAATGAGGTGTGAGGAAAAGCAACTTGTATTAAACTGGGAAAAGTGCCATTTCATGGTACAAAGAGGAATAGTCCTTGGACATATCATCTCGTCCAATGGAATAGAGGTAGACCGGGCGAAAATAGACATAATTTCCAATCTACCACCACCCAAAAGCATACGCGATGTGCGGTCCTTCCTTGGACACGCTGGTTTCTATCGAAGGTTTATAAAGGACTTTAGTCACATCTCAAGGCCTTTATGCAACCTTCTAGAAAAGGAGAACCAATTTGAGTGGAGTGCCGAATGTCAATTAGCTTTTTCAAAGCTAAAAGACATGTTAACAACCGCTCCTATCATGCAACCACCAGATTGGTCCATGCCTTTTGAGTTGATGTGCGATGCGAGCGACTTTGCTATTGGGGCGGTGTTAGGCCAAAAGAAAGATAAAAAGCCCTATGTCATCTATTACGCCAGTAGGACCTTGAATCCTGCCCAAGCTAATTATTCGACTACGGAGAAAGAGCTCCTAGCTGTTATTTTTGCCTTGGACAAATTCAGGCCATACTTAATAGGATCCAAAGTTATTGTGTACACGAATCATGCGGCGCTGAAATACCTTCTTTCTAAGAAGGATGCTAAGCCCCGTTTGCTAAGATGGATCCTACTCCTTTAAGAATTCGACTTGGAGATCAAAGATAAGAAGGGGGTAGAAAATGTGGTGGCGGATCATCTATCCCGCCTAGTCCTACCAAATTCCATTGACGAGTCACCTATTGAGGACTCATTCCCTGATGAGCAACTCTTTGCTGCTATGCATCCACCATGGAACGCTGATATAGCCAATTATCTTTCCACAGGTGCGATGCCGACTCATTGGACTGCGTAAGACAAACGTAAATTTCTAAGGGAAGTGCGCAGATTTTTCTGGGATGAACCTCTATTGTTTAAATACTGCCCAGACCAAATTATAAGGAGATGCGTCCCCGATGATGAACACAATTCAGTCATCTCCTTTTGTCATGATCAAGCATGTGGGGGTCATTTTTCAGCCAAGAAAACAACTGCAAAAATTCTGCAATGTGGTTTTTATTGGCCCACATTATTTAAGGACACCCACGAGTTTTGCAAAGCATGCGAGCGCTGCCAGAAGCTAGGAGGATTATCCCGTTGAAATATGATGCCTCTCACCCCAATTCAACATCTTGAAGTCTTTGACTGTTGGGGCATCGATTTCATGGGACCGTTCCCCTCATCTTTTGGGCATGCCTATATTCTACTTGCTGCAGACTATGTGTCTAAATGGATAGAGGCTATCCCATGTAGAACCAATGATCATCATACGGTTCTCAAGTTCCTCAAAGAAAATATACTTTCTAGATTTGGGACGCCTCGAGCCATTATTAGTGATGGTGGTTCTCACTTTTGCAATAGACCTTTTGAAACTTTGATGAAGAAATATGGTATTAGGCACAAAGTGAGTACCCCATACCACCCACAAACAAGTGGGCAAGCTGAAATCTCCAATAGGGAAATCAAGCAGATTTTGAAAAAGACGGTGAGACCGGATCGCAAGGATTGGTCCCTAAGATTCGATGATGCACTTTGGGCTCACCGTACTGCCTACAAGACACCCATTGGAATGTCCCCTTACAGACTTGTTTATGGGAAAGCTTGCCACTTGCCTGTGGAGATAGAACACAAAGCCTATTGGGCAATTCAGGCTTTAAATTTTGACATTGACAAGGCTAGCTCGCTTCGCAAACTTCAATTAAATGAGCTTGATGAGATCCGGAACGATGCATATGAGAATTTGAGAATTTACAAGAGCAAGATGAAGGCCTTTCATGACAAGCACATCTTAAGGAAATCTTTCCATGAAGGACAGAAGGTGCTCTTGTATAATGCCCGACTTCATCTTTTTTCGGGAAAATTACGATCTCGATGGACCGGCCCATATATTTTCAAAGAAGTTTTTCCTCATGGGGCTGTTGAGATTGAGAATGCAGCGAATGGTGAATGTTTCAAAGTTAATGGACAACGCCTTAAACCATTCGTTGAGAAATTTGATTCAGAGGACATGTCCATCTCCTTGAATGATCCTGTCTATCAGGATGATTGATCTCCTAGTCTGATGGAGGTATAACATAGGTAGGTTTAGTTTTGTTTTACTGTTTTAATAGGTTTTAGTTGTTGGGTTGGAGAATTCCATGATCGCTCTCTCAAGTACTATTGTTCTCACTCTCTCATTATTTGCCATTACTCTCATGTTCATGCTAATTGACTATTTTTTGTACATTGAGGACAATGCAAGATTTGGTTGGGGGGTGAGATGAGATCCCTCATCTAGCATATTTCTAAGTTACAACATTTCGAGCGAGCTTCATATGCACAAAATTTTTTTGAATTTTCTAAAATTTCAAAACTCTTTCAGAAAATCTTGTTTCTATACATTCGAGAGGCTATGAGTAGAAGAGGAGGAGAAACGAAGTGTGTGATGTTGTAGTCTTGAATTTCTCCCACCATAATGGTGTTATATGATAGTTCCCCTATTGTTGTGATTGATAGAAAAATTTGAACACTTTTTACACCTAGTTCACATTACACGATTTTCATGAGTGATAGGTTTATGTGATTTGTGGATTAGCTAGACTTTGATTTAAAGGTGTTGAGCAGCCAAGCCGGGGTATTTTGTCCATCCTTGTCCATGGGAAAATAATGAAAGATATGGATTTTTAAAAATCCTATCTAATTTAAAAGAAAAAGGAAAGAAAGGATGAAATCGAGAATGAAGGAAAAATGGTGGAAAATTCCGAAAAGGGCTACCTATTACCAACCGGGGGATGGTCGAACGTAACCAAAGCCGGAAATGGGACGTAGTGTGAAAGCTGTCGGAAGGACGGTAAGGCAAATTCCTGTCATAGGCTTGCTGTTGCTCTGTGCACCTTAAAATCTTTGGTTTACTTAATCTATGAAGAAGATGATTCCAGGAACTCATGAGATGAACTTGCACTATGCACACTAGGTTGAATTTGTTCGAGTTCCTCTATTTATCAATCAGTCAGCGGGAACCTCACGTAAACACTTCTTATGTTTTGAGAATCCAAGGTTCAGCTTCTATCACCTAAATTTTTCCAAATTGTATACTTCTGCATCTTGGAATGGATAGAAACATGGATTCTGGAAGAGAGTTGGGTTTGGAGGTTTGACATTGTTTTACGCATGTTTTGCTCGGGACTAGCAAAAACCTGGTTGGGGGGTGTGTTGAACCTCCAATTTATACATTGCATTGCTCATTACACGACAAGGTTTGCATGATTTCATGGTTTAAAGGCCCACCTAACATATGTTTTGTGATTATAGGGATGAGAGCGGACTTCATTCAATTACGAGCCAAAAGGATGCATTTGGAGCTATTGCGTAAAGTCCTAAGATGGATCAAAGAAAGAAGAAGAAAGAGGGAGAAAAGAGGATGAAGAAAAGAAGAAAAAGTGGAAGAAACACAAGGCAGACCGGTCGTCCGACCGGTCAGCCACATTAAAGGACCAAGTAGAAGAGAGGCCGACCGGTCATGACCGGTCGGCCATGAAAGCTGAACAAAAAGAAGACAGGCCGACCGGTCACGACCAGTCGGCCACGCACTCTGGAAGGCTAAAGGATCAGCCCAACCGGTCATGACCGGTCGGGTCTACACGCTGGACTACAGACAGGTCTGTCCGACCGGTCACGACCGGTCGGCAGCACTCCCTGGACTGTTTTAGAAGCTAGTCCGACCAGTCACGACCGGTCGGCTCTGCGTAACATGATTCCTTTCTAAAGTGGGACTCCGAAAAACGCTGCGCAATGCATAGTCTTTCGCAGGATTAGACGCAAGGAAGGTTGCTTGCTATAAAAGAACACCTAGGGGCTCTCCCTAGGGTATCGGAGAAGCTAAGGAACGTGGGTTTGGAGAGCGAAGGCGATCGTGGAGTGGCTGCAACTCTCCTATTCAGGTTTTCCTGTTTTTATGTTTTATTTCAGAGTTTTTAGTTGTAGCATGACTATGCTCGGCTAAAACCTCTCAGCTAAGGCTGAGAGGTGAAGCTTGTAGCTAATTCTATGTTGATTTTGGTTTAATTCAAGTAATTTACATTCAAGTTTGGATTTTTGCATAGTTTAGTTCCAAATAATGGTAGTTTGAGATGTTTTATCTGAGTTTATGTGCTCCGGACATGAATTCCTTTTAATTCTCTGAGATTATCATGTTTGTTTATCTAAATTCGGATTATAGTAATCCTTGAGCAGGCCATAGTCCAGAGGCATGGCTGTTACTCCGCAGGCTATAGTTTGAGTTTTATATTGATTGAGTGGAACTAGAACTTGGAAGTTCAACTTGAATGTGATGGAATGTGTGTGAATGCTTTATTTTCCAACTAGATGAGAGATAGGACTTCGATTCGAGTTGTGTTTCCTACTTGGATTGACTGAATTAACATAGGATTGCTACAAGTGGATCCTTGAAAGCTTTAGTACTTATTATCTCTGATTTTCCATTAAGTTCCTGTTTTAAGTAAACATTCAATTAAATCTGATTTCTTTTAAAAAACTGAGTTGCTGGAGTGATTTGGTAGCTTTTACTATTTCCTTGTGGATCGACCTCGGTCTTACCGAGATTTATTACTACATCGCAGCCTTACACTTGAGGCGAGCGAACAGGCGCTGCTTCATTTCCTCTCGATCGAAAAGTTGCAGAAAGCTGGTGCTCATAAATAAGGGCTTAATCATGTACGACTTCTCCTCCAAAAAACGCATTAGGCTGTTACATGTGCAGACAGACAAGTCCTTCACTTAAACTCCTCAACACCAACGATTTGGGGGGCACCTGTTATAGAATAAAGTTGGTCGTCGAAGAGGTTTGAAGACCCAAGACCAGCGAGCGCCTTTGACTCCGTAAAGTCACGACTTAATCATTCGACCAACGAGCCTCTATGGTCGCAGCTCGTATATCGCATAGACGCGTCCCTATACACTCTTAAATATACGATCAAGACTGGTCGCTGGTCTCAGGATGTGAGTGGGGGACGAGTGATGACACCCCTATGATGCGAGCCGCCTTGATCTTTGGTCTCTAGTAGGGACATCTCTTGTCTTATAGTACCAGCAGCCCCCATAGGCCAGTTTTGGGCTTGTCTCTATTCGTAGCCCCGAATCACGAGGAATCTCCATGATTAGGCGTAATCAACTATACATCTAGAGTGGTTATGACATCCCTTTGTTTAAGGATAAGGATTAACGAGATAAGCACCTTATCCCTTAAAATCAGCAGTGATCTTGACGGCTTGCTTAACAAACTGGACCACCCGGACTTGTATAAATAGATGACCCCATTGATGACAAAGGTATGCAATCTAAAAACCCACGTCTCACACTTCATCTTACTATCGAGTCCCATCTGACTTATGCTTCGGAGAGCCAACGGCCAAGCGCCGGCCACCCTTATTTTTCTTCTTTGGCTTTCAGGTTTAGAAGGGAGCTCACCTAAAGAAAGGCGAACACTTGGGAGGAGCTTATTACCAAAATTTGACATTAATAGAGACAAGTGTGGTGGTGTGGTGATCAAGGGACCCAAGTCCTCCATCCATTAAGGAAAAAGCATGAAGGAAAAGAATCATACATACACAAAGTGTAGTGGTGCACTCTTGTTTAAAAGAAATTCATAAGTTTAAATGGGGACCCAAAAGCCCATCTATGTGGAGGAATTGTAAAAAGCCCACCACACCTTGTGAACAAGGAAATAAGACCAAGGATGTACATCAAAATCAAAAGATGGTGGAAGAATTGGGCTATTTATCTATAAAAGCCCAACTATGAAATCTAGCCTACTCAAGATCCAAGTGAAGAATGGGCTAGTCACCTTTGTCCATACACATGTGATGAAAAAGGGGCCATCTAAAGTGAGCATTATGAGCCCAAAACTTGAGGTGTGCCTTACCAATCTTATGGGCCCAAACCTTGAAAAAAAGATGAAAAAGAAGAAAAAGCATTTAAGGCATATGAAAAGGAAAATAGGGCATGAGGGAGCCCAAAATGAAGTGTTAGTCCCATCAAATGAACCAAGGGCCTTAACTTCACTTTGAGACAATTTAATACACATATAAATCCCAACTCCCATGAAAGAAAATAGGATATTTTACAATGCACACTTCATGGACATGGCAAAATCACCCTTTACATGCACATGGAGGGAGTTTGAAAGAGAAAAACAAAAATGAGATGAAGCTTGAAATGTCCCTCTCCATGCACCACCTGGGTAGAGGTTGAAATGTGGAAAAAACCAAAAGCTTGGGTCCACCTTAAACTCTCTTGAAGTACCTACATAAAGAAAAGAAAGAGAGCATGAGAATAAAAAGTGAAAAGAAAAGCAATGAAATGAAAGAAAGGGAGTGGTCCATACCTTCACCACTCACAAAGGGGGACACCTTGCTGTCCCAAGCTCCACCAAAGCCCCACCACTTGAAGGAGCAAGAGAGGCACCAAAACGAAAGAAAAACTTGAAGAAAGAGAGAGAGAGAGAAAGAGAGAGTGAGAAAGAAGAGAGAGAGATTGCATGCTAGAAGTGCAAGGGTTGCTCCATGTTATATAGAAAAGGGGAGGGCACCCCATTACCCAGCCCATTGGAAAAATCAGTGGGCAGAGAAGACTTGGGCGGCACTCAGGGGGCCAGCCGTCCTCCCCTCAAGATGAAGTGATCCCTCCCTCTCTCTCCTGGGAAGAACTTTTCCTTGGGAAGAGTAGTTGCAAGTGAATCTTATACCTCCATGTAAGAACGAAGTGATGTAGGAGAAGAATGAGAAAAGGAAAAAAGAATCTCACCAAAATCTCATCTTGTGAGAAATTGAAGAGATTTTAGCTTAATGATGTGGAAGAGAGAGAAAACCACATGAGATTTTCAGAAAAATAAAAAGGAATATCATTTCATTCGGCATCGATCTCAACTGTCCAAGTCATGATTTGATAACACCGAATCGTTTTCAGAAAATATCAAAAATTTCTAACCCTGATTCCAACCATCCACCCCCAACATTAGGGTCTGAAGACCTTAAACTACGTCGGGATCAAAATCCCGAGAGATTTTCAATAAAAACTGGCATCAACCTTGGCTGCTCAGGCCAAGATCTGATGACCTGGATCATTTCAAGAAAATCACAAAAAGAATATATTTTCAGCATGTACAAATTTTGGTCCTAAGACTTTAAACTATGTCGGGATCAAGTCCCAAATGATTCTCAATAAAAACCGGCATCAATCTCAAACACTCGAATCAAGATCTAATGACCCAGATCTTTTCCAAAAAAAAAAAAAAAACACACAAAAAGATGTACTTCCAGCATGTATAAATATTGGTCCAAAGACCTTAAATTACGTCGAGATCAAAATCCTGAGAGATTTCCAATAAAAAACCAGTGTTAATCCTGATCGCTCAAATCGGAATCTAATAACCTGGAACATTTTAAAAAATCATCAAAAAAAATATTTCTTGCAATCATCTGTACATATTTTTTGTTCGAAGACCTTAAACTACGTCGGGATCAATGTCCTGAGAGATTTTCAATAAAAAACGGTATCAATCTTGACCATTCTAGTCGAAATTTAATGATTCGGATCATTTTCAAAATTACAAAAAAAATATTTCGACCTTGATCACAGCCATCTGTACAAAAATAAGGTCCAAAGACCTTAAACTACACTGAGATTAACTTCTCGGGGGACTTTTATGCTTTCAAATAAAAACCGGCATCAACCTCGACTGCTCGGATCGAGGTCCGATAGTCCGGATTTTTTTAAAAAAATCACAAAAAAGTATGTCTTTTCAATATGTATAAACCTAGGACCGAAGACCTTAAACTACACTGAGAATAACTTCTCGGGGGACTTTTCCTGCTTTCAAACCGGCATCAATCTTGGCCCTTTGAGTCAAGGTTCGATGACCAGGATCATTTCAAAAATACCAAAAATATTTTATAAGCTTTTCACAAAAGCCAGTACCGATCTCAACCATTCGAGTCATGGTCTGGAACTTTCTCAAAACAAACAAAAGATTCAATGCGATTTTAATTGCACAAATCTATCCCCAACAGTCTGAAGACCTAAAAACTACACTGGGATTAATTTCTCGAGGGCTTTCTTTCCCTACCTATTTCGGACATGGTTGATACTTAATCGTACGGGTGTCCGGAGTTCTCTAAATAAGTAAAGGCCGAGCTGGGCAGAACCTCGCGATCCTATTCATCTTGAATACACTGTGACAACCTTAATTTAAAAGTCTCTATTGAATCTGACGGATGTTCCCTATTCCTAAAACTCATGAAGGGAATTAAGGCAGTTGGGAGGTGAAGCACACCCTCATGGAATTGTGAGCAGCATAAGACCCCAAACTGGATTGATAAAGGGAAATGTGAAGATGTGGCTTATTTTGTGGCCAAAGGAGTCCGTCAGACGATACGTGGTCTATGTGCATTGCACATGAGGAACAGGCAACTTTGTGGGTGTGTTGACTAATAACCCTTGAAATCCCCTCATCTGAATATGTAAAACTATGACACTTAATTCTGTGAGTCTCGTCTTGCTCGCTGATGTAAAATGGATCAGGAACCTTACCAGCAATAGAAGCTAGAAATGGATGAAAATTCCATACCTTTCCCTGTATTTAAGAAAATCCAAGAAAATACCAAAATATTGCAAAATCATCTTTCAAAAATCACAAAATATTTCCCTTGTTTTTAATAAGACTGATCTTCATCCTGACTACTTAGGAAGAGACTAGGATCAGATTTTGCAAAATCACAAAAATATTTCATCTGTTTTTAATAACACCGATCTTCATCCTGACCACTCAGGTAAAGATTTAGATTAAATACTTGCAAAAATCACAAAAATTGTCACTATACCCAACAAAGCACTTTAAGAGTCTTAAACTCCACTCACCCACTTCACAGTTTGGGATGACGGATCCGATCGCCCGCAAATTGGAATCTTGACCAAAACTGGCGACCAAACACCATCCCAATCGCATCCATTCCCTAGAGGAGCACGTTGAGGTCTTAATAGCACCTCCTTCATCCATTCCCAACAACAAATACAACAACATATTGGGACAATGGACCTAATTGACCACGAGTCGGGATCTTGACCAACCCACTGACCAAACATCCGCATTAAATCAAAATCTCCAGGGAACCAAAACCCTATAAGAAATAAGCTCAAGTTCTCTACATCCCCAACAAAAGAAAAATCATTGGACGGTAAGAGAATGAGCCAAAACATGCATCCATCATCAAATATGCATCCATATGCCTCAACATCCATTGATCAATCATCATGTTTACCTGCTTTCAAAATAAAAGTTGGTTAGCTAAAGACCTCACAGGCATCCCCAGTGGAGGCACGTGCAAGCCAGATTTTCTTTTCAAGAAATACAAAAAAATATTACATATATTCTTATTTACAAATAAAAACTCCACGGAGTATCACTCCCTAGAGTGGATATCTTTTTAAAATCCAAAAATATTTTCTCAATAGAGCATTCGGCCTCCAAAACACTAAGAGATCTTCCATATCTCTGGTTAGGAGCCGACGTGAAATCAAATAAGATCCGATGTCTCATGGTTTCCCCGGAGACCATCGAATCCAACGCACTCAAAGTACGGTTGATTTGTGTTGAGCTTCCATTTTATTCATTTTCTAGCCCATTACATCACATTACATGCATGGTTTGCATGGTTTGCATGCTTAAAATACCCATCTAATGCTTGTTTTGTGTATGTAGGAATGAAAGAGAGAAGTCATGAATTTGTTGCTAAAAGGGTCCTTTGGAACCACATTGAAGACACTAACAAGAGGCCCTGAAGAGTCACATCAAAAAGACCTGGATCGGCCAGAAGAAAGAAGAGTTCAGCATCCATATTAGAAGGCCACCGGGCGCCCAACCAAAACATGGCCGGGTGCCCGAAATTGGATGATAATATGCTAAAGAAACTGGACAATTTTGAACCTGACCGGGCACCCGACCACCATCTAGCAGGGCGCCCGATATTCAAGTGAATTTTTAACAAAAAGCGCTGACCGAATTCAAGCATAGTCGGGCGCCCGACCACTACCTGACCGGGCGCCCGCCCAACGTCCGACTAAGTGTGTAAGTTTTTATGCAATTCGAGGTGGTTCATGGTTTTTCCTATAAAAGGACACCTTGGCATCCTTACTAAGGGATCTTAGAAGAGTTTTAAGTTTGTGGGGAGCAAGGGAGATCATCGTGGAGCAATCGCAACTCCTCCAACTAGGGTTTTTTTTCTAGTTTTACATGTTTTTATTTAGTTTTTCTTTGAATTCTATTTGAAGAATGATAATGGTCGGCTAGAACCTCTTAGCTAAGGCTAAGAGGTGAAGCTTGTGAGTAGTTATCATGTTGGATTCATTCTAATTCAAGAACTTTGCTTTAAGTTTTGATTTTTAAGTTCTAGTTTGAATAAAAGTGATATTTTTAGATGTTTTATGAGAGTTCATGTGCTTCGGACATGAGTTCCTTGCAATTCTCTGAGATTATCATGTTTGGATTGATTAGATTCAAATTGTAGTAACCCTAGAGCATACCATAGTCCATTGGCATGGTCGTTACTTCGAAGGCTATATATTCGACTTCTACGTGCTTCATTAGAACTAGAACCTTAGTCTTCAACCTGAGTGGGGATTGTTTGTGTTTGAATGCCATATCTTCCAACTAGAAGAGAGATAGAACTTCAATTCTAGTTGTGTTATTCTTAGATGAATGAATTCACATGAGGGCTATCACAAGTGGATCCTCGAAAGCCTTAGTTCCCTTTAATACAGATTTTTACAATTACTGTTTTAAGTTAGTTTATAAACTTAAAATCCTTAATTCATTGAATTCGAAGTTGCTGGAACAACTTGAATTGGTTTACCAAATTCCCTGTGGATTGACATCGGTCTTACAGAGAATTATTACTACATCGCAGCCTTGCACTTGAGGCGAGCGAACAATCTGAACTCCAATGTCAATGTGGTTGTACCAAATACCAAGATATGAAAAGATGAAAGCCAAAAGGCTCAGTCAAAGAAACCATTTGAACGATGGAAATGATGAATTGTAACTCAAGTATCAAAACCAGAAGATTGGTTGGAAAAGTTCACCCGCACATACCTAGGCGTGGATGCCTGAAGTACCTTGATTGAGTCCAAGTCGACATAGTGGATCTCCCATAAGACTACATGAACGCACGGCAACTAACCACTTTGACAGTCAAGCGAAACAAGTACTCTTGGAGTGATATGGGAAAGCAACAAACAATCAATCATAGGCTCAGTAACCTCATAAGACTACATGCACGCAGAGGCTCTACTATACCTTTCCGATGTTAGTACCGATTAGGAACGGAAGGGTTGCGATTGGGTACCTGTTCACTTTCCCAAGTGTAGGGTTGCGATGTAGTAATAATCTCGATAAGACTGAGATCGATCCACAGGGACTTGTGTAGGAATTCACAAAACACTTCCAATGGTTTCGAATCGAGAACTAACTAAATAAGATTTTAGAATTGAATGTAGATAGGTGTTTTTAAACTAAAAACTGAATGTACTCAATAATAAAGAGCACTAGGGGTTCAAGGATCCACTTGTAGCAATCCTTAATGCTTAATTTGTTGTGGTTTCTCACTTTCTCAACTAAAATCAAAATTAAATCCTATCTAGCTGGATGATAGCAGTTAAAACAATCAATCTGCCATATGTGTGATTCAAGTACATGATTCCCTCAATTCAAGTTAAAACTCGAGCACACTCAATTGCATAGATCAATCCTAGTTTCAATAGGTTAAGATCACAACCATAATCAGCATTAAACTCTGTCACAAAGCATAACTAGATCATGATTTGAACGTTATTCAAATTGCATACATAATCACACATAAGCAGAAATTCCAGAAAAGTAGAACTTTTGGTATGAAGTTCCCACATAAGGATCAAAGGTCTAAAGCGTATTGAATCTGATTCCTCGGAGCGTACATGTCTAGAATTATTCAAAAGAATTAAGAACTCAAGCAATTCTTCTAAACATCCATGAGCCATCATAAGATTAAGAAAAAGTACTTAGAACTTTATTTAAACTTCAAACCATTGTTCTTCACTAATAATTTAACTTGAAACCAAAATAAACAAATTGAAACATCTTAAATTCACTACAAGCTTCACCTCTTAGCTCTAGCTAAGAGGTTTAGCCGTTTATGATCCAAGGAAACATGAAAGCTACTAAGAAAAACATAAAAACTAGAAGAACAAACTAGGAGGAGTTGTAGAATTCCGGACCCAACTTCTGCCGCCTCCCACCGTGGTAAATCTCTTCTAGGATGTCTTAGAAACAAGCTAGAGGAGTCATTTTATAGCTTTGGGGCCCTAAGTGCAAAGAAACTTTGAGAAAATCTGCAAAAATAGCACTTTGCATAATAGAATTCTGAGCTTGTAGAAGAAGCTCTGTTACGCAGACGACCAGTCGGACGACTGGTTTGAGCTCACGGATGACCGGTCGCATGACCGGTCTCAAAAGTGGAAAAAATGTTCAGAGAGTTTTCTGGAAATTCGAACCTAGAAATTTAATTCAACGACCGGTCGGACGACTGGTCCTGGATGGTCCAGCAAGGTTTGGCAGCAAGGACTCCTATTGAGTGTTTGGACCGATCGGACGACTGGTCCTGGGCTATGGACGACCGGTCTTTAGTGCAATCTTCTACACTTCCTTCTTCTCTCCTTTTGCTTCTTTCTTCCACCCTTTGGTGCTTGGTCTTTTGATATTCAATGCTTGTAAGCAGTGTTTTTAATCCTTCAATTGATGAATCCTCTCTTCCATTCTTACAACCACAAAACCATGCATTAGTTGGGTCTTTAATCATGTATTTCAAGCATAGTTAGTGATGAAATGGGGTTAGAAGTTACACATTTAAGAGCTTAACACACCCCCCAACCAACATTTTACTAGTCCTGAGCAAAACATGTGTCAAACAAATTTCATTCTTGAAAACTCAACTCTCCTTGAAAAACTATGTTTTTATACACTCTAAGACATACAAGTGTAAAAATTGAAAAAACTAAGTGATAGAGATTGAAACCTTGAACTTTCCAAAATATATCAAGTACTCATATGAAATTTTCACTGATTGATTGATAAATAGAAGACTCCCAACAATTTAACCTAGTGTGCTCAATGAATGCTCATCTCATGGATTTCCGAGGTTACCTTCTTCATGAATTAGCTAAGGTATGGATTCAACGGTGTATAGATCAACAACAAGCCTTTGACAGGAATTTACCTTATCGTCCTTCCTACGACTTTCACACTACGTCCCATGTCTCGCTTTGGTTACGGGTAGACCATCCCCCGGTTGGTAATAGGTAGCCCTTTTAGGAATTTTCCACCATATTTTCAATCATTCCCATATTTTCATCCTTCCTTTCCTTTTAATACATATTAGATAGGATTTTTAGAAATCCATAGCTTTCGTTATTTTCCCATAGACAAGGATGGACTAAGTACCCTGGCTTGGTTTCTCAACACCTCAAATCTAAACTTAATCAATCCACAATTCTACATAATCCTTTCAAGGCATGAGAATCGTGTAATGTGAACTAGGTGTAAAAGTGTTTAGAAATTCTATCAATCATAAAAATATGGGAATCACATATAAAACTAGTATCTTAGAGATTGTTCAAGATATTCAACTTCACTCACTTCGCCTCTCCTTTTTCTTATACTTACACCATCCCAAATGCATAGAAACAAAGTTTTCTCATGGAGTTTTGAATTTGTAGAAAAAATAGAAAATCTTCTACCTAATTTCTCGAGATGTTACAAAACACTAGATTCATCCTAGTGATCCCACACCCCCCAACCAAATCTTACATTGTCCTCAATGTAAAAGATATGCAATGAGCAAAACATGAGAGCAATTATAAAATAAAGGGGATGAGGAATGAGAGTACCTGAGAGAACAAAAACTGAAATTCTACCTCCTTCTATCAAACCTATGAAAAAGCAAACCAAAAGCAACAAAATCCTAATCCTAACTACTCTATACCTCCATTAGACTAGGAGATCAAACATCCTGATACACAGGATCAGTCAGAGGTATGGACATACCTTCTGAAGGAAAATTCTCAAAGAACGGCTTTAATCACTGACCATTTGCTTTAAAGACATTACCA
Organism: Liriodendron chinense; assembly: GCA_003013855.2. NCBI lineage: Eukaryota > Viridiplantae > Streptophyta > Magnoliopsida > Magnoliales > Magnoliaceae > Liriodendron > Liriodendron chinense. Next base: position 5,348,165 of record ML058397.1, on the reverse strand, counting down.
TTCCTTGGATTCAACAACTCGACAGTCCCATATGGATAAATAATTTTTACAATGAAGGGACTGGTCCATCGAGACTTCAATTTTCTCGAAAATAAATGTAGCCGAGAATTATACATAAGGACTTTTTGGTTGATCATGAAGGTCTTACGAAGGATGTTCTTATCATGGAACACTTTCGTCTTGTCATTGTAAATTCTCGCATTTACATATGCCTCATTCCGGAGTTCCGCAAGTTCATTCAATTGAAGTTTGTGCAACGAGCTTGCTTTGTCAAAATTAAAATTCATCTTCTTTATCGCCCAATATGCCTTATGTTCTAACTCCACGAGCAAGTGACAAGCTTTCCCATAAACAAGTCTATAGGGAGACATTCCAATGGGGGTCTTGAAAGCAATACGGTAAGCCCAGAGTGCATCGGTTAATCGAAGTGACCAATCCTTGCAATCGGGGTTTAATATTTTCTCCAAAATATGTTTAATCTCCCTGTTGGATATCTTAGGTTGTCCACTTGATTATGGGTGATAGGGGGTGCTAACCTTGTGATTTACGCCATATTTCTTCATTAAAGCTTCGAACCAGCTGTTACAAAAATGAGATCCTCCATCACTTATAATGACTCTAGGTGTTCCAAACCGGGAAATGATATTTTCTTTTAAGAAACGAATAACTGTTTTATGGTCATTGTTCCGACATGGAATCGCCTTGACCCATTATGAAACATAATCGACGGCAAGCAAAATATACAAATTTCTATACGAAGATGGAAATGGACCCATGAAATCGATGCCCCAACAATAAAAAATTTCGATTGGTAAGATGGGATTGAGTGGCATCATATTTCTACAGGATATTCCTCCCAATTTCTGACAAGGCTCACACGTTTTAAAAAACTCATGAGTATCTTTGAACATGGTGGGCCAAACAAACCCACATTGTAGAATTTTGGTTGTGGTCTTCTTAGCCGGGAAGTGGCCACCACACGCCTGAGAATGACAAAAGGAGATGACACTTTGTTGCTCATCATCTGGCACACATCTCCTTATAATTTGATCGAGACAATACTTGAATAAGTATGGGTCGTCCCACAAGAATTTTCTCACCTCGTTGAAAAACTTATCCTTATTTTGCTTGATCCAATGTGTGGAATTGTACCTGTAGCAATTAGCAATGTCCACATACCATGGCAATTGGGAGATTTTAAAAAGTTGTTCATCAGGGAACATGTCATTGGTCGTGATCGTCTAGGGGAGTCTGTGAGAACAAGTCGAGAGAGATGGTCAGCTACTACGTTTTCTACTCCTTTCTTATCACGTATTTCTATGTCAAATTCTTGGAGTAGGAGGATCCATCTTAACAAGCATGGCTTAGCATCCTTCTTAGAGAGAAGGTACTTAAGCGCGGCATGGTCGGTGAATATGATAATCTTAGATCTGATCAAGTAGGACCTAAACTTGTCTAAAGAAAAAACTACGGCCAAAAGTTCTTTTTCTGTAGTAGTGTAGTTAGTTTGAGCAGAGTTTAAGGTTATACTTGCATAGTAGATGACGCATAGCTTTTTCTCTTTTCTCTGGCCTAACACATCTCCAATAGCGTAGTTGCTTGCATCGCACATAATTTCAAAGGGAAGCTCCAATCAGGTGGTTGCATTATTGGGGCACATGTCAACATACCTACCATTTACTTTTTCAAAGGCATTTTTGACAATCTTCAGTCCACTCGAATGACTTTTCCTTTTGAAGGAGGTTACATAAAGGACGAGAGAGTGAACTAAATCCTTTATGAACCGTCTATAGAATCCAGCGTGTCCCAAAAGGACCGCACATCTCATACACTCTTGGGTGGTGGAAGGTTAGAGATAAGATCGATTTTAGCTTAGTTCACCTCAATTCCATTTTGTGAGATGATGTGACCAAGTACTATTCCCTTTTGAGCCATGAAGTGACATTTCTCCCAATTTAACATGAGGTTCTTTTCTTCACATCTTCTCAAAACAGTTTTTAAGTGCATAAGGCACTAATCAAAGTTACAACCAAATACTGAGAAATCATCCATGAAGACTTTGAGAATCGTCCCCACCATATTAGAAAAAATACTTAACATGCAACGCTGAAAAGTGGTAGGGGCATTGCATAGTCCAAATGACATCCTTCGATAGGCAAAAGTTCCGAATGAACATGTGAATGTTGTCTTCTCTTGGTCCTCTAGGGCGATCTCTATTTGGTTATACCCTGAATACCCATCAAGGAAGCAAAAATGGGAATGACCCGCCAACTTTTCTAAAATTTGATCAACAAACGGTAGGAGGAAGTGGTCTTTCCTCATGACTGTGTTTAGCTTCCTGTAGTCAATGCACATCCTCCAACAGGTAGTGACTTTGGTTGGTACGAGTTCATTATTGGCTGGTTATTCCAAATTTCTTAGGCACCACTTGAGTTGGACTCACCCATTGGCTATCGGTATTGGGTAGATAATACCCACATCTAATAGTTTCACCACTTCGGCCTTACCACCTCCTTCATGTTTGGATTGAGGCGTCTTTGTGATTGCCTAAATGTCTTGGCATTTTCCTCAAGGTGTATGTGATGAGTACAAATCAGTGGGTCTATGCCTTTGAGATCCGCAATTGACCATCCGATGGCGCTCTTATGCTCTATTGGAGTGGCTATTAACCTACTCTCTTGTTCCTCATCCAAGTGGGAAGAAATCACAATCAGATATGTCTCATCTTGACCTAAGTATACATATTTCAAATCACTTGGTAATGGTTTTAGGTCGAGCTTTGGTGCCTTGATATTGGATGGAAGAGGCTTGTTTTCGCTTAAAGGTAAAGGTTCAAATAGTGCCTTCCATCTTTCATTATCAAGTACCGGCATAACATCCAAAATGGCATCCATCTCTCATATTGTGTCATCATTCATCTCATTAGAGTGGGCCAAACATGCCGCCAAAGGGTCGGAATAGAATGCCAAGGGGAATGTATCCTCCATGAATGATTCAATTAAATTTATCTCGTGGACCTCATCATCAACTTCGTATGGTTGTTTGCGTTAATTAAATATATTCAGCTCGAGTGTCATATTTCCAAAGGACATTTGTACAAGCCCATTTCTACAATTGATAATCGCATTTGAAGTAGCTAGAAAACAGCGGCCAAGTATGATAGGAATTTGAGCACCGGTACCTATCACGGGATGTGTATCCAAGATAATAAAGTCCACTGGGTAGTAGAATTTATCAACTTGGACCAAGACATCCTCAATCACTCCTCTCAGTATATGAATAGATCTATCAGCAAGTTGGAATCTAGTTTTGGTGGGTTTCAATTCACCTAACCCAAGTTGTTCATAGACCGAGTATGGGATGAGGTTAACACTTGCCCCTAAATCGAGTAAGGCTTGTTTGAACCGGTAGTCAACCATGATGCATGAGATGGTTGGACTACCCAGATCCTTGTATTTTTAGGGCACCTCTTGTTTGATAATAGCGCTCAAATTCTCAGTCAAAAGTACTTTGTTGTGAACATTGTGTTTCCTTTTGACTGTACACAATTTCTTCAGAAATTTGGCATAAGATGGTATTTGTTTTATAGCATCCAACAACGGAATGTTGATCTTCACTTGCTTAAAAACCTCTAAAATTTTCAGGTTTTTGTCTAGAGGTTTGGGTGAAATCAACCTTTGGGGAAACGGGGCAATCGGCTTGTATTGCCTTTCCGGTTCTTTCTCATGTGGAGTGTTGTTTGGGCTATCATCCTCTTTAAAAATTTCTGGATCATTAGGCTTTGTGGCTTTTACCGGATTAGATTTATCGATTATTTTGCCACTCCTCAAGGTGGTGATAGCTTAAACATGCTCCGTATGTTGGGAGGAAGAGCTTGGGCCTTGTATCTTAAATTGGGTTCTTTGGTTAGGGAGAGGTTGGGCAAGAAGTGTGCCTTTCTCCCTAACACTGAGATGAGATTCAACTCTAGCCATTGAGGTTTTCTAGTCATTAATGGCTTGAGATGAATTTTAATTGAATTTCAGATGCTCTTACATGAACCCATCAATTTTCAGAGAATTAGTCTTGTTATATTCAGCTTTAACCAATACGAATACACCCAACATCTCCTCTAGCGTAGCTTTTGGTGTGATTACTAGGGATGGACCTAGTAAAGGTTGAGCTTGAGGGATGTTGTTAGCATTTGCAGTTGGTCCATTCCTCTAACTGAAGTTGGGATGGTTCTTGCAATTAGAGTTATACGTGTTTGAGTTTGGAGCACTAAATGGCTGTTGATAACTGTTTATGGCATTTGATTGTTCTTGTAAGATATCTTGGAATGTAGAAATTGTGGGACAATCTTGTGTTGCGTGTTGATTTCCGGCACAAATTCGACAAACAGTTTCAACGTCTTTTGAGTTAATCATCTCTCCTTTCTTCAATTCCATGGCCTCAACTTTTCTTGTGAGGCTAGCCACACGTGCACTTATGTTATCTTCTTCTGAGAGGACATAAATTCCTCATTTTTTCCTTTTGTTGGCTTGTCTTGGAATTTGTTAGTCTAGATGTATCCCAAGACTATGCATTCTTGGCCAATTCATCAAAATAGTCCCATGCTTCCTCGACTTCCTTATTCATGAATTCTCCATTGCACATCATCTCTATGAATTAGTGCATGGGTGAAGTCAGTCCTTCATAGAAAAAGCTTATTACCCACCAAATTTCGTAGCCATGATGTGGGCATGAATTTAACAAGTCCTTGAACCTCTCCCAACATTGGAAGAAAGTCTCGTCCTCTTTTTGAGCAAAATTCATTATAAGGTGCCTTAACATGATTGTTTTGTGAGTAGGAAAGAACTTTTTAATGAACTCCCTAGTCATCTCAGTCCATGTGCCAATTAATATTGGCCTTAATGCATGAAGTCAAGCCTTAGCTTTCTCTTTAAGGGATAAAGGAAATAATTTGAGTCTCACCACATCATCCGTTACGTTTGCAAAGTGCATTATGGCTATCACCTCATCAAATTCCTTAAGATGTTGATAAGCACTTTCACTGTCTAGTCCATGAAATTTTGGAAGGAGTTGGATTACTCCCTGTTTCAGATCTATGTTCCCTGCATTATGTGGAAAAACTATGCATGAGGGAGTGCTCGCTCTTGTAGGTTGTAAGTAATCACGTAGTGTTCTAGGTCGGGGAACATTCTCAACTTCATTCTCTCCCGTTTCGGTTTGGCCCAGATTTTGATTGGCCATAGGGTTGGGTTGATTTCCAGCCATAATTTCAGACAAAATTGGAGAATCTAAATGTTTCTTAGCACGTGGCTCCTTATCAATCCCTTCAACAATTCCCCCTTCACTAATGAGTCAGTTATTAGAATCCCGAACCCAATGTGGCATGCAAAATCTGAGAAAAATGAAGAAAAAGAGTTAAAAAAAACCCAATTTGAAGTAACTACTTCGACTCCTAGAATTCCTGCAAAAACAAAACAAAGCAAACAAACTAAGTTAGTAAAGGAGTCCTAAAAATCTCAAATAGAAACTATTCTAAGCAATTTTGTGAAAAACCGTCAAAGTCCCCGACAACGGCGCCAAAAACTTGTTCGCTTCCCCAAGTGTAGGGTTGCGATGTAGTAATAATCTCGGTAAGACCGAGGTCAATCCATAGGGACTTGTGTAGGAATTCACAAAACACTTCCAATGGTTTTTAATTGAGAACTAACTAAACAAGATTTTGTAATTGAATGTAGGTAGATGTTTTTAAACTAAAAACTGAATGTAATCAATAATAAAGAGCACTAGGGGTTCAAGGATTCACTTGTAGCAATCCTTGATGCTTAATTCGCCATGGTTTCTCACTTTCTCAACTAGAATTGAAATTAAATCCTATTTAGCCGGATGATAGAGCAGTTAAAACAAACAATCTGCCATATGTGTGATTCAAGTACATGATTCCCCCAATTCAAGTTAGGACTTGAGCACACTCAATTGCATAGATCAACCCTAGTTCCAATAGGTTAAGATCACAACCATAATCATCATTAAACTCTGTCATAAAGTATAACTAGATCATGATTTGAACTTTATTCAAATCTCATAAACAATCACACATAAGCAGAAATTTCAGAAAAGTAGAACTTTTGGTATGAAGTTCCCACATGAGGATCAAAGGTCTAGAGCGTATTGAATCTGATTCCTCAAAGCGTACAGGTCTAGAATCATTCAAAACAATTAAGAACTCAAGCAATTCTTCTAAACATCCATGAGCCATCATAAGATTAAGAAAAAAGTACTTAGAACTTTATTCAAACTTCAAACCATTGTTCTTCACTAATAATTCAACTTGAAACCAAAATAAACGAATTGAAACATCTTAGATTTAGTACAAGCTTCACCTCTTGGCCCTATCTAAGAGGTTTAGCCATTCATGATCCAAGGAAACATGAAAGCTACTAAGAAAAACATAAAAACTAGAAGAACAAACTAGGAGTTGTAGAACTCTGAATCCGACTTTCGCCACCTCCCATCATCGTAAATCTCTTCAAGGATGCCTTAGGAACGAGCTAGAGGAGTCCTTTTATAGCTTTGGGGCCCTAGGTGCGAAGAAATTTTGAGAAAAATCGAAAAAATAGTGCTTTGCGCAGCAGAATTCGGAGCTTGTACAAGAAGCTCTATTACGCAGACGACCGGTCTCAAAAGTGGAAAAACGTCCATAGAGGTTTCTAGAAATTCAAACTTAGAAATTTCATTCAATGACAGGTCGGACAACCGGTCTGAGTGGTAGACGACCGCTCCTGGATAGTCCAGCAAGGTTTGGCAGCAGAGACTCCTGTTGAGTGTTTGGACCGGTCGAACGACCGGTCCTAGGCTATTGACGACAGGTCTTTAGTGCAATCTTCTGCACTTCCTTCTTCTCTCCTTTGCTTCTTTCTTCCACCCTTTGGTGCTTGGTCTTTTAATCTTCAATGCTTGTAAGCAACGTTTTTAAGCCTTCAATTGATGAATCCTCTCTTCCATTCCTACAACCACAAAACCGTGCATTAGTTGGGTCTTTAACCATGTATTTCAAGCATAGTTAGTGATGAAATGGGGTTAGAAGTTACACATTTAAGAGCTTAACAGTACCCAAGTTGTGTATGAATTTGTAGTAGAATAGGCCATCTGAATCTAATGGAACCATCTATTTAACAAAAAAACAACTCCTTTCAAATTTTCATTTTTTTCAAAAATTTACCATTTTTTTTTTAAATGAGTTGTATTTTTTCATCTTAGGGTTTTGGTAAGTAGTGTCCTCTCAGTATTTTTTTATTGCTATGCAAGGGATCATCCCACATGATTATGTTAGATTAAGATCTTTTATTTTAATATGATCTACTATCTTAGGAAGGTTTCGGGTCTCTTAACATCATGACTCTTACTCTTGGTTTTATTTTATTATTTGAAGCCTTGCAACCTTAACTTAGAGATATATTTCAATAAGGTATTTCGAGATTCATTTTCCTCTTTTGGATTTAAAATACGTTGAGTCTTGTGAATTCAGGGGTCATGTTACGATAAGGAGACAATGTTCTTCTTTCTTCTCTTCACTCCTTTCTCTCCGCCATGCAGGGATAATCGCAATGTTTTTTCCAAACTCCCGCAGTATGTGCAAGTTATCTAATTTCAGACAATCAATTGACTCAGATACAAAGGCAAGCAAAGATTCCCAACCATAATATATGAATGACTGGGTCAAAAGTGGGGTGTCCACTCGCTTTGACATTCGGTTGCATGTAACATTTGCCAAAGAGGGGCATCTGTAGATGTTGAGCTCTTAATTGTGCATATTCTAACCCCAATTCATCACTCATTATGCAAGGTTTTCATGATTTAAAGACTAATCTAATGCATGGATTTGTGATTGTAGGGATAAGAGAGAGGATTCATCAATTGGAGACTTAAAGACGCTATTTACAAGCATAGAAGATCAAAGGACTAAGCGTCAAAGGATGGAAGAAAGAAGTCAGAGGAAAGAAGAAAGAAAGCAGAAGAATGTGCCCAAGACCGATCGTCCATAGCCAGGATCGGTCGTCCGATCGGTCCGAACACTCAACAAAAGAGAACTCTGCTGCCAACCTCACTAGACCATCCACGACCGGTCGTGCGACCGGTCGTCCACATCTCAGATCGGTCGTACGACTGGTCCTTGAATTAAAATGTGGGTCTGAATTTTTTGAAAAGTCTTTAGACGATTTTTGCACTTTTGAGACGGGTCGTGCGACCGGTCGTTTGCGTAATAGATAGCTTTTCAATATCAGACTCCGAAATTCTCTGGGCACTACTGTTGAGCTCTTAATTGTGCATATTTTAACCCCAATTCATCACTCATTGTGCGAGATTTTTATGATTTAAAGACTAATCGAATGCATGTTTTGTGATTGCAGGATTGAGAGCGGACTCCGCCTAATTGAAGAGGAAAAGAGCTTATTTGGAACTATTTGGATGAAGATCGAAGGAGGAGCAAAGAAAGAAGGAAGCAATGAAAGAAAAAAAGAATGGAAGAAAGAAGCCAGAGAAATGAAAGAAAGAATGCAGAAGAAGGTGCCCACGACCGGTCGTCCGACCGGTCCGCACATGCATAGAGGAAGACCCAGAAGCCATTACTCTCTGGACCGTTCACGACCGATCGCAGAAGTGGACGACCGGTCGTACGACAGGTCCTTAAATCAAATTTCCAAGCTGAAACTCTTTGCACTGTTTTTGGTCGTTTTGAGACCAGTCGTCCAGCACGTACGACCAGTCGTCCAGCCACTGCGACCGGTCGTCTGCATAAGTTTTAAACTTCTAATTCTGGCGCCAAATTTCTTTGCGCAGTGCGTAAGTGTTACGCAGATTCTCAAATCTTCTGAAGTTGCGGAGCCTCTCCACTATAAAAGGACACCTAGGGATCGTTCCTAGGGTATCTTAGAAGGGTTTAAGCGAGGTTGGAGGCGGCGGAAGTGGATTTCGGAGTTCCACAACTCCTTCTAGTTTGTTTTACTGTTTTATGCTTTTCTTAAGTTGTTTCATGTTTCCTTGGATCATGAGCAGCTAAACCTCTTAGCTAGGGCTAAGAGGTGAAGCTTGTAATGGATCTAAGATGTTTCAATTCGTTTTAAGTTGGTTTTAAGTTCGAAATTCATGTTTATGAACAATGGTTTGAAGTGTATACAAGTTCTAAGTAGTTTTTCTTAGTCTTATGATGACTCATGGATGTTTGGGAGAATTACTTTAGTTCTTAACTGCTTTGTATTAGTCTAGACCTGTATGATCCGAGAAATTGGAGTACGCTCTAGTACTATGATCTTCATGTGGGGACTTCCTACCAAAGTTCTATTTTTCTGATTTTCTGAATTATGTAAGGGACTGTGCATGTGATTTGAATCATGTTCGAATTGTGATCTAGCCATGTCTTGTGACAAGACTTGAGGATGGTTATGATTGTGATCTGAGTCTATTGGAATTGGGACTGACCTATGCAATTGAGCGTGCTCAGCCTAGCTTACATTGAGTGAATCATATGCATTGGACTTACATATGGCAGATTGTTGGTTTAACAGCTCTATCATCCGGCTAGATAGATCTTAATATCGATTCTAGTTGAGAAAGTGAGAAACCACAGCGGATTGAACATCAAGGATTGCTACAAGTGGATCCTTGAACCCCTAGTGCCTTTTTAGAATTGTTTACCTTCAATTTAGTTTAAAGTTGTTACTTACTTCAATCTCATACAAAAACCTGATTGTTAGCTTATCAATAGAAACTATTAGATGTGTTTGTGAAATCCTATATAAGTCCCTGTGGATCGACCTCGGTCTTACCAAGATTATTATTACATCGCAACCCTACACTTGGGGAAGCGAACGAGTTTTTGACGCCGTTGCCGGGGACTTTGACGGTTTTTCACAAATTACTGAAAATAGAATCTATTTAGGATTTTTAGAAATAGTTCTAACTTAGTTTATTTTGATTTGTTTTTCTTTTTCAGGGATTTCTAGGAAGTTGAAGAAGACGTAAGGATTTTAAGTGCTCGAATCAGGTTTTATCTTTCTAACCCTAACTCTTCTCCTTCTCCTATTCATTCCTATCATATTCATCTCTTGTAGTGTGGGTGGAGATTCCTTTTGGATCTGTGAAAGGTAGTCCTTGTGCCACCTGGATTCCTATTAGTCGGCTCTGCCGTCTTGGATCACCTTGTGCTCAGAGATTTCTTTTCTCACCTTTATTCCTCTTTCTCCCTTTTCTGCACTTTTTCTCAAAAGATTCAAAGAGTGGGTGGGGAGTTCTCTGAACCCCTATTGACCAGGAGAAATCGGTCTCTATCCTTGCTTCTGGCTTAGCCATTGCAAGACACCTTGTGCTTCGGTCTTAGAGAAGAGTAAAGAAAGGGAGGAAGAATTCTTCTTTCTCTTTGTTTCATATTTTTTTGGTTTTGCATGCCACATTGGGCTCGGGATTCCAATAACCGACTCATAAGTGAAGGGGGGATAGTAAAAGGAATCGACAGAGAGCCACGTGCTAGGAGACATCTTAACTCTCCAATTTTGTCTGAAAGTATAGCTGTGAATCAACCTAATCCGATGGCCAATCCTAATCTGGGCCAAAACCAAACTGAAACGGGGGAGAATGTGGTTAAGAATGTTCCCCGACCGAGGACTCTACGTGATTTCTTGCAACCAGCAAAAGCGAGCACTCCCTCATGCATAATTTTTTCACAAAATGCAGGGAATGTGGATTTAAAACAGGGAGTGATCCAACTTCTCCCTAAATTCCATGGATTAGACAGTGAAAGTGCCTATCAACACCTTAAGGAGTTTGATGAGGTAATAACCACCATGCACTTTGCTAATGTGACTGATGATGTGGTGAGACTTAAATTCTTCCCTTTTACTCTTAAAGATAAAGCTAAAGGTTAGCTTCATGCATTAAGGCCAAGATCAATTGGTTCATGGACTGATATGCATAGGAAATTCATAAAAAAAATTCTTTCCTACTCACAAAACAAACATGTTGAAGCGCCTTATTATGAACTTTGCCCAAAAAGAAGATGAAACCTTCTTCCAATGTTGGGAGAGGTTTAAGGACCTATTCAACGCATGCCCACATTATGGCTATGAAATTTCGCAGGTTATAAGCTTTTTCTATGAAGGACTGACTTCACCCATGCGCCAATTCGTAGAGATGATGTGTAATGGGGAGTTCATGAATAAGGAAGCTGATGAAGCATGGGATTATTTGGAAGAATTGGCTGAGAATGCACAGTCTTGGGATACATCGAAACCAACAAATTCCAAGACTGGCCAACAAAAGGAAAAAGGAGGAATGTATGTCTTATCAGAAGAGGATAGCATAAGTGCACGGGTGGCTAGCCTCACAAGAAAGGTCAAAGCCATGGAATTGAGGAAAGGAGAGACGATTAACTCCAATGACATTGAAACTGTTTGTGGAATTTGTGCCGGAAACCAACATGCAACACAAGAGTGTCCCACAATTTCAGCAGTTCAAGACATCTTACAAGAACAATCAAATGCCATAAACAGTTATCAACGGCAATTTGGTGCTCCAACCTCAAACACGTTTAATGCTAGTTGGAAGAACCATCCCAATTTCAGTTGGAGGAACGGACCCACTGCGAATGCAACCACTATCCCTCAAGCTCAACCTATATTAGGTCCATCTCTAGTCATTACTCCAAAAGTGACGCTAGAGGAGAGGTTGGGTGCATTCGTATCGGTCCAAGCTGAGTATAACAAGACAAATTCTCTAAAAATAGATGGGTTCATGCAAGAGCAATTGAAATTCAATCAGAATTCAACTCAAGCCATCAATGAATTGAAAACATCAATGCTAAAGTTGAATCTCATCTTCTTATTAGAGAGAAGGGCACACTTCCTGCCCAACCTCTTCCTAACCCAAGAACCCAGTTTGAGATACAAGATGCAAGCTCATCCTCCCACCACACGGAACATGTTCAAGCTATCACCACTTTGAGAAGTGGGAAAGAAATTGACAAATCTAATCCGGTGAAGGCCCCAAAGCCTAAAGATCTGAAATTTTCAAAGAAGATGATAGCTCAAACAACACTCCACAAGAGAAAGAACCGGAAAGGCAATACAAGTCGGTTGCCCCGTTTCCACAAAGGTTGATTTCACCTAAACCTTTAGATAAAAATCTGGAAATTTTAGAAGTTTTCAAGCAGGTGAAGATCAACATCCCGTTGTTGGATGCAATAAAACAAATACCATCTTATGCCAAATTTCTAAAGGAATTGTGTACAGTCAAAAGGAAACACAATGTTCACAACAAAGTACTTTTGACTGAGAATTTGAGTGCCATCATCAAACAAGAGGTGCCCCAAAAATACAAGGATCCAGGTAGTCCAACCGTCTCATGCATCATAGCAGATTACCGGATTAAACAAGCCTTACTCGATTTGGGGGCAAGTGTGAACCTCATTCCTTACTCCATTTACGAACAACTTGGGTTAGGTGAATTAAAACCCACCAAAACCACACTCCAACTTGCTGATAGATCCATTCGTATACCGAGAGGAATGATTGAGGATGTTCTAGTCCAAGTTGATAAATTCTACTACCCAGTAGACTTTATTTTCTTGGATACACATCCCGTGATAGGCACCGGTGCTCAAATTCCCGTCATACTTGAACGACCGTTTCTAGCTACTCCAAATGCAATTATCAATTGTAGAAACGGACTTGTACAAATGTCCTTTGGAAATATGACCCTTGAGCTTAACATATTTGATTTATGCAAACAACCACGGGAGGTTGATGATGATATCCACAAACTAAACATGATTGAATCATTCATGGAAGATACATTCCCCTTGTCACTATCTTCCGACCCTTTGGAGGCATGTGTGGCCCATTCTCATGACATAAATGATGACACAATACAAGAGATGGATGCCATTCTAGATGCAATGCCGGTGCTTGACAATAAAAGATGGAGGGCCCTATTTGAGCCTTTGCCTGTAAATGAGAACAAGGCCCTCCCATCCAATATCAAGGCGCCAACACTCGACCTAAAACCATTACCAAGTGAGCTGAAATATGTTTATTTAGGTCGAGATGAGACATATCCAGTGGTGATTTCTTCCCACTTAGATGAGGAACAAGAGAGTAGGCTAATGGCCACTCTATTAGAGCACAAGAATGCTATTGGATGGTCAATTGCGGATCTCAAAGGCATAGACCCACTTATTTGTACTCATCGCATACACCTTGAGGAGAATGCGAAGACATCCCGGCAACCACAAAGACGACTAAATCCAAACATGAAGGATGTGGTTAAGGCCGAAGTGGTGAAAGTATTGGATGTGGGTATTATTTACCCAATATCCGATAGCCAATGGGTGAACCCAACTCAAGTGGTGCCTAAGAAATCCGGAATAACTATCGTAGCCAATGCCAATAATGAACTCGTGCCAACTAGAGTCACTACCGGTTGGAGAATGTGCATTGACTACAGGAAGCTAAACACTGTCACGAGGAAAGACCACTTCCCCCTACCGTTTGTTGATCAAATTTTAGAACGGTTGGCGGGTCATTCCCACTTTTGCTTCATCGATGGCTATTCAGGGTACAACCAAATAGAGATTGCCCGTGAAGACCAAGAAAAGACTACATTCACATGTCCATTCGGCACTTTCACCTATCGACGGATGCCGTTTGGACTATGTAATGCCCCTGCCACCTTTCAGCGTTGTATGATGAGTATCTTTTTTGACATGGTGGGGACAATTCTCGAAGTCTTCATGGATGATTTTTCCGTATTTGGTTGTAGCTTTGATGAGTGCCTTGAGCACTTGAAATCTGTGCTGAAAAGATGTGAAGAGAAGAACCTTGTGCCGAATTGGGAGAAGTGTCACTTCATGGTTCAAAAGGGAATTGTACTTGGTCACATCGTTTCACAAAATGGAATCGAGGTGGACAAAGCGAAAATTGATCTCATCTCTAACCTTCCACCACCCAAGAGCATACGAGATGTACGGTCCTTTTTAGGACACGCAGGATTTTACAGAAGGTTCATAAAGGACTTCAGTTCACTCTCTCGTCCTTTATGTAACCTACTTTAAAAGGAAAATTCATTCGAGTGGAATGAAGAATGTCAAAAGCCCTTTACCACCCTTAATGCAACCACCTGATTGGAGCCTGCCTTTTGAAATTATATGCGATGCTAGCGACTATGCTATTGGGGCCGTGCTAAGCCAAAGAAAAGAGAAAAAGCCATGTGTCATCTACTATGCAAGTAGAACCCTAAACTCAGCCCAAGCAAACTACACCACTACTGAAAAAGAACTTTTAGCCGTAATTTTTGCCTTGGACAAGTTTAGGTCCTACTTCATTGGATCCAAGATCATTATATTCACTGACCATGCCGCACTTAAGTACCTTCTCTCTAAGAAGGATGCTAAACCACGGTTGTTAAGATGGATCCTTCTACTCCAGGAATTTGACATAGAAATACGTGATAAGAAAGGAGTAGAAAATGTCGTAGCTGACCATCTCTCTCGACTTGTCCTCACTGATTCCCCTGAAACGACCGTGATCAATGACATGTTCCCTGATGAAAAACTTTTTGCTGTTTCTCAATTGCCATGGTATGCGGACATTGCTAACTATCTTGCTACAGGTACAATTCCTACACATTGGAAAAAGCAAGATAAGGATAAATTTTTCACTGAGGTGCGAAAATTCCTATGGGACGACCCTTACTTATTCAAGTATTGTCCTGATCAAATCATAAGGAGATGTGTGCCAGATGATGAACAACAAAGTATCATCTCCTTCTGTCATTCTCAGGCATGTGGTGGCCACTTTTCAGCTAAAAAGACCACAGCGAAAATTCTGCAATGTGGGTTCTATTGGCTCACCATGTTCAAAGACACACATGAGTTTTGCAAAGCAGGTGAACCTTGTCAGAAATTAGGAGGAATTTCCCGTAGAAATATGATGCCACTCAATCCCATCTTAATAATTGAAATTTTTTATTGTTGGGGCATCGATTTCATGGGTCCATTCCCATCTTCTTTTAGAAACACATACATCTTGCTTACCGTCGACTATGTTTCCAAATGGGTCGAGGCCATCCTTGCCAGAATAATTACCATAAAACGGTCATTCACTTCTTAAAAGAGAATATTCTCTCCCGGTTTGGAACACCTCGAGTTATCATAAGTGATGGAGGGTCTCATTTTTGTAATCGCCCTTTTGAAACTTTAATGAAGAAATATGGCGTAACACACAAGGTGAGCACTCCCTATCACCCACAAACGAGTGGACAAGCTGAGATATCCAATAGGGAAATCAAACACATTTTGGAGAAAACGGTAAACCCCGATCGCAAGGATTGGTCACTTCGACTTACAGATGCACTTTGGGCTTACCGTACCACTTTTAAAACCCCTATTGGAATGTCTCCCTATAGACTTGTCTATGGGAAGGCTTGTCACTTGCCTGTGGAGTTGGAACATAGGGCATATTGGGCAATTAAGAAGATGAATTTCAATTCTGACAAGGCAAGCTCGTTGCGCAAACTACAATTGAATGAACTTGCAGAAATCCGGAACGAAGCATATGAGAATGTGAGAATTTACAAGGACAAGACGAAGATATTCCATGATAAGAATATTCTTCGCAAGACATTCACGATCAATAAAAAAGTCATCATGTATAATTCTCGCCTACATCTATTTTCGAAAAAATTGAGATCTAGATGGACCGGTCCCTACATTGTGCAAACTGTCTATCCATATGGGACTGTCGAGCTGTTAAATCTGAGGAACGGCAACATTTTTAATGCGAATGGGCAACGATTAAAGCCGTTCTTTGAGAAATTTCCTTCAGAAGGTATGTCCATACCTCTTAATGATCCTGTGTATCAGGATGATTGATCTCCTAGTCTGATGGAGGTATAGAGTAGTTAGGATTAGGATTTTGTTGCTTTTGTTTACCTTTGCTTAGGTTTGTTAGGAGGAAGAATTCCACTTTTCACTTTTTCAGGTACTCTCATTCCCCGCTCCCTTTTAGGTTCAAATCGCTCTCATGTTTTGTTTATTGCACATCTTTTACATTGAGGACAATGCAAGATTTGGTTGGGGGGTGTAGGATCACTTGGATGAATCCAGCGTTTTGTAACATTTCAAGCAATTATGTGGAAATTTTTTGATTTTTTCAAAAATTCAAAACTCTTTTGGAAAATTTTGGTTCTATGCGCTCAAGATAATATGAGCATAAGAAGAGGAGATATGAAGTGTATGAGGTTTTAAATCTTGATCTTCTCTTGGCATAATGGTTTTATATGAGAATCCCCCTAATTCTGTGATTGATAGAAAATCTGAACACTTTTACACCTAGTCCACATTACACGATTTTCATGGGTTGAAGGGATTATGTAATTTATGGATTAGCTGGACTTTGAATTAAGGAGTTGAGAAATCAAGCCGGGGTACTTTGTCCATCCTTGTCCATGGGAAAACAAAACAAGATATGGATTTCTAAAAATCCTATCTAAATTAAAAGAAAAAGGAAAAGGAAGGATGAAATTGGGAATGATGGAAAAATGGTGGAAAATTCCGATTAGGGCTACCTACTACCAACTGGGGGATGATCTACCGGTAACCAAAGCCGGAAATGGGACGTAGTGTGAAAGTCGTCGGAAGGACGGTAAGGCAAATTCCTATCATTGGCTTGATGTGGCTCTATGTACCTTGAGATCGATAGTCTGGTTGATCTATGAAGAAGATAATCCTAGAAACTTATGAGATGAGTTTTCACTATCCACACTAGATTGAATTTGTTCAAGTTCCTCTATTTATCAACCAATCAGCGAGAATTTCATGTGAATGCTTATCATGTCTTGGGGGTTTACGGTTTCAACTTCTGTCATCAAATATTTCTGAATCTTACACTTGTGTGTCTTGGGACGTATAGAAGAATGGTTTCTGAAAGAGAGTTCAGTTTTGAAGAATGGAATTAGTTTCACGCATGTTTTGCTCGGGACTAGCAAAATGCTGGTTGGGGGGTGTGTTGAGCTCTTAATTGTGCATATTTTAACCCCAATTCATCACTCATTGTGCGAGATTTTTATGATTTAAAGACTAATCGAATGCATGTTTTGTGATTGCAGGATTGAGAGTGGACTCCGCCTAATTGAAGAGGAAAAGAGCTTATTTGGAACTATTTTGATGAAGATCGAAGGAGGACCAAAGAAAGAAGGAAGCAAGGAAAGAAGAAAAGAATGGAAGAAAGAAGCCAGAGAAATGAAAGAAAGAATGCAGAAGAAGGTGCCCACGACCGGTCGTCCGACCGGTCGTCCAAGGCCAAGGACCGGTCATCTGACCGGTCCTCACATGCATAGAGGAAGACCCAAAAGCCATTACTCTCTGGACTGTTCATGACCGGTCGTGCGACCGGTCGTCCACTTCTGTGATCGGTCGTACGACCGGTCCTTAAATCAAATTTCCAAGCTGAAACTCTCTAGACTGTTTTTGGTCGTTTTGAGACCGGTCATCCAGCACGTACGACCGGTCGTCTAGCCACTGCGACCGGTCGTGCGACCGGTCGTGTGCGTAAGTTTTAAACTTCTAATTCTGGCGCCGATTTTCTCTGCGCAGTGCGTAAGTGTTACACAGATTCTCGAATCTTCTAAAGTTGCGGAGCCTCCCCACTATAGAAGGACACCTAGGGATCGTTCCTAGGGTATCTTAGAAGGGTTTAAGCGAAGTTGGAGGCGGCGGAAGTGGATTTCGGAGTTCCACAACTCCTTCTAGTTTGTTTTATTGTTTTATGCTTTTCTTAAGTTGTTTCATGTTTCCTTAGATCATGAGCAGCTCAACCTCTTAGTTAGGGCTAAGAGGTGAAGCTTGTAGTGGATCTAAGATATTTCAATTCGTTTTAAGTTGGTTTTAAGTTCGGAATTCATGTTTATGAACAATGGTTTGAAGTTTATACAAGTTCTAAGTAGTTTTTCTTAGTCTTATGATGACTCATGGATGTTTGGGAGAATTACTTTAGTTCTTAACTGCTTTGTATTAGTCTAGACCTGTGTGATCCGAGGAATTGGAGTACGCTCTAGTACTATGATCTTCATGTGGGGACTTCCTACCAAAGTTCTATTTTTCTGATTTTCTGAATTATGTAAGGGACTGTGCATGTGATTTGAATCATGTTCGAATTATGATCTAGCCTTGTCTTGTGACAGGACTTGAGGATGGTTATGATTGTGATCTGAGTCTATTGGAATTGGGACTGACCTATGCAATTGAGCATGCTCAGCCTAGCTTACATTGAGTGAATCATATGCATTGGACTTACATATGGCAGATTGTTGGTTTAACAGCTCTATCATCCGGTTAGATAGATCTTAATATCGATTCTAGTTGAGAAAGTGAGAAACCACAGCGGATTGAACATCAAGGATTGCTACAAGTGGATCCTTGAACCCCTAGTGCCTTTTTAGAATTGTTTACCTTCAATTTAGTTTAAAGTTGTTACTTACTTCAATCTCATACAAAAACCTGATTGTTAGCTTATCAATAGAAACTATTTGATGTGTTTGTGAAATCCTACATAAGTCCCTGTGGATCGACCTCGGTCTTACCGAGATTATTACTACATCGCAACCCTACACTTGGGGAAGCGAACAACTACGTAACCTTATGCAATTTCTAGATGATTCCGATGCAGCAGAGCTTCCCCACTATAAAAGGACACCTAGGGATCGTTCCTAGGGCATCCTAGAAGGGATTGAACACAATGGGAGACAGCGGAAGTCGATTTTGGAGTTCTACAACTCCTCCTAGTTTGGTTTTCTAGTTTATGCTTTGTTTAGTTGTTTTCATGTTTCCTTGGATCATGAACAGCTAAACCTCTTAGCTAGGGCTAAGAGGTGGAGCTTGTAGTGAATCTAAGATGTTTCAATTCGTTTGATTTGGTTTGAAATTGGATTTCTATTGAAGAACAATGGTTTGAAGTTTAAATAAAGTTCTAAGTAGTTTTTCTTACTCTTATGATGACTCATGGATGTTTTGAAGAAATGCTTGAGTTCTTAATTGTTTTGAGCTAGTCTAGACCTGTATGATCTGAGGAATTGGAATACGCTCTAGATCTATAATCTTCATGTGGGAGCTTTATACCAAAAGTCTAACTTTTCTGGAAATTCTGAAGTATGTGAGACTGTATATGTGATTTGGATCAAGTTCAAATTATGATCTAGTTTTGTCTTGTGACAGGATTTAATGATGGTTATGATTGTGATCTTAACCTATTGGAATTGGGACTGACCTATGCAATTGAGTGTGCTCATGTCCTAGCTTGCATTGAGTGATCATATACATGGATCATACATATGTCATATTGATTGTTTTAACTGCACTATCATCCGACTAGATAGAACTTAATTTCGATTATAGTTGAGAAAGTAAGAAACCACAACGAATTGAGCATTAAGGATTGTTACAAGTGGATCCTTGAACCCTTAGTGCCTTTTATTAATTGTTTACCTTCAGTTTAATTCAAAGTTACTATCTACATCAATCTTTTATAAATCTGTTAGTTAGCTCTTCAGTAGAACTATTGGAAGTGTTTTGTGAATTCCTACATAAGTCCTTGTGAATCGACCTCGGTCTTACCAAGATTATTACTACATCGCAACCCTATACTTGGGGAATTGAACAGTAGACACCCCACCTTTGGCTACAAGGCTGGTTGAGATAAGTAAATGAATGGAGGTCCATATCCCCAAACCTTATATCCAAAACCAGTTAAACTCACCCTTACAAGCCTCAATCCATAGCCCAACTCAAGCCTGAACCCAATCAACTCACCCCTAAACATCAGCCCGAAAAACCCCCCATAAGAAAAACCAGTCCAAAAAACTTTAAAAAGTTAAACTTAGTGAGTCAACCCGTTGAGTCAAATCACCGAGTCAACTCACTAGGTCAGTCCATCCCTTACACCCAGTCAACTCACCTTGTCAGTTCATCTTTCAAACCCAATCAACTGACCTAGTTCTGAGCCACAGCTTCGAAGCCACTCCGAACCTTGAACTTATAGCATTTTTGCTTCAGGTTCGGAGGCTGTACACTCCAAAGCTGAAGCATAGTGTCCGTATGGGCGGCCACTAGGGGACTGCCCTAACATATTTATGAGAGCTACCATCCCTTATAGCTATAAATACCCCCCTCATCTCTTGTTTCAACATCCCAGGAAATCTGAGTCCATCTCCCTTCTCTTTAGCCCATTCTTCCACCAAGGAGAGCCCGAGTGAAAAGAGTCTAGCCTTAGTCCAGCCCAGCCTGACTCTGGTTCAAGTCTCTCAAGCTACCTAAGTCCTAATCCTAGCCACTCGAAGCTAAACCTTGCGAAACCTCCGTCCATCTAGCTACTCTCATATCAGTATCATCTCATTGGCATCTAGCATAAGTGTAACATTTATTATTCTTCCAACCTCACTACTTATCATTTCACTGCAAACACTTGATCAGGTCTTAGCGTATGCTCTAAGGTTTGCCTGCTCGCCCGGAACTTACCCATCAGAAACTTTGACTGATCAAACGCACATCATGCATATCGCATAAAGCACCTGTCAGGTCGAGCAAATGCTTTGGGCATGCCTATCAGATTGGAACCTACCCATCAGAAACTCTTACTGTTCAGACCCATATACATGCATTATATCATTCATGAGAATGTATGAGGATTAATTCAGACTTTCAAGTATTAATTCGATTCTGTGAAGTAAAGACCGTACTTTGGTATAGGCAGAGTGGGTGCCTAAGACCTTCCCACCCTGTAACCGTAATCCCTTACCTCAAATCTCTAGCTGCAGATAAAAAATAGTCATTTTAGAGGAAGGAATCTTTGGGTTCCCTTCTCTAACGTTTCTACAGAGTTTAGCCGACTGTAGATTCGAAGTAACTGGCTAGTGGCGACTCTGGTCTTATATGAACTCATTCAAACATATCCAGTTTAACCCAACGATAACACGACAACTGAAAAAGCCCTCGAGAAAGAGGCGAGCCAGTGGCAAATGACAATTCGCGCAACCCCTTTTCGAAAGGGAGGTTCGGGAGTGCGAAAAGGTGGACGTCCACACCCACCTAGCTTGCCATAGTGAATTAGGTGTGGCCCCAAAATGTTTTCAACGGTGGGCATCACAGTCCTCACTCCTCACTATTTTCAGTGGTGGGGTCCATTTGAGATTTGAATCTGCCTCATTCTTTAAAACTCTCCAAATGTATGGACGGTGTAGATCAGTGGATGTAGTAAATACAGTATGGTGGGGCCCATAAAATGTGTGACATCACTTCAGTAGCTAATCTGTGTTCCCCCTGGGGTTTAGGAAAATGGTAATCGCAACGAAAAACGGGAGGGAACAGGAGAGAGGGCACTAACATCGATCGGCCATCCAAATTCCAGAGAAGGAAGAAAGAGAGAGAGAGAGAGAGAGAGAGAGAGAGAGAGAGAGAGAGAGAGATGCTCTGTTCACCTGCTAAGTGGATCGACAGGCGTCGGGGGTCGAGCTAGACCGGCTGGTCTCTTGGAAGTGGCATGATGCTGGTGAAGATAATGTGGCATGGTGGTGCGTGGAGAGCTGAGAGGTGAGGAGGCATTGATGCATGGAGGTAATATCGGCTGAGTTTTTTTCTTAGCAATTAGGGTTTTTTTTCTTTTTTTCTTTTATACCTACTTAATTGGGCCGTTAACGGGTCAGATCAAGGTCGATCCGAATCCGACCTGAATATTAAATGGATCAAAATCGTCTATCTGAATCCGACCCGATGATCCGATTATTGATCTGAATCCGATTAAATTATAGCAGATTTGGATCGGATTTAAATCATGATCCGAGCTGTTGACAGTCTTAGTGCAAATCATTGGAATGATGTTCTTCAGGGACTGACACTGTGTCTAACAAAATATCCAACTCCTTAATCATCTCATCATCAAGATCATCAGAGTAGGCTAAGCAATATTCTAGGAAATCGAGATAGTCAGATGAAGGCTCCTCGTCCTCCCTAAGTGATTTCAAAAAATCAGTTTCTATGCTAAGGGACTTGCCCTCCATAGAGTGGAATTCTTCCAAACTAGGTTGCTTATAATTAGTGTGGGGCACCAAGTCGGAAGTGTGCAAGGCTTTAACAATTTTATGAATAATGGGGTCTTTTGAATTTTCAAAGTGAGCCAAGCATTCATCCAAAGAATCTGAATTTTCACTCAAAGGAGTCTCATTCTCCATATTAAAATTAAACATGTCGAGTTGGTAGAATGACTAAAAAATATCAACCTAGGCAAACTCTCGAGCAAGAATATCTTTTTGAGACTCAAAAAATTTTTGCCCTTGGGAAGAAGGAACCATAGACTCATAGGCTATTTCTGAACCCTCATTGTAGTCAATCATACTATCACTTTCAGATTTTGTAGATTCTTCATCATTGAAATCTCTTCATCATTCAAATCAGAATATCTAAAAGAGATAGTTGATTCACCATAATCGATGGTGATATTAGGGTCACCGAGATCAATATCCACTAGAAGTTTAGTCATTAAATTCAGAGAAGGTTGGGCTTGGATAGCCTCATCCTCCTCATTGTTGGGGATTGATTCGGTGATCCTAATTTCGGGCTCAACGTCTTTAAGAGATGGAAAATAGTTTTGAATTAATTACTCGTACTCGTACTCTTTCTCTAAGTCTACAAGGATTTGTATATACATGTTATCATAAGAGGAAGACATTTTAGAATGATTGTTAATGACCATGGTTGGTTCTTCCCTTCAACTAGAGGTGTGATGACTCTCCCGGTGAAGATTATACATGTTGTATGACGATGATTGATAAGATGGTTGATAGGCATAACCATACAAGTGATCACGTAATGTCTTTACCGGTTGGTCATTACTCCCCCGATCCTTATTCTTATTCCTACCTCATGTCAAACTCGGTGGAACACTGATGTTATTTTCAATCCGATATTCAGTAAGTGTTTTCCCCGGTTAATTATTATATATTTTAGCTTCGTTCCGATACTCCCCCATCATCTTACGTCGTGTCTTAACATGTGTAATGTTTTCATTATAGTAATCACGTAACATCTTACGTAGGGGGTAGTCGAGATTGTTTGAGTCTCTAAAAAGTATTCATACTTAGAGGGATTCCGATCACAATAAGTTTGGGCCCCATGGTCTGACATCTCATCTTCCAAAAGGTACTTATATGCACCACTCGTCCAATCAGCCATAATGAAATTTAAAAGAAATTGGAAACTAACCTATCCTAAAAAAAGAAATAAATAAAATGAAGGGAGATGAGGAGATGTTACACAATAGGGTAAAAACTTAGTCAGCAACAATGTCCTAAAATTTTTTTGTTAGTAACCTATAAAAAAAACCAGAAAATCTACTTCTAGCAAAACTGGAAATCCTATCTAGCTAAGATTACTCTATAGCTACTAGAACAATTAGAACCATTTAACCTTTTCCCCGACAACGGTACCAAAAACTTGTTCGCTCGCCTCAAGTGCAAGGCTGCGAAGTAGTAATAATTCTTGGTGAGACCGAGGTTGATCCACGGAGAAGAGGTAAATGAATTCAAACTATCCTAATAAATTAAATATAGAAGGTTTATGAAATTAGTTTTAAGAACTAAATAGAAAATTTGAGAAATAAGAAAGACTAGAGCATCAAGGATCCTCTTCTAGTCTTAACCATGTTCAATCTAATGATTCGATTCTTAGCACAACTGGAATCATATTTCTATCTCTATCCAGCCAGAAGATATGGCAATCAAAGCTTCACAAATAATTCAAAGCAGATGGGTGTTCATTGATTTGGTTTCCTCAGTAAAGCTCAGGCCTTGGGCACACTCAATTGTATAGGCCAAGCCTCTTTCCAATCTAGTTGAGATCATAATCATAACTTTCATCAAATCCTATCACTAGACTTGACTACAACCAATGATTTAAACTCCAATTAAAGCAATTCAACAAGCAACAACACCTACCTCAGATTCCACAAAAGATATATGAACTATCCATCATAGGTTCTAATAAAAAATCCATTGTTTTGATTCATGGAGAACTCAAAGCATTCATCATATTAAAAAATCATGACAAATCAAAGGCTTTCACCAATCAATAACCCATATACTAATCTGATTAATCTTAGAAATCCAACAAGAACTTATGTACTTGGCACACAAACTTCCTAAATCATCTAAAACTATCAACTTTATTCAAACCATAATGAATCATTCAACACTTAAAACATAATTCGAAATCAAATGATTAAAGCATGACTAAAAATTAAGAAGATTCCCCTCTCAGCTTTTGCTATGAGTTAATTAATAGAAAGCATAAATAAAAACTAGAACTAGAACTAAAAGAAGAAGAACTAGTTGTAGGAGGCCTGTGTCTTGATCCCTTTACTCCTCACATTGCTAGATGTTCGCTTGCCTGAAGTGCAAGGCTGTAATCTAGTTATAATTCTCTGTAAGACAGAGGTCGATCCTCAGGGATTGTCATAACTGTTAGTACACGTTATTTTGTCAGTTGTCGTGCCATCTAGTCGTGTCCTGTCTTGTGAGCCCCGGTCGAAGAATTGAAGCTCAAGACTTGAAGCCTATGCTACTTCCCTTGCTCAAGCTCAAGCAGAAACAAGATCTCAGGTAAGTAGCATATAGATCGACTTTAAGAATCCCAAAACATCAATGAATGGCGTAATTATCAACCTAACTCAACCCATTCCTTCTCAATCCTACAGCTCAAGTTGATCAGACTTGATTCCCATGGCAAGGTGCTAATATCATGATTGAAAACATTGTCCAATCCTTCGAATCCATGCACCATCATTTCAGGCTGAATATTCAGCTGAGATGCCAAGGTTATAAGGTTGCCGACCGGTCTGGACTAGTCAGACAGACCCTTGAAGTGTGCTGCTGCTGACTTGTATAATCTCCAAGGTAGCCAACCGGTCATGACCGGTCGGACCGACCCTTCCATTCTGTCCAGCAGCCTCTTCTTGGAAATCCAGCTTTGCTGAACAGGCAACCAACTAGTCTTGACCGGTCAGTCCAGTATTTTAAATCAGTACAGTAACATTGTTGTGTTTGTCTGGCAAGCCATCCGGCCGGTCTTGATTGGTCGGACAGGCATAACAAAAAATGTCCATCAGCTTGCTGCATTGGTATGGCAGCTATCCGACAAGTCAGACAGGCTCACAAAAAATGTCCAGATTCTATACAGCTTTCAGCTGGCTGGCCATCCGACTGGTCTTGACCGGTCGGTCAAATCCAAAAATGGTTCCAGCAGCTTGTCTTATGCCTGACCTATTCGACCAGTAGGGTTTCTCTTTGACAGGTCGGATATGGCCATTTTAGATCCGTTGGGGCCATCATTTGGGGCTCGATAAAGCTATATCTCAGGGTCTTTCATGGCATGCATTCAACACCCATCAAGGGCCAAGTGAGAGAGCTTTTACTCACTCCTTCCTACCCTCCTTACTCTTAACTCCCTTGAGTTCATCATTCAAACCTAGCCATTAATGGCTTATCATTGAGTATTCAAAGCTCGGTTTGAAGTATGAACTCAAGATTTGCATTCATGGCCGACCTACCTTTGAAATATCATCATGAGGCCTTTTATAGCCATTGAATGCTGAAGTTTGGTAGTTCCTTCATAACCATTGCATTGAATAGGTAAGAGAAACTTGACCATCTCTCTCCCAAATACCTGGCATAATCATACACATATCATTTGCATCGGTAGCTGATCTTAGGAGCACAAAGAGAAGCTAAAGTACGTGGAGCTGAAGCTACTCATCAAAGGCATTGAATCGGGGCTCAATCGTTTAGGTATGTCTAGTATTTAAGAGTCTATTTATTGAGTTATTATTCCCTGGATTGGGAAACTCCAGCAGGAGTGTACATGGCCGCCCTTGGATTAGGATTGGTGAGAGTTTGAGATCCAAACTCGTTAAGTCCCTGGTCTGGGCCATCGGGGGATGGTAAACGCGGTCCTAGAACATAGGATGTTAAGGTTGATGGTTAACCTGATTTAAAACCACAACTATAGTGAAATCTGGTGCTCTCATAGGTTGAGATCGTGAACCGGAAGTGGAGTAGGGAAACCAAACCACTATATATCGTTGTGCATTGTGAGATTGAATGATTGCTATGTGTTGAACTTGTGAAATAGTTTAGTCAATCATGAATGCTAACTGTTTGATAAAATGCTAATGATAGTCTTTCTTGCAAATTGAACATGTATTTGCCTTGAATGTAATTGTGATAATCATGGTTGATATAATCGATTTGAATTGTCTTTAAATTGTAATTGAAAATTCAAAAAGTCTTATTTACCCCCCTCAAGGACATTAAGCATAACTCCAAGTATCTCTAGAAGCGGTAAAACCGCAATTTCAATAACAATTATAAACTTTATAACTAGGATGGGCTAAATTTGGATTTGTATTGATGGATGAAAATTTAGAACACAAAACTATTTATTAAATCAGGGAAATACACACTAGCGCGCCAAGGATCCACTTATAATAATTCACAATGCCAATTTAAACCATTCAAGCCATTAACTCAATTGGAATCGATGTTCTATCCTTATCCAATCGGAATATAGAGAAATCAGATTATCACACCTTATTTAACATAGATGGTGTTAACGTCAGATTCTAGGAACAAGTTCCTACACAACTATACGCCTTTCTCGAGGTGAGCTTCCCTCTAAACCTGAAAACCAAAGAGGAAAACTAAGGGTGGTCGGCGCTCGGCTGTTGGCCCTCCGAAGCTTATGTTAGAGATGGCTTAAGACTAAGATGAAGTGTGAGATGTGGGATTAGAGGTTGTGTACCTTTACCATCTGTGGGACCATCTATTTATATAGATCCAGGTGATCCAGTCTGTTACGTAAGCTGTTAAGATCACTCCTGACTTCAGGGGATAAGGTATTTATCCCGTTAATCCTCAAATAAGGAGCTAGCTTGACCAAATTAGACGTCTAATTGATTACGTTCATTGATGGAGATCCCTTGCGGTTCGGAGCTACGAACGGAAATAAGCCTATATGGGCTGCTAGGACTATGGGACGAGGGACGTCCGTAGCAGACGACCAGAGACCAGGGTTGCTCGAATATTAGGAATATCCTCGCTTGATGATTAGAGACCAAGGCTGCTCGAATAACGGAGGTGTCCCCACTCAACTACCAGAGACCAGTCCTGCTTGCATAACGGGAGTGTCTAGTTAATGAGCAGGCTTGTCCAATATATGAGATGCGACTGTATAGGCTCGTTGGACGGCTGATCTACTCGCGACTTATGAAAACCAGAGGCACTCGCGGGTTGTATATGCATGACCATAA
This sequence comes from Liriodendron chinense, assembly GCA_003013855.2. Classification (NCBI taxonomy): domain Eukaryota; kingdom Viridiplantae; phylum Streptophyta; class Magnoliopsida; order Magnoliales; family Magnoliaceae; genus Liriodendron; species Liriodendron chinense. Next base: position 5,320,779 of record ML058397.1, on the reverse strand, counting down.
AGACGTTCGAGGTTTGAAGGTCTTCGAGCTCCTTTGACAACCAACTTTATTCTACAACAGATGCCCTCCAAGTCCTTAGTGTTGAGCAGCTAAGCAAAGGACTTGACTGTGTATGCAACTGCCTAGTGCATTTTTCAAAGTAGAAGCCGTACATAACTGAGCCCGCATTTATGAGCGCTAGCTTTTCGACCGAGAGAAATGAAGCGGCGCTCGCCACATGTCTCAGGAGTTAATGCTCATGCCCGTTCGACTGTCGTGCCAAACGAAGAGTGCTACAACCCGAAGATTGCACACCCAAGTGCAGGTAGCGAAGTAGTAAAATACTCGGTAAGACCGAGGTCGAGCCACAGGGATTGGGGTTCAGAACACTTAGAGGAATTAGTTTAGGTGAGTGAGATGAAATTTGGTTTATCCACGAGAGTGGAGCAAGTTGTGTGTGGTGAAAGACAAAAATAGAAAAGGGGCTAAGGCATCAGGGATCCACCTTTGATTCATTCACAAGATTTGATTCGTTGGTCCAACTATAACTCAACTGGAATTGAATAAAGATTCATTCCAATCGGAAGATGAAACAGTTAAACCATTTGCATATTTCATAAAAGATGGTGATCTGAACCGATTGATTTGATCATGAAGCACTCGTTAGTTGATCGCAGGGAATTCCAAGCATCCACCATGCCCGGAGTCGACAATGGATCAAGGAATTGTACAGATCAACAACTTTGCCAACAAGTCAACCGATAAGATCACAATTCATACGATCAAATGCATACTTACAAGATAGGAGGCTTTGATTGACCGATCCAACCGTTAAGATCTCGTCTATCGATCGTAGGGAATCCAAAGCATCCAATGTGCCCGGAGTCTACAATGGATCAAGGGATTTTACAGATCGATGACTTTACCTGCACTAGCTCGATGACTGTAGGGAATCCAAAGCATCCAATGTGCCCGGAGTCGACGATGGATTAAGGGATTTTATCGATCATGAACTAGCTAATTGGTGTGCAAGGGATCCCAAGCATCTAACGTGCCCAGAGTCGACGATGGATCAAGGGGCTTGCACAACAATAGCGTCTGCCGAGGCAAATAACCAAACCAATCAACCAAAGAGAACTCCAACATTTACACCACATTGTTGAACCAAAAGAACCAAAGCTTGCAAATTTCTTCAAAGGCTTCACCCCTAGCCTTAGCTAGAGGTTTAGCCAACCATGCTACAATGGAAGACTAAAACTCACTAAGAAATAAAATTCTATACTACTTTACACTACAAAAGAAAGAAAGAAAACTAAAGAAGAGAAAAGAGGAGTTGTAAAGAATGGGATTTGAGGAGTGGATGGGATGATGGGATGAGATGAGATGATTGAAATGAGGAGGAGAGGCCTCCTTTTATAGACTTTTGAGAGGCTCCCAAGCCTCCTCCCAATCCTAGGTGGCACTCCAAACCCAAAGCAGATTTTTATTTAGGTTCGGGAATGGAGTTAGGCTTGGAGTGCCCAAAGCAAACTTTTCTTTTAGGTTCGGGCTTGGAGTTAGGCTTGGATGGACATGTGGCAAGAAAAGTACTACAAGCCTAGGTGGCATTCCAAACCCAAAGCAGATTTCTAGTTAGGTTTGGGAATGGAGTGAGGCTTGGATGATGAGGTGGCATTCCAAGCCTTACACATGTGTGGGGAAAGGAGAGAGAGAGAGAGAGAGAGAGAGAGAGAGAGAGATATTCTCTCTTGCTTCATGTGATGGAGCTTCTCCAGTTGCTGGACGTTGGAGCTTTGATGGACGGCTGGTATGAAGATGTTGAGGAGAGTTGCTGATGCTGGTGTGAGGTGGGGTCCACCATAGATGGCTGCTGCTGGATGCCATCTGCTGCACGTGTGAGAGGAAGATGGAGCGGTCCACCTGCTGGATGTGGACGGCTGCAATGATCCAGCTGCACGGACGTCCTCTGCTAGACGTTGATGAACGGCTCCCATCTGCTGGACGCTGCTGATCCAGCTTGGCTCGATGGAGGGACGGCTGAGATGAAGATGGTGGGTCCATAGCTGCTGGAAGTGTTGGACAGTGAAGATTGGAGCTGTTTGCTGCAACGTCAGCTGCTACACGCTGGATGGTTGGATTGGGGCCCATCTAATGAATAGCTCAGCTGTGCCTGTTGGATGGCTGAAGTTGGGGTCCATTGAGCTGGACAGTGGTCATGGAGTTGCTGTGGACAGTGATGGATGATGAGGTCCACTGATTGAATGGAGGTTGAATGTTGGATGCTGCACGAGAGAAGATAGGGTCTTCTCTGCTGGACGCTGCTGGCCTTGGACGAAGGAGATGATCTCCATGGACGTTGGATGATGTGCTGCACGTGTGGTTGGCAATGCACGTGAGGAGTGCTACTGGAATGGATGGTGTGATGTTCAGCTCTGGTGGACGGTTGCAGATGAACAGTGCTGGAGATCTCCAACTACTGGACGGTCTTGATGGTTTGGACGCTGGTGGAGTGAAGTTTGCTGTGTGTGGTCCACCTTGCAGCTTGGACGGTGGAGAGCTTAGTGGCCTGAACTGGACAGACGTCCTCCGCTGGATGATGGAGTGGTGGAGATGGAGGTTGGAAGCAGGTTGTAGCTTGGACGGCGGAGATCTACTGGACGTGCTTGCTTGATGCACGTGTGAACTGTGGGCTTGGAAGATGGATTGGATGGTGAGCACGTGTGGGCCCAACTTTGCTGGCCGTTGATGATGAGTGGGGTCCGTCATATTAGACGATGATGCTTGATCTCCATCTGGTCATGATGGATGGCTGCACACAATTGCTGGTGATGGTGGAGTTGATGGTTGACGGTGATGAGGCAAGAGACGGTGCTAGATGGACAGCCGTGGACAATGGTGATGGTGGTATGGTCCACAGTGCCAGATGATCAGGGTCATTGATCTGATGCTCATAAAAGTGTCGCCAGCCGTGATGCACAGTTGGTCCCAACTATAGGCATCCAATCTTGACCATCCAAGCATGATCATCCATTTTTTTGTGAAGGTCTTGATCACGATCATCATAACATGTCTCAGATGGACCTCCAAAATATGTCGATTTGATGAGGCCTTCTGAGACTTCAGATCCACCACAGAATATGGTTCACTCTTCGATCTTTACGCCCTGATTTCCCTCAGGATTGCCACACACTTGACGTTGATTACTTTTGGGCACTAAATCGTCCTGATTGACTCGGATTTTGTCCAACCTCTCCTGATCACTTGAAGACAGAAAATTCACCTAATGAGAGATAATTAATCGGAAAAACAATGATAATGCCCTTAACAACCAGGGTTAATTATACAATATTAGGTACTTACCACACCCCCCAACCAGCATTTTGCTAGTCTCGAGCAAAACATGCGAAAATCATCTAAGGATTTTTCAAAATACTGCAATCAATCTTATCCTCGACAGTTTTCACCAATCGAAACAATCTCGAGACTTCCTCTTATTTCCTAATAAAACAAAAATAAAGAGAAGAAAAGGTTCAATGTATTTATGTGATCCTTCAAGTTATCTAAACAGTAGAGTTTCCAAGGCATACAGTTTTGAGAATATTTAAATATAGATTCTAGTCACTTAGTAAGCTACTTAATTGAGTTCAAAGCATTAATGATTCAATAGAAGCATTCTAAACATTGAGTTCCATGGTGCATGGTGAAGTCTAGCCTTAACACAACTAGGGGTTCAGTCTTCTACTTTCATGTTAACACTAATGATTGAAGAGAATGGTCAAATCAACCAAGTCACTGATTCTGAACCTTGCTACTGTTCTTTTCAATATTTTTCTACCTTTTGATTGATTTTTTTTTTTGAACCAAAAACCGATAGCCGAAGACTCCAACAGGCTCACTTTATACTATGGTAATGTTTTGTAATGGTAACGACAATGGATGAAAATCCTTGCCCCAAATTACTGTGAATATTCCTTTTTTCACTTTTTTTTTTATATATGAACCAAGTAAACAAGGATCTCCAAGCTTGGTTCCTATCACTCTCAACAATCATCAAGTCAACATTATAGTATCAAACTCAAATCCTGGCAGTGCAAGCTAGATGTGAACTGTGAAAATTCATGACTCAATCAATGTTTATCATTTTCTAATAGAAAATTAATGGAAAGGACTCAATTTTGAAATTTACTGAAGCAACTAAACTCTAAAATTTAACATTGTCATCACTAAATGCCTTTTTATTCTACTATTCAAATTATTTCAAAATCACATAAATCACATAAATCCCTAGATAATAATTTACAGTCAATACAACCACAAAATTTCCTGCTCCTTTTGTGCAATGCACATAGACCACGTATCATTCGACAAACTCCTTCGACCACAAGATGAGCCACATCCTCACATTTCCCATGATCAATTCATTTTGGGGTCTTACGCTGCTCATAATACCATGAGAGTGTGCTTCACCTCCTAGCTGCCTTAATCCCCTTTATGATTTCTGAGAACAGGGAATATCTGTCGGTTTCAACAGCGATTTCCAACTAAGGTCCTCTATCACGGTGCGTTCAACACGAACAGGATGTTTCCCATAAAACCTTTTTTTTATGACCTAAAATATCAAAGAGATAGGCAAAATAGCAAAGAGATAGACAATTGGAAAGATTTTTCACAAGAATTCCACACCCCCCAACCTAAATGTAACATTGTCCTCAATGTTGAAAAATGAATGCATAGACAAATGCAACATGAGAGCAAAATGGTAAAGAATAGAGGGTAAAGAGTACCTGAGAGGATGAATACTTGTAAGCACTGGAATTTTCCAAGTTGCCAAAACAAAATACAAGAAACAAACTAACCTACTAGTATACAAAAGGGGATCTCCGTCAGACTAGGAGATCAATCCTGATAAATGGGGTCTTCCAGAGGGGTGGATTCCTCCTCTAGGGCAAATTCCTCAAGAAAGGGCTTCAAACGCTGGCCGTTCATTTTAAATACATTTCCATTTTTAGGGTTCTCAATCTCAATAGCCCCATGAGGGTAAATAGTTTTGACTACAAAGGGCCGGTCCATCGAGATTTTAGCTTTCCTGGAAACAGATGTAGCCTAGAATTGTACAAGAGAACTTTCTGAGATGGTTCGAAAGATCTTCGAAGGATATTCCTGTCATGGAATACCTTCGTTCGTTCCTTATATATTCTGGCATTATCATAAGCCTCATTCCGGATTTCCTCCAACTCGTTCAGCTGAAGTTTGCGAAGTGAGCTGGCCTTGTCAAGATTGAAATTGAATTTCTTTATAGCCCAATAGGCCTTATGCTCCAACTCCACAGGCAAATGGCAAGCTTTCCCATAGACAAGTCTATAGGGAGACATTCCAATCGGGGTTTTGTACGCTGTACGGTAAGCCCACAACGCATCGGTTAGTCTTAGAGACCAATCCTTGCGATCTGGATTCATAGTTTTTTCTAAGATGTGTTTGATTTCCCTGTTGGAAACTTCTGCTTGACCACTTGTTTGTGGGTGATAGGGCGTACTCACCTTGTGTGTGATACCATATCTCTTCATCAAAGCCTCGAAAGGTCTGTTACAGAAGTGTGTACCCCCATCACTGATAATGGCTCGAGGCATCCCAAATCTTGATAGAATATTCTCTTTTAGAAATCGTAGAACCGTTTTGTGTTCATTGGTTCTACACGGGATTGCCTCAACCCATTTGGAGACATAATTGACAGCCAATAGGATATACAGATATCCAAATGAGGAAGGGAATGGTCCCATGAAATCGATGCCCCAACAGTCAAAAACTTCGATGATCAATATCGAATTTAAAGGCATCATATTTCTATGGGAGATTCCTCCCAACTTCTGACAACGGTTGTAAGACCCGTACCCTTGTTTGCCCTCCGTAAGCTTAATTTTCGGTGTCGGTACGTCCCGGATGGACCAGATTAGCGAGCCTTAATCGCGACCCTATTTTAGTACCTCATCGACCCAAGACCTATACCCCGGCGACCGCATAGGCGCTGCGATTCCAACGCAGCGCTGCACGCCCCATTGCGATACCCGGTGTGAAAGTTATGATCAATCGCGTAATCCGAGGTGGGCCGCGCAACGCGCGTGTGGCGTGGGCCCCACTTGCACAAATCCTAAGAATATGTCTAATCAATCAAATCCATCACCATCACTCTACCCATACCCCTACTCTACACACCCCATACCCCCCATCCCTCTCTCTCCTCCCAAAGTCAACTAAAGCCCATACCTCCCATACCCCTCTCCCATGCTAGCCACCACCACCACCATCACCCCCCATGATTCCTCTCCCCCCCCCCCCCATACAAGTCCATACGTAGGGGGGAGAGGAGGCATGCTCATTTTCCTATTTTTGCTAGAAAGAAGAGAAAGAGATTTGAGAGGAGAGAGAAAGAGAGAAAGATTTGAGAGAAAGAGAAAGATTTGAGAGTAGAGAGAGAGATTAGAGAGATTGAGGGTGGTGATCCAAGCTTGGAGGACCTCAACCATCATCCGGACCGTCCGGATCGTCCGATCGTCAACCTGATTCAATCCAACCGTCCATCCTTCGAGGTGAGTGCAAGGGGGACATAAATCCCCCATTTCCTTATTTCCTTTCATTTTCCTTTTCTTTTGGGCCCACCTAGTGGTGGACAACCTGATGGATGGGCTGGATCGTCCATGAATGGGTCCCACCTTTTGATGGTGTGGATCCCACTTGGGGACCCATTTGTGTCATAATTAGTGTGGCCAACAGCCCACCATGATGTATGTAGTTCATCCACCCTGTCCACCATGTGGACCCACCATGCAATGGCCCAGCTGATGAATGGAGTGGATCCTGCACGTGTGGACCCCACCAGTCCGGACGACAACAACTACAGCAACAACAAAAAAAAAAGAAAAAGAAAAACAAGAACCGGCTGCTGGACAGTCAGCGTCTAGAGGAGTTGCTGCCCAGCAGCACGTGGGCTAAAAGCCCTTTTAGGCGTTGGGCAGGGTCCCCACTCGTGGGACCCACCTTGATGTATGAGTTGATCCACACCGTCCATCTGTTTCTCCAGCCCATTTTAGGGATGGTCAACAAAAATGAAGTAGATCCAGATCTCAGGTGGACCACACCATTGAAAAATAGTGGGGCTAATGAAGCCTACTGTTGAGACTTCTTGGGCCCATCGTGATGTTTGTGGACCATATCACCTGCCCAATATTGGGCTTGCTGGTTCCCCAATGAGCTGGGGAATATGATGAAGGGGGTGGATCGTCCCTAAGTGGGCCCCACTTGATGTAAACTATAAAAAAAAGGAAAGAAAGGACTGGACGCTGGACGTCCTCAGCGTCAGAGACAGACAGTTTGTGGGTCCCCACTCGTGGGACCCACCTTGATGTTTGTGTTCCATCCACGCCGTCCATCGGTTTTCCCAGATCATTTTAGGGCCAGGGCCAAAAGATGAAGCCGATCCAAATCTTAAGTGGACCGCACCTCATAAAACAGTGGAAATGATGATTTCTACTGTCAGAAATCCTTTGGCCCACCTTAGTGTTTCTAGACTGATTTAAATATCCAATATTGGGCTTGTGGGTCCCCCACAAGATGGGGAACCTGATGAACGGAGTGGATCAGTCCCATGTAGGCCCCACATGATATAAGTACAATAAAAAAAAAGGGAAAACAAGAAGAGGCAGCGTCGCTGACGCTTGGTAGTACCAGCATCCAGGATGCTGGCTCGTGCCAGCTGGTGGCCCACTCGTGGGTCCCACCATGATGCATGTGCTGTATCCACACCGTCCATCCTTTTGGGGAGATCATTTTAGGGCATGACCCTAATATTGAGTCAGATCCAAGTCTCAAGGGGGCCCCACCACAGAAAACAATAGGGATAGTAAACCTACCGTTGAAACCTTCTTATGGCCCACCATGATGTTTATCTGAGATTCCAACCTGTTCATAAGTTCATACATGCATGGAAGAAGGAAACACAAAAATATCAGCTTGATCGAAAACTTCTGTGGGCCCCACTTGGTGAGAACAAATAAATAAATAAAAAAAAGAAAAAAAGAAAAACAAGGGGGTCGCTGGACAGACAGCGTCCAGGGGACGCTGCTGCCCAGTAGCCTTGTGGGCGCCACCCTATGGGCCCCATTCGTTGGGCCCACCTAGAATGTATGTGCCTTACCTATCCCGTCCATATGTTTTTCCCAGCTCATTTTAGTGTCTGAGCCCAAATTTAAGCATATCCAAAATGGCAAGTGGGCCATGCCAAGGGACAACAGTGGAAATAATGATCTCCACCATTGAAACCTTCCTAGTCCTACAATGATGTTTATTTGTCACCCAACCTATTCATAAGTGGCTGGGCCCAAAATTTAAGCATATCCTAATGTCAAGTGGACCATGCCACAGTGGAAATGATGATCTTAAACGTTGAAACCTTTCTAGGTTCTACAGTGATGTTTATTTGCCATCCAACTGGTTCATAAGATCAACATGGATATGGATGAAGGAGAAAACACAAATATCTGCTTGATTCAAAACTTATTGGGACTAGATGGGTACCACGCTGCCCAGCAGGTGGCCCTCCCTATGGGTCCCAACGTGATGCATTGGTTAGCTCCACCATGATGTATCTGTTCTATTCATGCTGCCTATCTATTTTTCCATATTATTTTAGATACGACCCTAACAATGAGGCAAATTCAAATGTTAGATGGACCACACCCGTAGGAAATAATGGTCCTTGATGCCCATCATGATTCCTTCTTTGATATATATGATTTATCCATGCCGTACACATGTTTTGACGGCCTATCTTGTATGTGCAGGCCCAAGTATGGGGCCGATGTGGTCTCAAGTGGGCTATGCCACGAAGACCTTTACATTTCTAATGGGACCCACCGTCCGGGTCCCACTCTCCGTATATATTGGGCCTTTTAAGGCCAATGTTACATGATATGTTTGGTAACATGCTAGTATGATTAGCTTGATATGTCACACTGATAACATGCTTAGTATAATGAATACCATGCTCATTCATATGCCCATACACATCATTTGTACGCCTGTTATGGATCATGATTAACCATAGCATATGCTAGTTGGCTTGTTATACTTAGGGGACCCGCATGAGACAGGGTCGCCCGACATGATTGCGCAGTATGCGTAAGTTTGGTGCATGATTTGGATTGTATGACTCATGCATTTCGCATTATGTATGTCATGATTGCTTTCACACCCTAGCAGTATCAGGGTGGTGGCCACCATAGTCACATCGTGGTTGGCAGTATTGGACACCGGAAACTTGTTCTAGTACGTGGGCGCTATGGATGTCCTTGGGTGAAAGTCCCTAAACCCTGTGGTACCAGTAGGATGCTCTAGCGTCGAGACCGAGTGGATAACATGAGCGCCCGTGTGCCAAATACCAGTAGGCCGCGTCTCCCACTGTGTCGAGGTCGGTTGGAAAGGGGTGTGACCTTATCCGCCCAGGTGCTGTGGGTTGTAAGCTAGGTCGAGTCTGACCAGCTCATGGAATGGGTCCGCTATCGGCGAGCCAGGTGGGCATTGGCATACCACCGACGAGGCAGATAGTGAGGTCTTTTCTACTCGCTTGGTTATGCGCACGATGTGCGGCGGCCAGTATACTAGACCTCGGTGATGTCCCAGATGAGAACTATTTTGATATGTGGATCAGTTGAGGATTGACATGTTTGCATTACATCTCTAGCATGTAACACTCGGCCATGTAGGCCCTTGCATCGCATAGCCTTGGGATGGCTGATAGCATTCATAAACTTAGTAACTTAGCCCTCTACTACTTTCGCTTACTCTGATATCTGTATACTTGTCATATGCATCACACGCGCACACACGCACTCTACTGAACTTCGTAGGAAGCTCATGCGCGTTTGTTTATACTGCAGGTACTAGAGCATATCAGCAGCGTTGAACGCAGTTTATGTACCTGATATTTTGGACTTCTGCTTCATGTTGTATTTCCCTTTCCAGCACTGTACTCAACAAACTTATTAGTGGATATTTGATGATGTTGTATGGTTTTGTTTATGCTCCTGTACAAAAAAAATTTACCCTGAAAATCCTCCTGGTAGGATCCCAGGATCGGAACCTGGCACATGAGAGCTAGGAGCCGAGAATGGGGTACTACGGAGGCTGTTGGCACCAAGGTCGACGATCTGGAATTTAGTGAGCCTGGTCCCCGGGTTTGGGGCGTGACAGCGGTCACATGCTTTGCAAAAAACATGGGTGTCCTTGAATATTGAAGGCCAGTAGAGACCGCACTGGAGAATCTTGGCAGCGGTTTTCTTAGAAGAGAAATGACCTCCACATGCATAAGAATGGCAAAAGGAGATGACACTGGTTTGTTCATTATCTGGAACACACCTCCTTATGATCTGATCTGGGCAGTATTTGAACAAATACGGATCATCCTAGAAAAAGTTGCGTACCTCTGTGAAAAATTTCCTTTTATCTTGTGGGGTCCAATGACTCGGAATTCTTCCTGCAGCAAGATAGTTAACAATGTCAGCAAACCAAGGTTGGCAAGAGACTTCAAACAACTGTTCATCAGGGAAAGTGTCCTTTATTGGTGTCGTCTGTACGGAATTAGAGAGTACTAGGCGAGACAAGTGATCAGCCACTACGTTTTCTACTCCCTTTTCGTCTCCGATCTCAAGGTCGAATTCTTGGAGCAAAAGGATCCACCTGAGCAAGCGAGGCTTAGCATCTTTCTTAGAAAGAAGATACTTGAGAGCCGCATGATCAGTAAAAATCACAATTTTGGACCCAATCAAGTAGGACTTGAACTTGTCAAGTGCAAAGACTACGGCAAGGAGTTCCTTTTCCGTGGTAGAGTAGTTTACTTGTGCACTGTTCAAGGTTCTACTTGCGTAGTATATAACATAGGGCTTCTTGTCTTTTCTTTGCCCCAAAACTGCCCCAACATTGTAGTCACTTGCATCACATATGATTTCAAAAGGTATAGTCCAATCGGGTGGTTGCATTATCGGTGCGTTGGTCAACATGCCTCTAAGCTTGGTGAAAGCTTCTTGGCAGTCATTGGTCCACTCGAATGGAGCATCCTTTTGCAGGAGATTGCATAATGGACGAGAGATATGACTGAAGTCCTTTATAAATCTCCTATAGAATCCTGCATGACCCAAGAATGAACGAATGTTTCGTACACTTATGGGGGCTGGTAGGTTGGCAATTAAGTCGATCTTTGCCTTGTCTACTTCTATTCCGTTGGACGAAATATTATGTCCAAGAACAATTCCCTTTTGAACCATAAAATGACACTTTTCCCAATTCAAAACAAGATTCTTTTCTTCACACCTTGTCAAGACCAATTGTAAATGGTTCAAACATTCATCAAAGGAACAACCAAATACCGAGAAGTCGTCCATGAAGACTTCCAAGAAATGTTCAACTATGTCAGAGAAAATGCTGAGCATGCATCTCTGAAAAGTGGCAGCAGCATTACACAGTCCGAAAAGCATCCTCTTATACGCAAAGGTGCCAAATGGACAAGTGAATGTGGTTTTCTCTTGATCTTCTAGGGCAATCTCTATTTGGTTGTATCCAGAGTACCCATCTAGGAAACAATAATAGGAGTGACCAGCTAACCTCTCTAACATTTGATCAATGAATGGTAAAGGAAAGTGGTACTTCCTAGTAACAGTATTCAGTTTCCTATAGTCGATACACATTCTCCAACCAGTAGTGACTCTAGGTGGAACCAACTCATTGTCTGCATTTGCAACTATGGTAACTCCAGATTTTTTGGGTACCACTTGGGTTGGACTTACCCATTGGCTATCTAAAATAGGGTAGATGATACCCACTGTCACGCCCCAAACCCGGGGATCGGGCTCACTAAATTTCCGATCGCCGACCTTGGTGCCAATAGCCTCCGTAGTACCCCATTCTCGGCTCCTAGCTCTCATGTGCCAGGTTCCGATCCTAGGATCCTACCAGGAGGATTTTCAGGGTAAATTTTTTTTTTTGTACAGGAGCATAATCAAAACCATAAACATCATCAAATATCCACTAATAAGTTTGTTGAGTACAGTGCTGGAAAGGGAAATACAACATGAAGCAGAAGTCCAAAATATCAGGTACATAAACCGCGCTCAACGCTGCTGATATGCCCTAGCACCTGCAATGCAAACAAACGCGCATGAGCTTCCTACGAAGCTCAGTAGAGTGCGTGTGTGCGCGTGTGATGCATATGACAAGTATACAGATATCAGAGTAAGCGAAAGTAGTAGAGGGCTAAGTTACTAAGTTTATGAATGCTATCAGCCATCCCAAGGCTATGCGATGTAAGGGCCTACATGGCCGAGTGTTACATGCTAGAGATGCAATGCAAACATGTCAATCCTCAACTGATCCACATATCAAAATAGTTCTCATCTGGGACATCACCAGGGTCTAGTATACTCTAATATTGGCCGTCGCACATCGCACGCATAACCAAGCGAGTAGAGAAGACCTCACTATCAACCTCGTCAGTGGTATGCCAATACCCACCCGGCTCGCCGATAGCGGACCCATTCCATGAGCTGGTCAGACTCGACCTAGCTTACAGCCCACTGCACCCGGGCGGATAAGGTCACACCCCCTTCCAACCGACCTCGACACAGTGGAAGACGCGGCCTACTGGTATTTGGCACACGGGCGCTCATGTTATCCACTCGGTCTCGACGCTGGAGCATCCTACTGGTACCACAGGATTTAGGGACTTTCACCCAAGGACATCCATAGCGCCCACGTACTAGAACAACTTTCCAGTGTCCAATACTGCCAACCATGATGTGACTATGGCGGCCACCACCCTGATGCTGCTAGGGTGTGAAAGCGATCGTGACATACATAATGTGAAATGCATGAGTCATACAATCCAAATCATGCACCAAACTTACGCATACTGCGCAATCATGTCGGGCGACCCTGTCTCACACGGGTCCCCTAAGTATAACAAGCCAACTAGCATATGCTATGGTTAATCATGATCCATAACAGGCATACAAATGATGCGTATGGGCATATGAATGAGCATGGTATTCATTATACTAAGCATGTTATCAGTGTGACATATCAAGCTAATCATACTAGCATGTTACCAAACATATCATGTAACATTGGCCTTAAAAGGTCCAATATATACGGAGAGTGGGACCCGGACGGTGGGTCCCATTGGAAATGTAAAGGTCTTCGTGGCATAGCCCACTTTAGACCACATCGGCCCCATACTTGGGCCTGCACATACAAGATAGGCCGTCAAAATACGTGTACGGCATGGATAAAACATATACATCATGGTGGAGCTAATAGATACATCACGTTGGGACCCATAGGGTGGGCCACCTGCTGGGCAGCGTGGTACCCATCTAGTCCCAATAAGTTTTGAATCAAGCAGATATTTGTGTTTTCTCCTTCATCCATATCCATGTGATCTTATGAACAGATTGGATGGCAAATAAACATCATTGTAGAACCTGGAAAGGGTTCAACGTTTGAAATCATTATCCCCACTGTGGCATGGTCCACTTGACATTAGGATATGCTTAGATTTTGGGCCCAGCCACTTATGAATAGGTTGGGTGACAAATAAACATCATTATAGGACGGGGAAGGTTTCAATGGTGGAGATCATTATTTCCACTATTGTCCCGTGCATGGCCCACTTGCCGTTTGGATATGCTTAAAATTTGGGCTCAACCACTAAAATGAGATGGGAAAAACATATGGACTGAATAGGTAAGGCACATACATTCTAGGTGGGCGCAACGAGTGGGGCCCATGGTGACGCCCACAAGGCTGCTGGTCAGCAGCGTCCCCTGGACGCTGTCTGTCCAGCTGCCGCCCTTTTTATTTATTTATTTATTTTTATTTTTTTTATTATGCTCTCACCAAGTGGGGCCCACAGAAGTTTTCGATCAAGCTGATATTTTTGTTTTTCCTTCTTCCATGCATGTGTGAACTTATGAACAGGTTGGATCTCAGATAAACATCATGGTGGGCCATAAGAAGGTTTCAACGGTAGGGCCGCTGTCCCTACTGTTTTCTGTGGTGGGGCCCCCTTGAGACTTGGATCTGACTCAATCTTGGGGTCATGCCTTAAAATGATCTCCCCAAAAGGATGGACGGTGTGGATACAGCACATGCATCATGGTGGGACCCATGAGTGGGCCACCATCTGGCACGAGCCAGCGTCCTGGACGCTGGTACTACCAGCGTCAGCGACGCTGCCTCTTCTTTCCTTTTTCTTCTTCTTTTTTTTTTATATTCATGCTTTTCATCGAGTGGGGCCCACATGGGTCTGATCCACTCCGTTCACCAGGTTCCCCATCTCATGGGGGACCCAATAAGCCCCATATTGGATATGTAAATCAGTTTAGAAACATTAAGGTGGGCCAAAGGTTTCTGACAGTAGGAATCATTGTTTCCACTGTTTCATGTGGTGCGGTCCACTTAAGATTTGGATCGGCTTCATACTTTGGTCCTGGCCCTAAAATGATCTGGGAAAACAGATGGACGGTGCAGATGGAACACAAACATCAAGGTGGGTCCCACGAGTGGGGACCCCATTACCGCGTCCACGTGACGCTGGACGTTCCAGCGTCAGAACGTCCAGACGCTGGACGTCCATTGCCTCTTTTATTTTTTTGTTTCTTTTTTTGTGGTTATTTCATGTGGGGCCCACTTAGGGACGATCCACCCCCTTCATCATGTTCCCCAGATCGTTGGGGTCCTAACAAGCCCAATATTGGGTAGGTGATGTGGTCCACAAACATCACGGTGGGCCCAAGAAGTCTCAACAGTAGGCTTCATTGGCCCCACTGTTTTCAATGGTGTGGTCCACCTAGTATCTGGATCTTCTTCATTTTTGGCTCCTTGCCCTGAAATGGGATGGAGAAACAGCTGGACGGCGTGGATTGGATGCATACATCAAGGTGGGTCCCACGAGTGGGGACCCTGCCCAACGCCCAAAAGGGCTTTTAGCCCACGTGCTGCTGGGCAGCAACGCCCTCTGGACGCTGTCTGTCCAGCGGCACCCTCTCCTTCTTGTTTTTTTATTTATTATTATTATTATTATTATTATTATAAGAAGGTGGGGCCCATTCATGGATGATCCAATCCATCCATCTGGTTGTCCACCACCAGGTGGGCCCAAAAGAAAAGGAAAATGAAAGGAAATAAGGAAATGGGGGATTTATGTCCCCCTTGCACTCACCTCAAAGGATGGACGGTTGGATTGGATCAGGTTGACGATCGGACGATCCGAACGGTCCGAATGATGGTTGAGGTCCTCCAAGCTTGGATCTCCACCCTCAATCTCTCTAATCTCTCTCTCTCTACTCTCAAATCTTTCTCTTTCTCTCAAATCTTTCTCTCTTCTCTCAAATCTCTTGAATTTTGAAAGGAGCTCTCCTGTCCCCCTACCTATGCACTTGTATGGGGGGGGGGGGGGGGGGGGGAGAGAGAGAGAGAGGGAATCATGGGGGGTGATGATGGTGCATGGGAGGGGGGTATGGGAGGTATGGGTGAGGGTTTACTTTGGGAGGAGAGAGAGGGATGGGGGGTATGGGGTGTGTAGAGTAGGGGCATGGGTGAGAGTGATGGTGATGGATTTGATTGATTTGACATATTCTTGGGATTTGTGCAAGTGGGGCCCATGCCACACGCACGTTGCGCAGCCCACCTCGGATTACGCAAAGACACAACTTACACACCGGGTATCGCAATGGGGAGTGCCGCGCGGCGTTGGAATCGCAACGCCTACGCGGTCGCCAGGGTATAGGTCTCAGGTCGATGTGGTACTAAAATAGGGTCGCGATCAAGGCTCGCTAATCTGGTCCATCCGGGACGTACCGGCACCAAAAATTAAGCGTACGGAGGGCAAATAAGGGTAAGGGTCTTACAATTCTCCCCTCCTAACAAAAAATTTCGTCCTCGAAATTTGCAATACAACCCAAACTAGCCGAAGATCATAAAAAAAAGAATCGCATCACTATATATGCATATCGAATCGAAAAGCAATCATACAGATACAATCAATCATAAAAAAGATGAGGATAAGACTCGCAAATCTCTGCCTCTCGCTCCCATGACGCCTCATCTGGGCTATGATGACTCCACTGGACCTTCACTAAAGGAATGACCTTGGTCCGGAGGACCTGCTCCTTCCGGTCAAGGATACGAACTGGCTGCTCAATGTAAGAAGCATCCTCACGAACCTCCAACGGCTGCCAATCTATCACAGGAACCACATCTGACTCACACTTCCGTAACATGGAAACATGAAAAACATTGTGGACACCAGACAACTGAATTGGCAAGGCAAGCTGATAGGCCACGACGCCAACGCGCCCAGTGATCTCGAAGGGTCCAATGAATCTCGGGGCAAGCTTCCCCTTGGCTCTAAAACAAACCACGCCCTTCATGGGTGAGACCTTGAGATACACACGATCCCCAATGGAAAACTCTAGGGGACGACGTCGACGATCTGCAAAACTCTTCTGTCGACTCTGAGCAGTGCGCATCCTCTGCCTGATGATATCGATAGCCTTTGATGTCCTCTGCACAAGCTCGGGACCTAGGAGACGATGCTCTCCAACCTCGGCCCAACAACTAGGAGACCTACAAGGTCTACCATACAACGGCTCAAAAGGAGCCATACCGATAGTCGCCTGGTAGCTGTTATTATATGCAAACTCAGGCAAACGCAGGTATTTATCCCAACTACCTGAGAAATCCAACACGCAAGCTCAAAGCATGTCCTCAAGGATCTGGTTGACCCTCTCGGTCTGACCATCAGTCTGAGGATGATATGCGGTGTTGAACTTCAAGGCAGGCCCCATCGCCTTCTGAAAACTCCTCCAGAACCGCGACGTAAATCTCGGATCTCGGTCAGAAATGATCGAAACTGGGACTCCGTGCAGCCTCACAATCTCCTCGATAAACAATTCTGCAAGTCGGTCTAATGGCCAGGTCGCATGTATCGCAAGAAAATGTGCCGACTTCGTCAAACGATCAACGACAACCCAGATGGCGTCATGACCGCGATCAGTCCACGGCAATCCCATAATGAAGTCTGTGGTCACGTGCTCCCATTTCCACAACGGGACACTCAACGGCTGCAGGGGACCTGGAGGTTTGCGATGATCGGCCTTGACACGCTGGCAAGTGTCACACTCAGCCACAAAACTAGCAATCTGACGCTTCATACTGGCCCAAAAATACTGCCTCCTCATATCACGATACATCTTAGTAGAGCCTGGGTGGATCGTGAACCTCGATCGGTGTGCCTCATCCATAAGATCTCTGCGCAACTGAGGAATATCTGGAACACACAACCGACCCCTGAAACGAAGTCCACCATCTGACCCAATCTGCCAATCTGCCTGACCCTCTGACACGGCCTCTTCCCAATAATCCTTCAACGTCTGATCTGTCTGCTGAGCCTCGATCACCCTAGAAACAAGAGAGGGTTGAATCGACAAGCTTGATAACTGCGCGATAGAAGACTGCAGGCTCAGCTCAAAATCATACTCGGCAACCTCCTCGAGCATCCTCCACTCCCGGACCATCATATGCGCAACCAGGCCTCGTGGCTGACGGCTAAGGGCATCTGCCACCACGTTGGCCTTACCAGGGTGGTACTGAAGATCAAAATCATAATCCTTCAGGAGCTCCATTCAACGTCTCTGCCTCATGTTCAACTCGGACTGCGAGAAGAGGTACTTCAGGCTCTTGTGGTCAGAAAAGAGCTCAAACCTGACCCCATAAAGATAGTGCCTCCACACCTTTAGTGTGAAGACTACCGCTGGTAGCTCCAGATCATGCGTGGGGTAGTTCTGCTCATGGACCTTGAGCTGGCGAGACGCATACGCTACTACTCTGCCATGCTGCATCAGGACAGCACCTAAGCCAATACGTGAGGCATCTGTAAAAACCACGAATCCTTCACTCCGGGAAGGAAGAGTGAGGACTGGTGTAGAAGTAAGACGGTCCTTCAGTTCTGCAAATGCTAGCTCACAGGCATCACTCCAAACGAACTCAGCGCCCTTCCGGGTCAACTTGGTCAGCGGGGCTGCAATACGAGAGAAGCCCTCTATAAAACGGCGATAATAACCTGCTAACCCCAGGAAACTCTGGATTTCGGACGCGTTCATGGGCTGACCCCACTGACGCACGGCATCAATCTTCACCGGATCTACTGCTACTCCCTGCCTCGTCACCACATGACCGAGGAACCTCACCTCCTCCTGCTAAAACTCACACTTCTCCAACCTTGCATAAAGCTGGTGTGTGCGGAGGGTCTGCAAGGTGATCTTCAGATGCTGCGCATGCTCCTCCCGAGTCCTCGAATAGATCAGAATGTCATCGATAAACACCACAACGAACTGATCAAGGTAGGGACGAAAGACCTCATTCATCAATTGCATGAACACAGCAGGCGCATTGGTCAGTCCGAAAGACATGACCTGGAACTCAAAATGACCGTAACGTGTCCTGAATGCCGTCTTCGGGATATCCTCCTCCCGGACACAGACCTGATGATAACCGGACCGTAGGTCAATCTTCGAAAAGAACTGGGCCTCTCGCAACTGGTCAAATAAATCATCGATCCTCCGAAGCAGGTACCTATTCTTAATCGTGACCTTGTTGAGCTCGCGGTAATCCACGCAGAGCCTCAACGAGCCATCCTTCTTCTTCACGAAGAGTACCGGCACTCCCCACGGTGAACTGCTCGGACGGATGAAGCCTAGTTCACGCAACTCGTCCAACTGCTTCCGCAGCTCCCGCAACTCCAAAGGTGCCATACGGTACGGGGCCTTTGAGATAGGCGCAGTACCGGGCAAGAGGTCAATCTGAAACTCGGTATGCCGACGAGGTGGCAACCTCGAAATCTCTTGAAACACATCCAGAAAATCGCAAACTACCGGCAGCTAGTCGATGCACACGGCAACCGGTTCCTCTATGGCACACGACATCAAAGATGCCAACTGTTTGCCTCTAGGCTCGGCAACGAACTGGAACTGCGGCATGCCGGGTATAAGGAAAGTGACTGTTCTTGCGAAGCAGTCCAATACAGCGTGATACTCGGCTAGCCAATCCATGCCCAGGATAACATCAAACTCGGTCATCGGTAAAACAAACAAATCGGCGGGCAAAAAGGTCTCTCCTACCAAGACGGGGCAAGACGAACAGATCAAACTCAATACTGCGGTCTTCCCTAAGGGTGTCGACACTGACAAACCCTCGCGCACGGATTCTAACGGCAAACCAGTCGATCGGCAGAAATCATCGGATACAAAAGAATGCGATGCACCAGAATCAAATAAAACATGAGCTACGCATGCAGAGACAATGAGTGTACCATCAACGACTCCTCCAGGTGCCTGAGGATCCTGCTGGGCTGCGTAGAACCTGTCCTGAGTCTGCTGGGGATGTGTCTGTCCCCTCTGCGGTCGCCGCTGCTGCTGCTGCGGTCTATGCTGCTGCCTCTGCTGCTGTGGCTGCTGCTGTCGCTGCTGCTGTGACTGCTGCTGTCGCTGCTGCTGTCGCTGCTGTTGCTGTGGGTGGGGACACTCATGCCTACGATGCCCTGTCCCCCCACATCCGAAACAAACGCCTGCAAACTATCTCTGGGATGGTGCTGGAGGTGCTGCTGGTGCTACTGGCGGTCGAATAGATGGACGAACCGGGTGCCTCTGCTGTGCCCGAGTCTGCTGCTGCCGAGAGCTGTCAGAAGGAGCCTTCCTCTTCCCCTTCCGGTCTCCGCTCTGGTCACGGATCCATTGTGCATCGGCCCACTCTGCCTCATATATCTGGGCCCGCTCTACCACCTCCTCGAACGTAGGAAGCTTGTGTCCCGTGACACGGCCACGAAGGCCAAGGCGCAGTCCGGTCTCGAATCGACGGGCCTTCTGCACCTCGTCATCCATGAGATACGTCGCAAATCTGGATAGCTCAACGAATCGAGCCTCATACTACGACACTGACATATCTCCCTGGACCAGTGTCTCGAACTCTAGAGCACGCTGCTGGCGGACATGCTCAGGCAAGAACTTTCGGTCAAACCGGTCTACAAAGTCCTCCCATGTCCACTCGAAATCAGGCCCAGCGGCTCGGGTAACCGACGCCCACCAGTGCTCGGCCTCTCCCTGAAAAAGGAAAATGGCAAGAGGAACTCGCTCCTCGGTCGAGCATTGCATCGTGGTAAAGATCTTCGTTACCTCCGATTTCCATCGCTCCGCTGCCACCGGGTCTGGCCCGCCTAAAAACCGTGGGGGATCCATCCGCCTGAAATCCATCAGCTAGGAACGAGCACGATCCTGCTCCGATGGGGCAACTGCATCAGATGACCTCCTCTCCTGGCGCTCTACCATGGAGGTCATAACCCGCATCATCTCCTGAAACTGACCAGCAGTCATAGCTGGAGCTGGGACTGGGGCTGGGGCGGTCTGGGATGTACCCGCACCGGTCGACGTTCCTACCGGTGGCTCTCTTGGGCGCCATATCCTATAGAAAAGGACAGGTACCTCTTAGCATTGATACTCTCGAATGCACACCCGTTAGGGAATCATATTCAGAAGTTTCTAATGCTCAAAATAGGGAATCCTATTATAACTATGTTGTAACAGGATCCTAGTGTGGGTCGCTAAGTGCATGAGATCGGGATCCTAATCATCCTAAGTTTGCAACAATCATTCAGTGAAGGGTAGTTAATCGATGGCCATTAGTAGATATGTGATGTCATCCGTAGGTATTCCCAAGTTATGCTCTGATACCAACTTCTGTCACGCCCCAAACCCGGGGACCGGGCTTACTAAATTCCCGATCGCCGACCTTGGTGCCAACAGCCTCCGTAGTACCCCATTCTCAGCTCCTAGCTCTCATGTGCCAGGTTCCGATCCTGGGATCCTACCAGGAGGATTTTCAGGGTAATTTTTTTTTTGTACAGGAGCATAATCAAAACCATAAACATCATCAAATATCCACTAATAAGTTTGTTGAGTACAGTGCTGGAAAGGGAAATACAACATGAAGCAGAAGTCCAAAATATCAGGTACATAACCGCGCTCAACGCTGCTGATATGCCCTAGCACCTGCAGTGCAAACAAACGCGCATGAGCTTCCTACGAAGCTCAGTAGAGTGCGTGTGTGCGCGTGTGATGCATATGACAAGTATACAGATATCAGAGTAAGCGAAAGTAGTAGAGGGCTAAGTTACTAAGTTTATGAATGCTATCAGCCATCCCAAGGCTATGCGATGTAAGGGCCTACATGGCCGAGTGTTACATGCTAGAGATGCAATGCAAACATGTTAATCCTCAACTGATCCACATATCAAAATAGTTCTCATCTGGGACATCACCGGGGTTTAGTATACTCTAATATTGGCCGCCGCACATCACACGCATAACCAAGTGAGTAGAAAAGACCTCACTATCCGCCTCGTCAGTGGTATGCCAATGCCCACCCTGCTCGTCGATAGTGGACCCATTCCATGAGCTGGTCAGACTCGACATAGCTTACAGCCCACTGCACCCGGGTGGATAAGGTCACACCCCTTTCCAACCGACCTCGACACAGTGGGAGACGCAGCCTACTGGTATTTGGCACACGGGCGCTCATGTTATCCACTTGGTCCCGACGCTGGAGAATCCTACTGGTACCACAGGGTTTAGGGACTTTCACCCAAGGTCATCCATAGCGCCCACGTACTAGAACAAGTTTCCAGTGTCCAATACTGCCAACCATGATGTGACTATGGTGGCCAGCACCCTGATGCTGCTAGGGTGTGAAAGCGATCGTGACATACATAATGCGAAATGCATGAGTCATACAATCCAAATCATGCACCAAACTTACGCATACTGCGCAATCATGTCGGGCGACCCTGTCTCACATGGGTCCCCTAAATATAACAAGCCAGCTAGCATATGCTATGGTTAATCATGATCCATAACAGGCATACAAATGATGCGTATGGGCATATGAATGAGCATGATATTCATTATACTAAGCATGTTATCAGTGTAACATATCAAGCTAATTGTTGGGGCTCAAATTTGTACCCATTATAAAACGACATCCCATGGCCTAGTGGCAACAATTTGGATAAGTTTCGAGGCCGGGAGAGCCCCGAAAATGCCAGCACAACCCTGATCACTTGGTAGCGACGAAAATCCATAAACAGCATTTCGGAGTGGAACTGGACATGCGCTTCACCGCCAAGGATCCGAAATGTCCTAAAACCCTTAACCTGCAAGTTTCAAAGTCATACGGTGCATGTTTTTACCTGCGCACCTTGAAATGCGTTTCATCCCCGTTTGGAGCCGACCAAAAAGGGTCCGTAAGCCTATAACTACCATTTCAGAGTGGAACTGGACATGCGCTTCACCGCCAAATGATCTGGAGCACCCCAAAACCCTTAAATAGCAAGTTTGAAGTCATTACGATGCGTATTTCCATGCGTGCGCTCCCCGGAACAACGTTCCTATACGACAAGCCGACCCGGAGGCTCCAAATTAGGAAGGAAGTACCAAAATTAGCAACATCTGGACTTCCACACCCCATCCCGTTCATTCAGGAGGTCAATCCTAGCCTAGAAATGGCTTGGCGACAGTGAGTGCATGTCTAGAAAAGGTAGCTGTCCTTTGGAAGTCCCTCGTCGGAGCTGAAATGCTGAAATTTTCTAAGTGCTGGAATCCTAAAAATCTGGCTAAGTAGTGGGAAAGCGCCGGCAAAGCACATGCGCCTGGCCTCCAACCACATGCGCCTGGCCTCCAAACACATGCGCTTGGCTGCTTTCTGCCACATGCGCTTGGTTCTGTTTTCTACCACATGCGCCGGGAAATACCCGCCGGACCGGACCCGAACCTGATTATCCCCTATAAATAGTGAAGTCACTTCACTCATCAGCACGAGATCATCCCTCGCCGACCTCAGAGTGATGTAAGCACCACATGCACTTACTTTCTCTCCCCTCGCCGGATGCCTTGGCCGGAGTGGATTCCCTCGCCGGAAACCCTCGCCGAAAAGGGATTTTCTCGCCGGAATCCCAAGTTCAGGAAGAAAATCCTGAAATTTTCTAAGTGCTGGGCACATGCGCCGGCATATCCCCCACATGCGCCGGCTCTTTCCACCACATGCGTCGGCTTTTCTGGCCAGAAAATCTTGGAATTCCGCTAAGTCTGAGAGGGACATGCGGCCACTCCTTAGGTCCAGGCGCATGTGCACCACCACATGCACCGGGATTGCTTCCGGACTCCCGTTTTTCATGAAAAATAGGGCCACATGCGCCCGGGAGATGGGACATGCGCCTGGCTCCCTATCACATGCGCCTGGAAGCATCTACGACACCACATGCGCCTGCACTCTGGCCACATGCGCCTGTACACACTCCCCCATGCGCCTGGACGCTGATAGAAGGGGTGGACCTTCCGTCGCACGGCCCGCCTTCATCCGAGATCGGATTTTGATGAAACCGCCTCTCCTAGATGCGTCTCGATGAGTTCTATCCATCCACCGGATCAGATTCTCCAACGGTCAATGATAAATGGCTCAAATTAGTGTTTTGGTCCAAAAATGACCAACACTTAGCCAATTTGACAGCCTCGGAAATCCTTCCGAAAGAGCCGAAAACGGCCGAAAACGAAAAGAATCGGGCGGAATTGGACCGAGCCCGAGAGGGAAACTTTTCTTCTACATGACATGATACACCATAATCATGCACCACGACGAGGTTATCCGATCTCAGGACCCTCGAATACCCTAATCGAGCGGTCGGCAGGCTAGCTACTTAGTCATTTCCATCCCTGGGAAGTGCCATGTTGGCCCGGAAGTTGACTTTTGCTAAACAAATTGAAATGCGATCGCACAGCGATCTTCGTGGACATAATCCATCCCTGTTCAAAGAAGGTCATCGATAATATTCACCGATTTCTTTAATCAGACCGCAAACAGGTCCACTACTTAGTCATTTTCAGCCCTGGGAAGTGCCCTGTTGGCCCGAAAATCGACTTCTGCTAAACAAATTGAAATGCGATCGCACCGCGATCTTTGTGGACGTAATCCATCCCTGTTCAAAGATGGTTATCGATAATATTCATCGATTTATCTAATCAAACTGCAAGCAGGTCCATTACTTAGTCGTTTTCAGCCCTGGAAAATGCCCTGTTGGCTTGAGAATTGACTAATGCCAGTTGAAATCAACCGCGATCTCAAAGACGCTGAGGCAAAGCTGAAGTACTCAGGCTATCCAACAGCCGAGTCAAGCATTCACGGGGCACCGATCCCCATTATTCATAAGAAATTGGCATATGTGGGTACCCATCGGACCCTATACTTAGCCACTTACAGGCATCGAAGCAGCCGATCCAGCCCATTGAGTTTGGATCCTCAAAAGATCTTGGCTCGATAAAGCCTACTTGATCCCAAACAGATCATTGAAAATACTCAGAAGAGAGAGCGTTCTCGAAGACGAGTAGCTCGACTCTAGAAGAAATACATTTACTTTACTGTACAAAGCTCTATTCATCCCGGATAAAGGGCCGAGGCTAAACCTAAGGGGTTATGGTTACCACGAGAAACCACAAACAAAGAGTTCTAACTAAGATTAAAACATCTTGCTATGGACTGCCACTATGAAAAAGACAGTCGATGCCCTACCCATCGACAACGGGTCCGTCGGTTGAGCTGATGAGGTAGTTGCGGATTGCTTTCCTAAGGTCACCCGTCATAAAAATACGGGAGCGGGCTTTAGGTTATGCCGACCAACATTTCGAGGTTCGTGTATTCCAGCGGTCACCTGTTCACAGTAACAGGCGCGGGCCCCGAGTTGCACCACTCGATTAAAACCCTCGTTCGGGAACGTTGCGGAGTGCTTTCCTAAGGTCACCCGTCATAAAAGTACGGGCACGGGCCTTGGGTCATGCCGACCAACATTCGAGGATCGTGTATTCCAGCGGTCACCTGTTCACAGTAACAGGCGCGGGCCCCGAGTTGCACCACTCGAATCCTAACAGGCTCTCAACCCGGACAGTCTGAAAGAAAATGGGACATAGACATCCGGCGTGTCTAACAAATGTGGCTCAGTCCATAACAAGAAAACAAAGGTCTACACGACCATGAACTCAAGACCATAATCCCCGGCGGATTAGTCTTTTGCCTTCCAATCAAGGGTGATCAACCGTTGATGTAATTAAAGGCTCGTGACCAGTATCACAGCCTGGAATGTAAAAGATCTCAGAATCTCTGCAATAAAATTTGCCTTGCGATATCTCTCTCTTGTGTACACTTTGTGATTGCTTATGATTTTTTATGAATGTCTCTATACTCAGAATTCCCCCAGAATAAAAGAAACATGAAAAAAAGAAAGAATGACTGCTGACGAGTAGTTCTGATCTTTCCCCCTTTTTCTAAGTGTTCTAACAAACTGGCAACTCTGCTGGGGATTATTCAATACCAGAATCTCTGGTTATTTCTGAGTAAATAGACATTCTGTGATAAATCATTTGCAGACACTAATGTGTACATGGGAAAGGTTACCGTAAGGAGAAATGTTCGGCGCCTTCATGGGCGCCAAACTGGCGACTCTGAACGGGAATGTTCTTCCCTTCATCTTTAAGGCAAAAGAATTTCGAAGCTTCGCATAGCATGCATGTAGTTCATACTTGTATGTTTCTGTCTATCCACTGTCAAGCTGTATCGCGATTGGTAAGGTCGCGTCCCCTCTCTTTCTCAAGCGCGCAGAATATTCTAATGCGTGTATGACTGTGCAGAGAGAGAGAGAGAGAGAGAGAGAGAACCAAACAAATGGCATCTACGATGATCTTCTTAGCAGCCGGAGGATTTTACTTCCCCCATCTGGCAGCAACCTCTGAAGCCGGATGGCAGATTGTGCAGAAGCATAAGACCGTCAAGAAGACTGAGAACAAGAAGGTTATCCCAGCTAAGACGGAGAGGACAGCAAGGGTGCAGAGCAGAACGAAGAGACAGTGGAAACCAGTCTATAGGGGCGACGCCCGCGACTCCGGCAGAACTACCGTGTCAGCCAGGCCAGAGTTCTCCTTCACCGATATCGACTTCCCAACGATACCGAAGACAACATCGTCAGCGAAGGTACCGAACAGATCCGCTGTTCGACAGTCGACTAAAACGACGATGAAGACAATCCCTACTGAAGCTGCCGTGATCAAGACGAGGCCGCAGCGAGTGCAAGTAATAATGGTGCAGGTCACCGAAGGAGAGGCTAGTGAGCGATACCCAGAGCTGCCTCCAATCCAAGAACAGATAGATGAGATTATCCAGGTCTAAGAGGACACAGCCAGAGAGATGAGAGAGATGAAAGAAGCACTGTTGGCTCTAGTTGCCCAGGGGGCAAACAGAAGCCCAGCTGTACCTACTCGACAGTCTATGGAGGAATGCCAGGGGGCAGCAGGAGAACCAGCCACCGCTGAACCACAAGCTCGCCCGAGAAATGTTGTGTTCGGACGTGTACCACCAATGCCGTCTCAAGCCACGAGAGAAGAACTGTCTCAGACAGTTGCGGACCTGATGCGTCAGGAAAGAGAAAAGGAGAAGAGAGGAAAATATGTATATCGGGTGCCGTACTTACCCGAGGTCCACGACCTCCCATTTCCCAGCAATTTCAAGCGTCCGGACTTCCCTAGATTCGATGGCAGAGGATCGCCAGAGGAACACATGGCTTAATTCATGACAATGATGGGCAACCTGTCGACAATTCCCCAGTACTGTCTCCGATTGTTTGGCTCACTGCCCGCAAGGTCAGTCAAGTCCTGGGAGCAGATGCAGGACCTGTTCATTTCCAAATTCTTCTCTACCGAGCGAGAAGTCTCACTAACAGATTTACCCTTGGTTCGTCAAAGGTAGGGAGAGTCGGTCGAGAAGTTCATCGACGGGTGGGGGACTATAGCAGCACAGTGCCGGGAACTGCCCAGCGAATCTGAGTAGGTCAAGATGTGCATGCAGGCCATGGATGCGATGATCTCATTTGGCTTATCTGGACACAACTTCTCGACGTTTCGAGACCTCGCTACGAAAGCCCACCTAGTGGAGGGAGCCACGTCCAGAGCGCAGTTCAAGGCAGAGAAGCCCAGGAGAGAAGTCGGAAGGATGATAACATCTAACTACGTCGACAAAGGAAAGGGTTCGAATGATAGGAAACGCCCAAACGCCGAACGTAGAGTTGAGGCCAGGCCAGTAACCACGAGTCAAGACAAAGGCAAGAGTTTTCAGAGGCCGCGACATCTCATGATAGAAGAGCGTAATCTAGCAAATGGACCTTATACCTTGGACATGAAAGATCTGGTTCCGATCATGGAACAGCTGGTCGAAGAGAGGTTGATAAGACTGCCAGAATGCACACGCCCGGAGGAAGCGAAGATGGTCGATCATCCCAGCTACTGCAGGTATCATCGTGTGACTACCCACAAGACTGAAGACTGCTTTGTCCTAAAAGGCAAGATTCAATGGATGATCAACGATGGCACCATCAATATGAAGGCGGAAGAGGCGAGCCGGAACACTGCGACAGTGGTGTCTGCCCTCCCTGTGCCAGTTCAAATTCCAGCGACGAATCCATTCCCAGAACCGGAAGAGCCATGGACACTTGTGAGTAGCAAGAAGAGGCTAGAGAACAAAAGAAGACTCTTGGAGAAAGAGAGGAAGATGAAGAACAGAATGAGAGGAAGAAATGTTGGACAAGAACAGCCGCGTGCACAGCCCATTCAGTGCACCATGGTCTCAGTGGTCGCTCAACAAGGGGCCAGTGACAAGGACCAAGTCTTAGAGAAAGGAGAAGTCAATGTAGTGGCTCTGCGGTCAGGAAAGCAGGTCGTACAGAGAGAATTTTCGAGGTGACCAGACCCTAGAAGGACGAATGCGGTCATAGGTGAGCCATCAGGGACACCTCGAGAAAAAGAACCGGCAAAAGCAGTCAATGAGCCAGCAGCTGACCAACGAGATCACACTCGAGATAAGGCACCGGTGATGTATGATGTGGTGTCTCATCTGAAGAAGGTTCCGGCCCGACTCAGCATCTATGATGCCCTGTGCCTTTCGAAGAAATATCGAGAAATGTTGCTCAACGCATTGCTCGATCAAGAAGCCCGTGAGGTCATGATAGCAGAGATCAAGTCAGAAATGGAAGGAATGAAGATAGCGGGGACTGGGGATCGACCCGCAGAACAGGTCATGCAGATTGACCGATCGTCCATGATCACATTCTCTGAAGAAGACAGAACGATCTGCTTGACAGACCACAACCGCCCGTTGATGGTGACAGGTCTCATCCGAGACGTAGAGGTCCGAAGATGCATGCTGGACGACGGATCCGCTGTGAATATTATGTCTCTGAAGACATTGCAGCAGTTGGGTTTCACACAGACAGCACTTCGCCCAAGCGCCATGGTTATCCAAGGGTTTAATCAGGACGGTCAGCGTGTCCTAGGGTCCATTACTGTCATGCTAGAGATAGAAGAATTGAGCACCAAAGTCACCTGTCAAGTGATCGATGCGATGACGACATACAATATCTTGTTAGGACGACCGTGGCTTCATCAATACGGTATCATTCCCTCGACATACCACCAATGCTTCAACTACAATAGAGATGGCGTCCAGTATAGAGTGGCGGCAGACCCGAGGCCATACTCCGTCACTGAATCTTTCCTAGCAGATGCACAATACTATCAGGAGAGTGATGGAGCCGAGACCGCCAGAAAAGCCAACAAACCGACAAAGGTGGCACAGGGGGCAGAACCCCAGGGAGAGAATCCAAGACAAGCGGACGAAGCTCCGCGAGTGGTCGCTGAAGCGACAAGGGCTCACAGAGGAAATCTGTTGCAAAGGAAGAAGTTTTATTTGATACCGAAGCACCTCCGGAAGGAAGGACAGTCAGTGTTGAAACAGATGACAAGCCAACAGATGAGCGTGTTGCAGTCCAGCTTCAATATGCCGGTGCCAAAGGTTGAGAGGATTCGTCCCTTCCCTAAAGCTCCGAGCCAGTTCTGTGTGCCGCCGACAATGGGAGCAAGGCATGAGATAAGATTTCAGGCCGGACTCTGCAACCCATTGCGGATCGAAGAGAACGCGAAGAGAACACTGGTAGAGACACCGCCCATTGAAGAAGAAAGATATAGCAAGGCCAGTAGAAACATTATGAGGAACATGGGGTTCATCTGTTCAGAACTGCTAGCTCGGAAAGGCATGCTAGCACCCTTCGAAGTAAAGACGAAGGTATACAGAGGAAAAGAAGCCCTGGGGGCAAAATGTGGATTAGGCATATTAACATGGTGACAATTAGTCCCGTGGAAGAGGTGAGGCCCGCTGGACCGAATGAAGTCATACAGCCGAGTGCTGCACCAGAGCAGATCGAAGATGGGGGTCAGCCCACGATAGATGAGCTACAAGAAGTCAATCTGGGAACCACCGAAGAGCCGAGGAATACTTATATCAGTAAGAACATTCTAGAAGAAGAGAGGGAGAGGTACATTCAACTCCTGAAAGAGAACAAAGACGTGTTCGCATGGACCTATTCTAAAATGCCAGGACTGAACCCGGCAATTGCGATGCACAGGTTGAATATCGCGAAGGAGAAGAGGTCGATCAAACAGCCACAGAAACGCTTCCAACCTGACATCGTCCCGAAGATAGAGGAAGAGGTGAAGAAGCTGCTTCAGGCTGGGTTTATCAGGGAAGTTCAGTATCCCAAATGGATCTCGAACATAGTACCTGTAAAGAAGAAGAGCGGCCAGATCCGGGTGTGCGTTGATTTCCACAACCTGAACGAGGCTTGTCCCAAAGATGACTTTCCTCTACCCATCCCGGAGCTCCTGATCGATAGCACATCAGCATATACAACGATGTCCTTTATGGACGGCTACTCAGGGTATAACCAGATCCGAATGGCTTCAGAAGACGAAGAGTCCACTACCTTCCGCACATCTCTCGGGATATTCTGTTACCGGGTGATGCCGTTTGGGCTGAAAAATGCAGGCACCACATATCAGAGAGCGATGCAGGTAATCTTCCAAGACATGATGCACAAGCATGTGGAATGCTATGTCGATGACCTGGTAGTGAGGTCCGACGGACATCAACAGCATCGCGAACATTTGAAGCTAGTATTTCAGAGGTTGAGGAAGAAGAGCCTCCGCATGAACCCGTTGAAGTGAGCCTTTGGGGTGTACTCCGGAAAATTTCTTGGTTTTATGATCAGGCATCGGGGAATCGAGATTGACCCCGCGAAGATCAAGGCGATCCGAGAAATGCCTCCTCTGAAGAATTTGAAAGAGCTGAAGAGCTTCCAAGGGAGAGTCGCTTACTTGCGGCGGTTCATCTCGAACCTGTCAGGTCTCTGCCAGCCTTTCTCTCGGCTGAACAAGAAAGACGTCCGCTTCGAGTGGGATGAAGCGTGCTAGAAAGCCTTCGATTCCCTCAAAGAGTTACTAGGGAAAGCTCCAGTTCTCGCAGCGCCAATCGAGGGGAAGCCTCTGATACTGTATGTAGCAGTGGGAGAGAACTCACTGGGGGCACTGCTCGCCCAGAAGAATGAAGAAGGGAAAGAGAATGCTCTGTACTATTTGAGCCGCACGCTCGTCGGCGCTGAGTTTAATTACTCACCGATTGAGAAGATATGCCTGGCCTTGATATTCGCTGTGAAGAAGTTGAGGCATTACTGTCTGTCATATCAGATTACATTGATCTCCAGAGCAGATCCTATCAAGTTCTTGATGAACCGACCTATGTTGTCCGGGCGTTTAGCCAAATGGGCCCTACTGCTATCCGAGTTCGACATCACGTATCTGCCGTCTCGAGCTGTTAAAGGGCAGGCGATAGCTGATTTTCTAGCAGCTCACCCAATACCGGATAACATGGAAATGGAATGTGATATGCCTGACGACCAGGCCATGATGGTAAGAGTCACGAAGCAGTGGCGGATGTATTTTGACGGAGCCTCCAGAGCTGCAGGATCAGGGGCCGGTGTGATCTTCATCAGTCCTCAAGGCGACTTGTTGCCCTACTCATTCATAATAGTGCCGTCGTGCACAAACAACGAGGCAGAGTATCAGGCCCTCATCATTGGGTTACAGTTGGCACGAGACATGCGAATCCGATCACTACAGGTATACGGTGATTCTCGGTTAGTTGTGGGACAGCTTATGACCGGAGCTGTCATCTCTTTGCCATCAGGCCCGAGCCCTATTCGATCATTTTCGGGACAGTACAGTGTCGCACGTCCCAAGAGCTGAAAATTCTCAAGCAGACGCATTGGCTAACCTGGCCGCGGCTCTCGCGCACCCAGGGGGCAGCCCACTTCAAGTCACCATAGAAGAAAGGAGAATATTACCATCCCTCACTGCGGCTGAGAATGTCACGAGTGCAAGCCCTGTACATTGCTTTGAGATCACAGAAGAGGAAGATTGGAGAAGACCATTCTCTGATTACTTGAAATATGGGTTTTTACCCGAGGATCCGCAAATGCGCACTCAAGTTAGAAGGCGTGCCAGCTCGTTCGTCCTCTTAGAAGAGGTATTGTATCGACGATCCAGCGATGGAACGCTGTCAAGATGCCTGGCCCGAGAAGAAGTTCATGATACGCTGAGAGAGGCGCACGGAGGAGAATGTGGTGCCCATCAAGGCGGACGGAACCTACATCATCGAGTGCGGCACATGGGCTATTATTGGCCCACCATGGTGAAAGACGCGATGGACTATGTCAGGAAATGCCATCAGTGTCAGATACATGCTGACATCATACATATACCTCCAGAAGAACTGCATCAGTCAGTGATGCCTTGGCCTTTTGCGGCCTGGGGTATGGATGTGATAGGCCCCATTAGCCCCTCTTCCTCTCAAGGGCACCAGTACATACTGGCGGCAACAGATTATTTCTCGAAGTGGGCTAAGGCTGTGGCCCTAAAGAACGTGAAAGATAAACAAGTGGAGGGTTTCATCTGGAACGCCATCATCTATAGACATGGTATTCTTGATCGGATCGTCACAGATAATGGCACGCCCTTCCGAAATGCCGTGATCGACAAGCTGTGTGCCAAGTTCAAGATCAAGCATTGCTACTCAACACCCTATTATCCTCCTGCAAACGGGCTTGCCGAGGCATTCAACAAAACCATCGTGAAGATTCTGAAGAAAACGGTGGCAGAGAATAAGAAAGATTGGGACAAACGGTTGCCCGAAGCGCTCTGGGCATATCGTACTACGCACCGCACAACAACGCGGGCTACTCCCTATTCACTAGTATACGGCACGGAGGCCATCATCCCGATGGAAGTTCAGGTCGAGTCCCTGCGAATAGCACTTCGGAACTCCCTGACTGATGAACGTAATGCTGAGCTCAGGATGGTCGAGCTCGATGCCTTGGACGAGAAGAGGCTCGCGGCACAACAACGGCTGGAGATGTACCAGAAGCATATCTCGACAGCGTATGACAAGCGAGTCAGGGGTAGATCCTTCAAGAAGGGTGACTTGGTGCTCGTAATGAAGCGACCGACAGCCGCGCACACTACAAAGAGCAAGTTCGACCCTAAGTGGGACCCGATATGCATCATAGAAGAAGTTTACTCCAACGGGGCCTACCGTTTAGTGAATTTCGACGGTGGCGGAGCCAGTTTTGCAATTAATGGCCGATTCCTGAAGAAATATTACCCCTAACAGTCCACCTGTTACTTTCCTTTACATAAATATGAGAAATGTAAACTCCCCAAGAGAGGGAATGTAATAAGTAAGGATAGAAACGGAGAATGAAACGGAGTAGAATACAGTAGATAAGCCTGTGGTTACAGAAGCTAATCAGTTACTCCGTATTCTTGCAGTTCTTCCTTGCCCTTGCTATGAAGAAATAACCAAGAAGGACCATTCGTCTACGACACGAGCATATCCCGAGTTCAGAAACCCTGGACACTCCCGAAATCGATGACAAAGGGAAGTATTACTCTTTTCATTTCATTCTACATTCATCACTTATTAGAATTGAGATTATTATTGTTATTATTATAAACCATTCTAACACACATCACACAAACATAACACGATAGAAAAGTAATTGCTATTGTCATTTCATTTAACAAAAGTTTGATTGACATCTTTTCCGACGTCGTATACATGAATGGTCAAAAGGTAAGTATTTCTTACACCAACTACAAAATTTTCTAAAGGTAAGATCCTACGATCATTTATATACATTTGAAGTCAAGAAGGAGAGCATCGGGAGCGAAAGATCAAAGCTTCTCCAAACATCCTGATATTAGCCTGATCACGGCCACCCTGGCAATTTCCATCGCTGACTTTGCTGCAGATAACACCTCCGCAGGATCAGGAACATGTTGAAGTTCAGCAGTCAAATCCTCCAACTGCTTGCGCGCTGCTTCGCCCTCACTCTCGAGTCACGTGACCGTTATCTGACCCTGAGTAACTACTGACTCAAGACGGGCAGCTTTGAAGCTCGCGGCGATCTTCTCCGCTTGCAGACGCTCAAACTCAGCGTCGATTTCAGCTATACGGCCCAAGCACCCTTCATACTGTATCTTGTTATTTTGTAGGGATTCTCGTGCGTTCGTCGTAGAATGCGCTTGACGTTCCACTGCAGGTCCCAAAGACTCTGTAATTCTCCGCTTCTCCTCGATAGCAGGATCAGGCTCGACGCGCTCAGCGGCCGCTACGTTTGCGAGGGAGCTTTCGAACGCAGAGATGTGATTGACAACCACGAGCCCATCAGACCCAACTACTCCGACACAAGCTTCCAGCACTTTCATGCCAGCGCCTAGCATATGCCATTCTTGTGGATTGGCCAACGCCTTTGCAAGGCTAGACAGCAGGCCCTTCAGCACACTTCGACCAAAACAATCTAAATGTTCAAATGCAGGAATGTCCGGCATCATAGCAATGGCGACGTCAGAATCGACGGCAGTGGCAAGAAAGAATGCAAGACGAACAAATGATGCGTTGGCAAATATGGAAGCAGAAACTACAAGTCATAATCTAATGTAAAGTGCGAAGGAGTCATACCAGGAATGGCAGGAAGATCAACAGCAGGCTCCGAAGGTCCCGCAATGCACGTCCCGGAATCAACAACTATTTCCAAAGCTTCGCCCGGCAGTTCAATAGTCACAACCGGAGACGATGCGACGGAAGTAGCAGAGGCAGGTACTGACTCAATAAGATGTAGAAATAAGATAATAATGACAAAATATGGTTAGTATGATTATGCAGGAATCGAAGAAGAAAAGTACAAAGCAGAACCACAATCGCATTTCTTACCTTGTGCTCTCGGAATGTCGGGTCTGACTTCGACCGCAGCAGAACGTGACGTATCCACGACCTCCAACTCAACAGGACAGTGTACTCACGATGAACAGCCTGATGGAAGGGCCGAAGAAAGATCGACGTTCCCTTCACGCATCTCAAGCCCAGGAACGGATTCCTTGGCATTATCAGCACGAACGGGCAAACAAGGGGGAACATCCGTCGATAACCCCGTAATCGGTGCTGCAACAGCCTGAGAAACAAAGACTAAAGGCTCGGAAGAAGGTTGGACCCTGACGTTGTCGTAGAGTTGTGCTTCGATCGCTGCCATGGCAACATTGTAAGATCACCTACGCCCCCGACTCTGGCGTCGTTATCATAATAATTTGCGAGGGAATCATCGTTGCTGTGATCGTTGGCATGGTCCACTCCCCAGTCATCACCAGAATAATCTACAGGTTCATCTTCAAGCTGTGACCCCGAACCATCGAGGCACGTCGCTCCCTGACCATCACCGGCTTCAGAACCATTTTCGGCATTGTCACCCTTGACATCTGCAGGCTCGGACTCACCTCCGTCACGATTATCGATAATTATATCTTCTTCGTCTGCGATCTCCTCTGTAGCACCAGACCGAAGCTCACCTTCTTCGCAGCTATCGGCAACAGTCGCACCTACCACTATCTCTGGAGTAGTGATCTGCAACGACAGATCGAAACTCCCCCACTTCTTGATATGTAACATTTCTGCCTCTCTTAAGTTTTTCTCAGGTGCTGACGGGTGAACTCTTGGTGTGAGTCATATCTTGACTCTCAACTGATCTCTCGCACAGCTCGGTGGAAGATCGTCAACGAAATCATCAGAAAGTCTAACTCCTGCCATGCCTTCCGTAGGCTCATCCTCTTCGACAGACGGAGGAGCAGTCTCTGCCGGAGGACGCGAAGATCCGACCCCTTGCTGACGTCTCTGTATAGGAACCCTGAAGCAATACCATCCGTCTAACGCTCCATCTTCTTTCCTACGAGTGATCGGCACGTTCAAGGAAGTCAGATGGTTGGTACCAGGAACTCTGACGGCCTCATGCTGCTCACAAAGATAACCAAGACCGTCCTCAGGAATGTCATTCAACCTTGGAGGAGAGAGATAGAGAGGGAAATCGACAGGTTTGGCATCCCGGATGCGCGCATACTGATGCACCCACCATCTCATCCAACCATAAGAAGTCGCAGGACGTCGACTACCGCCAGGCAACACGAACCTCGTGCCAGTTCGCATCAGCAAAAGTTGGTCCCACATCCACTCCCAATGGACAGGACCCGTGCCATATGCTCGTTCTATCCTCGTCACGCTCGGAAGAGTCGACGGAACGCCCTGATCGTAGCCGAATTGTCTGGCGAACCTGCTCGGATAATAAGGCTCGCGCCAGAACTCCATGCCTTCGCGGAACGGGAGAGAGGCGGTCCGGATTGATATTAGGAATTCTCTGTCAGAAGAGTCAACCGAATCCTCATCATCGACGACTTCGATATCTTATCAGCAATGGAAGCAGGAAAATGGTAAAAGTCAACTTCATTCTCACTGCAGATCCTAGAAGACACCCATTCTGGCGTCTTAAGCACCATCTTGGCCTTCATGAACCTGATAAGAGGCGCTCGGTCCAGAAAGAAATAGGCGTGAGGCTTCATACCATATACCCACGGGAAATAAACGCCTAACCAGCCGTAGAAATAATGCCACGGGCAATGGGCAGCATCCATTCCATCAGCAGGTTTGTCTGGATTACTGGGAACATAACCAAACGCTCTATATATGCTGCAGAGTACAGGTGGCGCTATAGCAAGACGTTGACCACTGGCAAGGGCACCTGCCATAACGAAGCAAGAAACCCTGACGCCATCAGCACTCTTCGAGCTGGGAAGCACGACTGCGGACAACCAGTAAGCGAGGAAGCCTGCTAGCTCGCAAGTGGGAGACAATACGTTCGGGCAAGGAAACTTGCATTCGAACCTTTGTCGTAAAGCCCTTATTCTTTTAACATCAACTTTATATTTTTCGTAGTCGATCCTGAAAGAGAGAAAGGAGAGAGAATTTCACATAAGAAGCTATGCAGGAGAAAAGCGCATACGTCATGAAAAGAAAGAAAGAGATGTCCCGGGAAGACTTACTTCAAGCCATGGCTGAAGTAGACTGACCAATCTTCATAGTGTATCTTTGTAATGCAGTCAAATTGTTGCAGTTCATTGAACAACTCCAAACACGCCTTAGAATGATAGGCCTTTCGATCACCTTCGCGCCTGAAGCCAGACAGTTCTTCATCAGAGGGGATATATTCGTGATAATACCCGCCGCGTATGGGCAGGCCCACCATCATCTTAAGATCCCAGAGGGTTATGCTCATCTCTCCTTGAGGAAGATGGAAAGATTTGGTAACGGAACTCCAGTAATTCAAGAAGCCCCTGAGAATCATTGGATCTCGCGGAAAGAAGCCGGCAGTCGCCTCGATAGCATAGTAGAGCCCGACCTCCCTCAGCACAGCCTCGTGCCGGATTAGAATCTCCTTCGCCCAGGGGATGTAGCTGTCACGACGATTCAGATGCCCTCGGGTACGGAAGCTCGAAGTCTCCCACATTGCGGACGTGCTCATAGGGAGGAATCTTTGACGCACCGTCTCAAAGAAATGAGTCGGATAAGGTGCATGCGGATCACATGTAGGCATGAGGAAAGTCATTTCCTTAATCTCACCAACCTTTTGTTGCTTCCCGTTGCTCCCCAGGATGGCAGTGAGTAATCTCTCAGGAACTGAAGACCATCTCTCCACTCCATAGAACTGGCTAGGTCTGCGAACATTAGATGGCTCGATGCTCGGAAAAGGTTTACACCTCATAAGAGACTTCTAGTGCAAGATGACTTCGCCATTGTAGGGGTTCGTGATGCAGATGCCACGCTCAGTAGTGATCTTGTTGCTCTCCCATCCAATCTTCATCCTTTCATATTTCAAGTCGAGGAGCTGTGTCAATCGCTCCGCTTGACTGAGCGCCTTGATCGGTTGTTTTCCTCGTCCTCCTTTCTTCTTACCTTTCTGACCCGTCAGATTCTCTTCTACATTTTGAACAGGTATATCTTGAGGACCCGCCTCGATGGCACTCACCACACCAGCAACTGGGCATACCAATAGACCCACTCTTGTTCTGTTCCCCGCTTTGGAGGTTCAGGCGCTGTCTTGTTGACGAAGATGCGCACCAGCACTTCATGAGGAAGCTGCCCAATACGCTCCGTGAAATCTTTTATCTCGGGTTCGACCGTAGGAAAGAAGCGAGAGTTACGTCTTGGAGGAGGAGGGTTAGAAGGACCTTCAGCTGTTCTTTTTCGACCGCACTTCATCAGCGTCAGACCAGAAGCATGCGACCCAGAGGTTTCACCAGAGGATCCCATTGTAGCTACTGCAATTCACTGCAACGCGTAAACAAAACAACATTAGAGAACAACTCGATACACACAGGCAAATAGCCTAACGAAATCATATCACAAACACAAGCACAACATGAAGAGCATGAAAGCAACAAAATCAAGAGCATAGCATCTCAATCATCATACGCATTTCATAACAAAGCAACTGCCATCATACATGCACGCATACATAGGATCGATGGACACACAAAATCATAGATTGAACCCACAATACATCCATGCATTTAGTCTAAAAGTAGCCTTGACAAGTCTAGGTGCTTATGAGTAGGTACTGGACAGAGTCAGGAAACAGTTTCAGCATCATACATACGCAACTATTCGCACACAGTAACTTTACAGGCAATCAGAACACTATAAGCGCACTCTGGCAAACATACTCTGAACCTGCCTAAAATAGACAGTTGCAAGCTGTGACAGGCCAAAGTAGGTAGCTAACTGTAGGCCCAAGGCACTAAGCTCCAATCGTGCTTGAATTTTAAGCGATCTAGCCTCAAACAGCACTGAATTTGACTGAGAAACGGAGCCGGAAATGCCATTTCTTCACCAAGTGCAAAGCAGGGACTAAAAATGAAATTCTGGCTAAGTGTTGGGCTCAAATGCGCCCAAGGTGAAGCCCCAGGCGCATGTGGCCCCTCACATGCGCCCAATCCACAAATGTCACAATTAGAAGTTCATCATACAAAGTCTCAGGCGCATGTCCAATCTGACATGCGCCCGGCTCAGAAGAAAGGGAGGAAATGAGTTTAGAATTCAAGCTTCAGGCGCATGTGGCAGCCACACATGCGCCCACCTCTAATTTTTTGAAAAGACACAAGTCCGGGCAGTGCCCTGGGCGCATGCCCAGAACAACATGTGCCTTGGGACATGCGCCCGCTTCATCATGGGCATGTGACATGCGCCTGGAGGAAGTACTTTACCGAAAAAAGTAATGGATGGCAGGCCACATGCGCCCACAAGGGGACCACATGCGCCTGTACCCTGAGGGTGAGCTCTCTCACCTTGGGAGAAATCAAGTTTTATGACTCGAAAAATTGTGGAATGACTCAGTGAGTCAACTATTTATACTTGAGCCTGGGGACCGGTGCACTGCACTAGCATGACGTAAGCATCCAGCGCAGCACACCGGGGGGGCACCTGTTGGTGGTCAAATTTGCACCCATTATAAAACGACATCCCATGGCCTAGTGGCAAAGATTTGGATAAGTTTCGAGGTTGGGAGAGCCCCGAAAATGCCAGCACAACCCTGATCGCTTGGTAGCGACCAAAATCTATAAACAGCATTCGGAGCGGAACTGGACATGCGCTTCATCGCCAAATGATCCGAAATGTCCTAAAACCCTTAACCTGCAAGTTTCAAAGTCATCCGGTGCATATTTTTACCTACGCACCTCGAAATGCGTTTCATCCCCGTTTGGAGCTAACCAAAAAGGGTCCGTAAGCCTACAGCTACCATTTTAGAGCGGAACTGGACATGCGCTTCACCGCCAAATGATCCGAAATGTCCTAAAACCCTTAACTTGCAAGTTTTGAAGTCATCTGGTGCATATTTTTACCTGCGCACCTCGAAATGCGTTTCATCCTCGTTTGGAGCTGACCAAAAAGGGTCCGTAAGCCTACAGCTACCATTTCGGAGTGGAACTGGACATGCGCTTCACCGCCAAATGATCCAGAGCGCCCCAAAACCCTTAAATAAAAAGTTTGAAGTCATTACGATGCGTATTTCCATACGCGCGCTCCCCGGAACAACGTTCCTATACGACAAGCCGACCCGGAGGCTCCAAATTAGGAAGGAAGTACCAAAATTAGCAACATCTGGACTTCCACACCCCATCCCTTTCATTCAGGAGGTCAATCCTAGCCTAGAAATGGCTTGGCGACAGTGAGTGCATGTCTAGAAAAGGTAGCTGTCTTTTGGAAGTCCCTCGTCGGAGCTAAAATGCTGAAATTTTCTAAGTGCTGGAATCCTAAAAATCTGGCTAAGTAGTGGGAAAGCCTTGGCAAAGCACATGCGCCTGGCCTCCAACCACATGCGCCTGGCCTCCAAACACATGCGCTTGCACTCTATTGAATTAAACATTTTTCCGAAAAGCGCCGGGAAATGCGCCGGTAAAGCACATGCGCCCGGATCCACCACATGCGCTTGGCTGCTTTCTGCCACATGCGCTTGGTTCTGTTTTCTACCACATGCAGCAGGAAATACCCGCCGGACCGGACCCGAACCCGATTATCTCCTATAAATAGTGAAGTCACTTCACTCATCAGCACGAGATCATCCCCCGCCGACCTCAGAGTGATGTAAGCACCACATGCACTTACTTTCTCTCCCCTCGCCGGATGCCTTGGCCGGAGTGGATTCCCTCACCGGAAACCCTCGCAGGAAAGGGATTTCCTCGCCGGAATCCCAAGTTCAGGAAGAAAATCCTGAAATTTTCTAAGTGCTGGGCACATGCCCCGGCATATCCCCACATGCGCCGGCTCTTTCCACCACATGCGCCGGCTTTTCTGGCCGGAAAATCTTGGAATTCCGCTAAGTCTGGGAGGGACATGTGCCCACTCCTTAGGTCCAGGCGCATGTGCACCACCACATGCGCCGGGATTGCTTTCGGACTCCCGTTTTTTCATGAAAAATAGGGCCACATGCGCTCGGCTCCCTACCACATGCGCTTGGAAGCATCTACGACACCACATGCGCCTGCACTCTGGCCACATGCGCCTGTACACACTCCCCCATGCGCCTGGACGCTGATGGGAGGGGTGGACCTTCCGTCGCACGGCCCGCCTTAGTTCGAGATTGGATTTTGATGAAACCGCCTCTCCTAGATGCGTCTCGATGAGTTCTATCCATCCACCGGATCAGATTCTCCAACGGTCAATGATAAATGGC
Source organism: Liriodendron chinense (assembly GCA_003013855.2). NCBI lineage: Eukaryota > Viridiplantae > Streptophyta > Magnoliopsida > Magnoliales > Magnoliaceae > Liriodendron > Liriodendron chinense. The sequence goes on along the minus strand of ML058397.1, from coordinate 5,280,122 downwards.
CCAAATCAGTGTTTTGGTCCAAAATGACCAACACTTAGCCAATTTGGCAGCCCCGGAAATCCTTCCGAAAGAGCCGAAAACGGCCGAAAACGAGAAGAATCGGACGGAATTGGACTGAGCCCGAGAGGGAAACTTTTCTTCTACATGACATGATACACCATAATCATGCACCGCGACGAGGTTATCCGATCTCAGGACCCTCGAATACCCTAATCGAGCGGTCGGCAGGCCAGCTACTTAGTCATTTCCAGCCCTGGGAAGTGCCCTGTTGGCCCGGAAGTTGACTTGTGCTAAACAAATTGAAATGCAATCGCACAGCGATCTTCGTGGACATAATCCATCCCTGTTCAAAGACGGTCATCGATAATATTCACCAATTTCTTTAATCAGACCGCAAATAGGTCCACTACTTAGTCATTTTTAGCCCTGGGAAATGCCCTATTGGCCCAAAAATCGACTTCTGCTAAACAAATTGAAATGCGATCGCACCGCGATCTTCGTGGACGTAATCCATCCCTGTTCAAAGACGGTTATCGATAATATTCATTCATTTCTCTAATCAAACCGCAAGCAGGTCCATTACTTAGTCGTTTTCAGCCCTGGGAAGTGCCCTGTTGGCTTGAGAATTAACTAATGCCAGTTGAAATCAACCGCGATCTCAAAGACGCTGAGGCAAAGCTGAAGTACTCAGGCTATCCAACAGTCGAGTCAAGCATTCACGGGGCACCGATCCCTATTATTCATAAGAAATTGGCATATGTGGGTACCCATCGGACCCTATACTTAGCCACTTACAGGCATCGAAGCAGCCGATCCAGCCCATTGAGTTTGGATCCTCAAAAGATCTTGGCTCGATAAAGCCTACTTGATCCCAAACAGATCATTGAAAATACTCAGAAGAGAGAGCGTTCTCGAAGACGAGTAGCTCGACTCTAGAAGAAATACATTTACTTTACTGTACAAAGCTCTATTCATCCCGGATAAAGGGCCGAGGCTAAACCTAAGGGGTTATGGTTACCACGAGAAACCACAAACAAAGAGTTCTAACTAAGCTTGAAACATCTTGCTATGGACTACCACTATGAAAAAGACAGTCGATGCCCTACCCATCAACAACGGGTCCGTCGGTTGAGCTGATGAGGTAGTTGCGGATTACTTTCCTAAGGTCACCCGTCATAAAAATACGGGCGCAGGCTTTAGGTTATGCCGACCAACATTTCGAGGTTCGTGTATTCCAGCGGTCACCTGTTCACAGTAACAGGCGCGGGCCCCGAGTTGCACCACTTGATTAAAACCCTCGTTCGGGAACGTTGCGGAGTGCTTTCCTAAGGTCACCCGTCATAAAAGTACGGGCGCGGGCCTTGGGTCATGCCGACCAACATTCGAGGATCGTGTATTCCAGCAGTCACCTGTTCACAGTAACAGGCGCCGGCCCCGAGTTGCACCACTCGAATCCTGACAGTCTCTCAACCCGGACAGTCCGAAAGAAAATGGGACATAGACATCCGGCGTGTCTAACAAATGTGGCTCAGTCCATAACAAGAAAACAAAGGCCTACACGACCATGAACTCAAGACCATAATCCCCGGCGGATTAGTCTTTTGCCTTCTAATCAAGGGTGATCAACCGTTGATGTAATTAAAGGCTCGTGACCAGTATCACAGCCTGGAATGTAAAAGATCTCAGAATCTCTGCAATAAAATTCGCCTTGTGATATCTCTCTCTTGTGTACACTTTGTGATTGCTTATGATTGTCTATGAATGTCTCTATACTCAGAATTTCCCCAGAATAAAAGAAACATGAAAAAAAGAAAGAAGGACTGCTGACGAGTAAAACTGATCTTTCCCCCTTTTTCTAAGTGTTCTAACACTAATCATACTAGCATGTTACCAAACATATCATGTAACATTGGCCTTAAAAGGCCCAATATATACGGAGAGTGGGACCCGGATGATGGGTCCCATTGGAAATGTAAAGGTCTTCGTGGCATAGCCCACTTGAGACCACATCGGCCCCATACTTGGGCCTGCACATACAAGATAGGCCGTTAAAATACGTGTATGGCACGGATAAAACATATACATCATGGTGGAGCTAATAGATACATCACATTAGGACCCATAGGGTGGGCCACCTGCTGGGCAGCGTGGTACCCAACTGGTTCCAAGAAGTTTTGAATCAAGCAGATATTTGTGTTTTCTTCTTCATCCATATCCATGTGATCTTATGAACAGATTGGATGGCAAATAAACATCACTGTAGAACCTGGAAAGGGTTCAACGTTTGAAATCATTATCCCCACTATGGCATGGTCCACTTAACATTAGGATATGCTTAGATTTTGGGCCCAGCCACTTATGAATAGGTTGGGTGACAAATAAACATCATTGTAGGACGGGGAAGGTTTCAATGGTGGAGATCATTATTTCCACTATTGTCCCATGGCATGGCCCACTTGCCGTTTGGATATGCTTAAAATTTGGGCTCAGCCACTAAAATGAGATGGGAAAAACATATGGACGGAATAGGTAAGGCACATACATTCTAGGTGGGCCCAACGAGTGGGGCCCATGGTGACGCCCACAAGGTTGCTGGGCAGCAGCGTCCCCTGGACGCTGTCTGTCCAGCTGTCCCCCTTTTTATTTATTTATTTATTTATTTTTTATTATGCTCTCACCAAGTGGGGCCCACAGAAGTTTTCGATCAAGCTGATATTTTTGTTTTTCCTTCTTCCATGCATGTGTGAACTTATGAACAGGTTGGATCTCAGATAAACATCATGGTGGGCCATAAGAAGGTTTCAACAGTAGGGCCGCTGTCCCTACTGTTTTCTGTGGTGGGGCCCCCTTGAGACTTGGATCTGACTCAATCTTGGGGTCATGCCCTAAAATGATCTCCCCAAAAGGATGGACGGTGTGGATACAGCACATGCATCATGGTGGGACCCACGAGTGGGCCACCAGCTGGCACGAGCCAGCGTCCTGGACGATGGTACTACCAGCGTCAGCGACGCTGCCTCTTCTTTCCTTTTTCTTCTTCTTCTTTTTTTTTATATTCATGCTTTTCATCGAGTGGGGCCCACATGGGTCTGATCCACTCCGTTCACCAGGTTCCCCATCTCATGGGGGACCCAATAAGCCCCATATTGGATATGTAAATCAGTTTAGAAACATTAAGGTGGGCCAAAGGATTTCTGACAGTAGGAATCATTATTTCCACTTGTTTCATGTGGTGCGGTCCACTTAAGATTTGGATCGGCTTCATACTTTGGTCCTGGCCCTCAAATGATATGGGAAAACAGATGGGCGGCGCGGATGGAACACAAACATCAAGGTGGGTCCCACGAGTGGGGACCCCATTACCGCGTCCACGTGACGCTGGACGTTCCAGTGTCAGAACGTCCAAACGCTGGACGTCCATTGCCTCTTTTATTTTTTTGTTTCTTTTTTTTTATTTTTGTGGTTATTTCATGTGGGGCCCACTTAGGGACGATCCACCCCCTTCATCATGTTCCCCCAGATCGTTGGGGTCCTAACAAGCCCAATATTGGGCAGGTGATGTGGTCCACAAACATCACGGTGGGCCCAAGAAGTCTCAACAGTAGGCTTCATTGGCCCCACTGTTTTCAATGGTGTGGTCCACCTGAGATCTGGATCTTCTTCATTTTTGGCTCCCTGCCCTGAAATGGGATGGAGAAACAGCTGGACGGCGTGGATTGGATGCATACATCAAGGTGGGTCCCACAAGTGGGGACCCTGCCCAACGCCCAAAAGGGCTTTTAGCCCACGTGCTGCTGGGCAGCAGCGCCCTCTGGACGCTGTCTGTCCAGCGGCACCCTCTCCCTCTTGTTTTTTTATTTATTATTATTATTATAATAATAATAATAAGAAGGTGGGGCCCATTCATGGATGATCCACTCCATCCATCAGGTTGTCCACCACCAGGTGGGCCCAAAAGAAAAGGAAAATGAAAGGAAATAAGGAAATGGGGGATTTATGTCCCCCTTGCACTCACCTCGAAGGATGGACGGTTGGATTGGATCAGGTTGACGATCGGACGATCCGGACGGTCCGAATGATAGTTGAGGTCCTCCAAGCTTGGATCTCCACCCTCAATCTCTCTAATCTCTCTCTCTACTCTCAAATCTTTCTCTTTCTCTCAAATCTTTCTCTCTTCTCTCAAATCTCTTGAATTTTGAAAGGAGCTCTCCTCTCCCCCTACGTATGCACTTGTATGGGGGGGGGGGGGGGGGAGGGAGAGAGAGAGAGAGGGAATCATGGGGGGTGATGATGGTGGATGGTGCAGGGGGGGGGGGGGGGGGGGGGGGGGGGGGGAGAGGGAGGGAGAGAGGGAATCATGGGGGGTGATGATGGTGCATGGGAGGGGGGTATGGGAGGTATGGGTGAGGGTTGACTTTGGGAGGAGAGAGAGGGATGGGGGGTATTGTTGAGCTCATAATTGTGCATATTCTAACCCCAATTCATCACTCATTATGCATGATATACATGTTTAAAGGACTACTTTAATACATGATTTGTGATTGTAGGAACAAGATGGAGATTTCACCATTTGAAAACTAAATAGAGCTCTTTATGAGTATTAAAGACCAATGGATCAAGGTTGAAGGAAGATCAAAGGAAGACAAAGCAAGGAGAGAAGAGGAAAGAAGAAACAAAGAAAAGAAATGAAAGAGAAAAGGGCCTGGACCGGTCAAGACCGGTCGGCCAAGGAAGCCAGACAGGTCAAGACCGGTCGGCCACACCATTGGAGCTCACTGGACTGATCAGGAAGCCAGTCCGACCGGTCTAGACTGGTCGGCCACACCATTGGAGCTCACTGGACTGATCAGGAAGCCAGTCCGACCGGTCTAGACCGGTCGGCTATAGCTGCTGGACTAAAGGGATTCATAGTCCGACCGGTCCAAACCGGTCGGCCATGAAAAACAGTCAAGTTTCTATTTTGAGATTCCGGATTTCTCGGCGCAAGTGCGTAAGTTTATGCGAGATCTGGAACATTCTTGCGTAAAGGACACCTCCAAGCTATAAAAGGACGTCTTCCCTTCATATCAAAGCATGCTAGGACGTGGGGATTGCTTAGGAGACGGATTCTACTTCGAGTTTCTAGTTTTCTTCCTGTTTTAGTGATTTTTTATGTTTTTAGAGGCTTCTAGTTCAAGGATGTTAGAGATGAACTAAAACCTCTTAGCTAGGGCTAGGAGGTGAAGCTTTTGATTCATTTTTGATGGATTGATGCAACCTAGGTTTCCTTTCATGCTTTAATTGATAAATTTTAGTTCAATATGAGTTTGAATCAAGTACTATTTTGGTTTTTACTTTGATCTCTTGATGACTTCGGGCTCATGTGATTCTTAGTGATTCTAACTTAATATCTTAGCTTTTGAGCATTGTTTATGCTTGTGTAGTTCATTGATCTACCATCGACTCCGGGCATGGTAGACGCTTTGATTGCCTTGTATGCAATGGCCTGATTTTCATGTGGGAACTCATTCAACTAAAGTTCTTATCTTTTGTTGTATAATCTGGAATAAGTTGTTTATTGATTGATTTTGATCTAATTAGAGTTCTAATCATGAGTTGTAATCAGGTCTAGTGACAGGATTTGGTGAAAGCTATGGTTATGAATCTCAACTAGATTGGAAAGAGGCTTGGCCTACACAATTGAGCGTGCCCAAGGCCTGAGCATGGTTGTGGGAATCAAATCAATGAATAAGCACTTATTTTGGATAATTGTTGATTTAACTGCTCTATATTCCGATCGGATAGAGATATGAATTCGATTCCGATTGAGTTATGAGAGACCTAGTTGTGTTGATGCATTGAAACTTATCAAAAGTGGATCCTTGGCGTCCTAGTACCCTTTTTAGATTGAAATTACCTTAACCATTCACTGTTTAAACCCAAATCGCTATTTTCCAATTTTAGCTCTTAATAGGATCTTAATTACTAGTTGTTTTAGACAAATTCTAAGGATACCCATACATAAATCTCTGTGGGAACGATACTCGGTCTTTCCGAATTATTACTACTTCGCAACCCTACACTTGGGGAGTGAACAGGTGTGGGGTGTGTAGAGTAGAGGCATGGGTGAGAGTGATGGTGATGGATTTGATTGATTTGACATATTCTTGGGATTTGTGCAAGTGGGGCCCACGCCACACGCACGTTGCGCGGCCCACCTTGGATTACGCAAATGACACAACTTACACACCGGGTATCGCAATGGGGCGTGCCACGCGGCGTTGGAATCGCAACGCCTACACGGTCGCCAGGGTATAGGTCTCAGGTCGATGCGGTATTAAAATAGGGTCGCGATTAAGGCTCGCTAATCTGGTCCATCCGGGACGTACCGGCACCGAAAATTAAGCGTACGGAGGGCAAATAAGGGTACGGGTCTTACACCCACATCCAATAGCTTAAGGACCTCGGCTCTAACCACTTCAATCATGTTTGGATTCAATCTCCTTTGTGGTTGTCTAGAGGGTTTAGCATTCTCCTCGAGATGTATCCTATGGGTACAAATCAGGGGATCAATTCCCTTGATGTCAGCAATTGTCCAACCTATGGCATCCTTGTGTTCCTTGAGAATATTGATCAATTTGTCTTCTTGGTCTTTATCAAGGTGAGATGAAATAACCACAGGAAAAGTATTGCCTTGACCCAAGTATGTATATTTCAGTTCCAAAGGTAATGGCTTCAGGTCAAGCTTTGGTGCTTCAATTCTTGATGGTAGAGGTCGTGAATCATTTAGAGAGAGTTTTTTAAAATGGGGCCTCCACTGGTTTGTATCATGCACAAGGGTGGATTCTAACAATCCATTCACCACTTCCAAAATTGTCTCATCATCAGAATGAGCAAAGTGGGCTAGACATGCTTCTAAGGGTTCAGACAGAGAGGTTAGAAGGAATTCTTCTTCCATGAGAGTATCGATCAGGTTGGCCTCATGGATCTCATCATCATTCCCTTGTTGTTTACACATGTTGAAAACATTTAGCTCTAACTTCATATTGCCAAATGAAAACTTCACGACCCCATTCCTGCAGTTGATCACAGCATTGGAAGTTGCCAAGAATGGTCGGCCAAGAATAACAGGTATCTGGGTGCTAACATTTGCTACAGGTTGGGTATCCAAGATGATGAAGTCTACTGGGAAGTAGAATTTGTCGACCTGTACCAACACATCCTCCACTACTCCTCTCGGTATCCGTACAGATCGATCCGCAAGTTGTAAAGTGGTCCTGGTGGGTTTCAATTCACCGAGTCCCAGCTGTTCGTACACCGAGAAGGGTATAAGATTAACACTTGCCCCTAAGTCAAGAAGTGCTTGTTCGACCCGGAAGTTCCCTATTATGCAAGTGATAGTAGGACTTCTTGGATCTTTGTATTTTGGGGGAGAGTTTTGGTTAATGATAGCACTGACCTGTTCAGTCAAAAAGGCTTTCTTTTGTACATTGAGCTTGTGCTTAATAGTACAAAGATCTTTCAGAAACTTGGCATATGAAGGTATCTGCTTGATTGCATCCAACAAGGGTATGTTGATTTTCACTTGTTTAAAAACTTCCAAGACATCTTGAGCTTTAACCACTGCTTTAGATGAGAGTAGGCGTTGGGGAAACGGGACCACTGCTTCGAAAACATGCTCTATCTCAGGTTGATCATCACTAGATCTGTCATCACTCTTCGATTTAGATGATTCCTTAGGTTTATCAACTGTCCTAGGAATTTCTTTTTCAATCACCTTACCACTTCTTAGGGTGGTGACAGATTTAGCGTGCTCAACATGAGGGTTGGAAGAACCTGAATCATTCACCTCATGCTGTCCCCTCGGGTTACGTTGAGGTTGGGCCGGAAAGGTCCCTCACTCCCTAACATTCTGGCATGATTCGAGTCCAATCAGGCAAGATTCGAATCTTTCCATTGAAGTTTTAAGCTCTTGGAGGGTTTGCATGATGCTCTGATTGATTTGATTTTGCACGGTGTCCTCCGGAGTCTTCCTTTGTGGGGGCACATAAGGAGTACTAGTGGAAGGCACCTGAGGATTATTCCCAACATTGGCAGTCGGTCCATTTCTCCAACTGAAGTTTGGGTGGTTCCGCCAATTAGGATTATACGTGTTTGACATTGGGGCATCAAAAGGTCTTTGATAAGTATTCATGGCATTGGCTTGTTCGTGCAACACTTCTTGAAGAGCTGGGATTGTAGGACAACCCTTAGTAATGTGTGCATCGCTCTTACAAATGTCACAAACACTTTCAGTCTCCCTGGTTTTAATAGCGTTGACCTTCCTTAATTCCATGGCTTCTATTTTACGTGTGAGCCCTGCTATCTTTGCATTGACATCGTCATCCTCGGTTAAAAGATAAAAATCTATTTTTTTATTGGGCCCAGGCTTGGTCTTAGCGGGTTTGTCAGATGTGTCCCAAGATTGGGAATTTTCTACTAAGAAGTCAAAGTATTCCATAGCCTCATCAGAACCTTTGCTCATGAACTCCCCATTACACATCATTTCTACGAATTGGCGCATGACTGGGCTCAATCTATTATAGAAGGAGCTAACCAAGAGCCATGTTTCGTAGCCATGATGTGGGCAGGCAAGTAAGAGTTCCTTGAAACCTTCCCAACACTGAAAAAAAGTTTCATTCTCCCTTTGGGAGAAATTCATTATATCTCGTTTCAGGGTGTTGGTCATATGAATAGGGAAAAACTTTTTAAGAAATTCCTTAGTCATCTCTTGCCATGTCCCTATGGTTCTGGGCCTTAAGGAGTGCAACCAAGATTTGGCCTTCTCCTTCAAAGAAAAAGGAAATAGTTTTAACCTAACCACGTCATCAGAAACGTTGTCGTAATGCAAAGTAGCGATTACTTCATCAAATTCCCTCAAATGTAAATAGGGACTTTCAGTGTCGAGTCCATGAAATTTAGGAAGTAACTGTATCACTCCAGGTTTGAAATCAATGTTGCCCGCATTTACCGGAAAAAACCATACAAGAAGGAGTACTCGTTCTTGCAGGTTGCAAGTAATCACGTAAACTCCTAAATGGTGGCTCATTGTGTACTTCATTCTCATCTTGATCATATTCATTTTCATTCTCGGCCATGTTTATGGTTAATTCACAAGTATCAGGAAGTTTTCTAACATAGTGATTCGATAAACCTTCAACCAAAATTTCGTCGCTTAGAAGATGTCTTGTGTGATCACGAGTCCACTTACGCATAAACACTAAACAAGGAGATAAGGAAAGAGGTTACCCGGAAAGAAGAACACTTGGCTATGAGTAATTCCTGAGAGCAACAAAATAAAAGAAGTTAGTAGACTATTGACAATATATATACATAAGCCAATTCCAAAATATTCTTAAACCGATGCCAATCCCCGGCAGCAGCGCCAAAAACTTGCTACAACCCGAAGATTGCACACCCAAGTGCAGGTAGCGAAGTAGTAAAATACTCGGTAAGACCGAGGTCGATCCACAGGGATTGGGGTTAAGAACACTTAGAGGAATTAGTTTAGGTGAGTGAGGTGAAATCTGGTTTAATCCACAAGAGTGGAGCAAGTTGTGTGTGGTGAAAGACAAAAATAGAAAATGGGCTAAAGCATCAGGGATTCACCTTTGATTCATTCACAAGATTTGATTTATTGGTCCAACTATAACTCAACTGGAATTGAATAAAGATTCATTGCAATCGGAAGATGAAACAATTAAACCATTTTTATATTTCATAAAAGATGGTGATCTGAACCGATTGATTTGACCATGAAGCACTCGTTAGTTGATCGTAGGGAATTCCAAGCATCCACTGTGCCCGGAGTCGACAATGGATCAAGGAATTGTATAGATCAACAACTTTGCCAACAAGTCAACCGATAAGATGACAATTCATACGATCAAATGCATACTTACAAGATAGGAGGCTTTGATTGACCGATCCAACCGTTAAGATCTCGTTTATCGATCGCAGGGAATCCAAAGCATCCAATGTACCCGGAGTCTACAATGGATCAAGGGATTTTACAGATCGATGACTTTACCTGCACTAGCTCGATGACCGTAGGGAATCTAAAGCATCCAACGTGCCCGGAGTCGACGATGGATCAAGGGACTTTATCGATCATGAACTAGCTAATTGGTGTGCAAGGGATCCTAAGCATCCAACATGCCCGGAGTCGACGATGGATCAAGGGGCTTGCACAATAATAGCGTCTGCCGAGGTGGATAACCGAACCAATCAACCAAAGAGAACTCCAACATTTACACCACACAATGTTGAACCAAAAGAACCAAAGCTTGCAAACTTCTTCAAAGGCTTCACCCCTAGCCTTAGCTAGAGGTTTAGCCAACCATGCTACAATGGAAGACTAAATTCTCTACAAAAGAGAAAACTACTCTACACTACTTCTACAAAGGAAAAGAAAGAAAACTAAAGAAGAGAAGAGAGGAGTTGTAGAGAATTGGATGGGATTTGAGGAGTGGGATGGTGATGTTTGATCTCCATTTTGATCATGATGGATGGATGGTGAAGATTTGGTCCACCATCTGTTGCATCTATTGTAGCTGGATGGTGGAGATCTTCCATGGACTGTTGGCCCATTGTTTGAATTGCTGAGGGGCTGCACGTGTGGATGGCAACACATGTGTAGAGTTGGACGTCCAGCAGTTGCTGGAGATGCTTGGACGTTGGTGAGGCTGTATGGCTGGAACATGGATTGGATGGGTCCACTGTTTGGACGGTTTGGATGAAGGTGGAATCTCCAACTGAATGTGAAACGAATGGTGGATGTGATCTTGTTGGTCCTGGGCTGCTGAGATTACCTACCGTGTGATGATCCTAGCCATTGAGGCGGTGGATGTCTTGGTGGATGATGAAGTTCATCTTGCTTGCTGTGGGGTCCACCAAAGATGGATAGTTGATATGTTTGCCATGTGCGAAGGATTGAAGATGTCTCCACTTGTTGCTAGATGCACAGTTGGCCCTATATGCGGACATCCAATCTTGACCGTCCAAACTATAGAACATGATGGTCCTTCAATCTTTACGGTTCGACTTCCTTCAGGATTGCCACATACTTTATCTTGATCACTTTAGGGCCTTTAATCGCCTTGCTTGGCTCGGATCTTGTCCAACTTCTCCTGATCACCTGAACACAGAAAATTCACCTAATGAGCGATAATTAACCAGAAAAACAATGATAATGCCCTTAACAACCAGGGTTAATTATACAATATTAGGTACTCATCACCCACTAAGGTGTTACCAGGGTAACATCTACTTCGCTCCCACCCAAGAAGCGGACTGACACGACTTGGGTGAGACCCCCGAACCAGCGATGTGGGTGGGACCCTGAACTTAGGGCCCACCTGGATGTATTCTTTGTAGATCCATGCTGTTCGTCTGTTTCTTCGTATTATTTTAGGATGCAGTACCAAAAATGAAACAGATGCAAATTTTAGGTGGACCACAACCTAAGAAACAGTTATCATTCAACTGTGACCATTAAAAACTTCCTGGAGTCCATTGTAATGTTTATTGACCATCCAATCTGTTGATAAGGGCACTTAGACAGGGATGAAAGGAAAAAACAAATATCAGGTTGATAGAAAACTTTTGTGGCTAGTAAAAGGTTTTTTAATGGTCATTAACCAGTGTTTCTTATGTTGTAGTCCACTCAAAATTTTAATCTTCTTCATTTTTGGTACCATAGTACAAAATAATCTGGAAAAGCAGATTAACGACATGGATCTACAAGGAATACATCGAGGTGGGCCCTAGGTTCAGGGTCCCACCCACATCACTAGTTCCGCGGTCTCACCCAAGTCGCGCCCAGAAGCGGACTATGTAGTGAGCAACTCCGCATGCTAAGCGTGCAGAGTAAACTTTGAGGGGCCCACCGTGATTTACTTATTTTATCCACTCCGTCCATCCATCTTAAAAGATAATTTTAAGTATGGAACAAAAAATTGAAGCATATCAAGTTCTAAAGTGGACCACACCACAGGAAAAGTGTGAACTGAATGTCTACCATTGAAAAATTCTTGGGAGGAAACAGAAGTTTTGGATCAAGATGATATTTGTGTTTTCTCTTCATCCATGTCCATGTGAGCTTATGAACAGGTTGGATGACAAATAAACATCACTGTGGGGCATGGAAAGGTTTCAACGGTGGAAATCATTATTCCCACTGTTTCCTATGGCATGGTACACTTGAGATTTGGATATGCTTAAATTTTGGGCTCAACCCCTAAAATGATCTGTAAAAACATATGGACGGATGTGGACCCTCGCCGTTTTCGTGCTCCCACACGACGTCGTTCTCCCTTTCCTTTCGGAAGAAGAAGAAGAAGAGGTGCGTGTGTGCGAAATCACCGTTTGTGCCACTGGCTTGCCTCGTTCTCGAGGGCTTTATTTAGTTGTCGTGTTAAGCTGGATGTGTTTAAATGAGTTTATATAAGACCAGAGTCGCCACTAGCCAATTACTTCGAATCTACAGTCAGCTAGACCCCGTAGAAACGTTAGAGAAGGGGATCCGAAGATTCCTTCCTCTAAAATGACTCCTTTTGATCTGCGGCCAGAGATTCAAGGTAAGGGATCACGGTTACAGGGTGGGAAGAGGTTAAGCACCCCACACACTGCCCGTACCGAAGTACGGTCTCTACTTCACAGAATCGATCGAATACTTGAAAGTCTAAATTAATCCTCGTACATTCTCATGGATGACATAATGCATGAATGCGGGTCTGAACAGTAAGAGTTTCTGATGGGCAGGTTCCAACAACGGGCAAGCCCAGAGCATACGCTCGAACTGACAGGTGCTTTATGCGAGATGATGCATGCTGTGTGTTTGAATATTCAAAGTGCTTATAGTGATATGTACATGAATGAAGGTCTGAACAGTAAGAGTTTCTGATAGGCAGGTTCCAACAACGGGCAAGCCCAGAGCATACGCTCGAACTGACAGGTGCTTTATGCGAGATGCATGCGGTGTGTTTGAATAATCAAAGTGTTTGCAGTGAAGTAGGGGGGTTGGAAGGAAAGTAATGTTGCACTTATGCTAGATGCAAATGAGATGATACTGAAAAAAAGAGTAGCTGGATGGACGGAGGTGTCACAAGGGTTGGCTTCGAGTGGCTGGATCAAGACTTGGGTGGCTTGAGAGGCTTGGACCAGTGGTCAAGATGGGCTGGACCAGGGCTAGGCTCTCCTCACTCGGGCTCTCCTTGGTGGAAAAAATGGGCTAAGGGGTGGAGAAGGGCTCGGATCGCACTCGGGCTGAATAGACTTCGAATGGATGTTGAAATGAGAAGGGGAGGGGGGTATTTATAGCAGCGGAGAGTGGCACTCTCGTAATTTATTTTGGGCGGCCTGCTATGGGCCGCCCATACGGCCGTTCCTCGATTTCCAGCGAGGTATGGTCGCACCCTCGGGGCGGCTGCTTGACTCGCTGGGTCGACTCAGTGAGTTGACTCAGCGGGTCGACTCAGTGGTTTGACTCAGCGGGTTGACTCGATGAGTTGACTCGGTGTTTTGACTCGACGAGTTGACTCAGCGGGTTGACTCAGCGGGTTAACTCAGCGGGTTGACTCAGTGAGTTTGACTTTTTTAGGATTTTTTTTGGATTGGTTTTTTTATGGGGGTTTTTTAGGGTGGTGTTTAGGACTGGGTTGATTGGGTTCAGGCTTGAACTGGGCTATGGAATGGGGCTTACAAGGGAGAGTTTGGCTGAGTTTGGACTTGGGATTTGGGGGTATGGTCCTCCATTCATCCAGCTATCTCTACCAACAGTGTAGCCAAAGGTGGGGTGTCTACAGATGCCCCTCTTTGGCAGAGGTTGCGTGCAACCGAATGCCAAAGCGAGTGGACACCCCACTTCTGACCCGGTCATTCATAGATCATGTTCTGAAATCCTTGCTTGCCTTTGCATCTGTGCCAGTTGATCGTCTGGAAATCGACCACTCGCACATACCGCGGGAGTTTGGAGAAAACGTTACGATTGTCCCTGCAGTTTGCTGGAACTTGGGTACCCAATCGCAACCCTTCCATTCCCAATCGGTACTAACATCGGAAAGGTACATCAGAGCCTCTGCGTCGCCAGTCTTATGAGGTTACTGACCTTGTGATTGATTGTATGTTCGATGTTTTCCCGGATCACTCCAGGAGTACTTGTTTCGCTTGACTGTCAAAGTGGTTAGACGCCCTGCGTCCGATAGTCTTACGGGATTCTACTACGCCGACTTGGACTCAGTCAAGGTACTTCAGGCATCCACGCCTAGGTATGTGCGGGTGGACTCTTTCCACCCGATCTGCTGGTTTCGATGCTTAGTTTGCAATTCATTCTTTCCTTGATTATGGTCTGGAATCTTTGTTGTCCTTTGTATCTGAGTCAGTTGATTGTCTGAAAATTGATAACTCGCACATACCGCCAGAGTTTGGAGAAAACGTTGCGATTGTCCCTGCAGTTTGCTGCAACCTGGGTACCCAATCGCAACCCTTCCATTCCTGATCGGTACTAACACCGGAAAGGTACAACAGAGCCTCTGCGTCGCCAGTCTTACGAGGTTGCTGACCCTGAGATTGATTGCGATGTTTGATGTTTTCCCGGATCACTCCAGGAGTACTTGTTTCGCTTGACTGTCAAAGTGGTTAGACGCCCTGCGTCCGATAGTCTTACGGGATTCTACTACGCCGACTTGGACTCAGTCAAGGTACTTCAGGCATCCACGCCTAGGTATGTGCGGGTGAACTCTTTCCACCCAATCTGCTGATTTTGATACTTGGGTTACAATTCATCGTTTCCACCTGTTCAAATGGTTTCTGTGACCGAGCTTTTTGGCTTTCATCTTTTTGTATCTTGGCATGTGGTACGACCGCACTGACACTGGAGTTCAGTTCGACTGTACTTTGAGTGCATTAGATCCGATGGTCTCCGGGGAAACCGCGAGACATCGGATCTTATTTGATTTTTGCGTCGGCTCCTACCCAGAGATATGGAAGATCTCCTGGTGTGTTGGAGGCAGAACGCTCTACTGGGAAAAATATTTTTGGGTTTTTGAAAAGATACCCACTCTGGGGAGTGATACTCCGTGGGGTTTTTGTTTGCAAATAGGAATATTTTTTTGTCTTTTTGAAATGGGAATCTGGTTTGCACTCGCCTCCACTAAGGATGCCTGTGGGGTCTTTGGCTAACCGACTTTTATTTTGAAAGCAGGTAAACATGATGATTGATGCGATGGATGGAGATGTATGGCTTGGCTCATTCTCTTTTAGTTTGATGATTTTGCTTTTGCTGGAGATGCAGAGAATTTTGAGCTTATTGCTTGCAGGGTTGTTCTCTCCTGGGGATTTTCTTTTTAATGCGGATGTTTGATCAGCGGGTTGGTCAAGATCCCGACCCGTGATCGATCAGGTCCATCATCCCAAGATGCTGTTTCTTTGCGAATGAGAATGTACGAGGATGTTATCCGACTTCAAGATGTTCTTCTGGGCATACATGTGATTGAGATGGTGTTTAGTCGCCCGTTTTGGTCAAGATTTCAATTTGCGGGCGATTGGATCCGTCATCCCAAATTGTGAAGAGAGTGGAGTTCAAGACTCCTGAAGTGTAGTGCTGGGGGCTAATTTTTGTGATTTTTGTAAATATGCGGTTCGAATCTTTACCTGAGTGATCAGGATAGAGATTGGTTATTGAAAACACAGGAAATATTTTTGTGATTTTTTGAAAATATTTGATTTGAAAGCAAGGGAAATTTTTTTTTTTTGTGATTTTTGACAATATTTTGATTGAAAGCGAGAGAAATATTTTTGTGATTTTTGACAATATTTTGTAATGTTATGGTATTTTGTGATTTTTCTAAAATGCAAGGAAAAATGTGGAATTTTCATCCACTTCCAGCTTCTACTGCTGGTAAGGCACCCGATCCATTTTACGTCAGCGAGCAAGACGAGTCTCACATAGTTAAGTGTCATAGTTTTACATCTTCGGATGAGGAGATTTTGAGGGTTTTCAGTCAACACACCCACAAAGTTGCCTGTTCCTCATGTGCAATGCACATAGACCACGTATCGTCTGACGGACTCCTTCGGCCACAAAATGAGCCACATCCTCACATTTCCCTTAGTCAATCCAGTTTGGGGTCTTACGTCGCTCACAATTTCGTGAGGGTGAGCTTCACCTCCCAACAGCCTTAATCCCCTTCATGAGTTTTAGGAACAGGGAACATCCGTCAGATTCAACAGCGACTTCCAAATCAAGGTTGTCTATCACGGTGCGTTCAACACGAACAGGATTGCGGAGCTCTGCCCGCCACAGCCCTTACTTGTTTAAAAGATTCCAGACACCCGTACGATCAAGTGTCAGCCATGTCTGGAACAGGTTAGGAAAGAAAGCCCCCGAGAAGTTAATCCCAGTGTAGTTTTAGGTCTTCGGACCGCTGGAGATGAATTTGTGCAGTTGAAATTAATGGTGAAATTTTTTATTTTATATTATATATATATATATTTGTTTTGAAAAAGTTCCAGACTTCAACTCGAGTGATCAAGATTGATACTGGTTTTTATGGAAAGCTTTAAAATATTTTTGGTATTTTTGAAATGATCCGGGTTATCGAACCTTGATCTCATCGGTCGAGGCCGATGCCGGTTTTTAGTTGAAAGTGAAAAAGGTCCCCCAAGAAATTAATCCCAGTGTAGTTTAAGGTCTTCGGACCAGAAACTGTACAAAAGGGGGCAAACACATTTTTTTTTTCAAAAATGATCCAGATCATCAGATCTTGGCCTGAAAGGCTGGGATTGATGCTGGTTTTGTTAAAAATCTCCCGGGATGACGCTCCCGACGTAGTTTAAGGTCTTCGGACCAGAACCTGTACATGCTGAGCACACATTTTTTTTTTTTTTTGAAAAATATTCTGGGTCATCGATTCTGATTTTGACGGTCGAGATCGATACTCATTTTTATTAAAAATCCCTCGGGATCTTGATCCCGACGTAGTTTAAGGTCTTCGGACCAGAACCTGTACATGCCGAGCACACATTTTTTTTTTTTTTTTGAAATATATTCTGGGTCATCGATTCTGATTTTGACGGTCGAGATCGATACCCATTTTTATTAAAAATCCCTCGGGATCTTGATCCTGACGTAGTTTAAGGTCTTCGGACCAGAACCTGTACATGCTGAGCACACATTTTTTTTTTTGAAAAATATTCTGGGTCATCGATTTTGATTTTGACGGTCGAGATCGATACCTATTTTTATTAAAAATCCCTCGGGATCTTGATCCAGACGTAGTTTAAGGTCTTCGGAACAAAGCTTTAAAAGAGAGGCTGGCAATATATTTTTTGTTTTTCGAAATGATCCAGATCATCAGATCTTGGCCTGAAAGGCTGGGATCGATGCTGGTTTTTATTAAAAATCTCTCGGGATGTTGATCCCGACGTAGTTTAAGGTCTTCGGACCCAATTTTGTACAAACTGAACATTTTTTTTTTATTTTTAGAAAATGTCCGGAGTCACCAGATCTTGAAGAAGACCGATGCCGGTTTTATTGAAAATCTCTCGGGGTGTTGATCCTGACGTAGTTTAAGGTCTTCGGACCCAATTTTATGGTTGGGCATACTTACCTTGCTTTGTTTAGCTTCTGAAGGGGTTGATGGTGATTTGAGTGGTCCGAATTACTTGAATTGGCCCTGTGGGCCCTTTACAGACCTCAGCTTTACTTTGGAGCACCTATCCTTGATGTTTTGTGAGGCTAAGAAGGCTTCTCATGGTGTGGATGATGACTTGAACGACTCAGATCGCTTGTCTTGACTTTGTGGGCCCACTTGATGGTTAGATCTTGGATTCTGGCCCTTCTTTTGATGATCATCCTTTCGATCTTGTTGTTCGATGGCTCATGTAGGTTCTTCAATGATTTAGATCATGATGATCTAGTCTTTGAATGACTTGGATTGCTTGTGGCCCCCACTTGATCACCTTTCCTTCTCTTTGACTTGATCAGCCATGTTCTGGCCGCATTGCTTCGTGATTGGACCTGGTGGGGCACCTTTTATATGATCTTGATCAGCCTCAGTCGAAATCTGGAGTGGACCGGAGCCTTGGGCGGCCCATGGAGCGCCATCTGCTGACGTGGATTGTCAGCCTCACCAACCAAGAACCCTGGAGCCAATCCCACGGAGAGAGAGGAACCGCGTCCGTACGGGCGGCCTAGAGCAGGCCGCCCAAGGCTCGCCTCTTGAGCGGCCTGGGCTGGCTCTGGTTCGGACATTCCCTGTTGTCCCCTTCTCCTGTCCCCCACATTCTCTGTACTGAGCTATTCGATTCAGCCATGAATCTTCTTTTCTCCTTGTCTTTTCTCTTCATTTTGTTCTCTTCCCATTTTATCCTTTCTTGGGCAGCTTTGGATGATGATTTATGGGCCATAGTGGGAGAGGTTGGTGGGTCCCACACTCCAGCACTTGGTGAGGGCTTTAATGATGGAGGGATTCCTTTAATGGATGATGGAGATGGTGCATTGAATGGAGGCATTGATGAGGGGCTAGGGATGGTGGTTGGTGGAGCTTTGGATAGCTACATTAATGGTGGGATGGCTGGAATTTCAGATTTGAATGGGCCCCTCATAATGGGAGAAATGGATGGTATGGATGGGATGGGGAGATGGGACATAGGTGAGGCTATGCATCCCTTGAGTGTGGGCCACATGGATGATGTGATGGATGGTGGTGATGGGACCATGATGGACATAGATGGGCTGATCTCATGCTTGGATGGTATGGATGGCTCAGATGGTACCTTTGACGGTTTGGATGCTCTTGATGAGGGCCAGGATGTGCGGCACACTTGCCTGGGTGGACTTGATGTGATCATTGATGATGTCCCCCTGATGATGGATGATGTGGATGCTTCGATGATCCCTTTGATCGGCCAGGATGATGATTGGATTCATGATTTCCTGTTGGAGGGGGCCGCAGGTCCAGATCTTACCGTTGATTCTTCGATCGGGGTTGCCGGGACCCTTCTTGATGGTTCAGATGTATTTTTTGACGGCCAGATTGGCCAGGATGCCACGATGTGCGGTGTGATCTTCACTGATAGTCCTTTTGATGGGGAGCATTGTTCTTCCCTTGGTCGTCGGTCTTTTGTGCACTCTGTTCATGAGGTGGGCGAGTCTTCCCATGCGGCTGAGGTTATGACAGTTTCAGATAGTGATGCGACTATATCAGACATAGCCGTTACTGAGGGTAGGTCAGGGGCTGTCGAGTCTGCAGAGGTTCCAGTTTTTCCTTCTCCTTCGCCCGTTGACCTTCCGATCCTTGATGAGCTGTCCTTGATTTCTGGACCTTTTGTTCTAGAGGGGGAACCGGTGAGGACTTGTCAGCTGCTTCCTCGTCATTCTTGCTCGCCACAGCTGCTTGTTTGGCTTGACAGCTTGTCAGTTTATGAGATTCGAGATTTGGAGTCCTATGGCTTTGGTAGTCTGATTCATATGGCTAGAGTTGACATTGACTGGAGGATGCTCGGAGCTGCCTTGATTGACTGGGTCCCCTCGTTGAACTTGTTTGCGTTCAACGATATGGAGATGGGACCCTCTTTGGAGGAGCTTGCCCGCTTGACCGGCCTTCCTTGGGATTATACTCAGTATTTTTCGCCGAAGACGTCACCGAAGACTGCCACACCGCAGAACTGGTTCGGGATCCCTTATCTTGTTCGGCCTGCAGCCACCGGCCAAGATGCTGTGGTGTTCTTCTTGGACTTACTGTATGATCTTTTTTCGGGTCCTCGGAGTGTGGCCGGTTCTACCTTTGCTCGAAACGCACTGATGTTCTGCTTGCTCGCTGAGGTGCTGTTCTCGGGATGGTGCAGGTCCCAGACTCCTTTGCTTTTTGAGGTGATGAGCCGAGCTATTCGTAGGCAGGGGATCATTTCTTTTATCTTGGCCGAGTTGTTTAATGGGCTGACTGACTGTGCCCAGGGCCACACTCGTGTCCTTCGCGGCTGCTGTGCCTTTCTTCAGGTATCTTTTCTGCACCCCCTTTTTTTTTTTGCTTTGCTAAGAATTGCTTTGCTCTAGCTGAACTTCTTTTCCTTCTTGTGATCAGGTCTGGCTATGGGAACGTCTTTCGCTGACTATTCCTGTATCATTTCCTAACACCCGTCGCTCGGACCTTATGCGACACATCATGGAGTTTCTTCCTCATACAGCTAGGATGAGCGAGCCCCTGTATCGCAGGATGTTCGCTGAACTTCGTGACTGGAATGTTTGTTGGGAGTCATCTTGGCTTTCACTTCGATAGGCCCAAAGCGCATATGGGAGCATATCTGACCAATCTCGATAGGTCACGACCATCTTCTCGAGTATCCTGACGATTGTCTTGTTTGCTGCTTCTACCCCACCATTCATCTGGGGACGGTAGGGGCTTGATCGATGACGCTGGATCTTGAACTTGCTGAGAAAGTCATCCATCTTCTTGTTGACAAACGGGGTCCCATTATCTGTGATGATAACATTAGGGATTCCATACCGGCATATGATATTGTTCTTCATAAATTTGATCACCTGAGATGCCGCAATTGTGGTGTAGGAGGCTACCTCTACCCACTTGGTGAAGTAGTCGACTGCCACAAGTATGTACTCATGACCATTTGATGCTTTGGGACTGATCTTGCCGATGATGTCGAGTCCCCACATGGAGAAGGGCCAGGGGGTGGTCAGGTTGTATAACTCTGATGAGGGGGCATGGATTTGATTCGCATGCTCCTGACACTTGAAGCAATTTCTGACGGCTGGCAACAGTCTGTCTCCATGGTGAGCCAATAGTAGCCGAGTCGTAGAATCTTCTTTGCCATCATGTGCCCGTTCATGTGTGGGCCACAGATTCCTTCGTGTATTTCTCCCATGATCTTTGCAGCTTCAGTTTCGTCGACGCATCGAAGGAGGATGTGATTATAGGATCGCTTGTAAAGAACTTCGTCACTGATGGTGAACTGGCCGGCCAAACGCTGGATGGTTCGGCCATCTGTTGCTGTTGCTGACTCTGGATACTCCTGGGTTTCGAGATATTACTTGATGTCGGCATACCAGGGTTTGTTAGGGGCAGCTTCGGCTTCTTCTATTTGCAGGCAAAAGGCAGGTTCATCTTGAATTTCGACTGTGAGCTCCCATTCTGAAGCTCCTTTTGGTATCTCGAGCATTGATGCAAGTGTGGCGAGAGCATTTGCAAACTGATTCTTGGCTCTGGGCATATATGAGAAGGTGATTTCTTTAAATTCTTCGATCAGATTTTCAAGATACACATGATATGGTATCAACTTCTCGTCTTTGGTCTTCCATTCGCCATTGGTCTGATTGATGATAAGCTGTGAGTCTCCAAATACTCGTAGCTTCTTGACGCCCAAGATCATGGCTTCCCTTAAGCCAGCGATGCATGCTTCGTACTCTGCCATGTTGTTGGTGCACTCGAATGCTATGCGCCTTGAGATAGGAATAGGGACGTCATCTGGAGAGTAGAGGATTGCTCCAATACCACTCCCTTTAGAATTTGCTGCGCCGTCGAAGAATAACGTCCACTCATCTTTCTTCTTTTCTTCTTCTTCAATAAGCAAGAGATCTTCATCAGGGAAGAATGTCTTGAGCGGTTGATAATCCAGGAGTGAGTGAGCGGCAAGATGATCAGTGAGGGCTTGCCCCTTGATTGCCTTCTGAGTGACATAGGTGATGTCGAACACAGACAGGAGTAGCTGCCATTTAGCTATCCTTCCAGTGAGTGCCGGTTTCTCGAACAGGTACTTGAGCGGATCCATGTGAGCGAGGAGGAGAATAGGGAACTCAATCATGTATTGACGGAGTCGCTGAGTCGCCCATACTAGGGCGAGGCAAGTCTTCTCGATCGGGGAATACCTGGTCTCGTAGTCGGTGAACTTTCGACTCAAATAATATATTGTTTGTTCCTTCTTCCCGGTCTCGTCGTGTTGGCCGAGGACACAGCCAATGGCTTCTGCTGCTACTGAGATGTATAACAATAGTGGTCGTCCGGGAGTGGGCGGCACTAGAACTGGAGGATTCATGAGATACTTCTTGATGCGGTCGAAAGCGACTTGGCAATCATCATTCCATTCTTTTGGAACGTTCTTTCGGAGGAGCTTGAAAATGGGCTCACAAATAGGTGTGAGCTGTGCGATGAAGCGACTGATGTATTGAATTCTGCCGAGGAAGCCACGAATTTCTTTCTCTGTTCTAGGAGGGGGCATCTCAATGATTCCTCTGGTTTTGGTCTCGTCGACCCTGATGCCGTCCTCGCTCACCATAAAGCCGAGGAGCTTACCTCCCATTGCACCGAAGACACATTTCTGAGGGTTGAGGCGGAGCTTGTACTTTTCTAATCTGTTGAATAACTTCTTCAGATCTTCAAAGTGTCCTTCAATTATGCGAGATTTGACGATCATATCGTCCACATATACTTCAAGCTATTTGTTCATCATGTCGTGGAAGAGTGTTGTCATTGCTCGTTGATATGTCGCTCCTGCGTTCTTCAGACTGAACGGCATTACCCTGTAACAGAAGGTTCCCCAGGGAGTGATAAATGATGTCTTCTCGCGATCTTCGACGGCCATCTTGATCTGATTGTAACCTGAGAACCCGTCCATGAATGAGAAGACCTTGTATCCAGTAGTGTTGTCGACCAGAGTGTCGATGTGTGGTAAGGGGAAGTCATCTTTTGGACTGGCCTTGTTGAGATCTCGGAAGTCGATGCACATTCGAACCTTGCCATCCTTCTTTGGTACTGGTACGATGTTGGCGAGCCATTCAGGGTAGTTGGAGACTACCAAGAATCCCGCATTGTACTGCTTGATGACTTCATCTCGGACTTTCAGAGCCCATTCTGGCTTCATTCTTCGAAGTTTCTGCTTCACTGGCTTCATGTCTGCCTTGGTTGGCAGATGGTGTACAACGAGCTCTTCATCGAGCCCTGGCATGTCTTCATATGAGAACGCGAAGTTGGACAATCTTGGAGCTAAAAACTCTATCATTTTCTGTTTCTTCTCAGGCGGCAACGATTTTCCAATGCGTACTTCCCTAGGGATCTCAGGTGTCCCCAAGTTTACTATCTCGAAATCATCGGCTACAACATTGGCTTTCGATTCAAACTTTTTGAGGAGATCCTCTAGTTCGAGAGCCGGATCATCATCTTCCTCGTCCCGAGCTTCGTTCAGACCCATGAGTTCGAAGTCTAATTCGATGTCAAAGTCGTATGATTCGACTTCAAACTCATGTGACTCTTTAGACGAACTTGGCACACTATTGAATGTAGGAAAAGAAATGTTTTTTGGTTTTTGAGATTTTTCTGAAATAGAAATGCTAGATGTTTTTGGCTTTTGAAAATTTTTGATTTTTTTGGATTTTCGAAATTCACGGGACTTTGAACAAGTGGGCATCGCAGACCATGATTGAGCCCAACTTGTTCCAAAGTTCCGGTCGCTGCTTAAACAGGCTTTTTTTTTTGGGAAGCCAGAGCCCTCAGGTGGCTCTTTGGCTGATTCAAAAGTTAGGGGACCAGATGACCCTTCAGGACCCCACACTTCCTCCCCTGAAGAGGTGGGGGTTGATGATTCGGGCGAAGGATCATGGTCTGGCCCAATGACCATGATTTCTTGCTGGTAGGGTTCGAGATCTGAGTCGTACTCAGTCCCTCCCGGGTCACTTACCTCGTGCTGCAATTCGTCTGGTTCCACAGTGAGACATAAGTTCGGAATCTGGACATCAGACCAATCCAGGGTTGGCCACTTCCCTTTCTTGGTCCAATGGATGGGCTGCTTCCGTCCCTGGCTGATGATTGTTGATGTTGATTTTGCAGAGATGGGTGTTCGCTTCCCCAAGTGTAGGGTTGCGATGTAGTAATAAACTCGGTAAGACCGAGGTCGATCCACAGGGACTTATGTAGAATTTCACAGACTCATCCACAAGTGTCTATTGAAATCTGTTAACCAGAATTTTGTATGAAATTGATATGAGTAACAAAAGTTGAATTAACTTGAAAGTAACTAATTATAAGAAGGCACTAGGGGTTCAAGGATCCACTTGTAGCAATCCTTGATGTTCAATCCGCTGTGGTTTCTTATTCTCTCAACTAGAATCGACATTCAAGTCTATCTAGTCGGATGATAGAGCTGTTAAACCAAACAGTCTGTGATATGTAAGTTCTATGCATATGATTCACTCAATGTAGGCTGAGCTGAGCATGCTCAATTGCATAGGTCATTCCCCTTTCCTATAAGTCCAGTTCACAATCATAATCATCCTCAAGTCCTGTCACAAGACAAGGCTAGATCAGGACTTGAACTGGATTCAAATCACATGCACAGTCCATACATATTCCAGAAAAATAGAAAAATAGAACTTTGGTAGGAAGTCCCTTTATGAAGAGCATAGTACTAGAGCGCACTCCGATTCCTCGGATCATACAGGTCTAGACCGTTACAAACGAATTAAGAAGTTAAGTAATTCTCCCAAACATCCATGAGTCATCACAAGACTAAGAAAAATTACTCAAAAACTTGTATAAACTTCAAACCATAGTTCATAATCATGAATTCCAAACTTAAACCACTTAACTACGAATTAAAACATCTTGGATTCACTACAAGCTTCACCTCTTAGCCCTAGCTAAGAGGTTTAGCTGCTCATGATCCAAGGAAACATGAAACAACTACAAAAAGCATAAAAACAGTAAAGCAAACCAAAAGGAGTTGTGAAACTCCAATCTTCACTTCCACAGCCTCCAACCTCGCTTGAGCCCTTCTAGGATACCCTAGGAACAATCCCTAGGTGTCTTTTTATAGTCTAGAGGCTCCACAACTTCGGAAGAATCGAGAAATTGCGTAATACTTACGCAGCGCAGAGAAAATCGGACTATATCTGGAAGTTTCTAACTTCTTACGCATGGCCGACCGGTCATGACCGGTCGGCCTTGTTCATTGAAGTTCCAGCAATCGTGTCCGACCGGTCAAGATCGGTCGGACGTCTTCAGTAGCAGCCCAACATGTATGGCTGACCGGTCACTGACCGGTCTGGCTTCCTTGGCCGACCGATCACGACCGGTCAGCTCTCTTTTCTTCTTGTTTTCTTCCTTTCTTTCTTCTGCTCTCTTTTCTTCTTTACTTCTTTCTTTCTTTTCTTCTTTGGTCTTCAAATGTTCTTCATCAGAATGATCCCAAGTGAACCCTTTTCGTCTTCAATTGAGTGGAGTTCACTCTCAGTCCTGTAGTCACAAAACATGCATTGGATTAGCCTACAAACCATACAAACTTTGCACAATGAGTGATGAATTGGGGTTAGAATATGCACAATTAAGAGCTTAACACACCCCCCAACCAGCATTTTGCTAGTCCCGAGCAAAACATGCGTGAAACTAATCCCATTCTTCAAAACTCAACTCTCTTTCAGAAACCATCCTTCTATACATTCCAAGGTTCATAAGTGTAAGATTCAGAAAGATTAGGCGTCAAAGGTTGGAACCGTAAATCCTCAAAACATAATAAGCATCCATATGAAATTCCCGCTGATTGGTTGATAAATAGAAAGACTTGAACAAATTCAACCTAGTGTGGGTAGTGAAAATTCATCCCACGAGTTTCTAGGATTATCTTCTTCATAGATCAACTACACTATAGAACTCAAGGTACATAGAGACATCAAGCCAATGACAGGAATTTGCCTTACCGTCCTTCCGACGACTTTCACACTACGTCCCATTTCCGGCTTTGGTTACGGGTAGACCATCCCCCGGTTGGTAATAGGTAGCCCTAATCGAAATTTTTCGCCATTTTTCCATCATTCCCAATTTCATCCTTCCTTTTCCTTTTTCTTTTTAAATTAGATAGGATTTTTTAAAAATCCATATCTTTCATTATTTTCCCATGGACAAGGATGGACAAAGTACCCCGGCCTGATTTCTCAACACCTTAATTCAAACTCTAGCTAATCCATAAATCACATAATCCCTTCAACTCATGAAAATCGTGTAATGTGAACTAGGTGTAAAAGTGTTCAGGTTTTCTATCAATCACAAAAAAAGGGAGTTCACATATAAAATCATTATGCTATGAGAGATTCCAGACATCCAGCCCCATACACTTCATATCTCCTCCTCTTGTGCTCATATCAACTTGAATGCATAGAACCGGTGTTTTCCAAAAGAGTTTTGAATGTTTGAAAAAATCAAAAAATTTCCATGATTGCTTGAAATGTTGCAAAACGCTGGATTCATCCAAGTGATCCTACACCCCCCAACCAAATCTTGCATTGTCCTCAATGTAAAAGATGTGCAATGAGCAAAACATGAGAGCAATTTGAACATAAAAGGGAGTGAGGAATGATAGTACCTGAGAGAGTGAAAAGTGAAAATCTTCCTCCTTCTAACAAACCTATGAAAAAAAAACAAAAGCAGCAAAATCCTAATCCTAACTACTCTATACCTTCGTCAGACTAGGAGATCAAGCATCCTGATACACAGGATCATTCAGGGGTATGGACATACCTTCTGAAGGAAATTTCTCAAAGAACGGCTTTAATCGCTGCCCATTTGCCTTAAAAATGTTGCCGTTCCTTGGATTCAACAGCTCGACAGTCCCATACGGATAGACAGTTTGCACAATGTAGGGACCGGTCCATCGAGATCTCAATTTTCCCGGAAATAGATGTAAGCGAGAATTATACATGAGGACTTTTTTATTGATCGTGAATGTCTTGCGAAGAATATTCTTATTATGGAATATCTTCGTCTTGTCCTTGTAAATTCTCGCATTCTCATAAGCTTCATTCCGGATTTCTGCAAGTTCATTCAATTGTAGTTTGCGTAACGAGCTTGCCTTGTCAGAATTGAAATTCATCTTCTTAACAGCCCAATATGCCCTATGTTCTAACTCCACAGGCAAGTGACAAGCCTTCCCATAGACAAGTCTATAAGGAGACATTCCAATAGGGGTTTTGAAAGCTGTACGGTAAGCCCAAAGCACATCGGTAAGCCGAAGCGACCAATCCTTGCGATCGGGGTTCACCGTTTTCTCTAAAATGTGTTTAATCTCCCTATTGGATATCTCAGCTTGTCCACTAGTTTGTGGGTGATAGGGAGTGCTCACTTTGTGTGTTACGCCATATTTCTTCATTAAGGCTTCAAAAGGGCGATTGCAAAAGTGAGACCCTCCATCACTTATGATGACTTGAGGCGTTCCAAACCGGGAAAGAATATTTTCTTTTAAAAATCTAATGACCGTTTTATGGTCATTATTGTTCGCTCGCCTCAAGTGTAAGGCTGCGATGTAGTAATAAATCTCGGTAAGACCGAGGTCGATCCACAGGGAAAGAAGTAAACAATTCCAACTACTCTAATAACTAGAATCTAAGAAGTTTAAGAAAGTAGTTTTTCACATAAAATAGGAAAATCTGAAATTAAGAAGAACTAGAGCATCAAGGATCCACTTGTAGTGGTCTAATGCCAATCCATTCATCCAAGTACAACACAATTAGAATCAAAGTCCTATCTCTCATCTAATTGGAAGATATAACATTCAAGCACAACAATCCCACTTAAATCTGGAAATCAGATTTCTAGTTCTAATGAAGCACATAGAACTTGAACTTGTAGCCTTCGGAGTAACAGCCATGCCTATGGACTATGGCATGCTCAAGGGTTACTACAATTCAAATTCAAATAACCCAATCATGGTAATTTCAGAGAATTGCAAGGAACTCATGTCCGGAGCACACAAACTCTCATAATTCATCTAAAAATCCAAACTTTATTCAAACTAGAAGTTCAAAATCCAAAATTAAGAAAAGGGTACTTGAAATAAAAGAATTAAAGCATTGGAACCAACTACAAATTTCACCTCTAGCTTTAGCTAAGAGGTTAGCTAAGGAAAAGCATATTAAAACTAGAACTAGAACTAAGAAAAGGATGAAAAACTAGCTGGAGGAGGCTAGGTAGCCTCCTGAGACTTGAACTGCTTACTTCCCACGTCCTTGGTTGATTTGGAATAGAAGAGAGCACCTCCTTTTATAGTGCAGCAATAGTACAGCAACATAGCAGAATTTGTTTCGCCTGGTACGGCTTAACCAATGGTCGGATTGCCTTCAAATTTGGTTTGTAGCTTCCTTGTAATGTGATCTTCCTCATAGATGATTTAGATTTCCAAGATTATCCTCTGAATGGGCCCACCAATCACATCACCGACTGCCTCTCAAAATCGCGCACTTTGGGTACCTTCAGAACCAGTCATCTTGCTTTCAACGCCCTGGAGTGTACAGAGGTCGGATTGATCTCAAATTTTAAACATTAGTAGAAAACTTCATCCTCTACATGATAGACGGATTAGATTGTCCAAAACAATCCCAAAATGTGGTCCGAAAATTAGAACACTTAGGGCTTTTATAAACTCTGCGCAGTTGGATCTTTCTGGATGGTCCATCTTTCTTCAACCGGTACGATCAAACCACACATCCTTTTGATCTGAAACTTTTGTGGTTATTCATATATGGATGTGTTCTAAAAGATGGTCAAAGTAGATTCTTCATATCATCAATGATGAGTCCTCTGGACCGGCCCAGAGTTGAACAGCGAAATCTGGAACTTTCTGGACAGTTCGTATTGTTTTGGCCACCACGGTCAATCCGTAGCTCCGATCAACACGAAACCACTTGGGTTAGTTCGGCGTCGAGCTCCTCTTCGACATGGATGTGTTGGATTTCCAAATATCATTAAGATGGATTCAGAAAACTGGTCCGAAAGACTAGGTGCGGGAATACACTGCTGTTTTAGAATCTGGAATCTGAAACTTGCATGGCCGACCGGTCACGACCGGTCGGACAGGGCTGGCCGACCGGTCATGACCGGTCAGGCCCTCTTTGGCATTACTCCAGCAAGCATGGCCGACCGGTCAAGACCGGTCGGGCTTCCTTGGCCGACCGGTCAAGACCGGTCGGTCTCTTTTTCTTCTTGTTTTCTTCCTTTCTTTCTTCTATTTTCTTCTTTCTTTGCTTCCTTCTTTCTTTGGTCCACCTTGGGCCTTCATCAAAGGCTCCAAATGGCCCCTTTTTGGTCTCTAATTGAGTGAAGTCCGCTCTCATTCCTATAATCACAAAACATGTGTTAGATGGGCCTTTAAATCATGAAAATCATGCAAACCATGTCATGTAATGGGCAATGCAATGTATAAATTGGAGGTTCAACAATTATTCCGGCAAGGGATAGCCTCGACCCATTTGGAAACATAGTCGACGGCAAGCAAGATGTATAGGTTTCCAAAAGAAGATGGGAATGGGCCCATGACATCGATGCCCCAACAATCAAAATTTTCGATTATTAAGATGGGATTGAGTGGCATCATATTTCTACGGGAGATTCCCCCTAATTTCTGACAAGGTTCACATGCTTTGCAAAACTCATGTGTGTCTTTGAACATAGTGGGCCAATAAAACCCACATTGCAGAATTTTCGCTGTGGTCTTTTTAGCCGAAAGTGGCCACCACATGCTTGAGAATGACAGAAGGAGATGATACTTTGTTGCTCATCATCTGGGACACATCTCCTTATGATTTGATCGGGACAATACTTGAATAAGTATGGGTCGTCCCATAGGAATTTCTGCACTTCCGAGAAGAATCTATCCTTATCTTGCTTTTTCCAATATGCAGGAATTATACCTGTAGCAAGATAGTTAGCAATGTCCGCATACCATGGCAATTGGGAAACAGCAAAAAGTTGTTCATCAGGGAACATGTCATTGATTGCGGTCGTTTCAGGGGAATCAGTGAGGACAAGTCGAGAGAGGTGGTCAGCTACTACATTCTCTACTCCTTTCTTATCACGTATTTCTAGGTCGAATTCTTGGAGTAGAAGGATCCATCTTAACAACCGTGGTTTAGCATCCTTCTTAGAAAGAAGATACTTAAGCGCGGCATGGTCAGTGAATATAATGATCTTGGATCCAATCAAGTAGGATCTAAACTTGTCCAAGGCAAAAACTACGGTTAAAAGTTCTTTTTCAGTAGTGGTGTAGTTTGCTTGGGCTGAGTTTAGGGTTCTACTTGCATAGTAGATGACACATGGCTTTTTATCTTTTCTTTGGCCTAGCACGGCCCCAATAGCATAGTCACTAGCATCGCACATAATCTCAAAAGGGAGGCTCCAATCAGGTGGTTGCATTATTGGAGCGCATGTCAACATACCTTTAAGGGTGGTAAAGGCCTTTTGACATTCTTCATTCCACTCGAACGAATTTTCCTTTTGAAGTAGGTTACATAAAGGGCGAGAGAGTGAACTGAAGTCCTTTATAAACCTTCTGTAAAATCCTGCGTGTCCTAAAAAGGACCGGATATCTCGTATGCTTTTGGGTGGTGGGAGGTTAGAGATAAGATCAATTTTCGACTTGTCCACCTCAATTCCATTTTGTGAAACGATATGACCAAGTACAATTCCCTTTTGAACCATGAAGTGGCACTTCTCCCAATTGAGCACAAGGTTCTTCTCTTCACATCTTTTCAGCACAGATTTCAAGTGCTCAAGGCACTCATCAAAGCTACAACCAAATATGGAAAAGTCATCCATGAAGACTTCGAGAATGGTCCCCACCATGTCAGAAAAGATGCTCATCATGCAACGTTGAAAGGTGGCAGGGGCATTACATAGTCCAAACGGCATCCGTCGATAGGCGAAAGTGCCAAATGGACATGTGAATGTAGTATTTTCTTGGTCTTCACGGGCAATTTCTATTTGGTTGTAACCCGAATAGCCATCAAGGAAGCAAAAGTGGGAATGACCCGCCAACCGTTCTAAAATCTGATCAACAAATGGTAGGGGGAAGTGGTCTTTCCTCGTGACAGTGTTTAGCTTCCTGTAGTCAATGCACATTCTCCAACCGGTAGTGACTCTAGTTGGCACAAGTTCGTTATTGGCATTAGCTACGATGGTTATTCCGGATTTCTTAGGCACCACTTGAGTTGGACTCACCCATTGGCTATCGGATATTGGGTAAATGATACCTACATCCAATAGTTTCACCACTTCGGCCTTAACCACATCCTTCATGTTTGGATTTAGTCGTCTTTGTGGTTGCCGGGATGTCTTTGCATTTTCCTCAAGGTGTATACGGTGAGTACAAGTTAGTGGGTCTATGCCTTTGAGATCCGCAATTGACCATCCAATGGCACTCTTGTGCTCTAATAGAGTGGCTATTAGCCTACTCTCTTGTTCCTCATCCAAGTGGGAAGAAATCACCACTGGATATGTCTCATCTCGACCTAAATAAACATATTTTAGCTTACTTGGCAATGGTTTTAGGTCGAGTGTTGGTGCCTTGATGTTGGATGGGAGGGCCTTGTTCTCATTTACAGGCAAAGGTTCAATTGGGGCCCTCCATCTTTTATTGTCAAGTACTGGCATCATCTCTAGAATGGCATCCATCTCTTGTATTGTGTAATCATTTGTCTCATGAGAATGGGCCATACATGCCTCCAAAGGGTTGGAAAATAGTGATAAGGGGACTGTATCCTCCACGAATGATTCGATCATGTTTAATTCGTGGACATCATCATCAACTTCCCGCGGTTGTTTGCATAAATCAAATATGTTAAGCTCAAGGGTCATATTTCCAATGGACATTTGTACAAGTCCGTTTCTACAATTGATAATGGCGTTTGAGGTAGCTAGAAACGGTCGTCCAAGTATGACGGGAATTTGAGCACTGGTGCCTATCACGGGATGTGTGTCCAAGACAATAAAATCTACTAGGTAGTAGAATTTATCAACTTGGACTAGAACATCCTCTATCATTCCTCTCGGTATCCGGATGGCTCTATCAGCAAGTTGGAGTGTGGTTTTGGTGGGTTTCAATTCACCTAACCCAAGTTGTTCGTAGACCGAGTATGGAATGAGATTCACACTTGCCCCCAAGTCGAGTAAGGCTTGTTTAATATGGTAGTCTCCTATGATGCATGAGATGGTTGGACTACCTGGATCCTTGTATTTTTGGGGCACCTCTTGTTTGATGATGGCGCTCAAATTCTCAGCCAAAAGAACTTTGTTGTGAACGTTATGTTTCCTTTTTACTGTACACAATTCCTTTAGAAATTTGGCATAAGATGGTATTTGTTTTATTGCATCCAACAACGGGATGTTGATCTTCACCTGCTTGAAAACTTCCAGAATCTCCCGATTTTTATCTAAAGGTTTAGGTGAAATCAACCTTTGTGGAAATGGGGCAACCGGTTTGTATTGTCTTTCCGGTTCTTTCTCTTGTGGAATATTGTTTGGGCTATCATCCTCTTTGGAAAATTTCGGATCCTTAGGCTTTGGAGCCTTCACCGGATTAGATTTGTCAATTTCTTTCCCACTTCTCAAAGTGGTGATAGCTTGGACATGTTCCGTATGGTGGGAGGATGAGCTTGCATCTTGTATCTCATACTGGGTCCTTGGGTTAGGAAGAGGTTGAGCAGGAAGTGTGCCCTTCTCTCTAACACTAAGGTGAGTTTCAACTCTAGCCAGAGATGTTTTCAATTCATTGATGGCTTGGTTTGAATTTTGATTGAATTTCAATTGCTCTTGCATGAACCCATCTATTTTTAGAGAATTTGTCTTGTTATACTCATTCTGGACCGATACGAATGCACCCAACATCTCTTCTAGTGATACTTTTGGAGTGTTGTTTGCATTTGCAGTGGGTCCATTTCTCCAACTGAAGTTGGGATGGTTCTTCTAATTAGGATTAAACGTTTTTGAGTTTGGAGCACCATATTGCTGTTGATAGCTGTTTATAGCATTTGTTTGTTCTTGTAAGATGACTTGGACTGCTGAAATTGTGGGACAATCTTGTGTAGTATGTTGAGTTCCAGCACAAATTCCACAAACAGTTTCAACGTCAGTGGAGTTGATTGTTTCTCCTTTCCTTAATTCCATGGCTTCGACCTTTCTTGTGAGGCTAGCCAACCGTGCACTTATACTATCTTCTTCTGATAAGACATACATTCCTCCCTTTTCCTTTTGTTGGCCAGTCTTGGAATTTGTTGGTTTAGATGTGTCCCAAGACTGTGCACTCTCAGCCAATTCTTCCAAATAATCCCATGCTTCATTGTTCACTTCCCCAAGTGTAGGGTTGCGATGTAGTAATAAACTCGGTAATACCGAGGTCGATCCACAGGGACTTATGTAGGATGTCACAAACTCATCCACAAGTTTCTATTGAAGCTAACAATCAAAGTTTGAATAGAATGTGTGTGATTAACAGTTTAAGCTAAATTGAATGTAAACAATTATAAGAAGGCACTAGGGGTTCGAGGATCCACTTGTAGCAATCCTCGATGTTCAATCCGTTGTGGTTTCCCATTCTCTCAACTAGAATCACCAGTCAGGTCTATCTAGTCGGATGATAGAACTGTTAAACCAGAAGTCTGTAATATGTAAGTTCTGTGCATAAAGTTCACTCAACTCTAGGCTGATCTGAGCATGCTCATTGCATAGGTCATTCACCTTTTCTATAGGTCCAATTCCCAATCATAACCATCCTCAAGTCTTCTCACAAGACAAGGCTAGATCATGATTTGAACTGGATTCAAATTATATGCACAGTCCATACATATTCCAGATAATCAACCAAAACTAGAACTTTGGCATGAAGCCCCTTTATGAAGAGCTTGGTACTAGAGCGCACTCCAATTCCTCGGATCATACAGGTCTAGACCGTTGCAAACAAATTAAGAAGATAAGTAATTCATCCAAACATCCATGAGTCATCACAAGACTAAGAGAAATTACTTAAAAACTTGTATAAACTTCAAACCTTAGTTCATAATCATGAATTTCAAACTGAAAACCACTTAACTACGAATTAAAACATCTTGGATTCACTACAAGCTTCACCTCTTAGCCCTAGTTAAGAGGTTTAGCTTCTCATGATCCAAGGAAACATGAAGCAACTACAAAAAGCATGAAAACAGCAAAGCAAACCAAAAGGAGTTGTGAAACTCCAATCTTCACTTCCACAGCCTCCAACCTCATTTGAGCCCTTCTCGGATACCCTAGGAACGATCCCTAGGTGTCCTCTTATAGTCTGGAGGCTCCACAACGTCGGAATAATCGGGAATTTGCGAAACTCTTACGCAGCACAGAGAAAATCGGGAAGAAATTAGAAGTTTCTAAGTTCATGCGCATGGCCGACCGGTCAAGACCAGTCGGCCTCAAGTGAAAACACTCCAGCAAACATCACCGACCGGTCATGACCGGTCGGGCCTATTCCTTCTTGGTCCAGCAAGCATGTCCGACCGGTCATGACCGGTCGAACGCCTTCAACACTTTTCCAGCACCAATGACCGACCGGTCATGACCGGTCGGTCCCCTTCAATAATACCCAATATACATGGCTGACCGGTCACTGACCGGTCTGGCTTCCTTGGCCGACCGGTCAGCTTCATTTTCTTCTTATTTTCTTCCTTTCTTTCGTCTGCTTTCTTCTCTTCTTTAGTTCTTTCTTTCTTTTCTTCTTTGGTCCTCAAACATTCTTCATCAGAATGATCCGAGTGGGCTCTTTATGTTTTCAATTGAGTAGAGTCTACCCTCAATCCTGTAGTCACAAAACATGCATTGAATTAGCTTACAAACCATATAAACCTTGCACAATGAGTAATGAATTGGGGTTAGAATATACACAATTAAGAGCTCAACACACCCCCCAACCAGCATTTTGCTAGTCCCGAGCAAAACATGCGTGAAGCTAATCTCATTCTTCAAAAACTCAACTCACTTTCAGAAACCATCCTTCTATACATTCCAAGGTTCATAAGTGTAAGATTTAGAAAGATTAGGCGTCAAAGGTTGGAACCGTAAATCCTCAAGGCATAATAGGCATTCATATGAGATTCCCACTGATTGGTTGACAAATAGAGGGACTTGAACAAATTCATCCTAGTGTGGGTAGTGAAAATTCATTCCATGAGTTTCTAGGATTATCTTCTTCATAGATCAACTAGACTATTGAACTCAAGGTACATAGAGCCACATCAAGCCAATGACAGGAATTTGCCTTACCGTCCTTCCAACGACTTTCACACTACGTCCCATTTCCGGCTTTGGTTATGGGTAGACCATCCCCCGGTTGGTAGTAGGTAGCCCTAATCGAAATTTTCCACCGTTTTTCCACATACCCAATTTCATCCTTCCTTTTCCTTTTTCTTTTTAAATTAGATAGGATTTTTAAAAATCCATATCTTTCATTATTTTCCCATGAATAAGGATGGACAAAGTACCCCGGCCTGATTGCTCAATACTTTAATTCAAAGTCTAGCTAATCCATAAATCACATAATCCCTTCAACTCATGAAAATCGTGTAATGTGAACTAGGTGTAAAAGTGTTCAGATTTTCTATCAATCACAAAAATAGGGGAGTTCACATATAAAACCATTATGCAATGAGAGATTCCAGACATCCAGCCTTATACACTTCATATCTCCTCCTCTTATGCTCATATCAACTCGAACGCATAGAACTAATGTTTTCCAAAAGAGTTTCGAATTTTAAAAAAATCAAAAAATTTCCACATAATTGCTTGAGATGTTGCAAAATGCTGGATTCATCCAAGCGGTCCTACACCCCCCAACCAAATCTTGCATTGTCCTCAATGTAAAAGATGCGCAATGAGCAAAACATGAGAGCAATTTGAAAATAAAAGGGAGTGAGGAATGATATTACCTGAGAGAGTGAACATTGAAAATCTTTCTCCTTCTAACAAACCTATGAAAACAAAAACAAAAGCAGCGAAATCCTAATCGTAACTACTCTATACCTCCATCAGACTAGGAGATCAATCATCCTGATACACAGGATCATTCAGGGGTATGGACATACCTTTTGAAGGAAAATTTTCAAAGAACGGCTTTAATCGCTGCCCATTTGCCTTAAAAATATTGCCGTTCCTTGGATTCAATAGCTCGACAGTCCCATACGGATAAACAGTTTGCACAATGTAGGGACCGGTCCATCGAGATCTCAATTTTCCCGGAAAGAGATGTAAGCGAGAATTATACATGAGGACTTTTTGATTGATCGTGAATGTCTTGCGAAGAATATTCTTATCATGGAATATCTTCGTCTTGTCCTTGTAAATTCTCGCATTCTCATAAGCTTCATTCCGGATTTCTGCAAGTTCATTTAATTGAAGTTTGCGTAGCGAGCTTGTCTTGTCAGAATTGAAATTCATTGTTTTAATAGCCCAATACGCCTTATGTTCCAACTCCACAGGCAAGTGACAAGCCTTCCCATAGACAAGTCTATAGGGAGACATTCCAATAGGGGTTTTAAAGGCGGTACGGTAAGCCCAAAGTGCATCGGTAAGTCGAAGTGACCAATCCTTGCGATCGGGATTCACCGTTTTCTCTAAAATGTGTTTAATCTCCCTATTGGATATCTCAGCTTGTCCACTAGTTTGTGGGTGATAGGGGGTGCTCACTTTGTGTGTAACGCCATATTTCTTCATTAGGGCTGCAAAAGGGCGATTGCAAAAGTGAGACCCTCCATCACTTATGATGACTCGAGGCGTTCCAAACCGGGAAAGAATATTTTCTTTTAAAAATTGAATAACCGTTTTATGGTCATTATTCCGGCAAGGAATGGCCTCGACCCATTTGGAAACATAATCAACAGCAAGTAAGATGTATAAATTTCCAAAAGAAGATGGGAATGGGCCCATGAAATCGATGCCCCAACAATCAAAAATTTCGATAATTAGGATGGGATTGAGTGACATCATATTTCTACGGGAGATTCCTCCCAGTTTCTGACAAGGTTCACATGCTTTACAAAACTCATGTGTGTCTTTGAACATGGTGGGCCAATAAAACCCACATTGCAGAATTTTCGCTGTGGTCTTTTTCGCCGAAAAATGGCCACCACATGCTTGAGAATGACGGAAGGAGATGATACTTTGTTGCTCATCATCTGGGACACATCTCCTTATGATTTGATCGGGACAATACTTGAACAAGTATGGGTCGTCCCATAGAAATTTCCGTACCTCTGAGAAGAATCTATCCTTATCTTGCTTTTTCCAATATGTAGGAATTGTACCTGTAGCAAGATAATTAGCAATGTCCGCATACCATGGTAATTGGGAAACAGCAAAAAGTTGTTCATCAGGGAACATGTCATTGATTGCAGTCGTTTCAGGGGAATCAGTGAGGACAAGTCGAGAGAGGTGGTCAGCTACCACATTCTCTACTCCTTTCTTATCATGTATTTCTAAGTCGAATTCTTGGAGTAGGAGGATCCATCTTAATAACCGTGGTTTAGCATCCTTCTTAGAGAGAAGATACTTAAGCGCGGCATGGTCGGTGAATACGATGATCTTGGATCCAATCAAGTAGGATCTAAACTTCTCCAAGGCAAAAACTACTGCTAAAAGTTCCTTTTCAGTAGTGGTGTAGTTTGCCTGGGCTGAGTTTAGGGTTCTACTTGCATAGTAGATGACACACGGCTTTTTATCTTTTCTTTGGCCTAACACAGCCCCAATAGCATAGTCGCTAGCATCGCACATAATTTCAAAAGGAAGGCTCCAATCAGGTGGTTGCATTATTGGGGCGCATGTCAACATACCTTTAAGGGTGGTGAATGCCTGTTGACATTCTTCATTCCACTCGAATGAATTTTCCTTTTGAAGTAGGTTACATAAAGGGCGAGAGAGTGAACTGAAATCCTTTATAAACCTTCTGTAAAATCCTGCGTGTCCTAAAAAGGACCGTATATCTCGTATGCTTTTGGGTGGTGGTAGGTTAGAGATAAGATCAATTTTCGCCTTGTCCACCTCAATTCCATTTTGTGAAACGATGTGACCAAGTACAATTCCCTTTTGAACCATGAAGTGACACTTTTCCCAATTGAGCACAAGGTTCTTCTCTTCACATCTTTTTAGCACAGATTTCAAGTGCTTGAGGCACTCATCAAAGTTACAACCAAATACAGAAAAATCATCCATGAAGACTTCGAGAATGGTCCCCACCATGTCAGAAAAGATGCTCATCATACAACGCTGAAAGGTGGCAGGGGCATTACATAGTCCAAACGGCATTCGTCGATAGGCGAAAGTACCGAATGGACATGTGAATGTAGTCTTTTCTTGATCTTCACGGGCAATTTCTATTTGGTTGTACCCTGAATAGCCATCAAGGAAGCAAAAGTGGGAATGGCCCGCCAACCGTTCTAAAATCTGATCAACAAACGGTAGGGGAAAGTGGTCTTTCCTCGTGACAGTGTTTAGCTTCATGTAGTCAATGCACATTCTCCAACCGGTAGTGACTCTAGTTGGCACGAGTTCGTTATTGGCATTGGCTACGATGGTTATTCCAGATTTCTTAGGCACCACTTGAGTTGGGCTCACCCATTGGCTATCAGATATTGGGTAAATGATACCTACATCCAATAGTTTCACCACTTCGGCCTTAACCACATCCTTCATATTTGGATTTAGTCGTCTTTGTGGTTGCCGGGATGTCTTTGCATTTTCCTCAAGGTGTATGTGGTGAGTGCAAATCAGTGGGTCTATGCCTTTGAGATCCGCAATTATCCATCCGATGGCACTCTTGTGCTCTAATAGAGTGGCTATTAGCCTACTCTCTTGTTCCTCATCCAAGTGGGAAGAAATCACCACTGGATATGTCTCATCTCGACCTAAATAAACATATTTTAGCTCACTTGGCAATGGTTTTAGGTCGAGTTTTGGTGCCTTAATGTTGGATGGGAGGGCCTTGTTCTCATTTATAGGCAAAGGTTCAATTGGGGCCCTCCATCTTTTATTTTCATGCACCAGCATCACATCTAGAATGGCATCCATCTCTTGTGTTGTATCATCATTCATATCATGGAGATGGGCCACACATGCCTCCAAAGGGTCGGAAAATAGTGACAAGGGGATTGTATCTTCCACGAATGATTCGATCATGTTTAATTCGTGGATATCATCATCAACTTCCCGCGGTTGTTTGCATAACTCAAATATGTTAAGCTCAAGGGTCATATTTCCAAAGGACATTTGTACAAGTCCGTTTCTACAATTGATAATGGCGTTTGAGGTAGCTAGAAACGGTCGTCCAAGTATGACGGGAATTTGAGTACCGGTGCCTATCACGGGATGTGTGTCCAAGACAATAAAATCTACTGGATAGTAGAATTTATCAACTTGGACTAGAACATCCTCTACCATTCCTCTCGGTATCTGGATGGATCTATCAGCAAGTTGGAGTGTGGTTTTGGTGGGTTTCAATTCACCTAACCCAAGTTGTTCATAGACCGAGTATGGAATGAGATTCACACTTGCCCCCAAGTCGAGTAGGGCTTGTTTAATCTGGTAGTCTCCTATGATGCATGAGATGGTTGGACTACCTGGATCCTTGTATTTTTGGGGCACCTCTTGTTTGATGATGGCGCTCAAATTCTCAGCCAAAAGCACTTTGTTGTGAACGTTATGTTTCCTTTTGATTATACACAATTCCTTTAAAAATTTGGCATAAGATGGTATTTGTTTTATTGCATCCAACAGCGGAATGTTGATCTTCACCTGCTTGAAAACTTCCAGAATCTCCAGATTTTTATCTAAAGGTTTAGGTGAAATCAACCTTTGTGGAAATGGGGCAACCGGCTTGTATTGTCTTTCCGGTTCTTTCTCTTGTGGAATATTGTTTGGGCTATCATCCTCTTTGGGAATTTCCGGATCCTTAGGCTTGGGGGCCTTCACCGGATTGGATTTATCAATTTCTTTCCCACTTCTCAAAGTGGTGATAGCTTGGACATGTTCCGTATGGTGGGAGGATGAGCTTGCATCTTGTATCTCATATTGGGTCCTTGGGTTAGGAAGAGGTTGGGCAGGGAGTGTGCCCTTCTCTCTAACACTAAGGTGAGCTT
The DNA here is from genome assembly GCA_003013855.2 of Liriodendron chinense. Classification (NCBI taxonomy): domain Eukaryota; kingdom Viridiplantae; phylum Streptophyta; class Magnoliopsida; order Magnoliales; family Magnoliaceae; genus Liriodendron; species Liriodendron chinense. The sequence continues at coordinate 5,240,185 of ML058397.1, read as the reverse complement.
CAACTCTAGCCAAAGATGTTTTCAATTCATTGATGGCTTGGTTTGAGTTTTGATTGAATTTCAATTGCTCTTGCATGAACCCATCTATTTTTAGAGAGTTTGTCTTGTTATACTCATTCTGGACCGATACAAATGCACCCAACATCTCTTCTAGTGATACTTTTGGAGTGTTGTTTGCATTTGCATTGGGCCCATTCTTCCAACTGAAGTTGGGATGGTTCTTCCAATTAGGATTATACGTGTTTGAGTTTGGAGCACCATATTGCTGCTGATAACTGTTTATGGCATTTGTTTGTTCTTGTAGGATGCCTTGGACTGCTGAAATCGTGGGACAATCTGGTGTAGCATGTTGATTTCCAGCACAAATTCCACAAACAGTTTCAACCTCAGTGGAGTTGATTGTTTCTCCTTTCCTTAATTCCATGGCTTCGACCTTTCTTGTAAGGCTAGCCAACCGTGCACTTATGCTATCTTCTTCTGATAAGACATACATTCCTCCCTTTTCCTTTTGTTGGCCAAACTTGGAATTTGTTGGTTTAGGTGTGTCCCAAGATTGTGCACTTTCAGCCAATTCTTCCAGATAATCCCATGCTTCATCAGCTTCCTTATTCATGAACTCCCCGTTACACATCATCTCTATAAATTGGCGCATGGATGGAATCAGTCCTTCATAGAAAAAACTTATAATCCGCCAATTTTCATAGCCATGATGTGGGCATGCGTTTAATAGGTCCTTGAATCTCTCCCAACATTGGGAAAAGGTTTCATCCTCCTTTTGGGCAAAGTTCATGATAAGGCGCTTAAGCATGTTCGTTTTGTGAGTAGGGAAGAATTTTTTTTATAAATTCTCTGTGCATATCATTCCATGACCCAATTGATCTTGGCCTCAATGCATAAAGCCAACCCTTGGCTTTATCCTTAAGAGTGAAAGGGAAGAATTTAAGTCTTACTACATCTTTAGTCACATTTGCAAAGTGCATGGTGGTGATTACCTCATCAAACTCCCTAAGGTGTTGATAGGCACTTTCACTGTCTAAACCATGGAATTTAGGGAGAAGATTGATCACTCCCGGTTTCAAATCCACATTCCCTGCATTTGGTGGAAAAACTATGCATAAGGGAGTGCTCGTTCTTGCAGGTTGCAAAAAATCACGTAAAGTCCTAGGTCGGGGAACATTCTCAACCACATTCTCCCCTGTTTCAGTTTGATTTTGAACCGGATTAGGTTGATTTGCAGCCATATTTTCAGATAAAATTGGAGAATCTAGCTGTCTCCTAGCACGTGGCTCTCTATCAATCCCTTCTACTATCCCCCCTTCACTTATGAGTCGGTTATTGGAATCCCGAGCCCAATGTGGCATGCAAAACCAAAAATAAGAAACAAAAAGAAAGGAGAATTCTTCCTCCCTTTTCTTTACTCTTCTCTAAGACCGAAGCACAAGATGTCTTGCAATGGCTAGGCCAGAAGCAAGGATAAAGACCGATTTCTCCTGGTCAATAGGGGTTCAGAAAACTCCCCACCCACTCTTTGAATCTTTTGAGAAAAAGTGCAGAAAAAGGAAAAAGAGGAGTAGAGATGAGAAAAGAAATCTCTGAGCACAAGGTGAACCAAGGCGGCTGAGCCGACCAATAGGAATCCAGGTGGCAGAAAGGCCGTCCTTTTAGAGATCCAAAAGGAATCTCCACCCACTCTACAAGAGATGAAAAGGAATGAATAGGAGAAGGAGAAGAGTAAGGTTTAGAAAGATAGAACCTGATTCGCACTTGAAACTCTTGTATCTTCTTCAGCTTCCTAGAAATCCCTGAAAAGAAAAAAATCAAATAAATAAACTAAGTTAGTTCTAAAAATCTAAAAGAGTCCTAAATAGATACTAATTTCAGAAATTTGTGAAAACCGTCAAGGTCCCCGGCAGCGGCGCCAAAAACTTGTTCACTTCCCCAAGTGTAGGGTTGCGATGTAGTAATAAACTCGGTAATACCGAGGTCGATCCACAGGGACTTATGTAGGATGTCACAAACTCATCCACAAGTTTCTATTGAAGCTAACAATCAAAGTTTGAATAGAATGTGTGTGATTAACAGTTTAAGCTAAATTGAATGTAAACAATTATAAGAAGGCACTAGGGGTTCGAGGATCCACTTGTAGCAATCCTCGATGTTTAATCCGTTGTGGTTTCCCATTCTCTCAACTAGAATCACCAGTCAGGTCTATCTAGTCGGATGATAGAACTGTTAAACTAGAAGTCTGTAATATGTAAGTTCTGTGCATAAAGTTCACTCAACTCTAGGCTGATCTGAGCATGCTCATTGCATAGGTCATTCACCTTTTCTATAGGTCCAATTCCCAATCATAACCATCCTCAAGTCTTCTCACAAGACAAGGCTAGATCATGATTTGAACTGGATTCAAATTATATGCACAGTCCATACATATTCCAGATAATCAACCAAAACTAGAACTTTGGCATGAAGCCCCTTTATGAAGAGCTTGGTACTAGAGCGCACTCCAATTCCTCGGATCATACAGGTCTAGACCGTTGCAAACAAATTAAGAAGATAAGTAATTCATCCAAACATCCATGAGTCATCACAAGACTAAGAGAAATTACTTAAAAACTTGTATAAACTTCAAACCTTAGTTCATAATCATGAATTCCAAACTGAAAACCACTTAACTACGAATTAAAACATCTTGGATTCACTACAAGCTTCACCTCTTAGCCCTAGCTAAGAGGTTTAGCTGCTCATGATCCAAGGAAATATGAAGCAACTACAAAAAGCATGAAAACAGCAAAGCAAACCAAAAGGAGTTGTGAAACTCCAATCTTCACTTCCACAGCCTCCAACCTCGCTTGAGCCCTTCTCGGATACCCTAGGAACGATCCCTAGGTGTCCTCTTATAGTTTGGAGGCTCCACAACGTCGGAATAATCGGGAATTTGCGAAACTCTTACGCAGCGCAGAGAAAATCGGGAAGAAATTAGAAGTTTCTAAGTTCATACGCATGGCCGACCGGTCAAGACCGGTCGGCCTCAAGTGAAAACACTCCAGCAAACATCACCGACCGGTCATGACCGGTCGGGCCTATTCCTTCTTGGTCCAGCAAGCATGTCCGACCGGTCATGACCGGTCGGACGCCTTCAACACTTTTCCAGCACCAATGACCGACCGGTCATGACCGGTCGGTCCCCTTCAATAATACCCAATATACATGGCTGACTGGTCACTGACCGGTCTGGCTTCCTTGGCCGACCGGTCACGACCGGTCAACTTCATTTTCTTCTTATTTTCTTCCTTTCTTTCGTCTGCTTTCTTCTCTTCTTTAGTTCTTTCTTTCTTTTCTTCTTTGGTCCTCAAACATTCTTCATCAGAATGATCCCGAGTGGGCTCTTTATGTTTTCAATTGAGTAGAGTCTACCCTCAATCCTGTAGTCACAAAACATGCATTGAATTAGCTTACAAACCATATAAACCTTGCACAATGAGTAATGAATTGGGGTTAGAATATACACAATTAAGAGCTCAACATTCATCAGCTTCCTTATTCATGAACTCCCCATTACACATCATCTCTACAAATTGGCGCATGGGTGAAGTCAGTCCTTCATAGAAAAAGCTTATAACCTGCCAAATTTCATAGCCATGATGTGGGCATGCGTTTAATAGGTCCTTAAACCTCTCCCAACATTGGAAAAAGGTTTCATCTTCCTTTTAGGCAAAGTTCATGATAAGGCGCTTCAACATATTCATTTTGTAAGTAGGGAAGAATTTCTTTATGAATTCTCTGTGCATATCAGTCCATCCACCAATTGATCTTGGCCTCAATGCATAAAACCAACCCTTAGCTTTATCTTTAAGAGTGAAAGGGAAGAATTTAAGTCTCACCACATCTTCAGTCACATTAGCAAAGTGCATGGTGGTGATTACCTCATCAATCTCCTTAAGGTGTTGATAGGCACTTTCACTGTCTAAACGATGAAATTTAGGGAGAAGATTGATCACTCCCGGTTTCAAATCCACATTCCCTGCATTTGGTGGAAATACTATGCATGAGGGAGTGCTCGTTCTTGTAGGTTGCAAGAAATCACGTAAATTCCTTGGTCGGGGAACATCCTCAACCACATTCTCCCCTGTTTCAGTTTGATTTTGGACCGGGTTAGGTTGATTTGCAGCCATATTTTCAGATAAAATTGGAGAGTCTAGATGTCTCCTAGCATGTGGCTCTCTATCAATTCCTTCTACTATCCCCCCTTCACTTATGAGTCGGTTATTGGAATCCCGAGCCCAATGTGGCATGCAAAACCAAAAATAAGAAACAGAAAGAAAGAAGAATTCTTCCTCCCTTTTCTTTACTCTTCTCTAAGACCGAAGCACAAGGTGTCTTGCAATGGCTAGGCTAGAAGCAAGGATAGAGACCGATTTCTCCTGGTCAATAGGGGTTCAGAGAACTCCCCACCCACTCTTTGAATCTTTTGAGAAAAAGTGCAGAAAAAGGAGAAAGAGGAGTAGAGATGAGAAAAGAAATCTCTGAGCACAAGGTGATCCAAGACGGCAGAGCCGACCAATAGGAATCCAGGTGGCAAAAAGGCCGACCTTTTAGAGATCCAAAAGGAGTCTCCACCCACTCTACAAGAGATGAATAAGATAGGAATTTGTGAAAACCGTCAAGGTCCCCGGCAACGGCGCCAAAAACTTGTTCGCTTCCCCAAGTGTAGGGTTGCGATGTAGTAATAAACTCGGTAAGACCGAGGTCGATCCACAGGGACTTATGTAGAATTTCACAGACTCATCCACAAGTGTCTATTGAAATATGTTAACCAGAATTTTGTATGAAATTGATATGAGTAACAAAAGTTGAATTAACTTGAAAGTAACTAATTATAAGAAGGCACTAGGGGTTCAAGGATCCACTTGTAGCAATCCTTGATGTTCAATCCGCTGTGGTTTCTTATTCTCTCAACTAGAATCGGCATTCAAGTCTATCTAGTCGGATGATAGAGCTGTTAAACCAAACAGTCTGTGATATGTAAGTTCTATGCATATGATTCACTCAATGTAGGCTGAGCTGAGCATGCTCAATTGCATAGGTCATTCCCCTTTCCTATAAGTCCAGTTCACAATCATAATCATCCTCAAGTCCTGTCACAAGACAAGGCTAGATCAGGACTTGAACTGGATTCAAATCACATGCACAGTCCATACATATTCCAGAAAAATAGAAAAATAGAACTTTGGTAGGAAGTCCCTTTATGAAGAGCCTAGTACTAGAGCGCACTCCGATTCCTCGGATCATACAGGTTTAGACCGTTACAAACGAATTAAGAAGTTAAGTAATTCTCCCAAACATCCATGAGTCATCACAAGACTAAGAAAAATTACTCAAAAACTTGTATAATCTTCAAACCATAGTTCATAATCATGAATTCCAAACTTAAACCACTTAACTACGAATTAAAACATCTTGGATTCACTACAAGCTTCACCTCTTAGCCCTAGCTAAGAGGTTTAGCTGCTCATGATCCAAGGAAACATGAAACAACTACAAAAAGCATAAAAACAGTAAAGCAAACCAAAAGGAGTTGTGAAACTCCAATCTTCACTTCCACAGCCTCCAACCTCGCTTGAGCCCTTCTAGGATACCCTAGGAACAATCCCTAGGTGTCTTTTTATAGTCTGGAGGCTCCACAACTTCGGAAGAATCGAGAAATTGCGTAATACTTACGCAGCGCAGAGAAAATCGGACTATATCTGGAAGTTTCTAACTTCTTACGCATGGCCGACCGGTCATGACCGGTCGGCCTCAATATATGATCATTCCAGCAAGCATGGCCGATCGGTCATGACCGGTCGGCCTTGTAAAACATTAGTCCAGCAAGCCTGTCCGACAGGTCAAGACCGGTTGGACGTTTTCACTTATGTTACAGCAGCCATGGCCGACTGGTCATGACCGGTCGGCCTTGTTCATTGAAGTTCCAGCAATCGTGTCCGACCGGTCAAGACTGGTCGGACGTCTTCAGTAGCAGCCCAACATGTATGGCTGACCGGTCTGGCTTCCTTGGCCGACCGGTCACGACCGGTCAGCTCTCTTTTCTTCTTGTTTTCTTCCTTTCTTTCTTCTGCTTTCTTTTCTTCTTTACTTCTTTCTTTCTTTTCTTCTTTGGTCTTCAAATGTTCTTCATCAGAATGATCCCAAGTGAACCCTTTTTGTCTTCAATTGAGTGGAGTTCACTCTCAGTCCTGTAGTCACAAAACATGCATTGGATTAGCCTACAAACCATACAAACTTTGCACAATGAGTGATGAATTGGGGTTAGAATATGCACAATTAAGAGCTTAACAATGGGCGAGTCATGCCCCTTGCTGATTGATGCTGAGATGGGCAAGTTGTGCCCCTGGCTAGCTGGAATTGAAGTGGGCAAGTTGTGCCCCTGGTTGATTGATGCTGAAGTGGGCAGGTTGTGCCCCTGGCTGGCGGAAATTGAAGTGGGCAAGTTGTGCCCCTGGTTGATTGATGCTGAAGTGGGCAGGTTGTGCCCCTGGCTGGGAGCAGGTATCAGAGTAACCTGGTCCTGAAGCTGCTGTATTTGACTTCCTTCTTCGTCTTCATCATTCCCTTCTTCTTCTGGAGGCTTAGATGGTTCGCGAATCTGATCCCATCGAATGGGGGGCCACGTGGCCCAAACTGGGCTCATCGGGAGGCCTTTGTGTAGTGCAGTTGGTTGATTCCCTCCTGGATCTTTGCAAGGTTCTCCTGGCTTGACGAATTGGATGGGTGAGCATTGAAATTTCTTCCTCCTTTTGTCCATGAAGGTTTCCCTGTATCCGAGTACCCATTTACGTTGGTTATATATCAGCAGTACCTTTCTGGACTTGAAGTGATTCTTCATTCGGTATTTGAGGCTCAGACGTTCTGCCGGCGAAAAGACACGGTCCACCCTTATCGGTTCTGGATTGGCGATAGAGTTCACAGTCTCGAATTCGAAACTGTGAAATGGGATGTCTTCTTCAGAGTGCTGGATATCGATGACCGGGATGTCTGGTTCAGTGGCAGCAGCATTGGAAGGAATGATGAGCTCCTTCTCTGCATGGATAGAGATCACTTGATTTCCACAGATGTATTTCACTCATTGATGTAGGGTTGATGGCACAACTCCAACCTTGTGCAGCCAAGGCCGTCCGAGCAGCATGTTGAAAGAGGCTGATATATCCAGGATTTGGAATGTGATGGTAGAGATTTCTGGACCTATCTGTACCTCTATGTCGACCTCCCCTTCCACTGATCGGCGGGTGTTGTCGAATGCTCTGACACATATGGTGCTGGGACGGAATGAAGAGGAACTGATTCCCAAGCGCTCTGCAGTCTTGAGTGGGCAGACATTTAAGCTTGAGCCATTATCGATAAGGACCAGTGGGACACAAAGGTCTTTGTATCGTAAGGCTATGTTGAGGGATCGCCCATGATCGCGTCCTTCTGGTGGCAACTCGTTATCAGTGAAGGTGATGGCGCGCGGGGCCAGGAGCTGTCCAATCATCAATGCAATCATCTCTGGTGCCGTATCGGAGGAGACGTGAGCATCGTTCAAGGTTTTGGCAAACATTTCTCGATGTATGCGAGATGTGCAGAGTAGCTCCCATACTGAGATTTGAGCAGGGATTGTCCTAAGCTGAGTCGCCACATCGTATGCGGCTTCATTTTTGTTGCTGAGGCCTGAGAGAGCGCCTTTAGGATCTCCTCTGTTCTGATTATCTCTTCGGATGCAACGCCCATTGGGATTCATGTTTCCCACTTCCGCACATTCTGGATAGTGCCATGGAACCTCTTTGTAGTTTTCCTCCCCTTTGCCTTCTAGGACCACCGGTTCTTGCAACGGTGCTGGTGTGGGTACCAGATCTTCCTCGTATGGAGCTTTTGTCTTGAGAACTACATTGTTGCCTGTGCTGAAGTGGTGATATCGAGGCTTGTCTTCATAGACCACATAAGGTTGTGGTCTTGGCTTGACTGTTCCTGGAGCAGGAGGCTCCCATGGAATGAATACTGGTCCTCTTGATATGGCAGGGGGTTTCTCTGTTCGTCCCAGCTGTCGTAGTGTGATTTACACGCCTCCGGGATTTGCCCCTTGCAATATAACTGGCTCAACTGGAGGAGCTCCTTCTAAGACAATGGGCTCTTGCTGCTGATGAGTATAATCCCTCCATTGCTGATTGGATTGTTCCTGTGTTGAAATTGCCCCTTGCAAGACGACAGGTTCGTATGTGGGCTCGATGTATGATCGTGCCCCTTCCAGGACGACTGGTTCCCAACATGAGGGCCCGTAAGATGCCCCTTGCACAACTGGCACATCGTATGGAAGTGCTCCTTCGAGTACTACTGGCTTGAGGACTGGAGGAGGAAAGGGACTTGCCCCTTGCATGGTCGGAGGAGGGTTTGTCGGCCCGTAAGTGTAGGCATGAATGGATTGGATGGGGGAGAAGAAGCGATCGAGATGGTCCCCTTCCTCTATACTATTGACTGCAGGGCCACGAGACGAACTGGGGTCCGTTGGATGCTGAGGCAAAGGATTCTGAAGGATGTTGGTGGAAGCTGCTGGAGAAGTTCCAGGGACCGAGATGACGATCTTGCGGTCATCAATCAGGTCTTGTATGGCATTCTTCAAAGTATAGCATCGATCAGTGGTGTGGCCACGTCCTTGATGATAGGCACAATACTCATTTTCTCGGTAGTTTGGAGGCAGAGGATGAGGAGGAGGCCTAGGTGTCATCAGAGTGAGTAACTGCTTTTGTACCAGCGTAGTCATGATTTGACTAAGTGGTTGACTGAGTGGAGTGAACTTCCTGAACTCCCTGTAATTCTGCCTGTTCTGGTATGGGTACTGACCGTTTCCTCTGAACTGCTGCTGTTGTCAAGGTGGTTGTGGCTGAGGATTCGGTTGTGGCTGATACCGCTGAGGCTAATGCTGTACTTGATTCTGCTGATACTGTTGACGTCCCTGTGGGGGAGCATTTTGATTCCCTTGAGCAGTGGTGTTGATGTTCTTTACCTCTGTTGGGCGAGGAGGAGAACCACTGCGGTTTCCGTTCCCATACCCAATAGGTCTTCCTTCCACTCTGTTCCTTTTGATTGGAGTGGCTTGATGAGGCCATGGGGAGATTGTCCTGGCACGGATTCCTGCTTCGACTTGCTCTCCAGCACGGATCAGCTGCGAGAAGTTCGCATATGGATGCGAGATGAGATATCCGGATATGCCTGGATATGTTGAATGAACAATCATGGAGATTTGTTCTTCGTCGTCGATAGGTGTTCGCATTCGAGCTGCCATAGCTCGCCAGCGTCCCACGTAAGCTGACAGTGTTTCATCACTCTTTTGCCTGAGAGCTGTGAGGTCGGCTCTTCTGGGTGCCATGTTGAGATTGTACGCGAATCTGTCGACGAAAGCTTGGGAAAGTTGTTCCCACGTCCTGATGCGGTGGCAATCCAATGAGGTGTACCAATCTAGGGCATCGCCCTTCAGAGATTTTTGGAACAAGCGAATGAGTGCCCCTTCATTTCCTGAGATTGCACTCAGCTCTCTACAGAAGGCCTTGAGATGTGTTGTAGGACAACCGCTGCCATCGTATCTTTTGAATTTTGGAACCTCAAAATTTTGAGGTACTTGAGCATCTGGGAAAGGACACAAGTCTCTGAACTTGGTCGAAGGTAGATCGATTCCTTGTTGTTGCTGAAGCTGATTTTGCAAGATCTGGAACTGCTCCCGCAACTCGTCCAGTCCTGAGTGATCGGTTCGAGCGACTGGTGCCTCTTGGAGTAAGGCACGTTCTTCTTCGGCATAGTGGTCGATGTCTTCGACCCTATGTGCTTGCTGAAAAGCAACCGCGGGTTGCTGAAATTGATTTGATGACTGAACTGGATTCTAATGAACTTGTGCTTGAAATGATTATAACTGAACTGGAGACTGTATTGAAGGTTGAACTGGAACTTGCTGGAAATTAACTGGAGATTGCTGAATTGAAGATTCCTGGAAATTAACTGGATTTTGCTGAATTGAAGATTGCTGGAAACTAACTGGATTTTGATGAATTGAAGACTGCTGGAAATTAACTGGAATCCCATCGGCGGGGATGTGCTGGAATTGAAAAGTTCTCCTGTTTGCAGGAGGCTGAGATGCTGGGAAGTGACCCCCTTGTTGGGTATTCGCCACTGTCCGTTGATTGATGTGGGTTTGACACTGACCCCCATTGTGGGCATTCGCCAGTGCTGTCCCTGTTGCTGGAAATTGAATTGAAATCCCATCGGCGGGGATGTGCTGGAATTGAAAAGGTGTCCCATCGGCGGGGACATGCTGAGATCTACTAAGACTGTTGTTTGCAAGATTGACTGGAAGCTGGCTGGAAGTCCCTGCGACGGGAGTGCTCTGAGATGGCCTTGTCGTCGTGGGAAGGTACTGAGGAGGATGCCCCATAGCGAAGGGTTGAGACGGCTGTTGTCGGTAGTCTTGGGTAGACTCCGATGGTTGTGCTTGATTTGAACTGGAGGCTGGAGGGATCCGGCATGGCTGCTGAGATTGCTGAACTGGGCCAACCTGATTGTTGGCTGCTGCGGTGGCTTGTGCTTGCATGAATTGCAAGAGCATTTCTTGCATTGCTCTCATTCCTTGTGCCAATTCTTGTATGATTGGCGTATTATCAATGGGTTGTTGCGCTGGAGGTTGCGCTTTGGTCATCTCGAGAGAGGGGAGGAGATGAGTTTCTTCTTCGTGGTCGGACATGGCTTATTGAGCCCGAGTGCGGATTATGCTGCGGTAGGGAAGTTGTCTCCGCGTACGTTGAGCCCGAGGAGGCGCAGTGGTGAGGACTATACTCTTTTTGGGTCTTGGGATTTTCTCTCTTTTTTTGTTTTGGGATTTTCTTTTTTTTTTTTTTTGGGTAGAATGCTATGCAGATGAGATTGTATGAGGATTAGTGCCTTTCAAGTACGGGAAGGATTCTGTTTTTCAAGTCGGATCACGACTAGTGGGACTAGCTCACTTCCCCAGCAGAGTCACCATTCTGTGGACCCTCGCCGTTTCCGCGCTCCCACACGACGTCGTTCTCCCTTTCCTTTCAGAAGAAGAAGAAGAAGAGGTGCGTGCATGCGAAATCACTGTTTGTGCCACTGGCTTGCCTCGTTCTCGAGGGCTTTGTTTAGTTGTCGTGTTAAGCTGGATGTGTTTAAATGAGTTTATATAAGACCAGAGTCGCCACTAGCCAATTACTTCGAATCTACAGTCGGCTAGACCCCATAGAAACGTTAGAGAAGGGGATCCGAAGATTCCTTCCTCTAAAATGACTCCTTTTGATCTGCGGCCAGAGATTCAAGGTAAGGGATCACGGTTACAGGGTGGGAAGAGGTTAAGCACCCCACACACTGCCCGGACCGAAGTACGGTCTCTACTTCACAGAATCGATCGAATACTTGAAAGTCTAAATTAATCCTCGTACATTCTCATGGATGACATAATGCATGAATGCGGGTCTGAACAGTAAGAGTTTCTGATGGGTAGGTTCCAACAACGGGCAAGCCCAGAGCATACGCTCGAACTGACAGGTGCTTTATGCGAGATGATGCATGCTGTGTGGTTGAATATTCAAAGTGCTTATAGTGATATGTACATGAATGCAGGTCTGAACAGTAAGAGTTTCTGATGGGCAGGTTCCAACAACGGGCAAGCCCAGAGCATACGCTCGAACTGACAGGTGCTTTATGCGAGATGTATGCGGTGTGTTTGAATAATCAAAGTGTTTGCAGTGAAGCAGGGGGGTTGGAATGAAAGTAATGTTGCACTTATGCTAGATGCAAATGAGATGATGCTGAAAAAAAGAGTAGCTGGATGGACGGAGGTGTCGCAAGGGTTGGCTTCGAGTGGCTGGATCAAGACTTGGGTGGCTTGAGAGGCTTGGACCAGTGGTCAGGCTGGGCTGGACCAGGGCTAGGCTCTCCTCACTCGGGCTCTCCTTGGTGGAAAAAATGGGCTAAGGGGTGGAGAAGGGCTCGGATCGCACTCGGGCTGAATAGACTTCGAATGGATGTTGAAATGAGAAGGGGAGGGGGGTATTTATAGCAGCGGAGAGTGGCACTCTCGTAATTTATTTTGGGCGGCCCTTGGGCGGCCTGCTATGGGCCACCCGTACGGCCGTTCCTCGATTTCCAGCGAGGTACGGTCGCACCCTCGGGGCTGCTGCTTGACTCGCTGGGTCGACTCAGTGAGTTGACTCAGCGGGTCGACTCGGTGGTTTGACTCAGCGGGTTGACTCAGTGTTTTGACTCGACGAGTTGACTCAGCGGGTTGACTCATCGGGTTGACTTAGTGAGTTTGACTTTTTTAGGATTTTTTTTGGACTGGCTTTTTTATGGGGGTTTTTCAGGGTGGTGTTTAGGACTGGGTTGACTGGGTTCAGGCTTGAACTGGGCTATGGAATGGGGCTTACAAGGGAGAGTTTGGCTGAGTTTGGACTTGGGATTTGGGGGTATGGTCCTCCATTCATCCAGCTATCTCTACCAACAGTGTAGCCGAAGGTGGGGTGTCTACAACGCAATAGATGAAGCACAAACATTCTAGGTGGGCCCAACAGAGTTTACTCTGCATGATAAGAGTGTGCGGAGTAATTCCGACGCAATCCTATTCTCCCTCCCTCCCTCTCTCTCTCTCACGCACGCTCTCTCTCTCTCTCTCTCTCTCTCTCTCTCTCTCTCACGCACGCTCTCTCTCTCTCTCTCACGCACGGCCCTCCCCCCACTCTCTCTCTCACTCACGGCCCTCCCCCCTCTCTCTCACTCACGACCCTCTCTCTCTCTCTCTCTGTCCCTCTCTTTCCCTCCCTCTCGATCCCGTTCTTTGTTCTATCGTGTGGGTGTACAACAACTGCTCCCACTCTCTCTCTCTCTCTCTCTACTTCCTCCACCAAGTAAAAAACCCTAACCCTAACCTTGCTTTCTTTTCTTTTTTTTGGATTTTTTTGTCGAATCCCTAATTAGGGATTTGTATTGTCAAAGCCCTAATTAGGGATTTGTAAAGTCTATGCTCATAAAAATTTGTAAATGAAGACAACTGAGGCCACTGAAGAGCTAGGAGGTGTAATTTGTTATTTTTAGTTATAATTTATGTCTGTTTTACTTCGACGGTGGGCCTGTGATTTGGCTAGTAAAGATTTCTGTGTATGATGGACACGTGTATGGCAGATAAGTCACAGATGTTTTGAAAATGGTGGTAAATATCTCAATTGGTGTCGTTTCCTCATGTATGAAGTTTGGATTATGGGCTGGTGTTAATGCCATGTCATGGCTCAACACAACCGTCCAAAATTCACATGATTTTTTCGTTGACGTTCTAATACCAGTAGTGACTGTACGGATGCGGATTGGGTACTATCCACACCGTCCATCCATTTTTTCACATCATTTTAGGGCACAAGCCTAAAAATGAGACAGTCCCAAGGCTAAAGTGGACTACACGGTGGGGATTAAATACCTACTATTGAAAAAAAATTGATGCTATAGAAGTTTTGGATCAAGCTTACATTTGTGTTTTCCCTTCATCCATGTATATGTGAACTTATGAACAAGTGGGAAGAGCTTCGTCCATCATTCTTCACCTGTTTGTGCTCTCCATCGTACACGTAGCAAGTCGATTTATCAATCACTACCTTCCTTTTAGTGGGCCCCACTTTGGATGTATAACTGCACCCATAGATTTGATGCTCAGAAATCTAACATCTAAGCTCGGGCCGAATAGATGGACGGCACCGATTGATACATATCCATGCCACGTGTACTCTAAGGTGATGTTCGACCTGGGCTTTGGATCTACCTCATTTTTTGGGCTCATGGCTTAAAATGACCTGGAAAAATGAATGGACGGCGTGGATAAAACACATACATTAATGTGGGCCCCACCGAGTTGATTCACGTTAAGTAAGAAAATGTGTAGTACGCGGACTACAAAAAAAATACAGTTGGCAAGCACTCGCAGCATTGGTACTCCGGAAGATGTCTGTACTTCATATACATGCAGTTAGAAATTACTAGTATGTAGTAGATAAGAGTAGGTTAATTAGTTGCGATCGATTTAAATTCACATTTGTCAATTATGCACATCATCTCTAATTTTCTCTATGGATATGTTTCTTGCATTTAGATGGCTTCGACAACCCCATGTAAGAATTGGATGAGGGCAGAAAAGTTTACCCCTGAATACGTGGAAGGTGTTGCAATGTTCTTAGAGTTTGAGAAACAGAATTTAAATGGTGTTGACTGGCACTGTTGTCCTTGTGTGAAATGTCATAATATAGGTGAGAAGATGGAACTAAAAACAGTTTACGACCATTTGTTTTTTAATGGCATAGATCAGACATACACGACATGGTTTCACCATGGGGAACAACGTCCAAATATAAGTGCGAGTACATCTGTCGATAATCATAGTGAAGATATGTTTCCTTGAATGATTGATTTGGTGAATGATGCTTTTGGTCGTTTTCAACCTGATGACTTAGATGCATGTATGAATGAGGTTAACAATGAAGATAGTACTCAACTTCAAGATGACTTAGGTGATGATTCTCGGTACAAGAAATTAATGGAGGATGTAAAGCAACCCTTATATCCATCGTGTAAACTTGAGCATACAAAGTTGTCTGTCACAATTGAGATGAGGAGCATGAAGGCTAGGTATCAGTGGTCAGACAATAGCTTTACGGAGTTGTTAAGCCTACTCAAGAAAATTTTGCCAAGCGAGAACTCTTTACCAGATAGTACTTATAATGCGAAGAGGTTGATTGGTTCATTGGGTATGAACTATGAGACAATACATGCATGCCATAACGATTGTATTTTATACTGGAAGGAGCATTCTGATAAGCAGAGTTGTCCAAAATGTGGAACCAGCAGATGGAAATTTGATCGTGGAGTAAGGTCAACTGCCCCAAATGTACCTTGTAAGGTGCTAAGGTACTTCCCATTAAAACCGAGGTTACAAAGACTTTATAGTGTACCATCGATTGTAGAGAACATGATGTGGCATTCAAATTCGGGTGAAGATGATATTTGCATGAAACATCCCGTGGATTCTTCTATGTGGAAGATTGTAGATTCAAAGTTCGAAGATTTCACTGCGGAGCCACGTAACGTTCAGTTGGGACTTGCAGCGGATGGATTCAATCCGTTTGGGCATATGAGCAACTCATATAGTTGTTGGCCTGTTATGATTGTTACCTACAATCTTCCACCTCATTTGTGCATGCAGAAGGAGTTTACCATGTTAACACTTTTGATCCCTGGAAAAAAAGGTCCAGGACATGACATTGACATCTACTTGCAGCCGTTGATTGCAGAGTTGATTGAATTGTGGGAAGGATCCGTAACATATGACTCACATAGCAAGAATAGGTTACAATGAGGGCAATTTTATTATGGGCAATACATGATTTTCCAGCATATGGACATCTTTCCGGTTGTAAGACTGGAGGAAAGTACGCATGCCCTATTTGTAGTGAGGAGACAGACTCAGTTTGGCTTGAACATGGAAAGAAGTTCTCATATATGGGACATAAAAGATTCCTACGATTAGATCATGATTTTAGGAACCAAACGACTCAATTCAATGGGAAGAAGGACAATAGGAAGACTCCAAAGCGTTTGTCAGGTTCTGATGTACTACGTAAAATGAATAATATTCAAACCAATTTCGGAAAGCAAGTGGGAAAGAATAGGAAGAAGTCCACAGATAAGGATCAAAATATTACTACTTGGTCGAAGAGATCAATTCTCTTTGACTTGCCATACTGGGAGCATTTGCCCATTTGTCACAATCTGGATGTGATGCATGTTGAGAAAAATGTCACCGAGAACCTCATTGCAACAATCATGGACACGAAGGATAAGACTAAGGATGGTTTACAAGCTCGTTGGGATCTTCAGGTTATGAAGATAAAAAAGGCATTGTGGCCTAAAGAAATAGGGAACGACAGGCTATTCATACCCAAAGCTCCTTTCACACTAGATAGATCTGAAAGAGACTTTTTTTGTCGAACCTTGAAAGATTTGAAAGTTCCGAGAGGGTATAGTGCAAATTGGACAAATCATGTCAATATGGAGGATTGTCAACTCAAGGCCCTTAAGTCGCATGATTATCACATTGTGATGCAGCAATTGTTACCGGCATTGTTGATGCACTTGTTCAAGAGTCAGAAGCCACTACGTGCCGCCATTTGTGAATTGTCAAGATTTTTCAACGTCATATGTTCAAAAGTTATTAATCGTGAAGAGCTTCAATATATGAGAAATAAAATAGTGAAAACATTATGTGTATTTGAAATATACTTTCCCCCATCATTTGTTGTTCCAATAACACACCTAGTTGTTCATTTGGCGAAGGAGGCACAACTTTGTGGACCTGTCAGATATCGATGGATGTACCCTTTTGATAGGTAACATTAATTGTAAGAGTTTATCAATTTTGTTATAATAAATTTTTTCTATCGATATCTTATTTTAACACTGAACAGGATGATGAGAACATACAAAAAGTATGTGTTGAATCAAACTTACCCAGAGGGTTGTATTGCGGAACGCTACATTCTAGAGGAATCCATGCTGTACTGCATGGATTACATGCCCGATAAGAAGTTAGGAAGCCATAAGCAAGTACAAAAGATATTTTATGATAAGGGTAAGGAGAATGCCGATGATAGCCTAATCCATAAGAAAGCAAAAAGTTATCTTCTTACTACAGTGCAGTATCAACAAGCACGCAGATGGGTTTTACAACATCATGCTAAAAATACTCAGTGGGAGGGGTAAGTTAATAAAAGTATATTCTTCGATCCTTATTGTTTTTTAAATGGCTTAATGTAAAGCAAAGATGTTATTTATATTTTTATGGCATGTGACTTGTAGGAAATATAATGAATACCTTCACGACCAAACACATAGCGGACAAAACTGGAGGGGTAATCCGTCAGTAGCAAAAGAAAATGGATTACAATGCTTGGTTAAGGCATCAATTAGAAAATGAAGAAATGTCAGAATTTAAGAGAATTGCTTTCGGTCCAAACCATAAAGCCACATCATATAGTACATACTCAGTAAATGGTTATGTTTTTAGCACAGCTAACTCCGAAAAGAACTTTACAACACAAAATAGTGGAGTCTCTATGAAAGCGTTGACTAGGTTCAGGTCGAGCGCCAGGGATAGAAACTTTGTAGAACAAGAAGCCACTTACTACGGCGTCATCAGACAAATTCTCGAATTAGACTACTTCGACTTCAAGTTAACACTATTCTACTGTGATTGGGTGCGTATCGAAGATAGTTCAAAAGGATGTTATGTAGATCCCGAAACCAAATTGATATTTGTCAATCTAGGAAGGTTTAGAAGGAACATCAAGGAAGATGATGAGCCATTTATCCATGCATCTCAGGCGGCTCAAGTTTTTTACTGCAAGGATCCGACAAGAGATGACTGGCATGTTGTATTAGATGTTCCAAAGCAGCTAACCAAGGATGTGTATGCATTCGAAGATCCGCTAGTGTTTGAGGCCATGATGAATGAAGGTTCTTCTATCCCTTTATCAACAAATGATTTAAAATAAAGAAGATGAAAATATACAAGAAGGATCATACGTAGAAATTGAACCAAGTACCTCGCTTCATCGGAAGCAGAGAAGAAACTGATAAGATTTATATTAGGTTGGATCTTATTAAATTTTCTACAAATTCAACCAAAAAATATTTGTGTGTATCTTTTATTCTCTTTAAAATATATAGCAACATATGAAATGACTAATATTTTGGAAAAAAAAATGTAGATCCGATGTCGCATGTAGGAGCGCGTTTGGGTTTTGCCTCAGGAAGCAACACAAAGAAGCAAGTTGAAATCAATCATCGTGGGCAGATTGTTGGAGAAAAGTCGACTACTTTCTCCATGTTTATAGGGAGTGTGACCAGGACACACTGTCCACTTACATACAATGATTGGCGCATGGTTCCTAATGCAATTAAGGATAATATTTGGTCAACCATTTTAGTAAGCATTGAAATATCTGCATTTTATTTTTTAACTTTTACAATCTAATATCAATTGACTGATTGCTACATAATGAAATATATAGGACTCATATGACATTGACAACAAGTACAAAGAGGAAACCTTTAAGAAAGTTACTAAGGCATGGAGGGACTGGAAGTACAAATTGCGCAAGAAATATGATAAGTATGATCAGGATGCGATCAGAAAAAGAAATTGTCCCAAAGGCGTGAAGCAAGAAGAATGGGACAGGTTTGTTGATTTGAAATCCATGGAATAGGCAAAGACTCGTCGTGAAAAGGGAAAGGCTTCCAGAAATGAGCTGAAGTTCCCTTATACGAATGGTAGACGGGGATCTGCTAGGACGGAAGAGTTAATGGTAATTTTCAAAATTTTATTTTCATACAAAAAGTTAAGAATATTTAATCATGTTAACATGATTTTCCATTGCAAATTACAGCAAAAGGAAAATCCAGAAATTACCATCATAAGGACAGACTTATTTATGGCCACCCATAGTAGATCCGATGGGTCTTTCGCCACACAAGAGCTAAGCGTCATAGTTGAAAGAATAAATGCCATAATTGCAAGTAACTCGACTAGTAAACAAAATGATTTAAACCATGATCCCGTTGCACAGGTTTTTCATTCATCATCCTCAATTTTATATACATAGTTTTATTTTATCTTTCTATTACTAATATACATGCATCATAATTCATGATGGATTATTGTATAGGTTTGTGGTCGTGACAGAAGGGGACGTGTCTGGGGTTTGGGTCATATTTCAAAAACCATTATTATTATATTCACCCCCTACATGGAAGAGAGTCGAGCCAATAAAAAAGCAATTGAAGAAGTTAAAGAATCAATGAATTCATTGAAAAATCATTTTGACAAGAAGATTGCTGAACTTACACAGCATATTCTTGGTCAAGTTCAGCCCGCGCATTGCTCCCCTGGTACGGCTACATCGCGCGTATTGCATTTGACGTGATAAAGTGGCATAATTTTTTCGTTTCTTAAGATATATATCATCATTATGCACTTAACGAAAGTAATAAAAATATTTGTTGTAGGCCCATCTTCGATCCGGGGAGGTCTCAAGTTGTCAACAAGACTCGGTCCCAACTCCATGGGCAGAAAATATTTGTTATTTGACAGACATCCGTGGTCGAGTTGTTGCATGTGGATGAAAGATTACAGATAGGGTGGGCATCGCTGAGCAACATTGCAAGGTCATATTAGATGCTATTGATGATCCCACTATAGATGTGTTTAATGATGTTAGCGACAAGAAACTTGGAGATTGCAACATTGGTGATGTTCTTGTTTGGGCTAATGTGTTGATGAAGAAATGAAGTTTTAAGGGTTTTGGTTAAACACTTTTTTGTTGACAGCATAGACGTTTGTAACTTGCAGGAATTATGGGTTATTTGACTTCATTTTGGATGGTTTGACTAAACAGTTATTTTGGTTTCTTTAGTTGTTTTATTTGTCTAATGTAGACATATTTCTTGTGTGATTTGTTATGAGTTTCTATCTGTTTATGCGTAAAATGACATGATTTGAAGATTAAAAGAACTACGTAGTGGCTTGATCCCAAATCCCTTTTGGGTACATAGGTAGCCGTTCGTAGTAGACCGTATCAGTTCAGCCACAATTTTTTTTCCCTTCTTGTAGTGTGGATCTTCATTCAAAAGTGTTTTCGAAAGATTTACAAGACATAACGACTATGGGAAATGTATAATATACTCAAAGGTTAGGAAGTTAGGATTGTTTAAGATTTTGGTATGTGTTAATGTCAAATTTTGTAACAGGATCCTCCGGACGTTCACCTTCTCTCCAACAGGGATTTTCTCCGCCAAACCTGAAAGAAGACAGACAGCAACTAAGGGTGGCTGGGGTCCAGCCGTTAGCCCTCCGATGCTTAAGTTAGGCCAAAGGAAGAAGAAGAGTAGCCAGGCAAAACGGGACAGAGATTGAATATTGTGTGTGTACCTTTCCCATAATGGAGTCGTCCCTTTATATAGATCTGAAGCGGTTCAATCTGTTACGCAAGATATCGAGATCCCGCTGATCTCGTGTACGATACTGAGATCTTGCTGATTTCGTGGGATAAGATCCTATCTTTAGAGACGAGATCCAACCCAATGACTTATTTCAGCAATCACGTTCCTTGATGGCAATCCCTTGAGATCCGGAACCACCAGAGAAGATAAGCCCAAAAACTGACCTATACGGGCTGCCGGTAGGCGTAGTAATAGTGCTGATTGCTCATGTTGAGCTGGAAGCCGTAGTTGGAGTCATAGCTGCCGAAAAGGAAGGAGACGCCGAAAGGACGGAGACCACCGCGCTGGATGTAACTTTGCTTGGAGCCGTCGAGGGATTTGGACAAGCTGCTCGACGGGAATCGGGTGCTGGGACTACGAAGATCGTCCGAACCAAAAACAAAGACTCATGATTGCTCTGATTCGGGAGCTGCTCGTGTCAGGACTGCTCGCATCCGGGAGATGCGACCCCTTCTGGTGAGCACGAGCCGAGATGCTCGCATCCGGGAGATGCGACCCCTTCTGGCGAGCACGAGCCGAGCTGCTCGCATCCGGGAGATGCGACCCCTTTTGGCGAGCACGCGCCTAGCTACTCGCATCCGGGAGATGCGACCCCTTCTGGCGAGCACGAGCCGAGCTGCTCGCATCCGGGAGATGAGACCCCTTCTGGCGAGCATGAACCGAGCTGCTTGCATCCAGGATGTGCGACCCCTTACCGCGAGCACGACCTAGACTCCTCGCATTCATATTGCCGCGATCCTTCACTTCTCGCCAGACTATATTTGCCTACAACAGATGCCCCCCAAACCCTTGGTATTGAGGAACTATGCCAAGGGTTTGCTAGTGCTGACAGCTGGGTGCTGGGAGACAATCGCGCATGATTCACTTAACGTGCTTCCGCATTTATGATGGCCAGCTTTCGCGCAGCTTTTTCTGCCGCCAGAAATGAGGCGTCGGGCGCCACGTGTTTTCGTATTTAATGCTAGCGTCCGTTCGTCTGGTGTGCCGGATGAGAAACTGCCGCGTGTCCAGCAAATCAGACGGGATGATTGCGTATAAATACCAGACTTAGAAAAAATTCCTTCATTTTCGAATTTTCTGCTGCGGGGCTCTCTGCTTTCTTCTTCTTCCTTTACTTCTGGTGCGAAAAACCTCTTCACAGAGGTAGTCTTTCTCCAACTTTCTCCCTTCATCTCTGCTCCCTTCATCTTTCTTTCTTGCTTTTCTACTTGTGATGGCGGGGTCCTCCGATGAAGAGATTGTTCCCTTGGGAGATCACACCCCTGATTCTTCTGAATCCAACAATGCCAGAGTACCGGCTGGTAGATATTCTGCCTCCGGCTATTCTTCCATCTTGACGGAGGAGAGGCTCTCTAACCTTAGAGAGGCATATAGAGTCCCATACTCTGTTTTATTTAGATTACCTGGGAGAGGGGAGACAGCCGATGCCCCACCACCAGGGTGTGTGGCTTTTTATGAATATTTTTTCAAAGTAGGTGTACGTCTTCCCCTCCACCCTTTTATACGGAACTTCCTCTGTCTCTACAAGATTGCCCCGGGCCAATTAATAGTAAATGGCTAGCGGGTACTCCTGAGTGCTTTCGTTCTCTGGAAGCAAGCGGGTAACGAGGAGTTAACCGCTGAGGAATTTTTAAGGTTATTCCAGCTGAAGAAGGCGCCAGCTAGCGAGGGTTGGTACTACCTATACTTCTGGCATCGGAATAACTTTATTTTGGGGCACCCTTCCTCCAACTTCCCGGGATGGAGAAAGAAGTGGTTCTATGTCTCCGGCAACTGGGAGTCCGAAATGGGCTCCGACCCCAAAGGCCATAACGTTAATCGCCATTTTGGCGAAGGTGGGTCAAGTACTTGTTTATTTGACAATAGCTTTGCTATATTGACGACTTAATGAACTTTCTTTTTTGCTCGTAGGAATCCCAATTGGTGTGAAACCGAATCTGCGAGGAGGACTCAACGAGAAATTGGTTAGAGTCTACAAGCTTCCTGCAGCTACACGCCACGTCAACGTCGCATTAGAGTCCCGTCATCTCTGTGCCGCGGGTCTCATCTCCACAGAAGAAATGACGAACGTTGGCGACAAAAGAGGCGCACTAGGGGTGCTTCCCCGTCTAAAGGGCGCCGCCTCGAAGAGGCAAAAGAAAAACGGGGGTCCCTCAAATGCACCTGCTCCCGCTGATGGGACTGCTCGCGGTCTTCAATCGCGAGGGGTTGGCTCGGGAGGGGTCGCTACGACTTCTCGTACGACCATGACCCCTCCGGTTATCGCGACCCCTCTATCCACCTTGCCCCCTCCGGCTACTGCGACTCCACCGTCAGGTGCTCGCGGTCAGCCGGTGATCGAAGTCGCTGACAATTCGCCGAAAGGCGATCGAAGGGAGGGAGGCCTCCCTCCTAAGGATATAAGATGCGAGCCTACTGGTGCTCGCGAGTCTGCGACACCTTTCATGGGTGCCGTGGGTGCTCGCGAGACGCGCTCTGGCGAGATGGTAGTGGCCCAACCTTCCGGGTCGGGGGTTTTTGTTATCCCCCCACACTTGCATCCTGTATGCAAGTTTATGTTTGATAACATCCCTCCCAACTCCTTCGGGAGTTTGCCTGAGCCAAGCCCAGAGGCTCTCTCCACTGATATTGGAGTGAGATTGGTTCAGGTAACAACCTTTTTCCTTTTTACCAATCTCTTCGGGATTTTATAAGATGACTAGCAATCTAATCCTTCTTTCTTTATTTGTATCAGAGCCTGGATCTCACGCTCCGTGTTAGGCGGGATGTCGAAGCAGCTCGCCGCAGCATGGAGGATGCGGAGAAGAAGAAAAAGACCATGGAAGCAGAGGTCCAAGGGCGGGACCGCTTGGTGAAAGCTCTGGAAGTGCAAATCGCCAAGCTGGATGAAGAGAAGAAAATTCTCCTCGTCAAAATCCAATCCCTGACTGAGCGCTTTCAGTCAGTGGATCTCCAACTCTCCAAGCTTCAGGAGCTCCACACCAAGAGCGAGAAGGAGAAGGAAATCTTTCGCCAGGACAAGATCCAGCTTGAAGGGTGGCTCAAGGATGCTCGGACCAAGCTCGAGGAGACCCAGAAGAAGATCGAGGAGGCCCAGCAGCAACTTCACCAGTTGAAGGATGACTCCATCCACTGGGAAGAAGAGCGAGTGGCCCTCGTTCAAATGGTATCTGATGAGGGTCCTCGCGCAGTTCAGGAGTTCCGGACTCCTCAACTTTACGATGAGGAGCGATATGAAGCATATATCGCTGGTCGCGATTTTGCGGTCAGAGTTATGCAGCTGATCGCTCCAACTTTTAACGTTGAGGAGTTCGACAGAGTGGCATTCGAGGTTGCAGCTAAAGAACGGGCTTCCGCTGAGAACGAAGTCACCGGGGCAACAGATGCCGCTCCTGCTCCTGAGGCTGGTCCTGAAGCTGAGAGCCGCGAGCCTGCGCAAGATGAGGATGACCAACCCTGACCTTGGCAGCTTCCTATATCATGTTTTTTTTTTTTTTTTGAGAAGAGATTTGTAATTGTCATGACCTTTGGGTCATTATTTTAATGAACATTTACTTCTTCAGTGTTGTGTATTCTCCTCTTTCCTTTCTGCTTTGTGTTGATCCCATCTGACTCATCCGAGGATGCTATCCTATTCGAGCACGAGCTGCGCTGCTCGCAGTAAGGGTACGGACTGCGACCCTTGAATTCGTGCACGAGTTGCTCTGCTCGCATTCTGGAAGTGCGATCTCTTTCACCAGTGCGAGCATCTAATTCATGAAAAGATGAATTAGACTCAATCCGGGGGTCGTGTGACCGTGTCCGCGTTGAGATAGACTGATCTATCGATTGAGATTCTGATTCCACCAAGGGCAGAAGATTGGTCAAGAGAGCACATATGCTCTCTTCGGGGCTGTTTTTAATCCATAAAATGGAGAAGCAACCAATTAATAACAACTTCAATCCTACCAAGGGTAGGCAATTGGCCAAGAGGATGTGTATATTCTCTTTGGAGCTATTCGAGTCCAAATAAATGGAATAGCGACCAAAAGATATCTTCAACTTTATTCAGTTGTTATGAACTACATCAAATCTAGGGGAAGTATTGTAGCAAATGCTCCACGTGCCAAGGGCGACGCACGGGTCTGCCCTGCATGTCTTCAAGATAATAGGTACCGGGTCGCACAATCCTAATAACCCGATAAGGGCCTTCCCAATTTGGATCCAGCGAACGAGAAGGGACTCCGAGCTTTTGTCTTAGGACCAAATCTCCAAGATGGAAGGATCTAGGCCGCACCTTCGCATTTCGATAACGAGCAATACGTTGTTGATATGCTGCCGCTCGTACTTGGGAGGCGTTTCTACGTTCTTCCAAGAGGTCGAGATGAAGGCGAAGGTCTTCCTGATTACTCGCGGGGTCGTATTGCTCGATCCGATACGAGGGCACTTGAATTTCCACTGGTATTACTGCGTCGACACCAAATGCTAAGGAAAAAGGGGTCTCACCCGTTGACGTACGAGTGGTAGTCCTATACGCCCATAATACTTCTGGTAGAAGTTCTGGCCATTCACCTTTGCATTCACCAAGCTTGGTTTTTAAATGGTGCTTAATGATTTTGTTCACTGCCTCGACCTGCCCATTCGCCTGAGGATGATATGGAGAAGTGCGAAGATTACATATCTTCCATTTGTCACAAAATTCATCAAAGGCCCCGTTGTCGAACTGCGTTCCATTATCGGTAATTATGGTATGAGGGAGTCCGAAGCGGCATATGATATTTCTCCATATGAACTTGGTAGTTTGTTTCTCAGTAATCTTGGCTAATGGTTCTGCCTCGGCCCATTTGGTGAAGTAATCAACCGCTACAATCGCGAACTTATTTTGTCCCTTGCCCATGGGCAAGGGTCCAATGATATCGACCCCCCACTGAGCGAAAGGCCAAGGGCTGTCAACTGGAGTCATCCGTTCGGAAGGTACATGGGGTATAGGTGAATATCGTTGGCACTTGTCACATTTTTTAGAAAATTCAATTGCATCTGCTTTCATAGTGGGCCAATAATATCCTTGCCGCATCGCCTTATATGCTAGGGATCGCCCCCTGGGGTGATTACCACAAGCCCCCTGGTGTACTTCGTCTAGAACATGAAGTGCTTCTTTTGGATGAAGACACCTTAAATAAGGCAAGGAGAAACTTTTTCGCAACAATATTCCGTCTTGCAAGGTGTACCTGGAAGCTCGAAGCCGAATTTGTCTTGCAGCTTTCTTGTCGTCTGGTAGATATCCGTCTCTGAGATAAAGGATGATGGGATCCATCCAGCACGGAGACGAATGTACCGATATTACTTGCTCAAGAGCCGATTGGCCGATACTTAGGTTCTGACGATGCTCGATGGGGATCGAGTGTGCTATCTCAGATTCTGGTGCAGAAGCGAGCTTAGCCAATGAGTCGGCAAGTTGGTTCTGCTCGCGAGGAATATGAATTATTTCATAGGTCTTCAGTTTTGCGAGCAGGATGAGTACACGAGACCTGTATAAGGCCATCCTTTCTTCTTTGGCTTCAAATTCACCAAGAACTTGGTTGACAATGAGCTGGGAGTCGCTATGAATCAACATATTTTGAATTGCAAGGACAATGGCTAGTTCGAGGCCGACGATCAGGGCCTCATATTCTGCTTCATTATTTGAGATGTGAGAATCGAAACGTAGAGCATATTGGAAATGCGACCCGTCGGGAGCCACTAAAATCAGGCCTGCTCCGCTACCAATGGCCCGCGACGACCCGTCCACGAAGAGTGACCAAGGAGGCTGGTCGCTGGTCATGGTATTATCATCAGGAGAGTACGTAAATTCGGCAATGAAATCGGCCACGGCCTGGCCCTTTACCGCGGTCCTAGGGCAGAATGAGATATCGTGCTCGCTGATCTCGACTGCCCATTTAGTTAACCGTCCGGAAGCCTCAGGTTTTTTAAGGACTTGTCGTAGCGGATGATTCGTTGGTACTAAAATAGCGTGGGCCTGAAAGTATGGTCGCAGTTTTGGAGCTGTCGTGACTAAAGCTAGGGCCAGTTTCTCCATATCAGAATACCTAGTTTCTGCATCAACCATTGCTCGACTGATATAATAAACGGGCCTCTGCACCCCGGAATCTTCTCTTATTAAAGCGGCACTAACGGCCGTAGTGGACACAGAGAGATAAAGAATGAGTTGCTCATGTGCTACAGGTTTAGATAAAATGGGGGGTGTGCTCATGTATAGCTTCAATTGTTGAAAGGCTTCCTCACATTGTGGCGTCCATTTCCAATCAGACTTGGCCGTTGCACGAAGGAGTTTGAAGAATGGTAAACATTTGTCAGATACTCGCGAGATGAACCTGTTTAACGATGCGATGTGACCAGCCAGACGCTGGACGTCCTTCAGAGTGGTGGGGGATTTCATCTCTATCAATGCTTTTATTTTCTCAGGATTAGCCTCAATTCCGCATTGGCCAGCCATGAACCCGAGAAATTTCCCTGCAGACACACCGAACGCACATTTTTCTGGGTTCAATTTCATTTGATACCTCCTCATTAGGTCGAAGGCTTCTCGAAGATCAGAAATATGATCATCTTCTATAGTGCTTTTCACGAGCATGTCATCAACATAGACTTCCATATTCCTACCAATCTGAGCAGCAAATATTTTGTTGACAAGACGTTGATAAGTGGCCCCTGCATTTTTAAGACCGAATGGCATTACCTGGTAACAATATAATCCCCGGTCTGTGATAAAAGCGGTATGCTGGCTATCAGGTGGGTGCATCGTGATCTGGTTGTAACCAGAATAAGCATCCATAAAGCTAAGCAGAGCGTGTCCAGCTGTTGAATCGACCAACTGGTCGATCCGCGGTGTCGGGAAGCTATCTTTGGGACATGCTTTATTCAAGTCTGAATAGTCGACGCACATTCTCCATTTGCCATTAGCTTTCCGGACGAGAACCACGTTCGCGACCCACTCTAGGTAGTCAACTTCTTTTATGAAATTGACCGTGAGTAGCTTTTCAACTTCAGCTTTGATCGCCATTTGCCTTTCTGCAGTGAAGGCTCGTCGACGCTGGTGTACGGGTTTATGCTTTGGATTGATATTGAGACGATGCACGATGACATTGGGGTCGATGCCTGGCATATCTTTATGAGACCAAGCAAACACGTCCTGGTATTCAATGAGGAAACGGATCAAATCTTCGCGGTGGACACTGGTTAAAGAGGATCCAATGTACACGATCTTAGACGGGTCATCTTCGGTCAGGTGAATCGCCACTGTTTCCTCCCCAGGAGTTCCTGACTTAAGAGCGTTTTCTCTCGGATCCAACGAGGTGCTGGAGGGAAAGTTGGGTGAATCTTGTGCTATCTCCATAACGGGTGTCGCTTGAGCCTTCTTTCGATCTTAGAGGGCTATCTGGTAACAAGACCGTGCCTCCTGCTGACTTCCTCGCACGACTCCGATACCATTTGGGGTAGGAAATTTAACACACAAATATGAAGGGTGCAAGGTAGCTCCAACCTTAGTAAGAGATGGCCGCCCCAAAATGGCGTTATACGCTGATTTTCGATCCACGACAAGGAAGTTTATGAAGACGGTGGTCTTCGTTGGACTTTCTCCAAAAGTTACTGGGAGATCGATACTTCCTTCAGGTGTTACTACCTCACCTCCGAAGCCGACTAGGGGGGTCGAAACTGGCTTGAGTAGGCTTCTGGCAAGTGCCATTTTGTTGAAAGCCTCCAAGTATAGAATATCGGCTGAGCTACCTGTATCCACCATAATTCGATGAGTCAAATAATTCGATACCTTCAATGTGACTACGATGGAGTCCTCGTGAGGGAAGTGAATTCCCTTTGCATCTTCGAGAGTGAAGGAAATTGGAGGATGGCTGGTTTTTGACGAGCTAGACGTCTGTTCCAGCCAGTAGATTTGCTGGGGTTCTCTGGATGCCTTTCGAGCGTATGCTTTTCTTGAAGCTTGAGAGTCACCCCCGCAAGCTGGTCCCCCGACGATAGTGCAAATTTCTCCCGTGGGCTCAGCGTCCTCTTGGTCGGTTTGATGATGAGGCGGTTCCTTTTGGCGAGATGAGGTCTTCGCCCTTTCTGGTGATCGATTTTTACAAGCAACATAATCCTGGAGATGGCCTTTTCGAATAAGGGCTTTTATATGGTCTCGTAGAGAGATGCAGTCCTGGGTCCTATGCCCATGATCTTTGTGGAAGTAACAGAACTTGCTCTTGTCTCTCTTCTCGGGATCGAATTTGATCTTTACAGGCCACTTTACATATGGCTTGTGTTTAATCTCCATTAGAACCTTTTCATGAGACCGATTAAGAGGAGTGTAGTTATGATATTTACCGGAGTAAGGCTTCTTGGGAGAACGATCGCGTTGATCACGACGATATTTTTTATCTGCAGAAGAGGTTCCGTCTGGCTTGCGTTTCTTACCCTGTGCCCCATGGCGTGTTAATGCGACTTCTTCTGCATTGATGTACTTCTGAGCTTTGGCTTGGAATTCTGCCATAGTTTTCGGTGGGCTTTTATCCAAGGCAAACCTGAATTTCTTGCTCGTTATTCCTGCTATGAGGGCTGCGAGCCCTTTTTCCTCAGTATAACCTTCAGTTTGAACGGCTTCAGCGGTGAATCGTACTGTAAACTCTTTTATCGTTTCCCCATGCTGCTGTTTTAGATTCATTAGATGGGAAGTTGGCTTCTTGACGCGGATGCTTCCCATGAATTGAGAAAGGAATATCTCCGATAACTGAGAAAAGGAGCTGATGGAACGAGGCTTTAATCCTCGGAACCACGTACGAGCTGCCTCCTTCAATGTTAGGGAAAAAGCCCTACACATGATTTCTGAACCATGTCCCTCCAACTCCATGAGGGACCTGTATGTTTTCAGGTGTTCAAGAGGGTCGCCAATACCTGTGTACGGGGTGATAACAGGCGTTCGATACTTTCTGGGTAACGGGGCTTCCATAACCTCGCTGGTGAAGGGGGATTCGGATTGATGAATCGCTGCCATGACTGCAGATGGTCGATTTGCCTGGTATCGCTGTTCCATGACATCAAAACGATCATGGATTCTTTTAAGATCTCCTTCCCATGGTAGGGTATAGCTTGATGTTTCGGCGGTGGAAGCCCTGCGGTTGAGGTTGTCGAGACGAGCTAGAATGTATAGAATGTGGAGACAGCACAGGGGGATGGCTGCCAAGTGGTGGGACCTGCGGTTCGTCCCTAGAATGTCTGGAAGCCACCGGTATGGGTTGCGGTGGTAAACCTTCGGGGGGTTTTCTTTGCGGTTCAGGGAAATGCTGATCAAGCCGATTCGACAGGGCTTGAACTCCGGCATTTAGAGTCAGAAGAGTGTTTCCGAGGAAACGCAAGACATCGTCTTGATTTCCAGAGGCCTCCAATAATGGATTTGTTGATGGCATATTCGGGGCTCCTTGAGGGATATTCGTCGACGTGGGTGGAAGAGCAAGTACGGATTCCGTCTCATCGGGCGGAGGTGGTGCCTGCCTTGAAGTCGAAGGATGAACAGCCTTTTTAGGAGGCATCACGGAAGGATTTTGATCGGTAGAACGATTGATTTTGATGATCAAGTCGATCCCACAGACGGCGCCAAACTGTTAATGTCAAATTTTGTAACAGGATCCTCCGAACGTTCACCTTCTCTCCAACAGGGATTTTCTCCGCCAAACCTGAAAGAAGACAGACAGCAACTAAGGGTGGCTGGGGTCCAGCCGTTAGCCCTCCGATGCTTAAGTTAGGCCAAAGCAAGAAGAAGAGTAGCCAGGCAAAACGGGACAGAGATTGAATATTGTGTGTGTACCTTTCCCATAATGGAGTCGTCCCTTTATATAGATCTGAAGCGGTTCAATCTGTTACACAAGATATCGAGATCCCGCTGATCTCGTGTACGATACTGAGATCTTGCTGATTTCGTGGGATAAGATCCTATCTTTAGAGACGAGATCCAACCCAATGACTTATTTCAGCAATCACGTTCCTTGATGGCAATCCCTTGAGATCCGGAACCACCAGAGAAGATAAGCCCAAAAACCGACCTATACGGGCTGCCGGTAGGCGTAGTAATAGCGCTGATTGCTCATGTTGAGCTGGAAGCCGTAGTTGGAGTCATAGCTGCCGAAAAGGAAGGAGACGCCGAAAGGACGGAGACCACCGCGCTGGATGTAACTCTGCTTGGAGCCGTCGAGGGATTTGGACAAGCTGCTCGACGGGAATCGGGTGCTGGGACTACGAAGATCGTCCGAACCAAAAACAAAGACTCATGATTGCTCTGATTCGGGAGCTGCTCGTGTCAGGACTGCTCGCATCCGGGAGATGCGACCCCTTCTGGCGAGCACGAGCCGAGATGCTCGCATCCGGGAGATGCGACCCCTTCTGGCGAGCACGAGCCGAGCTGCTCGCATCCGGGAGATGCGACCCCTTCTGGCGAGCACGAGCCTAGCTGCTCGCATCCGGGAGATGCGACCCCTTCTGGCGAGCACGAGCCGAGCTGCTCACATCCGGGAGATGCGACCCCTTCTGGCGAGCACGAGCCTAGCTGCTCGCATCCAGGATGCGCGACCCCTTACCGCGAGCACGACCTGGACTCCTCGCATTCATATTGCCGCGATCCTTCACTTCTCGCCAGACTATATTTGCCTACAACAGTATGGTGATTAATTTCAGTTGAAATTGTATTTCAGGTGGATCCTATCGACCAACAAGTCAAGCTTTGTGATTTTGGAAGTGTAAAAATTCTGGTACATTCATACCTTTGTTCTTCTTATGGTGTACTGAGAAAATAAACTACATACATTTATTGGCATTTTGACGTTACTTCTGATCAATTCTACCATTAGCTATATACAAGAAAATAACGCTGGAAATGTAGTTGCTGCACTTATGGCTTAGCTATCTCTAAAAGCCAAGGTAACGTTCCCTGTAGCTTCATCTGTTGTGAAAACAACTTGCTCTATATCATGACTAGGATTGCTTGTATGCACATCAATCATATTTTGAGTTTTGACTTCTTCTTTTTCTTCTACTTGTTTTTGTTTGTTTGTTTGTTTTTTTATATTACAGTATTGTACCTAAATACACGTCCCAAGTTTACCAATCATGTACGACTTACCTCCAAGCACCACCTGAGATTTATATTGTTTCGGGAGCAATGGGCATTGCGGTTGTTAATTGATTTTCCTAAGAAGTTGGTGGTGATCTATTGGTACAGGCAACCAAGTTATGCTCAACTTTGTCACACTCAAATCCCAGTTTGAGACTGGTTAGGCTATGTGAGCTATTTGCCGTCGAACTTATGACCTTGGGGACATGATACATACTTCAAAAATATATAACAGGTCGATATCATAAACACATACAATACTTCAATACTATGTACAAAACCATTCTCATGTTGTGTACATCACTACAAAAAAAGAAAAAGACAAAAAAAGAGACCAAAGCCGATGGTCATATGTATTTTTTAATATTTTTTTAACTATGGTTTTTTTAATATTTTCCAAAACCTTGCCTGTTATTCTGAGCAACTCAATTGATTGATCTGGTTTTTAACATTAAATCTAGAACACATTTGAGGGGTAGCATAAAAATATCACACTAATCTGATAATCCATCATTCTTTCCTTCCATGTCGCCTACATGATCACTAGAGGGCAATAGTATCCACTAATTTTTAAGGGGCTGAATTCTATGCATCCAACAGCTTTGTGAAAGAAAGTGTTTATTTATTTATTTACTTGAATGGTAACAATAATTTTATTCAAGGATCACATCATCAGAGCCTTATCTAAGGTATATCTGGAGTTGGCAGTTATTGACATTGTACAATCTCTTGCAAGTGCCTCTATTTTTTTCCCTTCTTCTAATTATAATATTAGAATGGTAACAATAGTAGTCGAAAAAAAAAAGATAAAGAAAAGAAGAGTCAGAGTTAGAAGTACAAAAGTGGGGTGTATGTATCAAAAACATTAGGTTTGAATGTCACTTCTCTTTTAGAGCTTCATTCATGTTATTCATCCACAATAGATGAGTGATTATAGTCCACTGTTTATGCTTGATCATTGTCCATGGTTAGTTAGGTGTGGTTGATGACACTTGGGACCCTTTGGTTCCTGTTATGCTTCTTATTCAGTTTTTTACCATGCTAGCCAACCTATTTCCTAACATTTATAGACCCCACAGTGGTCTTGACAAATTAAATGTTTTTTTTTGTTGGCTATATTAGCTCATTTTGGCATATAGGGATGATACTTCCACTTCTTTATTTTTTTTTCAACAGCTTATCAAAAAGTGCTTGAAGGAGTTTGAGATTTTTGTTTTTGTGTTATCTTTTTCGAAGCATCATGTGCCAGCCACTTTAGGACACTTTGGCACTTGCACACGTGCCACGTGTCCAGGTAACACTGATCACTTATTGATTTTAAAATTTTTTCTTTTGGTTTGCGTTCTGACCCCGCCTAAAAATCTCTTTCATGATTCTAGAAATTTTGCTTGTGAGTCGTTGCTAGATTTGTAGTATTCCATTTGAATGTACATCTGCTAGTTTTCTATTGGTTGCTGATCCATGGGCCATTTGCTAAGTTTGAACATTTTGCATGCTGATTGCTTTCTATTGGCTAATAGAAGCATTGCAAGTGTTTGATGATGCTTTTCGTTTCCTTAACATTATTTAATATATGATTTTGTCGCTGGTTTCCACTTTAATC
Source organism: Liriodendron chinense (assembly GCA_003013855.2). Lineage (NCBI taxonomy): Eukaryota > Viridiplantae > Streptophyta > Magnoliopsida > Magnoliales > Magnoliaceae > Liriodendron > Liriodendron chinense. The sequence continues at coordinate 5,207,324 of ML058397.1, read as the reverse complement.
TAGATGCCCATGATTTAAGCATGTCCATCTGATAAATGCAGGATATCAACTGAACTTGCTGACTCGTATAGTCAGTAACATGCATGAGGCCTTGTTTCAAAACAAAAGCGGCAATGATAACTTATTCCGACAAGGCATGGAATCCACTTTGTTGTATTTGCTTGTCTAGACTCAGTCAGGACTTTTACAGACTTCATTTGATGCTTGATTTATGGCCTTCACTACAACTTGTAGGCTAGGAGATTGATGAAATAGTAAGTGGAACTTCTGCTTTATATTGTTTAATATAATTGCTTATTGACGTGGGCTCCACCAAGATGTGTTGATGACATCCATTTCAACCATCATGCATGCTGTCTCTTGTTTGGCATGGGCCCAAAAATCAGGCCAATCCATGACATGGGTGGGCCACATGAGTAGGAACAGTTGGGAGGGGACTGGCACCCTTGAATCTCAATTGGCCCCACCTAAGTCTGGTGTAATATCATCTGGTGCAGATGTTTCATCGCAGTAGAGGTATGTACACAACATGGTGGGCCTCTATGAGAATCATAGGTGGGATCCTACTCCTAACTGTTCGTGCTGGTTTGGTGCACTTGAGTCATGGATTGGCCTGATTTTCAAGGGCATGGCCAAACAAGGGAGTGCATTTTTAATGGTCGGAGTGAATTTCATCAACACATGATAGTGGGGACCACAATATACCATTTGCACCACAATGTGGTGAAAATGTTTGCACTAGATAATTTCCCCTGATAGGATGATCCTCACTATATGGATCGGGGCACATCAAATTGGGAAGATGATTTAATCGGTGAAGATGATTTCAAGAGTGGAAAAACCAAGATGAAATCGGTCTTAGTAGATTTCCTAGTGGGTGCAGGTATGAAGGTAATGAAAATGTAGACAAAAGTGAGGTTTTTGGCTTATGGGTCTACCAAATCCTAGTTGGTAGACCAACTAGGATTTAGCATACATGCCAATGGTGATACCAAACAATAGGTGGTTTTTTCTTTTTTTTAGCATACATGCCAATGGTGATACATGCTAATGAAAATGGTTTCGTGAGTCATGATGTTTGATTTGGATTTGGTGGTGATTATACTCTCTCATGGTATGACCTCAAACTTGAAAAACTACTGAATTCCTTTTTTTACTCCACACTCAGTGCACACGTGTTATAAATATGATGTGTGTGACCCATCCTGATTTTTAATAGTGCACAGTTAAAGTGTGTTGTGCATGATGAATGGCCCGGATCACCTGCAAGTGTGACATGTCAGGGGTCCCTACTGATCCAGACAATTCAATCAATTGGTCCCTGTTGCAGATGGTCTATAATCCAAGCACTCATGTATATGATAATAACCATCTGATTCTTGTTATTATTGATGGTTATTGTTTGTTTACTGGTTAAGTTCAAATTGTTAAGATCTCTTGATCAAAAGTGATTTGGGATTTTCATTTGATGGTATAAAGGGAAATATTGTAAATATCTTAATGATATCTGTACAATATCTAGTATAAAAATTCTATGGAATATATATATATATATATATATATATATATATATATATATATATATATATATATATATATATATATATATATATATAACAGGTGACCACCTTAAACTTCCTATCACCTTAAAAAACAAGAAAAAAGAAAGGAAAAAAAATAAGAAAAAAAGTACGGGCCCCGTGTATGTTACATGTCATTCTGTTAGCAGTTTTTGTATCTACTGCTGGCGCTGTTGCTGTTGACTATCTGTTGTATGAAGCTTGCAACTGAAATCAGCTGGAAAATCTAGAAAATGAGCTTCATTTGGGTCTGGAATTCACAAAATTTGGATCTGTTTTGTGAAATTCTCTTATCTTTGAAATCTGCCTGTATGTTTTTTAGGAAATCAGTCCAGGATTTCATTGAACGGCTCAATCTTCTGTTGATGGCACAGGTCAAACAACACATAGATCAATGGCTTGTTGGAATTTTTTGACAGTTGTGATGATGTGTTGGAGAACAAAAAGGTAGTGAATGATGGGAGCGGATTAGGTGAGACTCCGGATTGACCAAGGTGGATGGGACCCTTCACTGTGGGGCTGACAGAGATGTATGTGCCTTAAATCCACACCGTCCAACCATTTTGAAAGCTCATTTTTTGGATCATCGAAGCTGACTAAATCTTAGGTGGACCACACAGGAAACATTTGTGATTGAACCCTCACGGTCCATAGGAAACATTTGTGATTGAACCCTCACCGTTAAAAGCTTCATAGATTCCACCGGAATGCAAATAACCTAGATGAATAGACGACACAAATATCATCTTGATCCAAAGCTTTTGTTGCTCACAAGAAGCTTTTAATAGTCCATCACCATTGTTTCCTGTACAATGGTTCATTTGAGATTTGGACCTGCCTCATTTTTTAAATCATGTGAAAAAAATGACCTTTCAATACGGTTGGACGAATGTAGTCACATACATCATAATGGGAAACGTAGATTGTAGTCACCTCCTCTCGGGAATCGATACCATGACCTCACCATTGAAACTCTTCACTCAGTTTACCACTTCAGTGATGGATTGCGAGACAGCAAATTTGCAAATTGCTGGAATAGTACGGTTTGTCATGCCTGCCAAATTGCATTGTGGGGGTCCACCCAGCTGCCTTGTACACATTGTTTTGCCACCAGGTGCAGGTGCTAATGGGACACTGGCCTTATGTGGGATTCGGGCTGGTCATCAGGTAAGTTGCACCGTTGACATCATGTAGACCACAACGGTCATTATTTTCATTTTCAATGTCATCTTTTTTCTCTATTTTTGCAGCCTAAGTTGTTGGATGAGAGGTAACTAACCATATATAAAAGAGCGGTTGATTAAAACTATCACTTGAGAACGAAGTCATCAAGGTTGGTTATGATTTTGTTAGTGTGATTTGTTATGAGTTTTCATCTACTTATGCGTAAACTGACAAGATTTGAAGATTAAAAGAACTACGTAGTGGCTTGAGCCCAAACCACCTTTTTGGGTACGTAGGCAGCCGTTGATAGTAGATTGTATCAGTGCAGCCACAAATATTTTTTTTCTTTTCCCTTCTTGCAGTATAAATCTTTGGTCAAAGGTGTTTTCGAAGATTTACAACAGATAATGACTGTGAGAACCAGTATGAATATTCAGTCAAAGGTGTTTTAAATCCTAGTGTTCACTCCTTTGAAGTATGAGGCGTAAGCAACATAGCATATAGCGTAAGCTACATACTATTTCTAGATTTTGCAACATATCAATTACTTAAATAGTTTCTATTGTCTATTGTTACCTGTGACTTGGAAATGTTGGATGTGCGACTTAGAAGCAGTTATATAGTTCCATTTTATTGGTTTAGCTTGTGTTGATGTAACGAATTACTTTCTACTGTTTAATTTGTGACTTGGAAATGTTGGATGTGTGACGGATTTTGTTTGTCCTAGCAATCCATTTAGTCGTTTGAAAATGGATAATCACTAACAATGGTCCATAGTTAATGGTTAATTTGCTGAATGGTCAAGAACAAGCTTATTTGGGGTGTGGGTTGGTATCTCTCATGCAATATGTTCAGCCAACTGATTGAGGTCTAGATCACCAATAGGTGGGCCCCCCATGAATGATATACAGGACCTTACTAATCCAATTATAATTTTTCAGCTAAACTTGAGCAGAAAAACTATGGTTTTTTTTTCTTTCTTTGGCCAGTCTTATAATTACAAATCTTTGTGTTATTACTCTTGACCAAACAACACAATTTCATATTCTTGTAGAAAATGTGCTTCTATGCAAGCATTTGTTGCTATTTTACTAATTATTTGCTTCATGTGCTGAAACTGCAGGATCTGATGCAAGTTCCGCCAGTTTACATCATTGCTATCATAATACCAGCTGTACAGCCTTTACTTTTTCAATCACAGCATAGCTTCACAGCTGGCTCAACCAGAGGTAGTTTAATATGAAAAACTCGCCTGCTTATCATTATGACATTTTATTTCTTGGGTTCATGGTATATGTCTGGTTTTGAATATCACCAATTCATTTATGTAAATTCCATCCTTGTCGTTATTTTATCAATAGCTTAATTAGTTCTTTCAAAATCATGATTTCAGGTTCTGCTTTGCAGTTTGCTTGGAATTCCTCATTCGAATGGGGACGTCCCACAATTTCCCATGCACACTAAAAGCCTTGCTGTTTTAGAAAGACAGCTTAACTGGAGGGTTTCAAAAGATTTTGTTGCTGCATTGTTGATTGAAAGACTAATATAGTTTCTTGCTGATGTAATCGGATATTTATGATGTCCGCAGCTAGTTCGCAAGATGTAAGAAATTCAATATGCAATAAATGATGGATGTGTGAATTAGAAATGGTTAGTTTAGTTTATGTATTGAATTGGTTTCTACTGCTTCGATGATATTAGGTGTAAGAAATTCAAAATGCAACAAATGCATGCTGATTTTTTTTTAAAACATTAACGACGGACCAGATCCGTCGAAGTTGTTATAAGAAAACTGACAGATCCTACTATTATCGACGAATTCGGTCCGTCGTTCTTTTTACAACGATGAATAGAATCCATTGCTGGAACGATGATCGTTTTGGAGGTTACGACAGAAAGGTCCGTCGTTTATTTAACGATGGATTATATCCGTCGTAACTTACCAACGGATTAGGTTCGTCGTTTATGATTAACGACTTGCAAAAGAGCTTGTGACCATGCGACGGACGAAGTCCGTCGTTAATGACGATTAACGACGGACTTGCTCCGTCGTTTTTTTGCAATATTGGCGTAGTGGCTAGAGGAGATGTTGGGTGCATTCATGTCGGTTCAAGTTGAATATAACAAGAATAATTCTTTGAAAATTGATGGGTTCATGCAAGAACAACTAAAATTCAACCAAAATTCATCTCAAGCAATTAGTGACTTGAAAACCTCTATGGCTAGAGTTGAATCTCATCTTAATGTTAGGGAGAAATGCACACTTCCTGCCCAGCCTTGTTCGCTCGCCTCAAGTGCAAGGCTGCGATGTAGTAATAATTCTCGGTAAGACCGAGGTCGATCCACAGCGAAAGAGGTAAACAATTCCAACTAATCTAATAACTAGAATCTAAGAAGTTTAGGAAAATAGTTTTTTACATGAAATAGGAAAATCTGAAATTAAGAAGAACTAGAGCATCAAGGATCCACTTGTAGTAGTCCAATGCCAATCCATTCATCCAAGTACAAGACAACTAGAATCGAAGTCCTATCTCTCATTTAATTGGAGGATATAACATTCAAGCACAAACAGTCCCACTTAAATCTGGAAATCAGATTTCTAGTTCTAATGAAGCACATAGAACTTGAACTTGTACCCTTCGGAGTAACAGCCATACCAAGAGACTATAGCATGCTCAAGGGTTACTACAATTCGAATTCAAACAACCCAGTCATGGTAATCTTAGAGAATTGCAAGGAATTCATGTCCAGAGTACACAAATTCTCATAATTCATCTAAAAATCCAAACTTTATTCAAACTAGAAGTTCAAAATCCAAAATTAAGAAAATGGTACTTGAAATAAAAGAATTAAAGCATTGAAACCAACTACAAATTTCACCTCTAGCTCTAGCTAAGAGGTTAACTAAGAAAAAGTATATTAAAACTAGAACTAGAACTAAGAAAATGAAGAAAAACTAGCTGTAGGAGGCTAGGTAGCCTCCTAGGACTTGAATTCCTTGGTTCCCAGGTCCTTGCCTGATTTGGAATAGAAGAGAGCACCTCCTTTTATAATATAGTAAGAGTATCGCAACATAATAGATTTTGTTTCGCTTCGTACGGCTTAACCAATGGTCGGATTGCCTTCAAATTTGATTTGTAGCTTCCTTGTAATGTGATCTTCCTCATAGATGATTTAGATTTCCAAGATTATCTTCTGAATGGGCCCACCAATCAGATCAGCAACCGCCTCTCAAAATCGTGCAATTCGGGTACCTTCAGAACCAGTCATCTTGCTTTCAACGCTTCGGAGTGTAAGAGGTCGGATTGATCTCAAATTTTGAAAATTAGTAGAAAAAATCCTCCTCTACATGATAGATAGATTAGATTGTCCAAAATAATTCCAAAATTAGGTGCGGAAATTAAAACACTCTGGCCTTTTATAAAATCTGCGCAGTTGGATCTTTCTGGATGGTCTATCTTTCCTCAACCGGTACTATCAAACCACACATCCTTTTGATCTGAAACTTTGTGATTATTCATATATGGATGTGCTCTAGAAGATGGTCAAAGTAGATTCTTCATATCATTAATGATGGGTCACCTGGATCGGCCCAGAGTGGAGTAGGTGGAATCTGGAACTTTCTGGACAGTTCGTATTGTTTTGGCCACCACAGTCAATCCGTAGCTCCGATCGACACGAAACCACTTGGGTTATTTTGGAGTTGAGCTCCTCATCGACATGGATGTGTTGGATTTCCAAATATCATCAAGATGGCTGTTCGCTCGCCTCAAGTGCAAGGCTGCGATGTAGTAATAAAACTCGGTAAGACCGAGGTCGATCCACAGGGAATTAGAAACAACTTTCAAACTATTCCAGCAACTTAGTTTGCAATAGATATGAGAATTCAATTGAGTAATTAAAACTAAAATAGTAACTTAATGTAAACCAGTAATTTAAGGTACTAAGGCATTCAAGGATCCACTTGTAGCAATCCCATGTCAATCCAATCAATCCAAGTAGAGAACACAACTAGATTTGAAGTCCTATCTCTCATCTACTTGGAAAATAAAGCATTCAAACACATTCAATTCCAATCAAGCTGAACTTCCAAGTTCTAGTCCCATTCAATCAATGTAAAATTCAAAATTATAGCCTTCAGAGTAACAGCCATGCCTATGGACTATGGCCTGCTCAAGGATTACTATAATTCGAATCTAAACAAGCATCATATGATAATCTCAGAGAATTGCAAGGAATTCACTTCCGGAGCACATGAACTCTCATAAAACATCTCAAACTATCAACTCAAGGGACTAAAATAAATAAAAATCTAAACTTGAATTGAAATTACTTGAATTAAACTGAATCAAACATGAAATAAGCTACAAGCTTCACCTCTCAGCCTTAGCTGAGAGATTCTAGCCGAGCATTGTCATACTACAACTAGAACTCAAATAAGAAAGTATAAAAACTAGAAAAACCAAAAATTGGAGGGTTGCTGACGCTCCACGACAACTTTCGTCCGTTCCCACGACCTTCCTTGGCTTCTATGATGACCTAGGAAGAGCCCCTAGGTGTCCTTTTATAGTGTGGAAGCCTCTTGCGTTGGAAACATCCAGAAATTTAGCAAGGTTACGCACGGCGCAGAAAATCTCGGAGCTTCACGGAGAAGCTTTATTACGCAGACGACCGGTCGCACGACCGGTCTGAGCCCCCTGACAACCAGTCGCACGATCGGTCGCAAAACAGCACTTTTTAGTCCAGAGAGTTTTTCCAAAATTCTGGAGAGTTTTTCCAAAATTCTGATTTAATTTTTTAATTCAATGACCGGTCGCACGACCAGTCTGGGCATCGGACGACCGGTCGCCCGACCGGTCGTGAATGGTTCAGTGACCTTCTCTGAAATTTTTCCTTCTGTACCAGTCGGACGACCGGTCCTGGCGACGGACAACCGGTCGCACGACTGGTCTTAACCTCTGTTTCTGCTTTTCTCCTTTTTCTTCTTTCTTCCTTTCTTCTCCTCTCTTTCTACTTTTTTTTGTCCTTCTTTCTTCTTCATCCAATGGCTTCAAATGGCCCTTTTTAGTCTCCAATTTGGTGAAGTCCGCTCTCATCCCTGAAATCACAAAACATGCATTAGATAGGCCTTTTGAGCATGAAAACCGTGCATATAATGTGATGTCTTGGGCAATGCAATGTACAAATTGGAGGTTCAACACTATAACGCCCCAGATTTTCTAGATTTATTTGAAAATTTTTGAAAATTCATTTTTAATTTATTTTTATTAATTATCGTACATTTACCGTTGATTTGTGAATAGCGGGACATCCGTAAGAGATCTGATAGGGGACCCTTTACAAAAGTTGCTTAGAATGATCCCATAAACATTGTAAAAAGATCAGATTTCAAAAAATCACGCATTTTTCAGATAATTACAAAAATGCCATTAGTTAAGCTTAAGTTAAGATGCCATTTTTAAGTATCATAGTTTCAGACGATCACTTTCACGCAAAACTCTGGATTTAAGCTTTTAGGCACATATTAACCACAAATGTCAATTTTCAGCCCTTAAGTCATAGCAAAAGTGGTCCGATTGTCAAATCAGCCCCTTAATCTTTGATTTTCATGCCCATCAAGTGAGGAAAGTGGATGGTTAGTCGTAGTCGAATATTTTTCTTCATATGAATGATTTGGATCGTCTTTATCATGGACCAATAGTGTGATTTGAGTGCTCTACATTGATAAGCCTCTTTCTTATGCGCAAAGTTATCCCGTTCTAAAAATTAACAACTTACCAACTCTTTTTAAATCTGAACCTTTCAATTTACCAATTTCTCACCATCAATTGCTTTTAAAATTTGGACTACTTATTATACTCATATGACTACGAGTTTACACAAAGTTTGGACCCCGATCTATAATCCTACACCGTTGAACCACAAAGCCAGCCCCTTCCTTTTCCGCCAAAAGTTAAAATTTCAAAACTAGGCATTTCTCACCATCAATCAACCACTAAACTTTGTACAATTGTTTTCCTATCATGACTACATATTTTCTCAAAATTTGGGCCCTGATCATCAAGCGTAGACCGTTAATTGAGATCTAGCCCATTTTAGCACCCGTTAGGTCATTTTCAAGGATCGGCCAATCTAGAATGTGGATCATCAAGAAATTTACGTATTCTGACTCTACTCTTCGAGCTTGATAAGATGAACGGATTGGAATTGATCAAAGATCATCCAAATATTGAGATTTGAGAAACCCACCTCAAGAGGTTGTTACACATGACCTCGCGTGCACATCCATCTCCATATTTCTACTACGTACCTCCAAATCCTTCTCCTAACCCTAGCCTCCATGCCATAGAGAAAGAGAGAAGAGAGAGAGAGAGAGTTCTTTCTCATATTTTTCCAACGGCTAGGATCTTCTACAAGCCTCTTCTTCTAAGTCCATCCTAAGGTGAGGATTTTCCTTCAAGCCTTTCATTAATAATACCACGATTATCATAAGTTTCTTTCGTGGCATGTGAAATTACTTTGTTTTGAATTGCTTATCCATATAACATGAAGTTTGATATGAGATTTGTAATGAATATCAATTGTATGGTGATGTGATTCCTTGTTTAGATTTTTTACTAAGAAGTATGTGTATTTGTGTTATTTTTTTGAAATCTATGCCCTTATTTTCTTAGTCCATGTATTACAAGTAAGATTGATTTTCATATTGTGATATGAAATATGTGTATAAGATCATCATATAGACATCCCATTATTGTATACTCTTTGTCCCTAAGTTGGTAAAATTATTCGATGTAGAGAGATGGAACCCGTGAAAGGTGTTCATGATGGAAGAATATATCTTGACTTAACTGAGAGAATGAAGTGATTGTTTGTTAATGGATCCTTACATGTACATGATGCTTAATTGGATCCATTTACATTACATGAGTATTTTAATGAATTTAGTCATGATGTACAACATTGGCTTTTTGGGACATGATGAAATCATAAAACGGGACAATGAGTAAACATTAATGGTATACAAATTCTCATGAGCCGGGTTGGTGCTATGGACACTAATCTCGTGCTGTCGGCTTATGCTGGGTTGCTTGCGACTCCCCATAGTGACCATTGAGTTTTATTTAAATCGGTTGTATGCGAAAACACTTAAATAAAGGTGAAACTAAAGTCATGCATTCACTTGGCTCCATGTGGGTGTACGGAATTGAGAATAGACTAGAGCGTCCTACTTCTCCCGTACATTGTCACGTGTAGATTTGGGCTATGAGCGTCCCGTTTCTCACGTGGTCGGGCAAAACGATGGGCTTGTGCGTCCCAGGAACCTCTGGTGACTAGTGGCTAGCGTGAAGTTGTAACAGGGAGTCTCCCACTTCATGTATTATAATTTCTAGCTAGGGTGCCTTAGCCAGAGCATGCATTTCATGCATCGCATTAACAAAGATTTTACTTGATTGTTTTGTTTGAATAAAGATATTATTGTGTTGCGTTACTCTGAGTTTTGTACGTTGTTATTCTTGATAGTCTTGGAGGGAATATTCCCCACTATGATAGCATTTAACGCTATCCCAATCGCAATTTAGATGATCCAGGTATTGAACCCGATTTTTAAGGAAAAGAGTTCGATGTTCGTACAATCACATGGCGGATGACGATGTTAGAGAAACTTAATTGATGTTATCATTTATTAAATATTTCTTTTGAGTAGTTGATACATTTATGGAATTGTAATAAGTCTTCAAGAGAAGACATGGTTTTGTATTTTAATTAATCAGTATGGATATTGGTTGGTTCCCTTATTTAAACATTGATGATGAAGTAGTAAGTTTGATAGAATAAGATGATAATTGTTTCCACCATTGTGCTTGAATGCTATATTTTATTATTTGACAAATTAGTTATTCCATAAATTACTTGAGAATTCGGCCGTCGTGTTATACACGAGAGTCGAAAATCTCGGGTCGTTACAAACACACCCCCCAACCAGCTTTTTGCTAATCCCGAGAAAAACATGCGTGAATAAGTTCAAACCTCCAAACCCAACTCCCTTTCAGAAACCATGTTTCTATCCATTCGAAGACACACAAGTATAAAATTTGAAGAAACTAGGTGATAGAAATTGCAAACTTAAACTCTCACAGCATAAGAAGTGTCTACATGAAATTCCCGCTGATTGATTAATAAATAGAAGAACTCGAACAATTTCAACCCAGTGTGCATAGTGAAAGTTCATCTCATGAGTTTCTGGGTTTGTATTCTTCATAGATCAACTAAACTGTAGATCTCAAGGTGCACAGAGTAACAACAAGCCTATGACAGGAATTTGTCTTACCGTCCTTCCGACGGCTTTCACACTACGTCCCATTTCCGACTTTGGTTACGGGTAGACCATCCCCCGGTTGGTAATAGGTAGCCCTTTTTGAAATTTTCCACCATTTTCCCTTCCTTCCCGATTTCATCCTTTCTTTTCCTTTTTCTTTTAATTTAGATAGGATTTTTAAAAATCCATATCTTTCGTTATTTTCCCATGGACAAAGATGGACAAAATACCCCGGCTTGGTTTCTCAACACCTTTAAATCAAAGTCTAGCTAATCCATAAATCACATAAACCGTTCAACTCAGGAAAATCGTGTAATGTGAACTAGGTGTAAAAAGTGTTCAAATTTTCTATCAATCACAACAATAGGGGAAATAACATATAAAACCATTATGTTGGGAGAAATTTAAGACTTACAACATCACACACTTCGTATCTCCTCTTCCTATACTCATATCATCTCGAATGCATGGAAATAAGGTTTTCTAAAAGAGTTTTGAAATTTTAGAAAATTCGAAAAAATTTACGCATATGAAGCTCGAAATGTTGCAAACTGCTAGATGAGGAATCTCATCTCACCCCCCAACCAATTCTTGCATTGTCCTCAATGTAAAAAGATATGCAATGAGCATGAACACGAGAGCAATGGTAAAATATGAGAGAGTGAGAACAATAGTACCTGAGAGTGCGATCATGAAAATCTACAACCTAACAACTAAAACCTACTAAAACAGTAAAACTAAATAAAACTAAACCTACCTATGCTATACCTCCATCAGACTAGGAGATCAATCATCCTGATAGACAGGATCATTCAGAGTGATGGACATGTCCTCTGAATCAAAATTTTCAACAAATGGTTTAAGGCATTGTCCATTAACTTTAAAACAGTTACCATTCGCTGCATTCTCAATCTCAACAGCCCCATGAGGAAAAACTTCTTTGATAACATATGGGCCGGTCCATCGAGATCGTAATTTTTCTGGAAAAAGATGAAGTCGGGCATTGTACAAGAGCACTTTCTGTCCTTCATGGAAAGATTTCCTTAAGATGTGCTTGTCATGAAAGGCCTTCATCTTGCTCTTGAAAATTCTCGAATTCTCATATGCATCGTTCTGAATCTCATCAAGTTTATTTAATTGAAGTTTGCGAAGTGAGCTAGCCTTGTCAATGTCAAAATTTAAAGCCCGAATTGCCCAATAGGCTTTGTGTTCTATCTCCACAGGCAAGTGGCAAGCTTTCCCATAGACAAGTCTATAAGGGGACATTCCAATGGGTGTCTTGTAGGCGGTACAGTGAGCCCAAAGTGCATCATCTAATCTTAGGGACCAATCCTTGCGATCCGGTCTCACCGTCTTTTCCAAAATCTGTTTGATTTCCCTATTGGAGATTTCAGCTTGCCCACTTGTCTGTGGGTGGTATGGGGTACTCACTTTATGCCCAATACCATATTTCTTCATTAAAGCTTCAAAAGGTCTATTGCAAAAGTAAGAACCACCATCACTAATGATGGCTCGAGGCATCCCAAATCTAGAAAGTATGTTTTCTTTGAGGAACTTGAGAACCGTACGATGATCATTGGTTCTACATGGGATGCCTCTATCCATTTAGATACATAGTCTACGGCAAGCAAAATATAGACATGTCCAAAAGATGAGGGGAATGGTCCCATGAAATCAATGCCCCAACAGTCAAAGACTTCAAGATGTTGAATTGGGGTGAGAGGCATCATATTTCGACGGGATAATCCTCCTAACTTTTGGCAACGCTCGCATGCTTTGCAAAATTCGTGGGTGTCCTTAAATAGCGTGGGCCAATAAAAACCACACTGCAGAATTTTTGCAGTTGTTTTCTTGGCTGAAAAATGACCCCCACATGCTTGATCATGACAAAAGGAGATGATGGAATTATGTTCATCATCAGGAACACATCTCCTTATAATTTGGTCTGGGCAATATTTAAACAATAAAGGTTCATCCCAGAAAAATCTGCGCACTTCCCTTAGAAATTTACGTTTGTCCTGCGTAGTCCAATGAATTGGCATCGCACCTGTGGAAAGATAATTGGCTATATCAGCGTACCATGGTGGATGCATAGCAACAAAGAGTTGCTCATCAGGGAATGAGTCCTCAATAGGTGACTCGTCAATGGAATTAAGTAGGACTAGGCGGGATAGATGATCCGCCACCACATTTTCTACCCCCTTCTTGTCTTTGATCTCCAAATCGAATTCTTGAAGGAGTAGGATCCATCTAAGCAAGTGGGGCTTGGCATCCTTCTTAGAAAGAAGGTGTTTCAGCGCTGCATGATCTGTGTAAATGATTACTTTGGATCCTATTAAGTAAGGCCTGAATTTGTCCAAGGCAAAGATGACGCCTAGGAGCTCTTTCTCCGTAGTCGAGTAATTAACTTGGGCTGGATTCAAGGTCCTCCTTGCATAGTAGATAACATGGGGCTTCTTATCCTTCTTTTGGCCTAACACCGCCCCAATAGCATAATCGCTCGCATCGCACATCAACTCAAAAGGAATGGACCAATCTGCTGGTTGCATAATAGGAGCGGTTGTCAACATGTCTTTTAGCTTTGAAAAAGCTAATTGACATTTGGCACTCCACTCAAATTGGTTCTCCTTTTGTAGAAGGTTACATAAAGGCCTTGAGATATGACTAAAATCTTTTATGAATCTTCTATAGAAACCGGCGTGTTCAAGGAAGGACCGCACATCGCATATGCTTTTGGGTGGTGGTAGATTGGAAATTATGTCAATTTTTACCCGGTCTACCTCTATTCCATTGGATGAGATGATATGTCCAAGGACTATTCCTCTATGTACCATGAAATGGCACTTTTTCCAGTTTAAAATGAGGTTCTTCTCCTCACACCTCATCAAGACCAACTTCAAGTGTTTGAGGCACTCATCAAACGTACAACCAAAAATAGAAAAATCGTCCATGAATACCTCAAGAAACTCACCCACGATGTCCGAGAAAATACTCAACATGCATCGTTAGAATGTGGCGGGTGCATTACATAACCCGAATGGCATTCTTCGGTAAGCGAAGGTGCCAAACGGGCATGTAAATTTGGTTTTCTCTTGGTCCTCCGGAGCTATCTCAATTTGGTTGTATCCGGAATAGCCATCTAGGAAGCAATAATAGGAATGGCCTGCTAACCTCTCCAAAATTTGATCTATAAATGGGGGAGGGAAGTGGTCTTTCTTAGTAACCGTGTTGAGCTTCCGATAATCAATGCACATACGCCAACCGGTGGTCACCCTAGTCGGTATAAGCTCGTTATTGGCGTTTTCTATGATGGTAAACCGGATTTCTTGGGGACGACTTGGGTAGGACTCACCCATTGGCTATCTGAGATGGGGTAGATGATACCCACATCTAAATAGCTTTAACACCTCGGCTTTGACAACCTCCATCATGTTTGGATTTAGCCATCTTTGAGGTTGTCTAGTCATTTTTACATTTTCTTCAAGGAGTATACGGTGAGTGCAAACCGAAGAATCTATCCTTTTGAGATCCCCTATTGTCCAACCTATGGCTTCCCTATGTTCTTTGAGTAGCTCAATCAACTTGAGCTCTTGGTCTTTCTCTAGGTGAGAGGCAATGACAACTGGGAAAGTTTCATCTTGACCCAAATATACATATTTAAGCTCAGATGGCAATGGTTTAAGGTCAAGCTTCGGTGGTTTGATGTTAGACGGTAGAGGCCTTAATGTGGTTGGTGGCAACTTTTCAAAATGGGGCCTCCACCGGCTAGTACCAACTACCGGTCTTTCTATATTCAACGCTTGCACAATTTCACTAATGATGGGGTCTTCGGAATCCATGAAATGTGCCAAGCATGTCTCCAAGCTTTCTAGTGGTTCAAGTTGGAGGAGTTCTTCTTCTTCAAAAGATTCAAGCATGTTTACCTCGAAGAACTCTTCATCAACGACGCGATGCGTCCAGCCAAACGTTAGACGTTCTTAAGAGTGGTCGGGGATTTCATCTCCATCAATGCTTTTATCTTTACAGGATTTGCCTCAATTCCTCGCTGACTGACCATGAATCCGAGGAACTTTCCAGCAGATACCCCGAATGCACACTTTTCTGGATTCAACTTCATCTGATATTTCCTCATCAGATCGAATGCTTCTTGAAGATCAGGAAGATGATCATCTTCCACGATGCTTTTCACGAGCATGTCATCGACGTAAACTTTCATATTTCTGCCGATTTGGGCAGCGAATATTTTGTTGACGAGGCGCTGGTAGGTGGCCCCTGCATTTTTAAGACCAAACGGCATTACCTGGTAGCAATATAATCCCCGATCTGTGATGAAGGCGGTATGTTGGCTATTAGGTGGATGCATCATGATCTGGTTGTAACCAGAATAAGCATCCATAAAACTGAGCAGAGCGTGTCCAGCTGTTGAATCGACCAACTGATCGATCCGCAGTGTTGGGAGGCTATCTTTGGGACACGCTTTGTTCAAATCTAAATAGTCGATGCACATTCTCCATTTGCCATTAGCTTTCCGGACGAGAACTACGTTCGCGACCCACTCTGGGTAGTCAACTTCTTTTATGAAATTGACCGTAAGCAGCTTCTCGACTTCAGCTTTTATCGCCATTTGCCTTTCTACAGTGAAGGCACGTCGACGCTGGTGTACGGGTTTATGCTTTGGGTCGATATTGAGGCGATGGGCGATGACATTGGGATCGATGCCTGGCATATCTTTATGAGACCAAGCAAACACGTCTTGGTATTCGGTGAGAAAACGGACCAGATCTTCACGATAGACACCAGTTAAAGAGGATCTAATGTATACAACCCTGGACGGGTCGTCTTTGGTTAAGTGAATCGCCACTGTTTCTTCCCCAGGAGTTCCTGATTGGAGAACGTTTTCTCTCGGATCCAACGAGGTGTTGGTGGAAACGTTGGGTGAATCTTGTGCTATCTCCATAACGGGTGTCGCTTGAGCTTTCTTTCGATCTTGTAGGGCTATCTGGTAGCAAGACCGAGCCTCCTTTTGACTTCCTCACACGACCCCGATACCATTTGGGGTAGGAAATTTGACACACAGATATGAAGGGTGTAAGGCTGCCCCAACCTTATTAAGAGATGGCCGCCCCAAAATGGCGTTATACACTGATTTTCGATCCACCACGAGGAAATTTACGAAGACGGTAGTCCTCGTTGGATTTTCTCCAAAAGTAACTGGGAGATCAATACTTCCTTCAGGTGTTACTACCTCACCTCCGAAGCCGACGAGGGGGGTCGAAACTGGCTTGAGTAGGCATCTGGCAAGTGCCATTTTGTTGAAAGCCTCCAAGTATAGAATATCGGCTGAGCTACCTATATCCATCATAATTCGATGAGTCAGATAATTTGATACCTTTAATGCAACTACGATGGAGTCTTCGTGAGGGAAGTGAATTCCTGCTGCATCTTCGAGGGAGAAGGAAATTGGAAGATGGCTGGCTTTTGACGCGCTGGATGCCTGTTCCAGCCAATAAATATGTTGGGGTTCTTTAGACGCCTTCCGAGTATATGCTTTCCTTGAAGCTTGAGAGTCGCCCCCGCAAGCTGGTCCTCCGACGATGGTGCGGATTTCTCCAGTTGGCTCAGCATCCTCTTGGACGGTATGATGATGAGATGGTTCTTTTTGGCGTGGTGAGGCTTTCGCCCTTTCTGGTGATCGATTTTTACGAGCGACATAATCCTGGAGATGGCCCTTTCGAATAAGGGCTTCAATATGATCTCGTAGAGAGATGCAGTCCTGGGTTCTATGCCCGTGATCTTTGTGGAAGTAACAGAACTTGCTCTTATCTCTCTTTTCGGGATCGGATTTGATCTTTGCAGGCCACTTTACATATGGCTTGTGTTTAATTTTCATTAGAACATTTTCATGAGACCGATTGAGAGGAGTGTAGTTATGATATTTACCAGAATAAGGCTTCTTGGGAGAACGGTCGTGTTGATCACGACGATTTTTTTTATCTGTAGAAGAGGTTCCTTCTGGCTTGCGTTTCTTACCCTGTACTCCATGGCGTGTCAATGCGACTTCTTCTGCATTGATATACTTCTGAGCTTTGGCTTGGAACTCTGCCATGGTTTTTGGAGGGCTTTTATCTAAGGCAAACCTGAATTTATCGCTCGTTATTCCGGCTATGAGGGCTGTGAGACCTTTTTCTTCAGTATAACCTTCAGTCTGAACGGCTTCTGTAGTGAACCGTACTGTGAATTCCTTTATTGTCTCGCCATGCTGCTGTTTTAGATCCATTAGATGGGAGGCTGGCTTCTTAATGAGAATGCTTCCCATGAATTGAGAAAGGAATATCTCCGATAACTATGAAAAGGAGCTAATGGAACGAGACTTTAGCCCCCGGAACCACGTACGAGTTGCTTCCTTCAATGTTAGGGAAAAAGCCCTACACATGATTTCTGAGCCATGTCCCTCCAACTCCATAAGAGACCTATATGTTTCCAAGTGTTCAAGGGGGTCGCCAATACCTGTGTACGGGGTGATAACAGGCGTTCGATATTTTCTAGGTAACGGTGCCTCCATAACCTCGCTGGTGAAGGGGGACTCGGATTGATGTATCGCCGCCATGACGGCAGAAGGCCGATTTGCCTGATATCGCTGTTCCATGACGTCAAAACGATCATGGATTCTTTTGAGATCTCCTTCCCATGGTAAGGTATAGCCTGATGTTTCGGCGGTGGAGCCCTGAGGTTGAGGTTGTCGAGACGAACTAGAATGTATAGAATGTGGAGACGGCACAGGGAGATGGTTGCCAAGTGGTGTCCGGTTTGATGGTGGATGGTGTGGTGGGACCTGCGGTTCGTCCATAGAATGTCTGGAAGCCACTGGTATGGGTTGCGGTGGTAACCCTTCGGAGGGTTGTCTCTGCGATTCGGGGAAATGCTGATCAAGCCGATTCGACAGGGCCTAAACTCCGGCGTTTAGAGTTAGAAGAGTATTTCCGAGGAAATGCAAGACATCGTCTTGATTTCCAGAAGCCTCCAATAATGGGTTTGCTGATGGCATATTTAGGGCTCCTTGAGGGATATTCGTCGAAGTGGGTGGAAGAACAGGTATGGATTCCGTCTCATCGGGCGGAGGTGGTGCCTGCCTTGAAGTCGAAGGATGAACAGCCTTTTTAGGAGGCATCGTAGAAGGATTTTGATCAGTGGTTAGAACGATTGATTTTGACGATCAAGTCATTCCCACAGACGGCGCCAAACTGTTAACGTCAGATTTTGTAACAGGATCCTCCGGTCGTTCACCTTCTCTCCAACAGAGATTTCCTCCGCCGGACCTGTGAGAAGACAGAAAGCAACTAAGGGTGGCTGGGGTCCAGCCGTTAGCCCTCCGATGCTTAAGTCAGATAAGGCAAGAAAGAGAATAGCCAAGCAATTGAGGCGAGGGATTGAATATTCTGTACCTTTATCGTCAATAAAATCATCTATTTACACAGATCTCAATGGTCCAGTCCGCTACGCAAGCCGTTAAGGTTATCCCTATTTTCATGGGATAAGAATCGTATCTCGATAATCCTTGAAGAAAGATGTAGTCAAAACATCCTAGACGTCTAGCCGATTACGTCTCCGGATATTCGGAACTAAGAACGGATATAAACCGAAACCGGCCTATACGGGCTGCTGGTACTATGAAACGAAGGCCATCTATGCCAAAAACCGCGATCACTCAGATACCGGGAGCTGCTCGAATGAAGAATACTCTGGTCGCATTTTGTATATGCGACCCCTTTCGTCGAGCACGAGCTTGGATGCTCGCATTCCAGATATGCGACCCCTTATCTCGAGCGCGATCCTGACTGGTCGCATTCACTATGTGCGACCCCTTACCTCGAGCGCGAGCCTAACTGGTCGGATTCACAATGTGCGACCCCTTATCTCGAGCGCGAGCCTGACTGGTCGCATTCACAATGTGCGACCCCTTATCTCGAGCGCGAGCTTGACTGGTCGCATTCACTATGTGCGACCCCTTATCTCGAGCATGAGCTTGTCTGGTCGCATTTACGATATGCCCGAGCTCCCTCACTTCTCGCTAGACTATATTTGCCTACAACAGTAAAGAAATCAAAAGAAGTATGTGCAGAGTGCCTGAAAGGTAAACAGATTAAAGTTGCACATAAGGAGACATCCATCATTGCCACATCAAAACCCCTTGACCTACTTCACATGGATCTTGTAGGTCCCACCAGAGTTTTGAGTCAAGGTGGTAAAAGATATTTCTTTGTCATTGTTGATGATTACTCTCGTTACACTTGGGTCGTATTTTTGAGAGAAAAATCTGACATATTTGATGAATTTGAAAAACTCATGAAACGACTTCACAATGAAAAGGAATGTACCGTGAAAAGAATTACGAGTGATCATGGTGGAGAATTCGAGGATGGCCGATTTGAACAATTTTGTAAAAATTTAGGCATCAAGCATGAGTTTTCAGCCCCAAAAACTCCTCAACAAAATGGAGTAGCAGAAAGAAAAAATAAAGTCCTACTCGATATGGCCACAGTCATGATGAACAACAAAAATCTTGCAAAAAATCTGTGGGTCGAAGCAGTAAATACATCATGTCACATAATTAATCAAGTATATTTGAGAGCTGGCCTAGATAAAACACCATATGAACTATGGAATGGAAAGATCCCGAATGTTAAGTATTTTAGAG
The DNA here is from genome assembly GCA_003013855.2 of Liriodendron chinense. Taxonomy (NCBI): domain Eukaryota; kingdom Viridiplantae; phylum Streptophyta; class Magnoliopsida; order Magnoliales; family Magnoliaceae; genus Liriodendron; species Liriodendron chinense. The sequence continues at coordinate 5,187,565 of ML058397.1, read as the reverse complement.
TCTTTGGTAGCAAATGCCACATCCTTCGAGATAGAGAAAATCTAGGAAAATTTGATTCGAAAAGCGATGAGGGAATATTTTTAGGATACGCTTCAAATAGTTGTGCCTATAGAGTTTATAATACAAGGACTAATACAACTCAAGAATCCATAAATGTTATCATTGATGGCCAATCTAAAGAAGTCATGAGACTTCATGATGATAAAGAGGGAGAAACATGCCAAATAGGTAAACCTATTGAAAAATCTCCCTCTCCTAATGCCTCAACAACTCTTGAAAATGTGCTATATGTCAAGGATCATCCCCTCAATCAAATTATTGGAGATCCTGATACTGGGGTCAAGACTAGGAGACAGCTTGAGGCCATCAATAGTCATGTGTGCTTCACCTCAAAAATCGAACAAAAAAATATAGATGAAGCTCTCAATGATGAATTTTGGATACTTTCTATGCAAAAAGAACTTCAACAGTTTACTAGAAATGATGTTTGGTTTCTGGTAGAAAGACCTTATGAGAAAATGTCATTGGAACTAAATGGATTTTCAAAATAAAACAGATGAATCTGGCAATGTTATTAAAAAAAAAAGCCTGTCTAGTTGCCCAAGGATACTCTCAAATTGGGGGAATTGATTTTTGATTAAACTTTTGCCCGGTTGCTAGATTCGAATCCATTCGAATTCTCATGTCCATAGCATGTGCGCTCAAATTTAAGTTATTTCAAATGGACATGAAAAGTGCCTTTTTGAATGCTATACTTGATGAGGAAGTTTATGTTGAACAACCTAAAGGGTTTGTGGACCCTACATATCCTCAAAGAGTCTATCGATTGAAAAAGGCTCTCTATGGGTTGAAACATGCCCCCCGAGCATGGTATGAACGCCTAACTCAATTCTTAATTGATCACGAATTTGTTAGGGGGAGTGTTGATAAAACCTTGTTTGTTAAAAGGACGAATGATTTGATTCTCATTGCTCAGATTTATGTTGATGACATCGTATTTGGTTCCACATGTGAAGAATTTTTTGGTCTATTTATCAAGTTAATGAAATCTGAATTTGAAATGAGTTTGGTAGGCAAACTGAACTTTTTCCTAGGATTGCAGGTTAAACAATTGAAAAATGGAATTTTCATCAGCCAAACTAAATATGCAAAAGATCTAGTCAAATGGTTTGGGTTAGACTCAGGTCGATCACACACTACACCCATGGCCACAACCATTAAACTCTCGAAAGATTTGTCAAGTAAAAGTGTCCATCAACATCTATATAGAAGTATGATTGGGAGTCTCCTTTACCGTACAGCTAGTAGACCGGACATTGCATTTAGTGTAGGTGCATGCGCTAGATTTCAAGTTGATCCTAAAGAATCTCATCTCACTACTGTAAAAAGGGTCATAAGATGTGTGACTTATACAACTGAGTTTGACTTGTGGTACCCTTTTGACACATCATCCATCATTGCGAGGTACTCCGACGCCAATTGGGATGGAAATATGCATGATAAAAAATCCACTAGTGGTGGCTGCTTTTACATAGGGAACTGCTTAGTTGCTTGGCATAGCAAAAAGCAAAATTCCATCTCATTATCCACCGCTGAAGCAGAATACATTATTGCCGGTAGTTGTTGCGCTCAGCTACTTTGGATGAAATAAATGCTGAAGGATTACGGAATCAGTCAAGAAGAAATTACGCTCTATTGTGACAACACCAACGCTATAAATATATCAAAAAATCCCGTTCAACATTCTCAAACTAAGCATATCGACATCCGGCACCATTTCATAAGAGAACTTGTTGAAGAAAAGGTAGTCACACTTGAATACATACAAACTGAGCAACAACTGGCCGACATTCTTACAAAACCGTTAGATTCCACTAGGTTTGAACACCTTAGGAAATCTATCGGTGTATGCTCAACCTAGTTGGTGAGCAGAGTACTTATGCTTATAGGAAAATCTGAGGATGTAGCCTCATATCCTAGTGCTCTTTTTAAAACTCAATGGAAGATTGGGCCGCTTCAACAAGTAAGTATGGTCAAAGAACCCGTGCACCCTATTGATTGTTGTTCACTTAGATTTCTTAGGTTCTTGGCATCTAGAATTGGTAGGATAAAACGAGGTTGGGTTTTGCTCATCACTGCCCAAGGCATCCTAGATGGGATCTGAAGGAAAACACCACCCATCAGGATCATTTTTCAACCCAAAAATTCACAATGCCACATGCTGCAAAATTATGCTGACCAAGGTCCATCGGGCGTCCGGCCCGAAACTATCCGGGCTCCTGCCCATGCGCGGCCCACTGTTTTTAAGGACCCCTCTAAACAGCAAAGGGCACTCTCACTCTCACTCTATTCCAGCAAAATGCTCCTCTTTCTTCTGCCCTAGGTCTTCCTCCAGCCCTCTAAGGAGAAATTTCCTACCAAAAAGCCTCATATTTCAGCCAAAGGAAGATTCTTCTTAGTCTCACCTCTTGCCTTCCTTCTTGTCTTCCTTTTCGATTTGGGATCTAGGTAAGTTCTTCCTTTCATTTTCCTCATTTGGGTGCTGAATCTTGCTCATGGCTGGGGATAAGAAGCTAAAGCATCCAGCCGCTGAAGGTTCCTCAAAGGGTATTGTTGAGCTCTTAATTCTGCATATTCTAACCCCAATTCATCACTCATCATGCATGGTTTTCATTATTTACAGGCTAATCTAATGCGTAGTTTTGTGGTTGTAGGAATGAAAGAGAGACTTCATCATTTGGATGCTTTGAGACCCTTCTTACATACCTTAAAGATCAAAGGAAAGGAAGAACAAAAGAGGGAAGAAGAAAGGAAAGAAGAGAAAGAAGAAAGGAAAGAAAAAGGAGCCCCAAAAGGTGGTCCGACCGGTCAAGATCGGTCGGCCAAACAGGCCCCGACCGGTCAAGACCGGTCGGCCAACAATTATTCCTTCTACAGAGTCTGCTGGAGCAAGGCCAGCCTTGTCCGACCGGTCTAGACCGGTCTTGACCGATCGGCCATGCAAGTTCAGCTTTGCAGATTGCAGACAGCAGGCCATTCCCGTTTCTGATTTTTTGGACCAGTTTTCTGGGTCCATCTTAATGATATTTGGAAATCCAACAAGTCCATGTCGAAGAGGAGCTCGATGCCGAACTAACCCAAGTGGTTTCGTGTCGATCGGAGCTACGGACTGCTCCTGGTGGCCAAAACAATACGAACTGTCCAGAAAGTTCCAGATTCTGCCTACTCCACTCTGGGCCGGTCCAGGTGACCCATCATTGATGATATGAAGAATCTACTTTGATCATCTTTTAGATCACATCCATATATGAATAACCATGAAGTTTCAGATCCAAAGGATGTGTGGTTTGATCGTACCAGTTGAAGAAAGATGGACCATCCAGAAAGATTCAACTGCGCAGAGTTTATAAAAGTCCTAAGTGCTCTAATTTTCAGACCACATTCTGGGATTGTTTTGGACAATCTAATCCATCTATCATGTAGAGGAGGAATTCTTCTACCAATGTTCAAAATTTGGGATCAATCCGACATCTGTACACTCCGAAGTGTTGAAAGCAAGATGACTGGTTCTGAAGGTACCCGAAGTGCGCAATTTTGAGAGGCAGTCGGTGATCTGATTGGTGGACCCATTCAGAAGATAATCTTGGAAATCTAAATCATCTATGAGGAAGATCACATTACAAGGAAGCTACAAATCAAATTTGAAGGCAATCCGACCATCGGTAAGCCGTACGAAGCGAAACAAAATCTGTTACGTTGCGATACTCTTGCTATATTATAAAAGGAGGTGCTCTCTTCTATTCCAGGGCAAGCAAGGACGTGGGGAGCAAGGAGTTCAAGTCATAGGAGGCTTCCTAGCCTCCTCCGGCTAGTTTTTCTTCCTTTTCTTAATTCTAGTTTTATTTTTAATATGCTTTTCATTAGCTAATCTCTTAGCTAGAGCTAAGAGGTGAACCTTATAGTTTTCTTAGATTGTTTAATTCGTTTTATTGGTTTTAAAGTTGGATTTCATGTTTATGAACAATGGTTTGAAGTTAATACAAGTTCCAAGTAGTTTTTCTTAGTCTTATGATGACTCATGGATGTTTGGAAGAATTAGTTGAGTTCTTAATTGTTATGTGTTACTCTAGACCTATATGATCCGAGGAATTGGAGTACGCTCTAGTACTATAATCTTCATGTGGGAACTTCCTACGAAAGTTCTACTTTTATGGATTTCTGAAGTATGTTTGAGACTATGTATGTGATTTGAATCAAGTTCAAATCATGATCTAGCTTTGTCTTGTGACAGGACTTAATGATGGTCATGATTGTGAACTTAGTCTATTGGAATTGGGACTGACCTAAGCTATTGAGTATGCTCGTCCTAGCTTGCATTGAGTGAATCATGTACATTGATCATACATATGTCAGGTTGATTGTTTTAACCGCTCTATCATCCGACTAGATAGATCTTAATTTCGATTCTAGTTGAGAAAGTGAGAAACCATAGCGAATTATGCATCTAAGGAGAGCTATAAGTGGATCCTTGATGCTCTAGTTATCTTTCCATTATCAGATTTTCTATTTTATGTTCAAAACCAATTTCACAAACCTCTTTAGATTCTAGTTATTAGGATAATTTGCATTGTTTATTTTATCCCTGTGGATCGACCTCGGTCTTATCGAGATTATTACTACATCGCAACCCTACACTTGGGGAAGCGAACAAGTTTTTGGCGCCGTTGGCGGGGAAAGAGGTTAAACGGTTCTGATTGTTCTAGTAGCTATAGAGTAGTCTTAGTTAGGTAGGATTTTCAGTTTTTATAGAAGTAGATTTTCTGATTTTTTTTTTCTAGATTACTAACAATTTTTTGTTGGATTTTGTATGGCATTGTTACTGACATATATCTCACTCTATTGGGTAATATCTCTCCATCTCCCTTCTTTTTGTTTTTTTTTTTTTTTTTGTAGATTAGGGTAGTTTTCAATTCCTTAAAATTTCATCATGTATGATTGAACGAATGGTGCGTACAAGTACCTTTTGGAGGATGAGACATCGGATTGGGAGACCCAAACTCATTGTGATCGGGATTCCTCCAAGCATGAATATTTTACTGAGATTCAAAGAACCTCCACTACCCCCCAACGTAAGACGCTATGTGATTATTGGGTTGAAAGTAACAAGAGTGTTCCACCAAGTTTAACAGGAGGTAGGAATAAGAAAAAGGACCGGGGGAGTAATGACCAACCGGTAAAGACATTGCGTGATCACTTGTATGGTTATGCCTATCAACCATCTTATCGGTATTTGTCATATAACACGTATGGTCTTCATCGAGAGAGTCCTCACACCTCTAGTCCAATGGAAGATGAGCCAACCATTGATGCCAACAATTATCCTCAAGAGTTTCTTTCTTATGATCCACAACCGACATGAACTCTTGAGGATACGCTGCGAGAGTTTATGGAAATAACTGAGCAATGCATACAAAACCTCTCGCCATCTCAAAATCCTGAACCCGACATTGGGAACACCGAATCAATCCCCAACATAGAGGAGGATGTGGCTATCCAAGCCCAACCCTCTTCCGATTTGATGACTAAACTTTTAGGGGATGTAGATCTCAGTGATCCCACTACTACCATCGATTATGGTGAATCAACTATCTCTTTTAGCTATTCCGATTTGAATGATGAAGAGATTTCAAGGACGGTTGACGAACCCGAGGAATCTACAAAATCTGAAAGTGATAGTTTGATTGCCTACAATGAGGGTTTGAAGGATGATTGTGAGTCCATGATTTCTTCTTCCAAAGGGCCGAATGTTTTTGAGTCACCGAAAGATGGTCCGACCGGTCAGGACTGGTCGGCCAACAATTATTCCTTCTACAGAGGCTGCTGGAGCAAGGCCAGCCTTGTCCGACCGGTCTTGACCGGTCGGCCATGCAAGTTCAGCTTTGCAGATTGCAGACAGCAGGCCATTCCCGTTTCTGATTTTTTGGACCAATTTTCTGGGCCCATCTTAATGATATTTACAAATCCAACACATCCATGTCGAAGAGGAGCTCGATACCGAACTAACCCAAGTGGTTTCGTATCGATCGGAGCTACGGACTGCTCCTGGTGGCCAAAACAATACGAACTGTCCAGAAAGTTCCAGATTCTGCCTACTCCACTCTGGGCCGGTCCAGGTGGCCCATCATTGATGATATGAAGAATTTACTTTGACCATCTTTTATATCACATCCATATATGAATAACCACGAAGTTTCAGATCCAAAGGACGTGTGGTTTGATCGTACCGGTTGAAGAAAGATGGACCATCCAGAAAGATTCAACTGCGCAGAGTTTATAAAAGTCCTAAGTGTTCTAATTTTCGGATCACATTTTGGGATTATTTTGGGCAATCTAATCCATCTATCATGTAGAGGAGGAAGTCTTCTACCAATGTTTAAAATTTGGGATCAATCCGACATCTGTACACTCCGGAGCGTTGAAAGCAAGATGACTGGTTCTAAAGGTACCCGAAGTGCGCGATTTTGAGAGGTGGTCGGTGATCTGATTGGTGGGCCCATTTAGAAGATAATCTTGGAAATCTAAATCATCTATGAGGAAGATCACATTACAAGGAAGCTACAAATCAAATTTGAAGGCAATCCGACCATTGGTAAGCCGTACGAAGCGAAACAAAATCTGTTACGTTGCGATACTCTTGCTATATTATAAAAGGAGGTGCTCTCTTCTATTCCAGGGCAAGCAAGGACGTGGGGAGCAAGGAGTTCAAGTCATAGGAGGCTTCCTAGCCTCCTCCGGCTAGTTTTTCTTCCTTTTCTTAGTTCTAGTTTTATTTTTAATATGCTTTTCATTAGCTAATCTCTTAGCTAGAGCTAAGAGGTGAACCTTATAGTTTTCTTAGATTGTTTAATTCGTTTTATTGGTTTTAAAGTTGGATTTCATGTTTATGAACAATGGTTTGAAGTTAATACAAGTTCCAAGTAGTTTTTCTTAGTCTTATGATGACTCATGGATGTTTGGAAGAATTACTTGAGTTCTTAATTGTTATGTGTTAGTCTAGACCTGTATGATCCGAGGAATTGGAGTACGCTCTAGTACTATAATCTTCATGTGGGAACTTCCTACCAAAGTTCTACTTTTATGGATTTCTGAAGTATGTTTGAGACTATGTATGTGATTTGAATCAAGTTCAAATCATGATCTAGCTTTGTCTTGTGACAGGACTTAATGATGGTCATGACTGTGAACTTAGTCTATTGGAATTGGGACTGACCTAAGCTATTGAGTATGCTCGTCCTAGCTTGCATTGAGTGAATCATGTACATTGATCATACATATGTCAGGTTGATTGTTTTAACCGCTCTATCATCCGACTAGATAGATCTTAATTTCGATTCTAGTTGAGAAAGTGAGAAACCATAGCGAATTATGCATCTAAGGAGAGCTATAAGTGGATCCTTGATGCTCTAGTTATCTTTCCATTATCAGATTTTCTATTTTATGTTCAAAACCAATTTCACAAACCTCTTTAGATTCTAGTTATTAGGATAATTTGTATTGTTTACTTCCTTCCCTGTGGATCGACCTCGGTCTTATCGAGATTATTACTACATCGCAACCCTACACTTGGGGAAGCGAACAGGTACACGGACCAAGCAACTTGCTCTCAAGCGGGCGTCCAAAACTCACCGTGCATCAACCCGCATTAGTGACCCCTCCTCCAGTTCCTCTGAGCAAGGGAGTCCATCTCAGGCTGAGGGTCCCCTAACCCCTCTCCGCTCTCTGTCCTATTTGTCCCTTCGCCCTATTGTTGGTGAACAGCATGTTGAGTGAGATGCCTTGTTAGATACCTTGTTTATGAGTGCTAGGCCACCATCAAGTGGCATGCATTGCTGGACTTTGGTGGGCCAGTCTATCCTAATGCTGTCTGTCGTCTTCTTTCTTGAGTGGTCAAAGTCACAGATGATCCACCCTCTCTCACCGTGGATCGGGATGGACAGCTCCTAGTCACCAATGCTGGCACCATTACAAGAGTGCTTAACATTCCTTTGTCCTATGAAAGAATTCCCCCATCTGGCCCTGATGAAATCATGAACAAAGTCACATAGACAAAGGCCTTATGTGGTGGTAAAAATGTCATGTGGGGGGGTAGAGGGGGGATTGTTCTTGCAGCCCGGCATATGGTTGATGATTTTCGTCTCCTACACCTCATTTTCTCCTATAATGTCTATCTGAGGAGAGGAAATCGGTCCGACCTTACGTCCTCTATGGTTGAGCTCATTTATCGGGTCAGACAAGGTCATCAGATGTGTCTGCCCTCTCATATTATGAGTCACATGGTATGCATCTTTACTGTTGGTGGAAAAAACTGCTACTGTCCCTTTTGGGTGTCTGCTATCTCTCTTATATCAAGACTGCGGCTTTCCACCCACTACGGAGAATCTTGTCCATGTCGCCAATGTCAACAGCCGAACCATCATCTACATGCGACTGAACACTCCTGAAGAAGATGTTGGTTGGCCTGGTGTCTACTCGAAAACTCCCACTGAAGAGGAAATTACAGCCCATACCACACATCAGGCTACTCAAGGAGGAACTGAACGTGGTGGTCCATCTCAGCCCGAGTCCTCTCGGCACTCCAACGCTTCCAAAGCCAAACATCAGGAGAAATGCATGGCTTAGTCATGTCGAGAAGATGCCAAAATCCCTTCAAGACACCACCAACATTATTCTTGCCATGCTTACCTGCCGCAACAATGACGCCCCTCCTACTCCGCCGCATAAGGATGCCCGGCCCACCCGATCGCTGTAGGCGTACGTCTCAACATCCTCACCTTTGCTCAGTCATTCACACCTTTTTGTTGACTGAAGCATTTACATCTAGTCGTCTAAGTGTCTTATTTTGTACTTGGATGGGGACATGGTTGCCCCAAAATTTTGGACCTTTAACTCTATATTTGGTGTTAGCTTTACTTGGTATGTTGGGCTAACTGGATGCCTTTTTGGATGGTTGGCTATCACTGTTTTATCTATTATATCTATCCACTTTATTTATGTTTTATCCTCTTATTGTGTTTATGGATGGTTGGATGGTTGTGGGCCTCTTGCCCATGATATGACTTGCTTTTACTGCTCATACTCTCTTCGAAGCCTCTTATTATCTATGCATATTGATCTATTCTATTTAGGGTTGTTTGCCCTCTTTTGATAGGTATACAGTCTGTTTGGTCATGATATACATCATGTGGGGTGGTTGGTTGCTTGGGCTGTAAGCCCTCTGATTTAAAATGTCTTATACATGTATATCTCATTATGACCATGATGTTTGATTTGGCTTCTTCCTTCTTCTGCGTACATGTAGAATCCTCTATGTCTTGACATTTCATTTTCGCGCTTCCACTTATAATTATCTTGTGCTAACCCTTTGTCAATGACTAACAAAAAGGGAGAGAAAAGTTCCACCAGTCGACCATTTTATTTTTTGGCGGTCTTTACTGTGCAAGATCTCAAGGGGAGGAATTGTAGCCAAGGGTCTGTATATTGTGTCTATACATGTCTATTTTTTTTTATAAATGAATGAATCTAAATCTTTTGATGACATGTAAAGGATATATTTTGGGTTTTTTATTCTAGGAATGTCATTGGAAAGGTTCATGACACTTGGGTTGGTTTTTTGGAGTAATTGACAAAGGGGGAGATTGTAAGTACACATATTTGTCAATTAGCTTGTCGGTTGAGTCGTCATGTCTAATGAGACTAGAAGACACAGAAGAATGAAGCCTTGAAGATCTCCGGCTGTTCGACTCAGAAGATCTACGAAGATACCTTGATTCAAAACCAACTTCTTAACCCTAGATTCAAAACCCGTGTCCTCTAGATGGCCCGTGTCTTAAATGGAATTTCCCTTATCCCCATGTTATAGGCAAAATGATGGAGATAAGATTTCACGCGGAAATGCCCAAAACGTCCATTCGACTCTCGAGATTATCTGATCGAGAGTCGAATGTTTGATAGGTGCGGGACGTCCATTCGACTCTCGAGATCACCTGATCAAGAGTCATAGATTGAAAAATACAGAGCAGCTATTCGCAAGTCCCGAGTCTTCATAACCGATAGTCAAATACGGCAAAGCTCGATCCGCGAGCAGACCTTCTCACAAGTCGTTGAAAGACATTACACCCAAAATATGTACTTGGACTCGCGACCACATTTTAACCTGCGAGCAGCTTTACTACGGGCGTCTCCTTCCTTTTCGGAGGCCGTGACTCCCAGCTACGGGCGTCTCCTTCCTTTTCGGAGGCCATGACTCCCAGCTACGGGCGTCTCCTTCCTTTTCCGAGGCTATGACTCCAACTATGGCTTCCGGCCGGATCCAGTCGGATTTCAAGGGATCACCATCTAGGGGCGTGATTGTTGGAATATATCATTGGGTTGGATCTGACTAAAAAGATAGGATTTATCCCATGAAATCAGCGGATTCTCAGTATCGTATGCGACATCAACGGGATTTCGACATCTCACGTAACAGATTGGATTGTTTCAGATCTATATAAGGGGATGGCTCCCTTGAATAGGAGGTACGTACTCATCATTCAATCTTGGTCCCGTTTTGCTTGGCTTCTCTTCTGTGGCCTAACTTAAGCGTCGGAGGGCTAACGGCTGGTCCCCAGCCACCCTTATTCGCTGTCTTGCTTCAGGTCTGGTGGTGGAAATCCCTCCTGGAGCGAAGGAGAAAAGCCGGAGGATCTCGTTACAAAATCTGACATTAACACCCCAAGACCATAGAGGATAGTCCAAAAGATCAGTTTAGACTTTGTGTGTGTTAGCCCATAGTCCGTTTGCAGGAAATAATCCAAAAAATTAGACCTTTTATAAAACCTGCAGAATGAGCACCGAGCGCCCGACCACTGTGTATCCGGGCGCCCGACCACCTGAAGATTGGTCCAGCAAGGTAAACAATGAATATCGGGTGCCCGACCCAAACTTGTCCGGGTGCCCGACCTATGGAAATATGGTCCAGCAACTTGATCTTCAAATTCGGTATGAATATCGGGCGTCGGGCTGAAACTGTGTCCGGGCGCCCGACCAGTGCAAAATAGGTCCAGTGAATTTTACTGAAATGCATGAAGGATTCCGGGGCCCAACCCCATCTATGTCCGGACGCTCGACCAGGAAAAAATTTGTCCAGTAAGGACAGTCTGAAATTCAAAGAGGATTTCGGGCGCCTGACTGTAACTATGTCCGGGCGCCCGACCAAGTGGAAACTAGTCTAGTAACCTGACCTTCTGTCTGGACTGAATATCGGGTGCCCGACCCAGTGTTCATCGGGTGCCCGACTGCTGCTGGATGTATTTTTGGACTATGTGTCCGAGCGCCCGAAGCTAGTGTCCGGGCACCCGAACTAGACGCTTTTTGACCTTTTTTCACATCTATTTAAGCATTCATTCGGGCAAAAACCTAACTACAGAAAATAGAGTCCTCATTTGAGTGTGTGTTCATCCATAGCCAAAACCTCTCTTCTCAATGTCCTAATCCTTGAGTTCATTGTTCAATCCTAGTTGTTACAAACCATTAATGAGTATTCAAAGCTCGGATTGAAACATGAACTCAAGCCTTCATTAATGGCACTTGACCTAATCTCTAACTGTTGTATTTTCTTATCATTATTGCCATTAATGAAGATCTTGGTGAAACCCTTCTCTTGCATTTAAGCCGTATCCCTTAGGAAAGTTTCAACCAAACCCTAATCCCTTACCTTGGAACCTACAAGAAGGCATTTGTAGCAAGGTAGCTGATCGAGGGAGCTGAAGAAGGTACCGTTTGTGCAAGTCGAAGCTTCTTCAACCAAATGCATTATCAAGGGGCTCAATCAGCTAAGTATATTTTAGTTTCTCGAGTCCAAGAAACCATATCAAAAGTTGAGATTTGGGTTTCAGAGTTTGAAGACCCAAACTCAGTAGAGTCCTTGTGTAGGACAAGTCCTTGAGTAGGATAAGCCCTTGTGTAGGACAAAGTGTTTGATGGATTAGTCCTAAGGAAGGATGAATCCATGTGTTGAAGTCTAAGTCCTTTTGTAGGCTATTAAAGTTATGGTTAACCTCATTTAAAACCATTGTGATAGTGAAATCTGGCCACTTAAGGAGTGAGTGGATCAGCCAGGAGTGGAGTAGGTACATAACCGAACCATTATAAAATCTCTTGTTATGTGATGAATGCTTGCAACTACTTTACTTCTTTCATGATTGAGATAAACTGATTATAACATGTTCTATTATTGTTGAAAGATAATATTCTGCATATCAAGTGTTTGAGGAAAGGTTTCTGAAATGCAACTCATATTCTTATATATGTCTTCAATTAACATTTACATGATTATGAGTGTTTAAATTGGATAATTTAAAAAGTGTCCTATTCACCCCCCTCTAGGACAAAGAAACCAGTTTCTTACTTCCACAAGTGCGGTAATCAAACTTATACCGCAATTTCATTAGGTAACTGTTCACTTCCCCAAGCGTAGGGTTGCGATGTAATAATAATCTCGGTAAGACCGAGGTCGATCCACAGGGACTTGTGTAGGAACTCACAAAACACTTCCATTGGTTTCTAATTGAGAACTAACTAACAGGATTTTGGAATTGAATGTAGATAGATATTTTGAACTAAAACTGAATGTAATTAATAATAAAGAGTACTATGGGTTCAAGGATCCACTTGTAGTAATCCTCGATACTTAATTCACTGTGGTTTCGTAATTACACAACTTGAATCGAAATCAAATCCTATCTAGTCGGATGATAGGGCGGTTATAACAAACAATCTACCATATGTGTGATTCATAAACATGATTCCCACAATTCAACTTAGGACTTGAGCACACTCAATTGCATAGGTCAATCCTAGTTCCAATGGGTTAAGATCACAATCATAATCATCATTAAACTCTGTCACAAAGCATAGCTAGATCATGATTTTAACTTCACTCAAATCACTTACAAAATCACACATAACTCAGAAATTCAGAAAAGTATAACTTTGGTTAAAAGTTCTCACATAAGAATTCAAGGTCTAGAGCGTATTGAATCTGATTCCTCGGAGCGTACAGGTCTAGAACCATTCAAAATAATTAAGAACTCAAGCAATTCTTCTAAACATCCATGAGCCATCATAATATTAAGAAAGAATACATAGAACTTTATTCAAACTTCAAACCATTGTTCTTCACTAATAATCCAACTTGAAACCAAAATAAACGAATTAAAACATCTTAGATTCACTACAAGCTTTACCTCTTATCCCTAGCTAAGAGGTTTAGCTGTTCATGATCCAAGGAAATATGAAAACAACTAAAAACATGAACTAGAAAGCAACAAACTAGAGGGAGTTGTAGAACTCTGATTTCGCCTTTCTCTACCTCCCACCTTCGTAGATCTCTTCTAGGATGCCTTAAGAACGAGCTAGAGGAGTCCTTTTATAGGTTTGGGACCCTAAGCGCGAAGAAACTTCGAGAAAATCCATAAAAACTATGGAGCAAATTTTGGAGCTTGTAGAAGAAGCTCTGTTATGCAGACGACCGGTCGCACGACCGGTCTGAGCTTATGGACGACCAGTCGCACTACCGGTCGTAAAAGGCCAAAAATCGTCCAGTGAGTTTTCAAACCTTCCTGGGTTTTGAATTAATCGACTGGTCTGACGACCGGTCTGAGTGGCAAATAACCGGTCATGATTGGTCTAGCAAGGTTGGTAGCAAGGGTCCTCCTGTTAAGTGTTCGGACCGGTCAAACGATCGGTCCTGGGCTATGAACGACCGGTCGGACGACCGATCTTCAGTGCAAATTTTTGTACTTCTTCCTTTTCTCCTTCTCTTTCTCCCTTACTTCTTTCTTCCACCCTTTGGTGCTTGGTCCTTTGATCTTCAATGTGTACAGAGTGACCTTTGAAGCATTGAATTGGTGAAGTCCCCTTCTCGTTCCTATAATCACAAAACATGCTTTAGAATAGTCTTTCAACATGGAAACCATGCAAATGAGTGATGAATTGTGGTTAGACTATGCATAATTAAGAGCTCAACACACCCCCCAATCAGCATTTTGCTAGTCCTGATAAAAAAATGCATGAAACAAATTTCATTCTTCAAAACTCAACTCTCCTTTGGGAACTATGCTTATATACACTTAATGATATGCAAGTGTAAAAATTCTGAAATGCCTAGTAATAGAAGTTGAAACCATGAACTTTCCAGAGCATACCAAGTACTCATATGAAATTCCCCTTGATTAATTGATAAATAGAAAAGTCCAAACAACTAGTGTGCTAAGTGAATGCTCATCTTATGGATTTTCGAGATTACCTTCTTCATGAATTAGCTAAGGTATGGATTTAATGGTGTATAGATCAACAACAAGCCTTTGATAGAAATTTGCCTTACCGTCCTTCCGACGGCTTTCACACTACTTCCCATTTTTGGCTTTGGTTATGGGTAGAGCATCCCCTAGTTGGTAATAGGTAGTCCTTTTTCAAAAATTTCCACCATATTTTCAATCATTCCCATGTTTTCATCCTCCCATTCCTTTTCTCATACATTAGATAGGATTTTTAGAAATCCATATCTTTCGTTATTTTCCCATGGACAAGGATGGACAAAGTACCCCGACTTGGTTCCTCAACACTTCAAATCCAAACCTATCCAATCCACAATTCTACATAATCCTTTCAAAGCATGAGAATCGTGTAATGTAAACTAGGTGTAAAATTGTTCAAAATTTCTATCAATCATAAAAAATAGGGGAATTCACATACAAGACTAGTACCACAGAGATTGTTCAAAGTATTCAACATCACTCACTTCACCTCTTTTTCTTATACTTACACCGTCTCAAATGCATAGAAACAAAGTTTTCCAATGGAGTTTTGAATTTATAGAAAAAAATCGAAAAAATGTTGAAAAATGTTTTTCATATTGCTCGAGATGTTACAAAACACTAGATGCATCCTAGTGATCCCACACTCCCAACCAATTCTTGCATTGTCCTCAATGTAAAAGATATGCAATGAGCAAAACATGAGAGCAATTATAAAATAAAGGGAGTGAGGAATGAGAGTACTTGAGAGAACAAAAACTAGAATTCTACCTCTTTCTAACAAACCTATGAAAAAGCAAACCAAAAGCAACAAAATCCTACTCCTAACTACTCTATACCTCCATCAGACTAGGAGATCAAATATCCTAATACACAGGATCAGTCAGAGGTAAGGACATACCTTCTGAAGAAAAATTCTCAAAGAATAGCTTTAATCGCCGATCATTCACTTTAAAGATATTACTGTTCCTTAGATTCAACAACTCGATAGTCACATATGGATAAACAGTTTTCACAATGAAAGGGCCGGTCCATCGAGACTTTAATTTTCTCGAAAATAAATGTAGTCGAGAATTATACATAAGGACCTTTTGATTAATCGTGAAGGTCTTGCGAAGGATTTTCTTATCATGGAACACCTTCGTCTTGTCCTTGTAAATTCTCGCATTTTCATATGCCTCGTTCTGGAGTTCCACAAGTTCATTCAATTCAAGTTTGTGCAACGAGCTTGCTTTATCACGATCAAAATTCATCTTCTTTATTGCCCAATAAGCCTGATGTTCCAACTCCACAGGCAAGTGATAAGCTTTCCCATAGACAAGTCTATAGGGAGACATTCCAATGGGGGTCTAGAAAGTCTATGGTAAGCCCAAAGCACATCGGTAAGTCGAAGTGACCAATCTTTGCGATCGGGGTTCACAGTTTTCTCCAAAATATGTTTAATCTCCTTGTTGGATATCTCAGCTTGTCTAGTTGTTTGTGGGTGATAGGGGGTGCTCACTTTGTGATTCACACCATATTTCTTCATTAAAGCTTTAAATGGGCGGTTACAAAAGTGAGACCCTCCATCGCTTATAATGACTCTAGGCGTTCCAAACCGGGAAAAGATGTTTTCTTTTAAGAAACAAATGATTGTTTTATGGTCATTGTTCCAGCATGGAATCACCTCGACCCATTTTGAAACATAATCGACGACAAGCAAAATATATAATTTTCCAAAAGAAGATGGGAATGGATCCATGAAATCGATGCCCCAACAAAAAAAAATTTTGATTGGTAAGATGGGATTGAGTGGTATCATATTTCTACGGGATATTCCTCCTAATTTTTGACAAGGCTCACACGTTTTACAAAACTCATGGTATCTTTGAACATGGTGGGCTAATAAAACCCACATTGCAGAATTTTAGCTGTGGTCTTCTTAGCCGAAAAGTGGCCACCACACACCTGAGAATGACAAAAGGAAATGATACTATGTTGCTCATCATCCGGCACACATCTCCTTATAATTTGATCGGGTCGGGACAATACTTTAATAAGTACGGGTCGTCCCGTAAGAATTTTCTCACTTCGTTGAAAAACTTATCCTTATCTTGCTTGTTCCAATGTGTTGGAATTGTACCTGTAGCAAGATAGTAATGTCTGCATTCCATGGCAATTGGGAGATTGTAAAAAGTTGTTCATCAGGGAACATGTCATTGATCGCGATTGTCTTAGGGGAATCAATGAGAACAAGTCTAGAGAGATGGTCAGCCACAACATTTTCTACTCCCTTTTTATCTCGTATTTCGATGTCAAATTCTTGGAGTAGGTGGATCCGTCTCAACAAGCGCGGCTTAGCATCCTTCTTAGAGAGAAGGTACTTAAGTGCGGCATAGTTGGTGAATATGATAATCTTGGATCCGATCAAGTAGGACCTAAACTTGTCTAAAGCAAAAACTATGACCAAAAGTTCTTTTTCTGTAGTAGTGCAATTAGCTTGAGCCAAGTTTAAGGTTCTGCTTGCATAATAGATGACGCATGACTTCTTCTCTTTTCTTTGGCCTAACACAGCCCCAATAGCGTAGTCACTCACATCACACATAATTTTAAAAGAAATTCTCCAATCAGGTGGTTGCATTATCAAAGCACATGTCAACATACCTTTAAGCTTGTCAAAGGCATTTTGACAATCTTCATTCCACTCGAATGAGTTTTTCTTTTAAAGTAGGTTACATAAAGGACGAGAGAGTAAAATAAAGTCCTTTATGAACCGTCTATAGAATCCGACATGTCCCAAAAAGGACCGCACATCTCGTTCGCTCTTGGGTGATGGAAGGTTAAAGATAAGATCGATTTTAGCTTTGTGCACGTCGATTCCATTTTGTGAGATGATGTGACCGAGGACTATTCCCTTTTGAACCATAAAGTGACATTTCTCCCAATTCAACACAAGGTTATTTTCTTCACATCTTTTTAAAACAGTTTTTAAGTGCATAAGGCACTCATCAAAGTTACAACCAAATACTAAGAAATGGTCCATGAAGACTTTGAGAATCGTCCCCACCATATTAGAAAAAATACTCAATATACAACGCTGAAAAGTGGCAGCGGCATTGCATAGTCCAAACGGCATCTTTCGATAGGCAAAAGTGCCGAATGGACATGTGAAAGTTGTCTTCTCTTAGTCTTCTAAGGCAATCTCTATTTGATTATACCCTGAATACCCATCAAGGAAGCAGAAATGGGAATGACCTTCCAACCTTTCTAAAATTTGATTAACAAACGATAAGGGAAAGTGGTCTTTTCTTGTGACTGTGTTTAACTTCCTGTAGTCAATACATATTCTCCAATCTGTAGTGACTCTGGTTGGCACAAGTTCATTGTTCGCATTGGCTACGATGGTTATTCCGGATTTCTTAGGCACCACTTGAGTTGGCCTCACCCATTGACTATCGGATATTGGGTAGATGATACCAACATCTAATAGTTTTACCACCTCGGCCTTAACCACCTCATTCATGTTTGGATTGAGGCGTCTTTGTGGTTGCCTAGATGTCTTTGCATTTTCCTCAAGGTGTATGCGATAGGTACAAATCAGTGGGTCTATACCTTTGAGAACCGCAATTGACCATTCGATGACGCTCTTATGCTCTATTAGAGTAGCTATTAGCTTACTCTCTTGTTCCTCATCCAAATGGGAAGAAATCACCACCGGATACATCTCATCTCGACCTAAATAAACATATTTCAAATCAGTGGATAATGGTTTTAGGTCGAGCTTCGGTGCCTTGATATTAGATGGAAGAGGCTTATTCTCACTTAAGGGCAAAGGCTTAAATGATGCCTTCCATCTTTTATTATCAAGTACCGGCATAACATCCAAAATGGAATCCGTCTCTTGTATCGTGTCATGGTCAATCTCATGAGAGTGGGCCAAACATGCCTCCAAAGGATCAGAATAGAATGTTAAGGGGGGTGTATTTTCCACGAATGATTCAATTAGATTTATTTCGCAGACCTCGTCATCTACTTCCCGTGGTTGTTTGTATAAATCAAAGATATTCAGCTCGAGTGTCATATTTCTGAAGGACATTTGTACAAGCCTATTTCTATAATTGATAACTGCATTTGAAGTAGCTAGAAAAGGGCGTCCAAGTATGACGGGAATTTGAGCACCGGTTCCCATCACAGGATGTGTATCCAAGATAATAAAATCCACTTGATAGTAGAATTTATCGACTTAGACTAAGATATCCTCAATCACCCCCCTCGGTATACGAATAGATCTATCAGCAAGTTGAAGTGTAGTTTTGGTGGGTTTCAATTTACCTAACCCAAGTTGTTCATAGACTGAGTATGGGATGAGGTTAACGCTTGGCCCTAAATCGAGTAAGGCTTATTTGATCCGGTAGTCGCCTATAATGCATGAGATGGTAAGACTACCCCGATCCTTGTATTTTTGGGGCACCTCTTGTTTGATAATGACGCTCAAATTCTCAGTCAAAAGTACTTTGTTGTGAACATTGTGTTTCCTTTTGACTGTACACAATTCCTTCAGAAATTTGGCATAAGATGGTATTTGTTTTATAGCATCCAATAACGGAATGTTGATTTTCACTTGCTTAAAAAGTTCTAAGATTTCCAGGTTTTTGTCTAACAGTTTGGGTGAAATCAATCTTTGGGGAAACGGGGCAACCGGCTTGTATTGCCTTCCGGTTCTTTCTCATGTGGAGTGTTGTTCCGACTATCATCTACTTTGAAAATTTTCGGATCATTAGGCTTTAGGGCCTTCACCGGATTAGATTTATCGATTGTTTTTCCTCTCCTCAAGGTGGTGATAGCTTGAACATGATCCGTATGTTGGGAAGATGAGCTTGGGTCTTGTATCTCAAATTGGGTTCTTGGGTTAGTTAGAGGTTGGGCAGGAAGTGTGCCTTTCTCTCTAACACTGAGATGAGATTCAACTTTATAATTGAGGTTTTCAAGTCATTAATGGCTTGAGATGAATTTTGATTGAATTTCAGTTGCTCTTGCATGAACCCATCTAATGAACCCATCAATTTTCAGAGAATTCGTCTTGTTATTTAGCTTGAACCAATACAAATGCACCCAACATCTCCTCTAGCATAGCTTTTGGTGTAATTACTAGGGATGGACCTAGTAAGGGTTGAGCTTGGGGGGTGTTGTTTGCATTCGTAGTTGGTCCATTCCTCCAACTGAAGTTGGGATGGTTCTTCTAACTAGACTTATACGTGTTTGAGTTTGGAGCACTAAATGGCTGTTGATAACTATTTATGGCATTTGATTGTTCTTGTAAGATATCTTGGAATGCAGAAATTGTGGGACAATCCTGTGTTGCATGTTGATTTCTGGCACAAATTCCACAAACAATTTCAACATCCTTTGAGTTAATTGTCTCTCATTTCTTCAATTCCATGGCCTCGACTTTTCTTTTAAGGCTAGCCACACGTGCACTTATGTTGTCTTCTTCTAAGAGGACATAAATTCCTCGTTTTTTCTTTTGTTGGCTTGTCTTGGGATTTGTTGGTTTAGATGTATCCCAAGACTATGCATTCTTGGCCAAGACATCAAAATAGTAACATGCTTCCTCGGCCTCCTTATTCATGAATTCTCCATTGCACATCATCTCCACGAATTGGCGCATGGGTGAAGTCAGTCATCAATAAAAAAAACTTATTACCCGCCAAATTTCGTAGCCATGATGTGGGCATGCATTTAACAAGTCCTTGAACCTCTCCCAACATTGGAAGAAGGTCTCATCCTCTTTTTGAGCAAAATTCATGATAAGGCGCCTCAACATGATCGTTTTGTGAGTAGGGAAGAACTTTTTAATGAACTCCCTAGTCATCTCAGTTCATGTGCCAATTGATCTTGGCCTTAATGCATGAAGCCAAGCTTTAGCTTTCTCTTTAAGGGAAAAAGAAAATAATTTGAGTCTCACCACATCATCAGTTACATTTGCAAAGTGCATTGTGGCTATCACCTCATTAAATTCCTTAAGATGTTGATAGGCACTTTCACTGTCTAGTCCATGGAATTTGGGAAGGAGTTGGATTACTCCCGGTTTAAGATCTATGTTCCCTGTATTATGTGGAAAAACTATGTATGAGGGAGTGCTCGCTCCTGCAGGTTGCAAGTAATCACGTAGTGTTCTAGGTCGGGGAACATTCTTAGCCTCATTCTCTCCCGTTTCGGTTTGGCCCAGATTTTGATTGACCATAGGGTTGGGCTGATTTCCTGCCATACTTTCAGACAAAATCGGAGAATCTAAACATTTCTTAGCACGTGGTTCCCTATCAATCCCTTCAACAATTCTCCCTTCACTAATGAGTCGGTTATTAGAATCCCGAATCCAATGTGGCATGCAAATCTCAGAAAAATAAAAAGAACAAGGGTTAGAAAAACCTGATTTGAAGCGACTACTTCGACTCCTAGAATTCCTGTAAAAACAAAACAAAGCAAACAAACTAAGTTAGTAAAGGACTCCTAAAAATCTCAAATAGAAACTGTTTTTAGAAATTTTGTGAAAAACCATCAAAATTCCCCGGCAACGGCACCAAAAACTTGTTCACTTCCCTAAGTGTAGGGTTGTAATGTAGTAATAATCTCGGTAAGACCGAGGTCAATCCACAGGGACTTGTGTAGGAACTCACAAAACACTTCCAATGGTTTCTAATTGAGAACTAACTAACTAGATTTTAGAATTGAACGTAGATAGATATTTTGAACTAAAATTGAATGTAATCAATAATAAAGAGCAATAGGGGTTTAAGGATCCACTTGTAGCAATCCTTGACGCTTAATTCGCAGTGCTTTCGTAATTACACAACTAGAATAAAAATAAAATCCTATCTAGTCGGATGATAGGGAGGTTATAACAAACAATTTGCCATATGTGTGATTCATATACATGATTCCCTTAATTCAAGTTAGGAATTGAGCCCACTCAATTGCATAGGTCAATCCTAGTTCCAATAGGTTATGGTCACAATCATAATCATCATTAAACTCTGTCACAGCATAACTAGATCATGATTTGAACTTCATTCAAATCACTTACAAAATCACACATAACTCAGAAATTCAGAAAAGTAGTACTTTGGTAAAAGTTCCCACATAAGAATCGAAGGTCTAGAGCGTATTGAATCCGATTCCTCGGAGCGTACAAGTCTAGAACCATTCAAAATAATTAAGAATTCAAGCAATTCTTATAAACAACCATGAGCCATCATAATACTAAGAAAGAATACTTAGAAATTTATTCAAACTTCAAACCATTGTTCTTCACTAATAATCCAACTTGAAACCAAAACAAACGAATTAAAACTTCTTAGATTCACTACAAGCTTTACCTCTTAGCCCTAGCTAAGAGGTTTAGCCGTTCATGATCCAAGAAAACATGAAAACAACTAAAAACATGAACTAGAAAGCAACAAACTAGAGGGGGTTATAGAACTCCGATTCCGTCTTTCCCCGCCTCCCACCTTCATGGATCTCTTCTAGGATGCCTTAGGAATGAGCTAGAGGAGTCCTTTTATAGGTTTAGGACCCTAGGCGAGAAGAAACTTCAAGAAAATCCACAAAAACTGCGGAACAAATTTTGGATCTTGTAGAAGAAGCTCTGTTACGTAGATGACCGATCACACGGCCAGTCTGAGCTTATGGACGATGGGTCGCACGACCGGTCGTAAAAGGCCAAAAATCATCCAATGAGTTTTTGAAAAAATCCTTCTTGGCTTTTGAATTAATCAATCGGTCTGAGTGGCAAACGACCGGTCATGATTGGTCCAGCAAGATTGGCAGCCGGGGTCCTCCTGTTGAGTGTTCGGACTGGTCGGACGACCGGCCTTGGGCTATGAACGACCGGTCGGACAACTGGTCCTCAGTGTAAATTTCTGTACTCCTTCCTTTTCTCCTTCTCTTTCTCCCTTAATTCTTTCTTCCACCCTTTGGTGTTTGGTCCTTTGATCTTCAATTTGTACAGAGTGACCTTTTAAGCAGTAAATTGGTGAAGTCCCCTTCTTGTTCCTATAATCACAAAACATGCTTTAGAATAGTCTTTAAACATGAAAACGATGCATAATGAGTGTTGAATTGGGGTTAGACTATGCATAATTAAGAGATCAACAGTACCCAATCGCAACCCTTCCGTACCCAATTAGTACTAACATCGGAAAGGTACAGTAGGACCTCTGTGTTCATGTAGTCTTACGAGGTTATTGACCCTATAATTGATTGTTCGTTGCTTTCCTGGATCACTCCAGGAGTACTTGTTTTGCTTGATTGTCAAAATAGTTAGCTGCCCTGTGTTTTGGCGGCCTTACGAGTGATCCACTACTCCAACTTGGACTCAGTCAAGGTACTTCAAGCATCCACGCCTAGGTATGTGTGGGTGAACTTTTTCCACTCAATCTTCTGGTTTTCATACTTGGGTTATAATTCATCATTTCCATCATTCAGATGGTTTCTTTGATCGAGCCTTTTGGCTTTCTTCTTTTTCGTATCTTGGCATTTGGTACGATCGCACTAACATTGGAGTTCAGTTCGATCGTATTTTAAGTGCATTAATTCAATGGTCCCTGGGGAAACCGTGAGACATCAGATCTTATTTGATTTTGTATTAACTCCAACCCAGAGATATAGAAGATCTCTTAGTGTTTTGGAGGCCGAGCGCTCTACTGAGAATTTTTTTTTTGTTTTTGAAAAGATAACCACTCTGGGGAGTAATACTCCATGGGGTTTTTATTTGTAAATAAGGACATATATATATACACACATTTTGAAAAGGAAATCTGGCTTGCACGTGCGTCCACTGGGTATGCTTGTGGGGTCCTTGGCTAACCAACTTTTATTTTGAAAGCAGGGAAACATGATGATTGATGCGATGGATGCTGCTGCATATGGATGCATATTTGATGATGGATGCATGGTTTTGGCTCATTCTCTTCCCATTCAATGATTTTTCTTTTGCTGGGGATGTAGAGAACTTGAGCTTATTGCTTGTGGGGTTTTGATTTCCTAGAATTTTTCTTTTTTATACGGATGTCTGGTCAGCGGGTTGGTTAAGATCCTGACCCGTGGTCGATCAAGTCCATCGTCCCAAAATATTGGGATGGTGTTTAGTTGCTAGTTTTGGTCAAGATTCTAATTTGCGAGCGATCGGATCCGTCATCCTAAACTGTGAAGTAGGTGAGCGGAATTTGAGACTCTTGAAGTGCTTTGTTGGGAATAGTGACAATTTTTGTGATTTTTGCAAGTATTTGATCCGGATCTTTACCTGAGTTGTTAGGATTTAGATCGGATTTATTGAAAATGGCTAAAATATTTTTTGTGATTTTCCAGATATCTAATTTGAATCTTTTCTTAAGTGATCAGGATAAAGATCAATGTTATTGAAAGCAAGGGAAATATTGTGTGATTTTAAAAGCTGATTTTGCAATGTTTTGGAATTTTATTGGATTTTCTGAAATACAGGGAAAATATATGGAATTTTCATCCACTTCCAACTTCTACTGCTGGTAAGGCACCCGATCCATTTTACGTCAGCGAGCAAGATGAATCTTATACAGTTAAGTGCCGTAATTTTACATCTTCGAATGAGGGGATTTTGAGGGTTTTTAGTTTGGGGTCTTATGCTACTCATAATTCCTCGAAGGTGTACTTCACCTCCCAACTGCCTTAATTCCCTTCATGAGTTTGAGGAACAGGGAACATTCGTCAGATTCAACAACGACTTCCAAGTCAAGGTTGTCTATCACAGTGCGTTCGACATGAACAGGATTGTGAGGTTCTAACCGCCTCGGCCCTTACCTGTTTAAAGAACTCTGGACACCCGTACGATTAAGTGTTAGCTATGTCCTAAGCAGGTTGGGAAAGAAAGCCCCAGAGAAGTTAATCCCAGTGTAGTTTTAGGCCTTCGGACCGCTGGGTATAGATTTGTACAGCTAAAATCAGCGTTGAATCTTTTTGTTTGTTTTGAGAAAGTTCCAGACCCCAACTCGAATGGTTGAGATTGGCACTGGCTTTTATGGAAAGCTTATAAAATATTTTTGGTATTTTTAAAGTGATTCGGGTTATCAAACCTTGACTCGAAGGGTCGAGATTGAGGCCAATTTTTTTTTTTGAAAATAGGAAAGTCCCCCGAGAAGTTAATCCCAGTGTAGTTTAAGGTCTTCGGACTGAAAATACGTACATGCTGAAAATACATTCGTTTTGTAATTTTCTTGAAATGATCCGAATCATTGAATCTTGATCTGAGCGTTCAAGATCAATGCTGGTTTTTGTTTGAAAGTAGAAAAGTCCCCGGAGAAGTTAATCCCAGCGTAGTTTAAGGTCTTCAGACCAAAAATATGTACAGATGATTGCATGAAATATTTTTTGATGTTTTTTCGAAATGTTCCAGGTTGTTAGATCCCAATTCGAGTGATCGGGATTAACACTGGTTTTTATTGGAAATCTCTCGGGACTTTAATCCCGACGTAGTTTAAGGTCTTCGAACAAAAAATTTGTACATATGGATACAACATTTTTGTTTTTATATTTTTTCAGAAAGATTCGGACCATCGGATTCCACCTAGAGCAGTTGAGATTGATGACGGTTGTTATTACGATTTTTTTTTTTTTTTGCTTGATGGTAGAAATCAAGGTTGGACATTTTTGGTGTTTCTTGAAAATAACTCGGGTTATCGGATCTTGACTCAGACAGTTCAGATCGATATCGAATTGGATATATTTTTTTGGAGATTGCATGAAGCCCTGTTCCACATCATCTTCTTATTTTCTCATTATTTTCTCAAGAAATGAGATTTTCATCAATTTCTCCTCATTTTTTCTCTCTTTTTCTCTCCCATCACTTCCATCTTACACAAGGAAGAGATTCCTTACAATTCATCTTCCCAAAGGGGGAGTTCTTCCCAAGGAGGAGAGAGGTGTCAAATCCCATCAAGTGGGGAAGGAAGGTTGGCCTTCTGATGGCCGCCCATCTGCCCCCTTGCCCACTGGTTTTCCAGTGGCTCGGATAATAGGGGTGGCCCATTTTGTGTATAAAGCCATGGCATGCCCCCCCCTTTTCCATTCGTGCATCTCTCTCTCTCTCTCTCTCTCTCTCTCTCTCTCTCTCTCTCTCTCTCATCTCTTACTCACTTTCTTCTTTCTTTCAAGCCTTTTCTTTTCCTCAAGTGGTGGTCCCCCTTTTCTTTCAAGTGGTGGGGTTTTTGGTGAAGCTTGGGATAGCAAGGTGGTCCCTCTTTGGTGAGTGGTGAAGGTATGGCCCATTTCTTTATCTTGTTTTCTTTTCACTCTCTCTTTCTTTTCCTCATACTCTTCTTTCTTTTCCTTCATATAGGTACCCTTCAAGAGGTGTGGTGGGCCCCAGTTTGAGAGACTTCAAGACTTGTTCAAAGCCTCAAGGTGGTGCATTGGAGTGGAGCTTTCAAGTTTTCCTTTTTTCCTACTTCCTTTCAAATCCTTTTCATGTGTTCAAGAGTGCTTTTTCCATGTCCATCAAGTGTGCATGGGAAAGTTTCATTCTTTCTTTCCATTGGAGTTGGGCCTGATTTGTAAGAAATGGGCCCAAAGTGAAGTTAGGGCCTTTGGTGTATTTGGTTGGGCCCCAAACTTCATTTTGGACTCTCACATGTGCCTTTGCCTTTTTCCTTCTCTTTCATGTTTCTCATGCTTCTCCACTTTTCTTTTCTTTTCAAGTATTGGGTCCATGGGAGTGAGTGACGCTCACCTCAAATTTTTGGGCTTTCCAATTTTTTTTAAACAGCCCCATTTCTTCATTTATTCATGTATGGACAAGAGGAGCCCAAACGATACTCTACTTGCTTTTCTTTTCTCAAGTGGGCTAAATTTCAAAGTTGGGCTTCTAATGCACAAGTGGCCCTATTCTCTTACCATTCTTTTGACTTGTAAACATTTTTTTCTTTTTTGGTATCCTTAAAACAAAGTGTGTAAGCCTCTTATCACCTTTCAAGATGGGTGAGCCCTTGGCCCATTTTGTGGTTCATGTGTATATTGGCAAAGGGGCTTCCACTACACTTTGTGCATGTGGGATTTTCCTCATTTGCACTTTTGAATTGGTGAGAGATTTGGGTTACTTGGTCATTGAAGGAGGCCCATTGATGGGTTATGCAACTAAGTTTCTCAAGTCCAAGTGGGTCCTTGAGTGATGGAAAAAATGCAATGCCTTCAAGTTGCTTATAATGTTTCCACCCTAAGTGGGTCCTTCCTTGAGATTTTTAAGTGAGCCTACGAACATTCTTGGTTTCCTAAACCCATTTGGGAAGTCATTAATTCATATTTCTTTTGTTCCAAACGCATAAGTTGCCTATGTTTGGCCCATGATTGGAAATTTTTGGCTTTGCTTTGTAAATGGACTATGTATACCAAACTTAACCATTTTCCTTTTATTCCATGAAGTTTGGATAGTCCACTAAGTCAAGCTTTCACATGTTAAAGTGACTTTTCTTCCAATGAAGAGAGTGGTTCACATAGGTTGCCCAAATTTGACACTAGATGAGTGCCTCCAATCTTGTTTTCTTCAAGTGGGCTATGTGTACTACTCTTGACCATTAGCGTGATGCTTTTAAGTCACTCTTGACATACTATAATTTCCACCATTCTTCTTTTGTCCATGCATACATACATAAAAAATGGGGGCATCTTAAGTGATGGCTATGAAGCTCATTGCCTTTATGTGGCAAGTCGACCATCTATTTGCTCCCAAGTGGTGGCTTATGAATTTGGATCTTGCTAAGACCCTGTTTTTGGAAATGTGCCATTGGCCTTAGGGTTTGATTCTTGTTGTGGCACATATACTTTTTGTGCTTTTGATGTTCTTATGTGCATTGAGATGGTTCCCTTGTCATATGTAGACTTTGATGTATGGCCCCTCTTAAGCAAACCCCACTCTCTTTTGAATGGGCGCCCAACAAATACCAAAGCGAGACATGGGGTTGGGACTTTGGATTTAACTTTAAGACATGTGAGTTCCTCCCATGGCTTTCTATGGATCAATTTTAACAAGTTTGAAGGTGAGATGCTTACCTTATCAAGCCTGTAGGAATCAATGGCGGATGGCACACGAGGTCATGGTAGTCGTGCTCGAGAGGATGACCCTACTTTCATTCCCCGTCGTGAGGATCACATGTGCTCCTTGGCTAAGGAGCATCAGCCACTCCCAGATATCAAAGGTCGTGGTACCCAGGAGCTGTGGGATGATTGGGTGGAACCTCCTCACCCACTGATTGAACATGTACTTGCTGGCATTCCTTTTGCTAGCCTCTACTCTCTTCGGTTTAAGAGAAGTAAGGCCAATCACATGCTTCTTGTTGCCTTGTGCGAGAGGTGGAGAGATGAGACTCATACTTTCCAGCTCCCATGTGGTGAGTGGGGGATTACTCCCCTGGATGTCTATATGCAGATAGGCTTTCCTTTTCATGGGGTGACTGTGCCTCATGCTGGTTCTCTCTCATCTCTCGAGCTTAAAGATTGGCTTTTACTTGTGGGGGTTATTCCCCCATCCTCAAAATTCCAGTATAATTAAGAGAAGCTTTGCTGGCTAAAGAACACTTTTGCTAAAATGGTACCCACGACTTAACTCAAGGCTTTGCACAAGGCATGGGTAATGATTACTTATGCTTTTGGTTCATTCCTCTTTTGTCATGCAAATGAGAGGTTTGATGCTCGTTTCCTTCGGTTGACTGAGGACTTGTATCAGCCTTATAACTAGAACACTACTATCTTGGGTCGCATCTTTTGGGTCGCATCTTTCAAGGTCTGGACAAGACCTCCAGGGCCAGTCGATCTTTTACCGAATTTTGGCCCATGGTAGAGGTATCTTCTAGCTTTTCCTTATTTTAGATTTTCTTCTCTTTCCCAATTCTGATCCTTTTCTGCTGGTCAGACCTGTTTCTTCGAGCATTTTCCTCACCTATCTCCCTTAATGAGGACTGACAGGAGCCACTCATATGCTGCTTCATGTACTGGCATATCAAGAACCGAAACCCAACCCTTGTATCTCGAAAGACAACTGGAGGGCTGATGTGGATAGCCTTATTGACATCGATGTGAGTGCTCTTTTCTTGGATGATGATTTTGTTTCTTCAAATGTTTGTTTTAATTGTGCCTTCTCTGTTAGTTTATCTGCATGTCGTACGCCAGTGTTCCTCAATATTATACCCCAGAGCGAGTCGAGGCGTATGAGGCCTCTTGTATGCGGATCATTCTTTCCGACGTAGAGTCCTTCCAGTGGTACTTGGGCGAGAGATTGCTTTGTTAAGTAACCGGTGTTGCTAGGGTTCCCATTTCTCCCCCACCACTACAAATTAGATGCCTGCTGAGGCTGTTGATGATGCTCTTACGGGTCAGCCAGGGTACCGTTTTACTATCCCTGATCGCGATTATACTGAGTGGTATCTTGAGTTTAGACAGGGGACTCTCCTTCCACCTTTGTATGATTCACGCGGTCGTCATCGCTATGCTGGTGGTTCTGTATGGCCCCGATGATGGATTTACATCGTCAGGAGTAGGACGAGAAATGTGGAGACGACGACTACGCTGGCGACCTGTAGCTGCTTTCTCTCAGATGCTTGATTTTACCTACAACTCTTGTAAGGCTTCTTCTCTGTATCTTTCTTGATGATGTATGAACTTCCCTGATCAATGAAGTATGCTTTGATTTTCTGGTATTTTGCTACTTGTATGGAGGTTACCTTGATGTCTCAGATCATACTTGATTTCTACCTTAGTTGTTTCTTTCCTATTTTCAGCCTGACTCGAAGCATTTAGTTCCTCAATTGAAGGTAGTTGATGACTTTCAGTGGTCCAGATTGGCCCAATTTGGCCTTCAGACGGCCTAGATTGCTTGAATTGGCCCCATGTACCCCCTTTAAAAATTAGATCTGGGATTTGGCCTTCTTTTTCGATGATTAGACACTTAATTTGGCTATTTGGTGACTTATGTAAGCTTTTCAATGGTTCAGATTATGTTGGCTCAACTTTTGAATGGCTTGGATCGCTTGTGGGCCCCACTTGATGGATTTTCTTTCTTTTTAGCTTGATTAGACCCATGTTAGCAGTAGCTCTTCATGATTTGATGGGTGAGGAATTTTTCAGACGGTTTGGATCAACTTCTATCCAAATCTGGAGTCAATCAGAGTTTCAGGCAGCCTTCTGGGTGCCATTTGCTAATCTGGCCTGACAATGTAACCTACCAGCGAACTGCGGGGCCAATCCCGTGAAGGGAGAGGTGGAGCGTTCATAAATGTGGTCCAATGGAGGCTGCCCGTCTCTCTGTTTATGTGCGGTCTGGGCTGGTCCTGGTTCGAACATTCCCAGCAGTATTCAGTCCTTATCTCCCACATTCCCTACAACGGCCATTTCGATTCAACCATGAATCTTCTTCTTGTCTCTTCTTTTCTCTTCCTTTTGTCCTCTTCTTAGTTTATCCTTTCTTGGGCCACTTTTGATGATAATTGGTGGGCCATCATGGCAGCATTTGATGGTCCCATACTTTAGAAATCTCAAGGGTCTTTGATGAGGGAGAGATGCCTTTATTGGATGAGGTGGATGAAGCCTTGAATGGGGCATTTATGGTGGTTTGAATGATGTTGTTGGAGAAGCTTTAAATGTCCCTATTAATGGTGGGATTGTTGAAAATTTAGATCTTCATGGAGCATTGAATGGTGGGGATTTAGATGTTAGGAATGGATTTGAGAGAAGGGCCATGGGTGAGGCTATATATTCATCGGATGTGAGCCATGTGGATAGTGTGATCAATGGTGAGGATGAGGTCATGATGGACATAGATGGGCTGATCTCATGTCTAGATGTATGGATGGTTCAGATGATACTTTCGATGGCTTGGATGCCCTTGATGACGATCGAGATGTGTGGCACACTTGCTTGGGCAGACTTGATGTGATCATTGATGATGTCCCATTGATGATGGACGATGTGGATGTCCCAATGATCCCTTTGGCGGGACAGGGTGATAGTTGGGTTGCTGACTTTATGATGGAGAAGACTGCAGGTCCAGATCCGACCGTTGATTCTTCGATTGGGGCCATCAAGGCCTTTCTTGACGGTTCAGATGCACTTTTTAGTGGTCAGATTATTCAAGATGCCATGATGTATGGTGTGATCTTTATAAACAGCCTTCTTGACGGAGATTACCGACCTTCTGCTGATCATCAGTCCTTTGCGCACTCTGTTCATGAGGTGGGCGAGTCTTCTCATGCGGTCGAGATAGTGACGATTTCAGACAGTGATGCGACTATATCAGACATAGCCGCCACAAGGGGCTATTTCAGGGACCGTTATTGATGATGACGCAGAGGTTTCAACTTTTCCTTCTCCCTCGCTCGTTGACCTTCCGATTCTTGAGGAGCTGTCAGGGATTTCTGAACCTTTTGTTCTAGAGGGGATCCCTGTGAGGACTTGTCAGTTGTTTTCTCGTATTTCTTACTCACCACGACTGCTTGCATGGCTTGACAGATTATTAGCTTACGAGATTCGAGAGCTGGAGTCCTATGGCTTTGTCGGTTTGATTCATATGGCTAGAGTTGACATTGATTGAAGGATGCTCAGTGTCGCATTAATTGATTGGGTCCCTTTGTTGAACTTGTTTGCATTCAACGATATGGAGATGAGACCCTCTTTGGAGGAGCTTGCGCGCTTGACATGTCTTCCCTGGGATTATGCACAGTATTTCTTGCCGAAGACTGCCACTCCGCAGAACTAGTCTGGGATTCCGTATCTTCTTCGGCCTGAAGTTGATGGCCAGGATGGTGTGGTCTTTTCTTTGGACTCGTTGTACTATCTCCTTTTAGGCCCTTAGAGTACGGCGAGGTCCACACTTTCTCGGAATGCACTGATGTTCTGTCTGGTAGTTGAGGTGTTATTCTCGGGATGGCGTCGATCTCAGACTCCTCCACTCTTTAAGGTGATGAGCCGAGTTGTTCATCGGCAGTGGATTATTTCTCTTGTCCTGGCTGAGCGATTCAACAGGCTGACTGACTGTGCCCTATGCCATACCCGTGTCCTTCACGGGTGTTATGCATTTCTTCAGGTATCGCTTTTGTACTTTCTTTTTCTTTCTTGCCCTTGGAACTGTGTTGAGCTCTTAAATGTGTATATTCTAACCCCATTTATTCACTAGCTATGCATAATACTTATGTTTAAAGACCTACCTAGTACATGATTTTGTGATTATAGGAATGAGAGAGACTTCACCCAATTGGTGACTATAAAGGTACATTTAGAGCCCTTGGATGAAGACCCAAGGTGGGTCAAAGAAGAAAGAAGAAAGCAAGGAAAGAAGTGAAGAGAGGGGAGAAGAAAGAAAGAAGAAAGAAAAAAAAATTAGGGCCACGACCGGTCTTGACCGGTCGACCAAGAGGGCCACGACCGGTCAAGATCGGTCGGCCAGCAGTGGAGCCCCCTTGAAATCTAACTAGACCAAGGACTAGTTTAGTTCAACCGGTCAAGACTGAGCGGCCAACATGTCAACCATAACCCCTCCACTCTCTGGAATTCTCTGGACTGTCCACTGGACAGGTCCAACCGGTTAAGACCGGTCGGCCAAGCCAAAAACATAATTCTCTATATCAGCCCTACGGATTTCTCTGTGCACTGCATAAACGTTTTGCGATTTCTGAAACTTTCTGAGGCATTAGGGCCTCTCAACTATAAAAGGACACCTAGGATTGGTTCCTAAGGTATCCTAGAAGAGAATTACCACGGTGGGAGGCGGCGAAAGTCGGATCTGGAGTTCTACAACTCCTCCTAGTTTGTTCTTCTAGTTTTTATGTTTTTCTTAGTTGCTTTTATGTTTCCTTGGATCACGAATGGCTAAATCTCTTAGCTAAGGCTAAGAGGTGAAGCTTGTAGTGAATCTAAGATGTTTTAATTCGTTTGTTTTGGCTTTAAGTTGAATTTTCATTGAAAAACAATGGTTTGATGTTTGAATGAAGTTCTAAGTACTTTTCTTAATCTTATGATGGCTCATGGATGTTTGGAAGAGTTGTTAAGCTCTTAAATGTGTAGCTTCTAAGCCCATTTTATCACTAACTATGCTTGAAATACATGATTAAAGACCTAACTAATGCATAATTTTGTGGTTGTAGGAATGAGAGAGATAATTCATCAATTGAAGGCTTAGAGACACTGCTTACAAACATTGAAGATCAAGGGACCAAGCGCCAAAGGGTGGAAGAAAGAAGGAAAGGAGAAAAGGAAGAAGTGCAGAAATTTGCACCGAAGATTGGTCGTCCGACCGGTCCGAACACTCAACAGGAGGACCCATGCTACCAACATTGCTGGCCCAATAACGACCGGTCATCCACTACTCAGACCGGTCGTCCGACCGGTTGTTGAATTAAATTTTGGGTTCAAATTTTCAGAAAACTCTCTAGACTATTTTTAGCCTTTTGCGACCGGTCGTCCAAGAGCTTAGATCGGTCGTCCGACCGATCGTTTGCGTAACAAAGCTTCTTTTACAAGCTCCGAATTCTGCTACGCAAAGCGCAGTTTTTTCAGGATTTCTCAAAGTTTCTTTGCACCTAGGGCCCCAAACCTATAAAAGGACTCCTCTAGTTCGTTCCTAAGGCATCCTAGAAGAGATTTACCACGGTGGGAGGCGGCGGAAGTCGAATTCAGAGTTCTACAACTCCTCCTAGTTTGTTTCTCTAGTTTTATGTTTTTCTTAGTTGTTTTCATGTTTCCTTGAATCATGAACAGCTAAACCTCTTAGCTAAGGCTAAGAGGTGAAGCTTGTAGTGAATCCAAGATGTTTTAATTCATTTATTTTGGTTTCAAGTTGGATTATTAGTGAAGAACAATGGTTTGAAGTTTGAATAAAGTTCTAAGTAGTTTTTCTTAATCTTATGATGGCTCATGGATGTTTAGAAGAATTGTTTGAGTTCTTAATTATTTTAAATGGTTCTAGACTTGTATGCTCCGAGGAATTGGATTCAATACGCTCTAGACCTTTGATTCTCATGTGGGAACTTCATGCTAAGAGTTCTACTTTTCTGGAATTTCTAAGTTATGTGTGATTACGTATGTGATTTGAATGAAGTTCAAATTATGATATAATTATACTTTGTGATAGAGTTTAATGATGATTATGGTTGTGATCTTAACCTATTGGAACTAGGATTGACCTATGCAATTGAGTGTGCTCAAGTCCTAACTTGAATTGAGGGAATCAGGTACATGAATCACACATATGACAGATTGTTTGTTTTAACTACTCTATCATCCGGCTAGATAAGATTTAATTTCGATTCTAGTTAAGTAAGTGAGAAACCACAACAAATTAAGTATCAAGGATTGCTACAAGTGGATCCTTGAACCCCTAGTGTTTTTTTACATTGTTTACATTCTCTTTAGTTTGAAATTGCTATCTACGTTCAATTATAAAAATCCTGTTTAGTTAATTCTCAATTAGAAATTATTGAAAGTGTTTTGTGAGTTCTTACACAAGTCCTTGTGGATTGACCTCGGTCTTACCGAGATTATTACTACATCGTAACCCTACACTTGGGGAAGGGAACAAGTTTTTGGCGCCGTTGCCAGGGACTTTGACATTTTTTTACAAAATTTCTAAAAATAATTTTTATTTTGAGATTTTTAGGAGTCCTTTCCTAACTTAGTTTGTTTGATTTGTTTTATTTTTGCAGGAATTTTAAGAGTTGAAGTAGTCACTTCATATCAGGTTTTTCTAACCCTTTTTTTTTCCTGAGATTTGCTTGCTACATTGGGTTTGGGATTCTAATAACCGACTCATTAGTAAGGGGGAATTGTTGAAGGGATTAATAGGGAGCCACGTGCTAAGAACGTTTAGACTTTCCAATTTTGACTGAAATTATGGCTAGAAGTCAACCCAACCCTATGGCCAATCAAAATCTGGGCCAAACCGAAACGGGAGAGAATGAGGTTGAGAATGTTCCCCGACCTAGAACACTACATGATTACTTGCAACCTGCAAGAGCGAGCACTCCCTCATGCATAGTTTTTCCACATAACGCAGGGAACATAGATCTTAAACCAAGAGTAATCCAACTCCTTCCCATATTTAATGGACTAGATAGTGAAAGTTCCTATCAACAACTTAAGGAATTTGATGAGGTGATAGCCACAATGCACTTTACAAACATAACGGATGATGTAGTGAGACTTAAATTATTTCCTTTTTCCCTTAAAGTGAAAGTTAAGGCTTGGCTTCATGCATTAAGGCCAAGATCAATTGGTACATGGACTAAGATGACTAGGGAGTTCATTAAAAAGTTCTTCACAACTCACAAAACGATCATGTTGAGGTGCCTTATAATGAATTTTGCTCAAAAAGAGGATGAGACCTTCTTCCAATGTTGGGAGAGGTTCAAGGACTTGTTAAATGCATGCCCACATCATGGCTACGAAATTTGGCGGGTAATAAGCTTTTTCTATGAAGGACTGACTTCACCCATGCGCCAATTCGTAGAGATAATGTGCAATGGAGAATTCATGAATAAGGAGGCCAAGGAAGCATGTGACTATTTTGATGTCTTAGCCGAGAATGCACAGTCTTGGGATACATTTAAACCAACAAATCGCAAGACGAGGAAATAAAAGGAAAAATGAGGAATTTATGTCCTCTCAAAAGAAGATAACATAAGTGCACGTGTGGCTAGCCTCACAAGAAAAGTCGAGGCCATGGAATTGAAGAAAGGAGAGACGATTAACTCAAAGGACGTTGAAATTGTTTGTGGAATTTTTGCCGGAAATCAACATGCAACACAGGATTATCCCACAATTTCTGCATTCTAAGATATCTTACAAGAATAATGAAATGCCATAAACAGTTATCAATGGCCATTTAGTGCTGCAAACTCAAACACGTATAGCTCTAGTTAGAAGAACCATCCCAACTTCAGTTGGAGGAATGGACCAACTGCGAATGCAAACAACACCCCCCAAGCTCAACCTTTACTAGGTCCATCCCTATTAATCACAACAAAAGCTACGTTAGAGGAGATGTTAGGTGCATTCGTATTGGTTCAAGCTAAATATAACAAGACTAATTCTCTAAAAATTGATGGGTTCATGCAAGAGCAATTAAAATTCAACCAAAATTCATCTCAGGCCATTAATGACTTGAAAACCTCAATGGCTAGAGTTGAATCTCATCTCAGTGTTAGGGAGAAAGGCACACTTCCTGCCCAACCTCTCCCTAACCCAAGAACCCAATTTGAGATACAAGACACAAGCTCGTCCTCCCAACATATGGAGCATGTTCAAGCTATCACCACCTTGAGAAGTGGAAAAATAATCGATAAATCTAATCCGGTGAAGGCCCCAAAGCCTAATGATCCGGAAATTTCCAAAGAGGATGATAGCCCGAACAACACTCCACATGAAAAAGAACCGAAAAGGCAATACAATCCGGTTGCCCCGTTTCCCCAAAGGTTGATTTCACCCAAACCTTTAGACAAAACCTAAAAATTTCAGAGGTTTTTAAGCAAGTGAAGATCAACATTCTGTTGTTGGATGCTATAAAATAAATACATCCTATGCTAAATTTCTAAAGGAATTGTGTACAGTCAAAATGAAACACAATGTTCACAACAAAGTACTTTTGACTAAGAATTTGAGTGCTATTACAAGCAAGAGGTGCCCCAAAAATACAAGGATCCAGGTAGTCCAACCATCTCATGCATCATAGGTGACTATCGGATCAAACAAGCCTTACTTGATTTAGGGGCAAGTGTTAACCTCATCCCATACTCGGTCTATGAACAACTTGGGTTAGGTGAATTGAAACCCACCAAAACCATACTCCAACTTGCTGATAGATCTATTCGTATACCGAGGGGGGTGATTGAGGATGTCTTGGTCCAAGTCGATAAATTCTACTATCCAGTGTATTTTATTATCTTGGATACACATCCCGTGATGGGAACCGGTGCTCAAATTCCCGTCAAACTTGGTTGCCCTTTTCTAGTTACTTCAAATGCGATTATCAATTGTAGAAACAGGCTTGTACAAATGTCCTTTAGAAATATGACACTCGAGCTGAATATATTTGATTTATGCAAACAACCACGGGAAGTTGATAACGAAGTCTACGAAATAAATCTAATTGAATCATTCATAGAAAATGCATCCCCCTTAGCATTCTATTCCGATCCTTTGGAGGCATGTTTGGCCCACTCTCATGAGATTAATGACGACACGATACGAGAAATGGATTCCATTTTGGATGTTATGCCGGTACATGATAATAAAACATGGAAGGCATCATTTGAGCCTTTGCCCTTAAGCCAGAACAAGCCTCTTCCATCGAATATCAAGGCACTGAAGCTTGACCTAAAACCATTACCCACTAATTTGAAATATGTTTATTTAGGTCGAGATGACACATATACGGTGGTGATTTCTTTCCACTTGGATAAGGAACAAGAGAGTAGGTTAATAGCCACTCTAATAGAGCATAAGAGCGCCATCGGATGGTCAATTACGGATCTCAAAGGCATAAACCCACTTATTTGTACTAGTCACATACACCTTGAGGAAAATGCCAAGACATCTAGGCAACCACAAAGACGCCTCAATCCAAACATGAAGGAGGTGGTTAAGGCCGAAGTGGTAAAACTATTGGATGTGGGTATCATCTACCCAATATCTGATAGTCAATGGGTAAGCCCAACTCAAGTGGTGCCTAAGAAATCCGGAATAACCATTATAGCCAATGCCAATAATGAACTCCTACCAACCAGAGTCACTACCGGTTGGAGAATGTGCATTGACTACAGGAAGCTAAACACTGTCACAAGGAAAGACCACTTCCCATTGCCGTTTGTTAATTGAATTTTAGAAAGGTTGGCAGGTCATTCTCATTTTTTATTCCTTGATGGGTATTCAGGGTATAACCAAATAGAGATCGCCCTAGAGGATTAAGAGAAAACAACATTCACATGTTCATTTGGTACTTTTGCCTATCAAAGGATGTCGTTTAGATTATATAATGCCCCTGCTACTTTTTAGTGTTGTATGTTGAGTATTTTTCTGATATGGTGGGGATGATTCTCAAAGTCTTCATAGACGATTTCTCAGTATTTGGTTGTAACTTTGATGAGTGCCTTATGCACTTGAAAACTGTTTTGAAAAGATGTAAAGAAAAGAACCTTGTGTTGAATTGGGAGAAATGTCACTTCATGGTTCAAAAGGGAATAGTACTTGGTCACATCATCTCACAAAATGGAATCGAGGTGGGCAAAGCTAAAATCGATCTTATCTCTAACCTTCCACCACCCACGAGCGTACGAGATGTGCGGTCCTTTTTGGGACATGTCAGATTCTATAGACAATTCATAAAGGACTTTAGTTCACTTTCTCATCTTTTATGTAACCTCCTTCAAAAGGAAAACTCATTCGAGTGGACTGAAGATTGTCAAAATGCCTTTGACAAACTAAAATGTATGTTAACATGTGCTCCCATAATGCAACCACCTGATTGAAGCGTTCTTTTGAAATTATGTGCAATGCAAGCGACTACGCTATTGGGGCGGTGTTAGGCCAAAGAAAAGCAAAGAAGCCATGCGTCATCTATTATGCAAGTAGAACTTTAAACTCGACTCAAGAAAACTACACTACTATAGAAAAATAACCTTTAGCCGTGGTTTTTACTTTAGACAAGTTTAGGTCCTACTTGATCTGATCCAAGATCATCATATTCACCGACTATGCGTGCTTAAGTACATTCTCTCAAAGAAGGATGCTAAGCCACGCTTGTTAAGATGAATCCTTCTACTCCAAGAATTTGACATAGAGATACGTGACAAAAAAGGAGTAGAAAATGTAGTGGCTGACCATCTCTCTAGACTTGTTCTCACCGATTCCCCTAAGACGACCGCGATCAATGACATGTTTCTTGATGAACAAAATTTTAAAATCTCCCAATTGCCATGGTATGCAGACATTGCTAACTATCTTACTACAGGTACAATTCCGACACATTGGAAAATGCAAGATAAGGATAAGTTCTTCAACGAGGTGAGAAAAATCCTATGGGATGACCCGTACTTATTCAAGTATTGTCCCAATCAAATCATAAGGAGATGTGTACCGGATGATGAACAACACAGTATCATCTCCTTTTGTCATTCACAGGCGTATGGTGGCCACTTTTCAGCTAAGAAGACCATAGCTAAAATTCTGCAATGTAGGTTTTATTGGCCCACCATGTTCAAAGATACCCATGAGTTTTGTAAAACGTATGAGTCTTGTCAGAAATTGGGAGGAATATTCTATAGAAATATGATGCCACTTAATCCCATCTTACCAATCAAAATTTTTTATTGTTGGGGCATCAATTTCATAGGTCCATTCCCATCTTCTTTTGGAAATTTATATATTTTGCTTGCCGTCGATTATGTTTCAAAATGGGTCGAGACAATTCCATGCCGGAACAATGACCATAAAACAGTCATTCGTTTCTTAAAAGAAAATATCCTTTCTCATTTTGGAACACCTCGAGTCATTATAAGCGATGGAGGATCTCATTTTTGTAACCGCCCGCTTGAAGCTTTAATAAAGAAATATGGCGTAAATCACAAGGTGAGCACTCCCTATCACCCACAAACAAGTGGACAAGCAGAGATATCCAACAGGAAAATTAAACATATTTTGGAGAAAACAGTGAAGCTGGATCAGAAAGATTGGTCGCTTCGTGTTCGCTTACCTCAAGTGTAAGGCTTTGATGTAGTAATAAATCTTGGTAAGACCGAGGTCGATCCACATGTAATTAGAAAACAACTTCTAAATTATTGCAGCAACTAGGATTGCAATAATTAAGAGATTCAATTGAGAGAACGATGTTAAAACAGTAACTTAAGAAAAATAATAATTAACCTCAGCTTCTATGATGTCCTAAGAAGAGACCTTAGGTGTCCTTTTCTAGTGGGGAGGCTCTACCGCATTGGAAAAATCCAGAAGTGTGTAGCCTTTACGCACTGCATAGAAAATTTTGGAGTTTCAAAATAGAAACTGTTGTTTACGCAAGGCCGACCGGTCGTGACCGGTCGGACTAGGCTGGCCAACTAGTCTTGATCGGTCGGACTGGTTTGTTACAAGTCCAGGGAGTGCACAGAGGTGGCCGACCTATTGGCCGACCGGTCACCACCGGTCGGACCTATCTGGACCTTAGTCCAGTGAGTTTGGAGGTGAGCAGCAGGGCGGCCGACCAGTCAGGACCGGTCGTGGCTTCCTTGGTCAACCGGTCATGACCGGTTGGACCAGTTTTTCTCTTCTTTTTCTTCCTTTCTTTCTTATCTTTTCTCCCTCTTTCTTCTTCCTTCTTTGGTCCACCTTCGGCCTTCATTCAAGGGCTCCTAAATATGCTCTTTTTGGTCACCAATTGGATGAAGTCTCTCTCATTCTTACAATCACAAAACATGCATTAGATGGGCCTTTTAAACATACAAACCATGCATATAATTTGATGCAATGGGCTACATTATGTATTAATTGGAGGCTTAACACACCCCCCAACCAGCTTTTTGCTAGTCCCGAGCAAAACATGCGTGAAACAAGTTCAAACCTCCAAAAACCAACTCTCCTTTAGAAACTATGCTTCTATCCATTCCAAGACATACAAGTGTAAAATTCAGAAAAATTAGGTGATAGAAGTTGAAACCTGAAACTCTCAAAACATAATAAGTGTCCATATAAAATTCCCGTTGATTGATTGATAAATAGAAGGACTCGAACAAATTCAACCTAGTGTGCATAGTGAAAGTTCATCTCATGAGTTTCTGGGATTATCTTCTTCATAGATCAACTAAACTACGGATCTCAAGGTGTGCAGAGCAACAACAAGCCTATGACAGGATTTTGCGTTACCGTCCTTCCGACGGTTTTCACACCACGTCCCATTTCCGGCTTTGGTTATGGGTAGACCATCCCCCGGTTGGTAATAGGCAGCCCTTTTCGAAATTTTCCATCATTTTCTCCATCATTCCTATATTTTCATCCTTCCTTTTCTTTTTTCTTTTATATTAGATAGGATTTTTAGAAATTCATATCTTTCGTTATTTTCCCATGGACAAGGATGGACAAAGTACCCCAGCTTGGTTCCTCAACACCTAAAATCTAAGTCTAGCCAATCCACAAATCACATAATCCTTTCAAACCATGAAAATCGTGTAATGTGAACTAGGTGTAAAAGTGTTCAAATTTTCTATCATACACATAAATAGGGGAATTCACATATAAAACCATTATATTAAGAGAAGTTCAAGACTTGCAACATCACTCACTTCGTATCTCCTTTTCTTATACTCGTATCATCTCGAATGCCTAAAAATAAGGTTTTTTAACAGAGTTTCGAATTCTTAGAAAATTCAAAAAAATTTACATATATGATGCTCGAAATGTTGCAAACTGCTAGATGAGGAATCTCATCTCCCCCCCAACCAAATCTTGCATTGTCCTCAATGTAAAAAGATATGCAATGAGCATGAACATGAGAGCAATGGTAAAATACAAGAAGGTGAGAACAATAGTACCTGAGAGAGTCGATCATGAAAGTCTGCAACTTCGACAACTAAATTCACTAAAATAGTAAAACTAAAATAGAAAAAGCAACTAAACCTAGTCTATGCTATAACTCCGTCAGACTAAGAGATCAATCGTCCTGATACACAGGATCATTCAGAGTGATGGACATGTCCTCTAAATTAAATTTCTCAGCAAATGGTATGAGGCGTTGTCCATTCACTTCAAAACAGTTACCATTTGCGGCGTTCCCTATCTCGACAGCCCCATGAGGAAAAACTTCTTTAACAATATATGGGCCAGTCCATTGTTCGTTCGCCTCAAGTGTAAGGCTGCAATGTAGTAATAAATCTCGGTAAGACCGAGGTCGATCCACAGGGAAAGAGGTAAACAATTCCAAATACTCTAATAACTAGAATCTAAGAAGTTTAAGGAAGTAGTTTTTCACATGAAATAGGAAAATCTGAAAATAAGAAGAACTAGAGCATCAAGGATCCACTTGTAGTAGTCCAATGCCAATCCATTCATCCAAGTACAACACAATTAGAATCAAAGTCCTATCCCTCATCTAATTGGAAGATATAACATTCAAGCACAAACAGTCCCACTTAAATCTGAAAATCAGATTTCTAGTTCTAATGAAGCAAATTGAACTTGAACTTGTAGCCTTCGGAGTAACAGCCATGCCTATGGACTATGGCATGCTCAAGGGTTACTACAATTCGAATTCAAACAACCCAATCATGGTAATCTCAGAGAATTGCAAGGAACTCATGTTCGGAGCACACAAACTCTCACAAAACTTCTAAAAAACCAAACTTTATTCAAACTAGAACTTCAAAATCCAAAATTAAGAAAAGGATACTTGAAATAAAAGAATTAAAGCATTGGAACCAACTACAAATTTCACCTCTAGCTCTAGTTAGGAGGTTAGCTAAGGAAAAGTATATTAAAACTAGAACTAGAATTAAGAAAAGGAAGAAAAACTAGATGTAGGAGGCTAGGTAGCCTCCTACGACTTGAACTCATTGCTTCTCACGTCCTTGCTTGATTTGGAATAGAAGAGAGCACCTCCTTTTATAATACAGCAAGAGTACCGCCACATAACAGATTTTGTTTCGCTTCGTACGGCTTAACCAATGGTCGGATTGCCTTCAAATTTGATTTATAGCTTCCTTGTAATGTGATCTTCCTCATAGATGATTTATATTTCCAATATTATTTTCTGAATGAGCCCACCAATCAGATTAGCGACCGCCTCTCAAAATCGTGCAATTCGGGTACCTTCAGAACCAGTCATCTTGCTTTCAATGCTCCGGAGTATACAGAAGTCGGATTGATCTCAAATTTTGAACATTGGTAGAAAACTTCCTCCTCTACATGATAGAAGGATTAGATTGTCCAAAAAAATTTCAAAATTAGGTGCGAAAATTACAACACTCAGGCCTTTTATAAAGTCTGCGCAGTTGGATCTTTCTGGATGGTCCATCTTTCTTCAACCGGTACGATCAAACCACACATCCTTTTGGTCTGAAACTTTTGTGGTTATTCATATATGGATGTGGTATAAAAGATGGTCAAATTAGATTCTTCATATCATCAATGATGGGTCACCTGAACCGGCCCAGAGTGGAGTAGGCGGAATCTGGAACTTTCTGGATA
The DNA here is from genome assembly GCA_003013855.2 of Liriodendron chinense. Classification (NCBI taxonomy): domain Eukaryota; kingdom Viridiplantae; phylum Streptophyta; class Magnoliopsida; order Magnoliales; family Magnoliaceae; genus Liriodendron; species Liriodendron chinense. The sequence continues at coordinate 5,145,002 of ML058397.1, read as the reverse complement.
GTTCGTATTGTTTTGGCCGCCACGATCAATCCGTAGCTCCGATCGACACGAAACCACTTGGGTTATTTCGGCGTCGAGCTCCTCTTTGACATGGATGTGTTGGATTTTCAAATATCATCAAGATGGACTCAGAAAACTAGTCTGAGAAACCAGATATGGGAATAGCCTGCTGTTTGGAATCTGGAAGTGTAAAATTGCATGGCCAACCGGTCTTGACCGGTCGGACAGGCTGGCCGACCGGTCTTGACCGGTCTAGCCTGTCTTGCAGGTGTCTAGAGAGTGCAGTCGACCGGTCTAGACCGGTCTTGACCGGTCGGACCTAGTTTCTGCATTTTTTCTTCTTTCTTTTCTTCTCTCCTTCCTCTCTCTTTGCTTTCTTCTTTCTTTGGTCCACCTTGGGCCTTCATCAAAGGCTCTTAAACATGGTCTTTTGGTCTCCAATTGGGTGAAGTTCACTCTCATTCCTACAATCACAAAACATGCATTAGATGGGCCTTTTAAACATGAAAATCATGCATATAATGTGATGTAATGGGTTGACAAATGTATAAATTGGATGTTCAACACACCCCTCAACCAGCTTTTTGCTAGTCCTGAGCAAAATATGCGTGAATAAGTTCAAACCTCCAAAACAAACTCTCCTTCAGAAACCATGTTTGTATCCACTCCAAGACATACAAGTATAAAATTTGGAGAAATTAGGTGATAGAAGTTGAAACCTTAAACTCTCAAAGCATAATAAGTGTCTACATGAAATTCCCGCTGATTGATTGATAAATAGAAGAACTCGAACAACTTCAACCTAGTGTGCATAGTGAAAGTTCATCTCATGAGTTTCTGGGATTATCTTCTTCATAGATCAACTAAACTATAGATCTCAAGGTGCACAGAGTAACAACAAGCCTATGACAGGAATTTGTCTTACCGTCCTTCCGACGGCTTTCACACTACGTCCCATTTCCGTCTTTGGTTACGGGTAGACCATCCCCCGGTTGGTAATAGGTAGCCCTTTTCGGAATTTTCCACCATTTTCCCATCATCCCAATTTCATCATTCCTTTTCCTTGTTCTTTTAAATTAGATAGGATTTTTAGAAATCCATATCTTACGTTATTTTCCCATGGACAAGGATGGACAAAGTACCCTGGCTTGGTTCCTCAACACCTCAAATCTAAGTCTAGCTAACCCACAAATCACATAATCCCTTCAACCATGAAAATCGTGTAATGTGAACTAGGTGTAACAGTGTTCAAATTTTCTATCAATCACATGAATAGGGGAATTCGCATATAAAACCATTATATTAAGAGAAGTTCAAAATTTACAACATCACACACTTCGTATCTCTTCTTCTTATACTCATATCATCTTGAATGCATAGAAACAAAGTTTTCCAAAAAAGTTTTGAATTTTTAGAAAATTAAAAAAAAATTGCACATATGATGCTTGAAATGTTGCAAACTGCTAGATGAGGAATCTCATCTCACCCCCCAACCAAAATCTTACATTGTCCTCAATGTAACAAGATATGCAATAAGCATGACATGAGAGCAATGAAATAAAATAAAGGAGAGTGAGAACAAGAATACCTGAGGTAGCAAGTTGATCAATTCTAGCATCTTCCATTGTCTCGATGAGACTTATTTAATCCTAATTGCAGAAAAATAAATCCCAACCTACCTACCTACCTTTGATTAGTCCGATCGACTACATGATCAAATTTGAGCAGGATCTTCATGAATTTCAATAAATTTCTCATGAGGACCATCCAAAGTCCTGCTCGACAGTAAACATGTGTGCTTCTTATCATTGAAGTCCAATCGTATTGTGCACCACATGCATAAAAGGAAGAGATAAGAGCAGTAAAAAGATATCTCCTCAAATTCTGATATGGGTTATGATCGATAAAAAACGGGTCCTCCCAATCAGAATTTTCAATGGGCTGAAGGACCCATGATGGTGGAGAGAGATTCATCGTGTATTCTTCAGTTCGAGTTGTCTCCTCCACAATTTCAGAATTATATGGTGCTTCCACAAACAATGGTAAAGAGTGTAAAACAGTGGAATGGTGTTCTTCAGGCACCGACACCGTGTATAACAAAATGTCCAACTCCTTAATCATCTCATCATCAAGATCAGATTGGGCCAAGCATTCCTCTAGGAAATCGAGATAGTCGGAAGAAGGGTCCTCATCCTCCCTTAATGATTGACGAAATTCTGTTTCAATGGTAAGGAATTCCTCCTCTATAGAGAGGAGGTCTTCCAAGGAAAAATTTTCAGATTTAGGGGTAAGCACATCATCTAACATTAGTTGATCTTTTAAAATTTCAGATTGTGCCACCTCATCATCCAAAGGAAAAGAATTTTCAATCAAAGGGAGGTCTACCACAATAGAATTTGGCATGTGTTGTTGGTGGAAGGACTCAAAAAGATCAACTTCGGCCATCTCTCTAGCATGTATATCCTCTAGAGACTCATAATCATTATGCCCATTGGAAAAAGAAACCATAGGTTCATAAGTATTCACCAGCCCCTCATTGTAGGCAACCCCACTACCGCTTTCAAATTTTATGGATTCCTCGGGTTCATCAACCGTCATTGAAATCTCTTCATCATTAAGTTCAAAGCATCTAAAAGAGATAGTGGACTCACCATAATTGATGATGACATTTGGATCATCGAAATCAATCTCCTCTAAAAGTCTATTCATTAAATTCGAAGAAGGTGAGACTTGGGTAGCCCCATCCTCCTCATTAAAGGGGATTGATTTGATGCCCCCAATTTCGGGCTCAACGTCTTCACAAGATGGTGAGTAAGCTTGCTTTAATTGTTCATCTACATACTCATTCCATATTTCCTCAAGTAGTTGTGTATACTTATCATCAAAAGAGGAAGACGTTTTAGGGTGATTGTTAATAACCATGGTTGGTTCCTCCCTTGAACAAGGAGAATGGTGGTTTTCCCAATTAAGACCGTATGCATTGTAGGATGAAAAGTTATATGATGGTTGATAGGCATATCCATATAAGTAATCATGCATTGTCTTAACCGGTTGGCTACTATTCACCTGTTCCTTTTGTTGTTGCACACCTCCTACCATAACCGGTGGAACACTCATGTTATTTTCAATCCGGTAATCACGTAATGTTTTTCCCGAATGATTATCCAATTTTGCTTCGTTCCGGTATTCCCCCATCGTCTTACGTTCTGTCTCAATATGTGTACTGTTTTCATTAATGTAATCACGCATCATCTTACGTAGGGGGGTAGTGGAGGTTCTTTGAATCTCAGAAAAATATTCATGCTTGGAGGGATCCCGATCACAATGAGTTTGGGTCCCCCAATCCGACATCTCATCCTCCAAAAGGTACTTATATGCACTATTCGTCCAATCATACATGATGAAATTTTAAGGAATTAGAAACTACCCTAATCTAGAAAAAAAAAGAAAAAGAAGGGAGGTGGGGAGTGTTACCTAATAGAGTGAGATCTATGTCAGCAACAATGTCCTACAAAATCAAATAAAAAATTGTTAGTTATCTAGAAAAAAAATAAGAAAATCTACTTCTATGAAAACTGAAAATCTTACCTAACTAAAACTACTCTATAGCTACTAGAACAATTATAACCATTTAACCTTTTCCCCGGCAACGGCGCCAAAAACGTGTTCGCTCGCCTCAAGTGTAAGGCTGTGATGTAGTAATAAATCTTGGTAAGACCGAGGTCTATCCATAGGGAAAGAGGTAAACAATTCCAAGTACTCTAATAACTAGAATCTAAGAAGTTTAAAGAAGTAGTTTTTCACATGAAATAGGAAAATCTGAAAATAAGAAGAACTAGAGCATCAAGGATCCACTTGTAGTAGTCCAATGCCAATCCATTCATCCAAGTACAACACAATTAGAATCAAAGTCATATCCCTCATCTAATTGGAAGATATAACATTCAAGCACAAACAGTCCCACTTAAATCTGGAAATCAGATTTCTAGTTCTAATGAAGCACATAGAACTTGAACTTGTAGCCTTCGGAGTAACAGCCATGCCTATGGACTATGGCATGCTCAAGGGTTACTACAATTCGAATTCAAACAACCCAATCATGGTAATCTCAGAGAATTGCAAGGAACTCATGTCCGGAGCACACAAACTTTCACAAAACTTCTAAAAAAAACAAACTTTATTCAAACTAGAACTTCAAAATCCAAAATTAAGAAAAGGGTACTTGAAATAAAAGAATTAAAGCATTGGAACCAATTATAAATTTCACCTCTAGCTCTAGCTAGGAGGTTAGCTAAGGAAAAGCATATTAAAACTAGAACTAGAACTAAGAAAAGGAAGAAAAACTAGATGTAGGAGGCTAGGTAGCCTCCTAGGACTTGAACTCATTGCTTCCCACGTCCTTGGTTGATTTGGAATAGAAGAGAGCGCCTCCTTTTATAATACAGCAAGAGTACCGCGACATAACAGATTTTGTTTCGCTTCGTACGGCTTAACCAATGGTCGGATTGCCTTCAAATTTGATTTCTAGCTTCCTTGTAATGTGATATTCCTCATAGATGATTTATATTTCCAAGATTATCTTCTGAATGGGCCCACTAATCAGATCAGCGACCGCCTCTCAAAATCGTGCAATTCGGGTACCTTCAGAACCAGTCATCTTGCTTTCAATGATCCGGAATGTACAGAAGTCGGATTGATCTCAAATTTTGAACATTGGTAGAAAACTTCCTCCTCTACATAATAGATGGATTAGATTGTCCAAAACAATTCTAAAATTAGGTGCGAAAATTAGAACACTCAGGCCTTTTATAAAGTCTGCGCAGTTGGATCTTTCTGGATGGTCCATCTTTCTTCAACCGGTACGATCAAACCACACATCCTTTTGGTCTGAAACTTTTGTGGTTATTCATATATGGATGTGGTATAAAAGATGGTCAAATTAGATTCTTCATATCATCAATGATGGGTCACCTGGACCGGCCCAGAGTGGAGTAGGCGGAATCTGGAACTTTCTGGACAGTTCGTATTGTTTTGGCCGCCACGATCAATCCGTAGCTCCGATCGACACGAAACCACTTGAGTTATTTCGGTGTCGAGCTCCTCTTCGACATGGATGTGTTGTATTTTCAAATATTATCAATATGGGCTCAAAAAACTAGTCCAAAAAACCAGATACGGGAATAGCCTGCTATTTGGAATCTGGAAGCGTAAAATTGCATGGCCGACCGGTCTTGACCGGTCGGACAGGTTGGCCGACCGGTCTTGACTGGTCTAGCCTGTCTTGCAGGTGTCGAGGGAGTGCAGCCGACCGGTCTAGACCGGTCTTGACCGGTCGGACCTAGTTTCTGCATTTTTTTTTCTTTCTTTTCTTCTCTCCTTCCTCTCTCTTTGATTTCTTCTTTCTTTGGTCCACCTTGGGCTTTCATCAAAGGCTCTTAAACATGGTCTTTTGGTCTCCAATTGAGTGAAGTTCACTCTCATTCCTACAATCACAAAACATGCATTAGATGGGCCTTTTAAACATGAAAACCATGCATATAATGTGATGTAATGGGTTGGCAAATGTATAAATTGGAGGTTCAACATCCATCGAGATCGCAATTTTTCCAAAAAAAGATGAAGTTGGGAATTGTACAAGAGCACTTTCTGATCTTCATGGAAGGATTTCCTAAATATATGTTTGTCATGAAAGGCCTTCATCTTACTACTGTAAATCCTTGAGTTCTCATAAGCATCGTTCAGGATCTCATCAAGCTCAGTCAGTTGGAGTTTGCGAAGCGAGCTAGCCTTGTCGATGTCAAAATTCAATGCCCAAATTGCCCAATAGGCTTTGTGTTCAATCTCCACAGGTAAGTGGCAAGCTTTCTGTTCGCTCGCCTCAAGTGCAAGGTTTGCGATGTAGTAATAATCTCGGAAAGACCGAGGTCGATCCACAGGGAAGGAGGTAAACAATTCCAACTATCCTAATAACTAGAATCAAAGAGGTTTGTGAAATTGGTTTTGAACATAAAATAGAAAATCTGATAATGGAAAGATAACGAGAGTATCAAGGATCCACTTATAGCTCTCCTTAGATGCATAATTTGCTATGGTTTCTCACTTACTCAACGAGAATCGAAACTAAGTCCTATTTAGCCGGATGATAGAACGGTTATATTATCAAATTAATCTGTCATATATGTTGTTCATCAACATGATTCCCTCAATTCAAGTTAGGACTTGAGCACACTCAATTGCATAAGTCAATCCTAATTCCAATAGATTAAGCTCATAACCATAATAATCATCAAACCTTGTCACAAGACTTGACTATATTATGATTTGAACTTCATTCAAATCATATAAACAATCAACACAATATTCAGAATTTAGAACAAAAAGGTAAAACTTTGGTTTAAGTTCCCACATGGAAATCCAAGTCTAGAGCGTATTGAATATGATTCCTCGAAGCATACAGGTCTAGAGTCATGCAAAACAATTAAGAACTAAAGCAATTCTTCCAAACATCCATGAGTCATCATAAGATTAAGAAAAAGTACTTAGAACTTTATTCAAACTTCTAAAAACCATTGTTCTTTAATAAATCCAACTTGAAACCAATAAAACGAATTAAACAAACGATGAAAACTATAAGGTTCACCTCTTAGCTCTAGCTAAGAGATTAACTAATGAAAAGCATATAAAAAACTAGAACTAGAACTAAGAAAAAGGAAGAAAAACTAGCTGGAGGAGGCTAGGAAGCCTCCTATGACTTGAACTCCTTACTCCCCATGTCCTTGCTTGATTTGGAATAGAAGAGAGCACCTCCTTTTATAATACAGCAAGAGTACCGCAACATAACAGATTTTGTTTCGCTTCGTACGGCTTAACCAATGGTCGGATTGCCTTCAAATTTGATTTGTAGCTTCCTTGTAATGTGATCTTCCTCATAGATGATTTAGATTTCCAAGATTATCTTTTGAATGGCCCACCAATCAGATCAGCGACCGCCTCTCATAATCGCACAATTTGGGTACCTTCAGAACTAGTCATCTTGCTTTCAATGCTCCGGAGTGTACAGAGGTCGGATTGATCTCAAGTTTTGAACATTGGTAGAAAACTTCCTCCTCTACATGATAGATGGATTAAATTATCCAAAATAGTTCCAAAATTATGTGCAAAAATTAGAACACTCAGGCTTTTTATAAAATCTGCGCAGTTGGATCTTTCTAGATGGTCCATCTTTCTTCAACCGGTACGATTAAAGCACACATCCTTTTGATCGAAAAATTTGTGGTTATTCATATATGGATGTGTTCTAGATGATGGTCAAAGTAGATTCTTCATATCATCAATGATGGGTCACCTGGACCGGCCTAGAGTGGAGTAGGCAGAATCTGAAACTTTCTGGACAGTTTGTATTGTTTTGGCCATTAAGGTCAATACATAGCTCCGATCGACACGAAACTACTTGGGTTATTTCGGCGTCGAGCTCCTCTTCGATATGGATGTGTTGGATTTTCAAATATCATCAAGATGGTCCCCAAAAGCTGGGCCAAAAATCTAAAAACTGGAATAGCCTGCTGTTTGAAATCTGAAACTCTAAAATTGCATGGCCGACTGGTCTTGACCAGTCTGACCCATGTGTCCATGCTCCAGTAGCTTTAAGAGAACAGAATAGCAATTAGCCGACCTGTCAAGACCGATCAGGCCTTCCTGGCTGACCAGTCTTCATTTTTTTCATCTTTTCTCTCTTTCTTCCTCGTTCTCCTCTTTTTCTTCATCATTCTTTGGTCCACCTTGGGCCTTCATCAAAGGCTCTTAAATGTGCCCTTTTGGTCACCAATTGAGCCAAGCCACTCACATTCCTACAATCGCAAAACATGTATTAGATGGGCCTTTTAAACATGCAAACCATGCATAATGACTGATGAATTGGGGTTTAGTATATGCACAATTACGAGCTCAACTCACCCCCCAACCATCATTTTGCTAGTCCCAAGCAAAACATGCATGAAATAAATTCAATTCTCCAAAAACCAACTCTCCTTCAGAAACTATGCTTCTATCCATTCCGAGACATACAAGTGTAAAGTTCAGAAAAAATTAGGTGATAGAAGTTGAAACCTTAAACTCTCAAAACATAATAAGTGTCCATATGAAATTCTCGCTGATTGATTGATGAATAGAAAAACTCGAACAAATTCAACCTAGTGTGCATCGTGAAAGTTCATCTCATGAGTTTCTGGGTTTATCTTTTTCATAGATCAACTAAACTATGGATCTCAAGGTACATAGAGCAACAACAAGCCTATGACAGGAATTTGTCCTACCGTCTTTCCGACAGTTTTCACACTACTTGCCATTTCCGGCTTTGGTTACGGGTAGACCATCCCCCGGTTGGTAATAGGTAGCACTTTTCGGAATTTTCCACCATGTTTTCCATCATTCCCAATTTTCATCCTTCCTTTTCCTTTTTCTTTTACATTAGATAGGATTTTTAGAAATCCATATCTTTCGTTATTTTCCCATAGACAAGGATGGACAAAGTACCCCGGCTTGATTCCTCAACACCTCAAATCTAAGTCTAGCCAATCCAAAAATCACATAATCCTTTGAAATCCTTTGAAATCGTGTAATGTGAACTAGGTGTAAAAGTGATCAAATTTTCTATCAATCATATAAATAGGGGCATTCACATATAAAACCATTATATTAAGAGAAGTTCAAAGCTTGCAACATCACTCACTTCGTATCTCCTCTTCTTATACTCATATCATCTTGAATGAATAGAAACAAAATTTTCCAAAAGAGTTTTGAATTTTGAAAAAATCGAAAATTTTCTACATAATTGCTCGAAATGTCACAAAAGCTATTCATCTAAGGAATCTCACCCCCCAACCAAAATCTTACATTGTCCTCAATGTAATAAGACATGCAAAATGCATGACATGAGAGCAATGACATAAAACAAAGGAGAGTGAGAACGAGAGTACCTAAGGTAGCAAGTTGATCAATTCTAGCATCTTCCATTGTCTCGATGAGACTTATTCAATCCTAAATGTAGAAAAGAAATCCTAACCTACCTACCTACCTGTGATTAGTCTGATCGACTACATGATCAAATTTGAGCCGGATCTTCATGAATCTCAATAGGTTTCTCATGAGGACCATCCCAAGTCCTGCTCGAATGTATACATGGGTGCATTTCTTCATGAAGGTCCAATCATAGTGTGCACCACACGCATGTAAGGAGGAGATAAGAGCAGCAAAAAGATATCTCTTTAAGTTCTGAATTGGGTTGTAGTTGATTAAAAACGGGTCCTCCCACTCAGAATTTTCAATGGGTTGAAGAACCCATGATGGTGGAGAGACATTCATTAAGTATTCTTTAGTTTGGGTTGTCTCCTCCATAAATTCAGAATTGCACGGTGTTTCTAAAAATAATGGTATAGAGTGTAAATCAATGGAATGGTGTTCTTCAGGCACCGACACCATGTCTAACAAACTATCCAACTCCATAATCATCTCATCATCCAGATCATAGGGGTGGCTCTTGCATTCCTCTAGGAGATCGAGAGAGTTGAATGAAAGGTCCTTGTTCTCCCTAAGTGATTGAAGAAATTCTGTTTCAAGGGTAAGGAATTCCTCCTCTATAGAGGGAAGGTCTTCTAAATAAAAATTTTCAGATTCATTGATAAGTACATCATCTAGCATTGGTTGCTCTTTTGAAATTTCAGATTGTGCCACCCCGTCATCCAAATAAACAGAATTTTCAACCCAAGGGAGTTCTTCCACAATAGAATCCGGCATGTGTTGTTGGTGGAAGGACTAAACAATATCGACTTCGGCCATCTTTCTAGCAAGAATATCTTCCGGCGACTTATAAACATTCGGCCCTTTGGAAGAAGAAATCATGGACTCACAATCATCCTTCAAACCCTCATTGTGGGCAATCAAACTATCACTTTCAGATTTTGTAGATTTCGTGGGTTTGTCAACCGTCCTTGAAATCTCTTCATCATTTAAATCGGAATAGCTAAAAGAGATAGTTGATTCACCATAATCGATGGTAATGTTGGGATCACTAAAATCTACATCCTCTAAAAGTTTAGTCATTAAATCGGAAGAGGGTTGGGCTTGGATAGCCTCATCCTCCTCATTGTTGGGGATTGATTCGGTGTAGCCTCATCCTCCTCATTGTTGGGGATTGATTCGGTGTTCTCAATGTTGGGTTCAGGATTTTTTCATAAACTCTCGTAGTGTATCCTCAAGAGTTCGTGTCGGTTGTGGCTCATGAGAAAGAAACTCTTGAGGATAATTGATGGCATCCATCGTTGGCTCGTCTCCCAAATTGAAATTTTGATGCTCCCACCTATTAGGATTATGCATGTCATATGTTGTGCTATTAGGTAGTTGTTGATATTTGTAGCCAAACAAGTGATCATACATTGTCCTAACCGGTGGAACATTATTCATCTCTTTCCGATACTCTCCCATTGTCTTACCTAGCAAAAAGTTATGTACATTGTTGTCATTCCGGTAATCTCGTAAGGTCTTACGTGGGGGAGTATTAGAAGTAGATTGAGTCATAGAAAAATATTCATGCTTGTAATGGTTCCAATCATAATGATTTTTTATTTGGTTCGACCTCTCATCTTCCAAAAGGTATTTAGACAATCCACCCGTCCAATCATTCATAATGAAATTATAAGAAGTTGAAACAATCCCAATCTAGCAAGAAAAATAAAAAGAAGAAACGGAGAAGGGGAGATGTTACCCGTGAAGGTGAGAACTATGTCAGCAACCAAGTTCCTACCAAACACAAAAACAGAAAATTGTTATTAATCTAAAAAAATCAGAAAACTACTTCGAAAAAAACTGAAAATCCTACCTAACTAAGACTACTCTAAAGCTACTAGAACAATTAGAACCGTTTAACCTCTTTCTCCCAGGCAGCGGCGCCAAAAACTTGTTTGCTCGCCTCAAGTGCAAGGTTTGCGATATAGTAATAATCTCAGTAAGACCGAGCTCGATCCATAGGGAAGGAGGTAAACAATTCCAACTATCCTAATAACTAGAATCAAAGAGGTTTGTGAAATTGGTTTTGAACATAAAATAGAAAATCTGATAATGGAAAGATAACTAGAGCATCAAGGATCCACTTATAGCTCTCCTTAAATGCATAATTCGCTATGGTTTCTCACTTACTCAACTAGAATCGAAATTAATTCCTATCTAGTCGAATGATAGAGCGGTTATATTATCAAATCAATCTATCATATGTGTTGTTTATCAACATGATTCCCTCAATTCAAGTTAGGACTTGAGCACAATCAATTGCATAGGTCAATCCTAATTCCAATAGATTAAGATCATAACCATAATAATCATCAAAGCTTGTCACAAGACTTGACTATATTATGATTTGAACTTCATTCAAATCATATGAACACTCAACACAATATTCAGACTTTAGAACAAAAATGTAGAACTTTGGTTTAAGTTTCCACATGGAAATCCAAGTCTAGAGCGTATTGAATCCGATTCCTTGGAGCATACAGGTCTAGAGTCATGCAAAACAATTAAGAACTAAAGCAATCTTCCAAACATTCATAAGCCATCATAAGATTAAGAAAAACTACTTAGAACTTTATTCAAACTTCTAAAAACCATTGTTCTCAATAAATCCAACTTGAAACCAATAAAACGAATTAAACAAACTATGAAAACTATAAGGTTCACCTCTTAGCTCTGGCTAAGAGATTAGCTAATGAAAAGCATATTAAAAACTAGAACTAGAACTAAGAAAAAAGAAGAAAAACTAGCTGGAGGAGGCTAGGAAGCCTCCTATGACTTGAATTCCTTGCTCCCCACGTCCTTACTTGATCTGGAATAGAAGAGAGCACCTCCTTTTATAATACAGTAAGAGTACCGCAACATAACAGATTTTGTTTCGCTTCGTACGACTTAAGCAATGGTCGGATTGCCTTCAAATTTGATTTATAGCTTCCTTGTAATGTGATCTTCCTCATAGATGATTTAGATTTCCAAGATTATCTTCTGAATGGGCCCACCAATCAGATCAGCGATTGCCTCTCAAAATTGTGCAATTCGGGTACCTTCAGAACCAGTCATCTTGCTTTCAATGCTCCGGAGTGTACAGAAGTCAGATTGATCTCAAGTTTTGAACATTAGTAGAAAAATTCCTCCTCTACATGATAGATGGATTAAATTATCCAAAACAGTTCTAAAATTAGGTGAAAAAATTAGAACACTTAGGCCTTTTATAAAATCTGCGCAGTTGGATCTTTCTGGATGGTCCATCTTTCTTCAACCGGTATGATCAAACCAGACCTCCTTTTTTATCTGAAACTTTGTGGTTATTCATATATGGATGTGGTCTAGAAGATGGTCCAAGTAGATTCTTCATATCATCAATGATGGGTCACCTGGACCGGCCCAGAGTGGAGTAGGCGGAATCTGGAACTTTCTGGACAGTTCGTATTGTTTTGGCCACCACGGTCAATCCTTATCTCCGATCGACACAAAACCACTTCGGTTATTTCGGTGTCGAGCTCCTCTTCGACATGGATGTGTTGGATTTCCAAATATCATCAAGATGGCCCCGAAAATGGGGCCAAAAATCTAAAAATGGGAATAGCCTGCTGTTTGAAATCTGAAACTCTGAAATTACATGGCCGACCGGTCTTGACCGGTCGGACAGGGCTGGCCTACTAGTCTTGACTAGTCTGACCCATGTGTCCTTGCTCCAGTAGCTTTAAGAGAGGGGAGTAACAACTGGCCCACCGGTCTTGACCGATCGGTCTTCATTTTTTTCATCTTTTCTTTCTTCCTCATTCTCCTCTTTTTCTTCACCATTCTTTAGTCCACCTTGGGCCTTCATCAAAGGCTCCTAAATGTGCCCTTTTGGTCACCAATTGTGCCAAGCCATTCTCATTCCTACAATCGCAAAACATGTATTAGATGGGCCTTTTAAACATGCAAACCATGCATAATGAGTGATGAATTGGGGTTAGAATATGCACAATTAAGAGGTCAACACTTTCGCATAGACAAGTCTATAAGGGGACATTCCAATGGGGGTCTTGTAAGCAGTACGGTGAGCCCAAAGCGCATCATCTAATCTCAGTGACCAATTGTTAGAACTTAGAAAAAGAGGGGAAAGATCAGAACTACTCGTCAGCAGTCCTTCTTTCTTTTTTTCATGTTTCTTTTATTCTAGGGGAATTCTGAGTATAGAGACATTCATAGACAATCATAAGCAATCACAAAGTGTACACAAGAGAGAGATATCGCAAGGCGAATTTTATTCCAGAGATTCTGAGATCTTTTACATTCCAGGCTGTGATACTGGTCACGAGCCTTTAATTACATCAACGGTTGATCACCCTTGATTGGAAGGCAAAAGACTAATCCGCCGGGGATTATGGTCTTGAGTTTATGGTCGTAGAGACCTTTGTTTTCTTGTTATGGACTAAGCCACATTTATTAGACACGCCGAATGTCTATGTCTCATTTTCTTTCGGTGTGTCCGGGTTGAGAGACTGTCAGGATTCGAGTGGTGCAACTCGGGGCCCGCGCTTGTTACTGTGAACAGGTGACCGCTGGAATACACGAACCTCGAATGTTGGTCGGCATGACCCAAGGCCCGCGCCCGTACTTTTATGACGAGTGACCTTAGGAAAGCACTCCGCAACGTTCTCGAACGAGGGTTTTAATCCAGTGGTGCAACTCGGGGCCCGCGCCTGTTACTGTGAACAGGTGACCGCTGGAATACACGAACCTCGAAATGTTGGTCGGCATAACCTAAAGCCCGCGCCCGTATTTTTATGACTGGTGACCTTAGGAAAGCAATCCGCAACTACCTCATCAGCTCAACCAACGGACCCGTTGTCGATGGGTAGGCATCGACGGTCTTTTTCATAGTGGCAGTCCATAGCAAGACGTTTCAAGCTTAGTTAGAACTCTTTGTTTGTGGTTTCTCGTGGTAACCATAACCCCTTGGGTTTAGCCTCGGACCTTTATCCGGGATGAATAGAGCTTTGTACAGTAAAGTAAATGTATTTCTTCTGGAGTCGGGCGACTCGTCTTCGAGAACACTCTTTCTTCTGAGTATTTTCAGTGATCTATTTGGGATCAAGTAGGCTTTGTCGAGCCAAGATCTTTTGAGGATCCAAATTCAATGGGCTGGATCGGCTGTTTCTGATGCCTGCAAATGGCTAAGTATAGGGTCCGATAGACTCTTGTTCATGCCAATTTCTTATGAATAATGGGGATCGGTGCCCCGTAAATGCTTAACTCGGCTGTTGGATAGCCTGAGTACTTCAGGTTTGCCTCGTCGTCTGTGAGATCACGGTTGATTTCATTTGGCATTAGTCAATTTTCAAGCCAATAGGGCACTTCCCAGGGCTGAAAATGACTGAGCAGTGGACCTGTTTGCGGTCTGATTGGGGAGATCAATGAATATTATCGATAACCATCTTTGAACAGGGGTGGATTATGTCCACGAAGATCGCTGTGCGATCGCATTTCGATTTGCTTAGCAGAAGTCAATTTTCGGGCCAACAGGGCACTTCCCAGGGCTAAAAATGACTAAGTAGTGGACCTGTCTGCGGTCTAATCAGGGTATTCGGTGAATATTATCGATGATCGACTTGGAACGGGGGTGGATTATGTCCACAAAAATCGTGGTGCGATCGTGTTTCGATTCGCTTAGTAGATGTCAATTTTCGGGCCAACAGGGCACTTCCCAGGGCTGAAAATGACTAAGTAGTGGACCTGCCGACCGCTTGATTAGAGTATTCGAGGGTCCTGAGATCGGATAACCTCGTCGCGGTACATGATTATGGTGTATCATGTCATGTAGAAGAAAAGTTTCCCTCTCGGGCTCGGTCCAATTCCGCCCGATTCTTCTCGTTTTCGGCAGTTTTCGACTCTTTCGGAAGGATTTCTGGGGCTGCTAAATTGGCTAAGTGTTGGTTATTTTGGACCAAAACACTGATTTGGGCCATTTATCATTGACCATTGGAGAATCTGATCCGGTGGATGGATAGATCTCATCGAGACGCATCCGGCGGAAGTGATTTCATCAAAATCGGATTCCGGACGAAGGCGGGGCACACGATCGAAGGTCCACCCCTCCCATCAGCGTCCAGGTGCATGGAGGGGTGGATATGCAGGCGCATGTGAGGATGACATGGCTGCCAAGCGCATGTGGTTGGGAGGTGGGCGCATGTGGCCTGCCATTCATTTTTGAACAGAGAACTCCCTCAAGCGCATGTCAAACTGCCTCTGAGGATGTGGGCGCATGTCCCAGGTGCATGTGGTTCTGGGCATGCGCCCAGGGCACTTCCCGGAACTTGTATTTTCTCAAAACATTAGAGATGGGTGCATGTGAGGCTGACACATGCGCCTGGGGCTTGAACTTCAAACTCATTCATCCCCTTCTTCTGAGCCGGGCGCATGTCGGATTGCACATGCGCCTGAGACTTTGTGGAATGAAGTTTCATTCTCAATTTTTTAGAGATTGGGCGCATGTGAGGGGCCACATGCGCCTGGGGCTCCACCTTGGGCGCATGTCAGCCCAACACTTAGCTAAAATTCTCATTTTTAGCCCCTGCTTTGCACTTGGTGGAGAAATGGCATTTCCAGCTCCGTTTCTCAGTCAAATTCAGTGCTGTTTGAGGCTAGATCACTTAAAATTCAAGCACGATTGGAGCTTAGTGCCTTGGGCCTGCAGTTGACTACCTACTTTGGCCCGTCACAGCTTGCAACTGTCTATTTTAGGCAGGTTCAGAGTATGTCTGCCAGAGTGCGCTTATAGTGTTCCGATTGCCTGTAAAGTTGCTGTGTGCGAATAGTTGTGTATGTATGATGCTGAAACTATTTCCTAACTCTATCCAGTACTTACTTATGAGCACCTGGACTTGTCAAAGCTACTTTTAGACTAAATGTATGGATGTATTGTGGGTTTAATCAATGATTTTGTGTGTGCATCGATCACATGTATGCGTGCATGTATGATGGCAGTTGCTTTGTTATGAAATGCGTATGATGATTGATATGTTATGCTCTTGATTTTGGTTGCTTTTATGCTCTTCATATTGTGCTTGTGTTTGCGATACGATTTCGTTAGGCTATTTGCCCATGTGTATCGAGTTGTTTTCTAATGTTGTTTTGTTTACGCGTTGCAGTGAATTGTAGTAGCGACAATGGGATCTTCTGGTGAAACTTCCGGGTCGCATGCTTCTGGTCCGACGCCGATGAAGCACGGTCGGAAAAGAACAGCTGAAGGTCCTTCTAACCCTCTCCCTCCAAGACGTAACTCTCCCTTCTTTCCTACGGTCGAACCCGAGATCAAGGATTTCTCGGAGCGTATTGGGCAGCTTCCTCATGAAGTGCTAGTACGCATCTTTGTCAACAAGACAGTGCCCGAACCTCCAAAGCGGGGAACAGAACAAGAGTGGGTCTATTGGTATGCCCAACTTACTGGTGTGGCGAGTGCCATCGAGGCTGGTCCTCAAGATATACCTGTTCAAAATGTAGAAGAGAATCTGATGGGTCAGAAAAGTAAGAAGAAAGGAGGACGAGGAAAACAACCGATCAAGGCGCTCAGTCAAGCGGAGCGATTGACACAGCTCCTCGACTTGAAATATGAAAGGATGAAGATTGGATGAGAGAGCAACAAGATCGCTGTTGAGCGTGGCATCTGCATCACGAACCCCTACAATGGCGAAGTCATCTTGCACCAGAAGTCTCTTATGAGATGTAAACCTTTTCCGAGCATCGAGCCATCTGATGTTCGTAGACCTAGCCAGTTCTATGGAGTGGAGAGATGGTCTTCAGTTCCTGAGAGATTACTCACCGCCACCCTGGGAAGCAACAAAAGGTTGGTGAGATTAAGGAAATGACTTTCCTCATGCCTACATGTGATCCGCATGCACCTTATCCGACTCATTTCTTTGAGACGGTGCGTCAAAGATTCCTCCCTATGAGCACGTCCGCAATGTGGGAGACTTCGAGCTTCCGTACCCGAGGGCATCTGAATCGTCGTGACAGCTACATCCCCTGGGCGAAGGAGATTCTGATCCGGCACGAGGCTGTGCTGAGGGACGTCGGGCTCTATTATGCCATCGAGGCGACTGCCGGCTTCTTTCCACGAGATCCGACGATTCACAGGGGCTTCTTAAATTACTGGAGTTCTGTTACCAACTCTTTCCATCTTCCTCAAGGAGAGATGAGAATAACCCTCTGGGATCTTAAGATGATGGCGGGCTTGCCCATACGAGTCGGGTATTATCACGAATATATCCCCTCTGATGAAGAATTGTCTGGCTTCAGGCGCGAAGGTGATCGGAAGGCCTATCATTCCGAGGCGTGTTTGGAGTTGTTCAATGAACTGCAACAATTTGACTGCATTACAAAGATACACTATGAAGATTGGTCAGTCTACTTCAGCCACGGCTTGAAGTAAGTCTTCCCGGGACGTCTTCTTTCTTTCTTCTCATGATGTATGCTCTTTCCTTTTGCGTAGCTTCTTATGTGAAGTTCTCTCTCCTTTCTCTCTTTCAGGATCGACTACGAAAAATACAAGGTTGATATTAAAAGAGTAAGAGCCTTACGACAACGCTTTCAACGGAAATTTCCTTGCCCAAACGTATTGTCTCCCACTTGTGAGCTTGCAAGCTTCCTCGCTTACTGGTTGTCCGCAGTCGCGCTTCCTAGCTCGAAGGGTGCTGATGGCGTTAGGGTTTCTTGCTTCGTCATGGCAGGTGCCCTTGCCAGTGGCCGATGTCTTGCTATAGCGCCACCTGTACTCTGCAGCATATATAGAGCGTTTGGTTATGTTGCCAGTAATCCGGACAAACCTGCTGATGGGATGGATGCGGCCTATTGCCCGTGGCATTATTTCTGCGGCTAGTTAGGCATTTATTTTCCATGGGTATATGGCATGAAGCCTCACGCATACTTCTTTCCTGACCGAGCGCCTCTTATCAGGTTCATGAAGGCCAAGATGGTGCTTAAGACGCCAGAATGGGTGTCTTCAAGGATCTGCAGTGAGAATGAAGTTGACTTCTATCATTTTCCTGCTTCCATTGCTGATGAAGATATTGAAGTCGTCGATGATGAGGATTCGGTTGACTCTTCTGACAGAGAATTCCTAATATCAATCCGGACCGACTCTCTCCCGTTCCGCGAAGGCGTGGAGTTCTGGCGTGAGCCTTATTATCCGAGCAGGTTCGCCAGACAGTTTGGCTATGACCAGGGCGTTCCGTCGACTCTTCCGAGCGTGACGAGGATAGAACGAGCATATGGCACGGGTCCTGTCCATTGGGAGTGGATGTGGGACCAGCTTTTGTTGACGCGAACTGGCGCGAGGTTCGTGTTGCCTGGCGGTAGTCGACGTCCTGCGACTTCTTACGGTTGGATGAGATGGTGGGTGCATCAGTATGCGCGCATCCGGGACGCCCAACCTGTCGATTTCCCTCTCTATCTCTCTCCTCCAAGGTTGACTGACGTTCCTGAGGACGGTCTTGGTTATCTTCGTGAGCAGCGTGAGGCCGTCGGAGTTCCTGGTACCAGCCATCTGACTTCCTTGAACGTGCCGATCACTCGTAGGAAAGAAGATGGAGCATTAGACGGATGGTATTGCTTTGGGGTTCCTATACAGAGACATCAGCAAGGGGTCGGATCTTCGCGTCCTCCGGCAGAGAATGCTCCTCCGTCTGTCGAAGAGGGTGAGCCTACGGAAGGCATGGCAGGAGTTAGACCTTCTGATGATTTCGTTGACGATCTTCCACCGGGCCGCGCGAGAGATCAGTTGAGAGTCAAGATAAGACTCACACCAAGAGTTCGCCCGTCAGTACCTAAGAAAAACTTAAGAAAGGTAGAAATGTTACATATCAAGAAGTGGGGGAGTTTGGATCCGTCGTTGCAGATCAATCTTCCGAAAGTAGTGGCAGGTGCGACTGCTGCCGATAGTCTCGAAGAAGGTAGCTTCGATCTGGTGCTACGTGAGCTTCGATCTGGTGCTATAGAGGAGATTGCAGACGAAGAAGATATGATTGCCGTCAATCGTGACGGAGGTGAGTCCGAGCCTGCAGATGTCGAGGGGGACAATGCCGAAGGCGGTTCTGAAGCCGGTGATGGTTCGGGGTCACGGCTCGAAGATGAGCCTGTAGATTATTCCGGCGATGACTGGGGAGTGGATCGTGCTGATGATCACAGCAACGATGATTCCCTCACGAACTATTATGATAACGATGCCGGAGTCGGGGGCGTAGGTGATCTTGATGATGCTGCCATGGCAGTGCTCGAACCATAACTCTACGACAACGTTAGGGTCCAACCTTCTTCCGAGCCTTTAGTCTTTGTTTCTCAGGCTGTTGCGGCACCGACTAGGGGGTTGTCGACGGATGTTCCTCCTTGTTTGCCCGTTCGTGCTGATAACGCCGAGGAATCCGTTCCTGGGCTTGAGATACGTGAGGAGAACGTCGATCCTTCTTCGGTCTTTCCATCAGGCTGTTCATTGCAAGCAAATTGTTCTGTTGAGTTAGAGGTCGTGGATGCGTCACGCCCTGCTGCAGTCGAAGTTGGACCCAACATTTCGCGAGCACAAGGTAAGAAATACGATTGTGTTATTTTTTTCTTCTTTGGTTCCTGCATAATCATACTAACCATATTTTGTTATTTTTATCTTATTTCTACAGATCTTATTGGATCAATACCTGCCTCTGCTACTTCCGTCGCGTCGTCTCTGGTTGTGACTATTGAACTTCCGGGCGAAGCTTTGGAAACAGTTGTTGATTCCGGGACATGCATTGCGGGACCTTTGGAGCCTGCTGTTGATCTTCCTGCCGTTCTTGGTACGACTCCTTCGCACTTTACATTAGATTATGACTTGTAGTTTCTGCTTCCATTTTTTGCTAACTCATCATTTGTTTGTCTTGCATTCTTTCTTGCAGCTGCCGTCGATTCTGGCGTCGCCATTGCTATGATGCCGGACATTCCTGCATTTGAACATTTAGATTATTTTGGTCAGAGCGTGTTGAAGGGCCTACTGTCTAGCCTTGCGAAGGCGTTGGCCGATCCACAAGAATGGCATATGCTAGGCACTGGCATGAAAGCGCTGGAAGCTTGTGTCGGAGTAGTTGGGTCTGATGCGCTCGTGGTTGTCAATCACATCTCTGCGTTCGAAAGCTCCCTCGCAAACGTAACGGCTGCTGAGCGCATCGAGCCCGATCCTGCTATCAAGGAGAAGCGAAGAATTGCGGAGTCTTTGGGACCTGCAGTGGAACGCCACGCGCATTCTACGGCGAACGCACGAGAATCCCTACAAAATAATAAGATTCAGTATGAAGGGTGCTTGGGCCGTATAGCTGAAATCGACGCTGCGATTGAGCGTCTGTAAGCGGAGAAGATCGCCGTGAGCTTCGAAGCTGCCCGTCTCGAGTCAGTAGTTACTCAGGGTCAGATAACGGTCACGCGGCTCGAGAGTGAGGGCGAAGCAGCGCAAGCAGTTGAAAGATTTGACTGCTGAACTTCAACATGTTCCTGATCCTGCGGAGGTGTTATCTGCAGCAAAGTCAGCGATGGAAACTGCCAGGGTGGCCGTGATCAGGCTGATATCGGGATGTTTGGAGAAGCTTTGATCTTTCGCTCCCGATGCTCTTCTTCTTGACTTCAAAAATGTATAGAAATGATCGTAGGATCTTACCTTTAGAAAATTTTGTAGTTGGTGTAAGAAATACTTACCTTTTGACCATTCATGTATACGGCGTCGAAAAGATGTCAACCAAACTTTTGTTAAATGAAATGACAATAGCAATTACTTTTTTATCGTGTTATGTTTGTGTGATGTGTGTTAGAATGGTCTACAATAATAACAATAATAATCACAATTCTAGTAAGTGATGAATGTAGAATGAAATGAAAAGAGTAATACTTCCCTTTGTCGTCGATTTCGGGAGTGTCCAGGGTTTCTGAACTCGGGATATGCTCGTGTTGTAGATGAATGGTCCTTCTTGGTTATTTCTTCATAGCAAGGGCAACGAAGACCTGCAAGAATACGAAGTAATTGATTAGCTTTTGTAACTACAGGCTTATCTACTGTATTCTACTCCATTTCATTCTCCGTTTCTATCCTTACTTATTACATTCCCTCTCTTGGGGAGTTTACATTTCTCCTATTTATGTAAAGGAAAGTAACAGGTGGACTGTTAGGGGTAATATTTCTTCAGAAACCGGCCATTAATTGCAAAACCGGCTCCGCCACCGTCGAAATTCACTAAACGGTAGGCCCCGTTGGAGTAAACTTCTTCTATGATGCATATCAGGTCCCACTTAGGGTCGAACTTGCTCTTTGTAGTGTGCGCGGCTGTCGGTCGCTTCATTACGAGTACCAAGTCACCCTTCTTGAAGGATCTACCCCTGACTCGCTTGTCATACGCTGTTGAGATGTGCTTCTGGTACATCTCTAGCCGTTGTTGTGCCTCGAGCCTCTTCTCGTCCAAGGCATCGAGCTCGACCATCCTGAGCTCAGCATTACGGTCATCTGTCAACGAGTTCCGAAGTGCTACTCGCAGGGACTCAACCTGAACTTCCATAGGGATGATGGCCTCCGTGCCATATACTAGTGAATAGGGAGTAGCCCGCGTTGCTGTACGGTGCGTAGTACGATATGCCCAGAGCGCTTCGGGCAACCGTTTGTCCCAATCTTTCTTATTCTCCGCCACCGTTTTCTTTAGAATCTTCACGATGGTTTTGTTGAATGCCTCAGCAAGCCCGTTTGCAGGAGGATAATAAGGTGTTGAATAGCAATGCTTGATCTTGAACTTGGCACACAGCTTGTCGATCACAGCATTTCGGAAGGGCGTGCCATTATCTGTGACGATCCGATCGGGAATACCATGTCTATAGATGATGGCGTTCCGGATGAAACCCTCCACTTGTTTAGCTTTCACGTTCTTCAGGGCCACAGCCTCAGCCCACTTAGAGAAATAATCTGTTGCCGCCAGTATGTATTGGTGCCCTTGAGAGGAAGAGGGGCTAATGGGGCCTATCACATCCATTCCCCAGGCCGCAAAAGGCCAAGACATCACTGACTGATGTAGTTCTTCTGGAGGTATATGTATGATGTCAGCATGTATCTGACACTGATGGCATTTTCTGACGTAGTTCATCGCATCTTTCACCATGGTGGGCCAATAATAGCCCATATGCCGCACTCGATGATGTAGGTTCCGTCCGCCTTGATGGGCACCACATTCTCCTCCGTGTGCCTCTCTCAGCGTATCATGAACTTCTTCTCGGGCGAGGCACCTTGACAGCGTTCCATCGCTGGAGCGTCGATACAATACCTCTTCTAAGAGGACGAACGAGCTGGCACACCTTCTGACTTGAGTGCGAATCTGCGGATCCTCGGGTAAGAACCCATACTTCAAGTAATCAGAGAATGGCCTTCTCCAATCTTCCTCTTCTGTGATCTCAAAGCAATGTACGGGACTTGCACTCGTGACATTCTCGGCCGCTGTGAGGAATGGTAATATTCTCCTTTCTTCTATGGTGACTTGAAGTGGGCTGCCCCCTGGGTGCGCGAGAGCCGCGGCCAGGTTAGCCAATGCGTCTGCTTGAGAATTTTCAGCTCTTGGGACGTGCGACACTGTACTGTCCCGGAAATGATCGAATAGGGCTCGGGCCTGATGGCAAAGAGACGACGGCTCCGGCTTGCGGACTTCATATTTTGTCATAAGCTGTCCCACAACTAACCGAGAATCACCGTATACCTGTAGTGATCGGATTCGCATGTCTCGTGCCAGCTGTAACCCAATGATGAGGGCCTGATACTCTGCCTTGTTGTTTGTGCACGACGGCACTATTGTGAATGAGTAGGGCAACAAGTCGCCTTGAGGACTGATGAAGATCACACCGGCCCCTGATCCTGCAGTTCTGGAGGCTCCGTCGAAATACATCCACCACTGCTTTGCGACCCTTACCATCATGGCCTGGTCGTCGGGAAGATCACATTCCATTTCCGTGTTATCCGGTATTGGGTGAGCTGCTAGAAAATCGGCTATCGCCTGCCCTTTAACAGCTCGAGACGGTAGATACGTAATGTCGAACTCGGATAGTAGTAGGGGCCATTTGGCTAAACGCCCAGACAACATAGGTCGGTTCATCAGGAACTTGATAGGATCTGCTCTGGAGATCAATGTAATCTGGTATGACAGACAGTAATGCCTCAACTTCTTCACAGCGAATATCAAGGCCAGGCATATCTTCTCAATCGGTGAGTAATTAAACTCAGCGCCGACGAGCGTGCGGCTCAAATAGTACAGAGCATTCTCTTTTCCTTCTTCATTCTTCTGGGCGAGCAGTGCCCCCAGTGAGTTCTCTCCCACTGCTACATACAGTATCAGAGGCTTTCCCTCGATTGGCGCTGCGAGAACTGGAGCTTTCCCTAGTAACTCTTTAAGGGAATCGAAGGCTTTCTGGCATGCTTCGTCCCACTCGAAGCGGACGTCTTTCTTGTTCAGCCGAGAGAAAGGCTGGCAGCGACCTGACAGGTTCAAGATGAACCGTCGCAAGTAAGCGACTCTCCCTTGGAAGCTCTTCAGCTCTTTCAAATTCTTCGGAGGAGGCATTTCTCGGATCGCCTTGATCTTCGCGGGGTCAATCTCGATTCCCTGATGCCTGATCACAAAGCTAAGGAATTTTTCGGAGGACACCCCAAAGGCGCACTTCAACGGGTTCATGCGGAGGCTCTTCTTCCTCAACCTCTGAAATATTAGCTTCAAATGTTCGCGATGCTGCTGATGTCCGTCAGACCTCACTACCAGGTCATCGACATAGCATTCCACATGCTTGTGCATCATGTCTTGGAAGATTACCTGCATCGCTCTCTGATACGTGGCGCCTGCATTTTTCAGCCCAAACGGCATCACCCGATAACAGAATATTCCGAGAGATGTGCGGAAGGCAGTGGACTCTTCGTCTTCTGGAGCCATTCGGATCTGATTATACCCTGAGTAGCCGTCCATAAAGGACATCGTTGTATATGCTGATGTGCTATCGATCAGAAGCTCTGGGATGGGTAGAGGAAAGTCATCTTTGGGACAAGCTTTATTCAGGTTGCGAAAATAACGCACACCCGGATCTGGCCGCTCTTCTTCTTTACAGGTACTATGTTCGAGATCCATTTGGGACACTGAACTTCCCTGATAAACCCGGCCTGAAGCAGCTTCTTCACCTCTTCCTCTATCTTCGGGACGATGTCAGGATGGAAGCGTCTCTGTGGTTGTTTGACCGACCTCTTCTCCTTCGCGATATTCAACCTGTGCATCGCGATTGCCGGGTTCAGTCCTGGCATTTCAGAATAGGTCCATGCGAACACGTGTCTGTTCTCTTTCAGGAGTTGAATGTAGCTCTCCCTTTCTTCTTCTGGAATGTTCTTACTGATATAAGTATTCCTCGGCTCTTCAGTGGTCCCCAGATTGACTTCTTGTAGCTCATCTATCGTGGGCTGACCTCCATCTTCAATCTGCTCTGGTGAGGCACTCGGCTGTATGACTTCATTCGGTCCAGCGGGCCTCAACTCTTCCACGGGACTAATGTCACCATGTTAATATGCCTGATCTCACATTCTGCCCCCAGGGCTTCTTTTCCTCTGTATACCTTCGTTTTTACTTCGAAGGGTGCTAGCATGCCTTTCTGAGCTGGTGGTTCTGAACAGATGAACCCCATATTTCTCATGATGTTTCTACTGGCCTTGCTATATCTTTCTTCTTCAATGGGCGGTGTCTCTACCGGTGTTCTCTTCACGTTCTCTTCGATCTGCAATGGGTTGCAGAGTCCGGCCTGAAATCTTATCTCATGCCTGGCTCCCATTGTCGGCGGCACGCAGAACTGGCTCGGAGCTTTAGGGAAGGGACGAATCCTCTCAACCTTTGACACCGGCATATTGAAGCTGGACTGCAACACGCTCATCTGTTGGCTTGTCATCTGTTTCAACACTAACTGCCCTTCCTTCCGGAGGTGCTTCGGTATCAAATAAAACTTCTTCCTTTGCAACGGATTTCCTCTGTGAGCCTTTGTCGCTTCAGCGACCACTCGCGGAGCTTCGTCCGCTTGTCTTGGATTCTCGCCCTGGGATTCTACCCCCTGTGCCACCTTTGTCGGTTCGTTGGCTTTTCTGGCGGTCTCGGCCTCCTCGCTCTCTCGATAGTATTGTGCATCTGCTAGGAAAGATTCAGTGACGGAGTACGGCCTAGGGTCTGCCGCCACTCTATACTGGACGCCATCTCTATTGTACTTGAAGCATTGGTGGTATGTCGAGGGAATGATTCCGTATTGATGAAGCCACGGTCGTCCCAACAAGATATTGTATGTCGTCATCGCATCGATCACCTGACAGGTGACTTTGGTGCTCAATTCTTCTATTTTCATCATGATAGTAATGGACCCTAGGACACGCTGACCGTCCTGATTGAACCCTTGGATAACCATGGCGCTTGGGCGAAGTGTTGTCTGTCTGAAACCCAACTGCTGTAATGTCTTCAGAGACATAATATTCACAGCAGATCCGTCATCCAGCATGCATCTTCGGACCTCTATGTCTCGGATGAGACCTGTCACCATCAATGGGCGGTTGTGGTCTGTCAAGCTAATCGTTCTGTCTTCTTCAGAAAATGTGATCATGGACGATCGATTGATCTGCATGACCTGTTCTGCGGGTCGCTCCTCGGTTCTCGTTATCTTCATTTCTTCCATCTCTGACTCAATCTCTGCCATCATGACCTCACGGGCTTCTTGATCGAGTAATGCGTTGAGCAACATTTCCTGATATTTCTTCGAAAGGCACAGGGCATCGTAGATGCTGAGTCGGGCCGAAACTTTCTTCAGATGAGACACCACATCATAAATCACCGGTGCCTTATCTCGAACGTGATCTCGTTGGTTAGCTGCTGGCTCATTGACTGCTTCTGCCGGTTCTTTTTCTCGAGGTGTCCCTGATGGCTCACCTATGACCACTGTTGGGGTCCCAAAAGTCAGTACCCTCTAAAACAAATCGACTGGGCACGTGCTTCGAGAAAATTCCACAAAACACTACCCGACGCACCCAAAATACCCAGTTTTGCAAGGGATCCAGTACTTAGCCATTTTCTCCGGTGGACCCCACGGATCACCGTGATCGAAACCGACCAGAATCAAGCGGGGCCATCCTTCATGAATTATGATAAGCAGTGCATGGCGATTCACCGGGAAACGGGCCCCACAGGCCCTCCGTTTTGCAAAACCCAAATTTGCAAAACACGAGTACGTCAAGCGCACCCAATTATTCAGCTTGACGCACCCTTAAATTCATGAAAATTCAACAAGTGATTTAGGATGTATTTCACCTCTGACGCATCCGAAAAATAGCTTGACGCATCCAAAAATACCTCCGACGCGTCCGTAAATTCAGGAAATACGTAACAGCAATTTCAGGGTGCATTGTACCTCAACGCACCCTAAAATTGTCCGACGCACCCATAAAATCACGAATGACCAGCATGGCATTTTTTGGATGCATTGTACCTCAACGCACCCGAAAATACCTCCGACGCACCCATAAAATCAGCACATCTCAAAATGACATTTCGGGGTGCGTCAGAGTCCCAACGCATCCATTTAAGGGTGCGTCAAGGTATTTTTTGGGGTGCGTCATACGTGGCAGGTCCTCATTGGTCATTGTCCGGTATTCTCGGGTATAAATACCCCCCCCCCCACTATTCATTTGTACAGATTACGAGAGAGAGAGAGATTATCCCCTGAGCATCTGAGTTTTTGCCGCCGGAAACCCTCGCCGGAATCCCTTTCCGACAACCGGAAAACTTTCCCGGTGACCGGAATTCTTTTCCGATCGCCTGTATCTTCCACCGGAAGGTCACACCGGCCAACACCACCGCAGGTCCGAATCATGAAAAATCATAAGTACGATGGCGCACCTGAAAAATAGGTCGACGCACCCAAAAATCGAACAAAAAGCGGACATGTATTTTCAGGGTGCATTGTACCTCCACGCACCCGAAAATAAGTCGACGCACCCAAAAAACCGAATAAAAAGCGGACATGTATTTTCAGGGTGCGTTGTACCTCCACGCACCCGAAAATGGGCCGACGCACCCGAAAAATCAGCAAAATGCGGATTTGTATTTTTGGGGTGCATTGGACCCCAACGCACCTGAAAATTACCCCACGCATCCATAAAATCAATATAATTCAGATATGTATTTTCAGGGTGCGTTGTACCTCCACGCACCCAAAAAATCAGCCAATTCCGGAATATGTTCAGGAGCGCACCGGGCTCAATTTTAAGTGTTTTCAAGTGCCGTTTGAGCCTATCTTGGGTATTTCGAGCGTTCCGGACGCAATGGAATGGCCAAATAGACGTTCCAGGACCTCTAAATGAGTAGAATTGCGCATCTTCAAAGTTCGATCTAATTCGACACGATGAACGAAGCATCTCCTCGAAAGGGACGTCGCCAACATCCAGGACTATGCGAACATGTCATCATTTGTACCTACTGTAAAGATGTGACCCGATTTGAGCCGATAGCTAGATAAACGGGACTATGGTTATCACAGTAAACCATACTAAAGAGTTTCAATTCACTGCAAAACAATTGTTATGAACTGCCACAACACAACAGTCGATGCCCTACCCATTAAAAACGGCATCCGTCGGTTGGGCTACGCAGGTATACACAACTGCAGAGTGGACTTCCCGAGGTCACCTGTCCATACATTGACAGGCGCAGGCCCAGAGTCGTCCTTCTCAGTCATAAACCCTGATAGTCTCAGCCCGGATCTCCGGCCAAAACATGGGACATAGACATCTGACTAATACAAAGATGGTTCAGTCCATAACAAAACAAATACAGGTCTCTATGACCACAAACTCTCAGACCATAGTCCCTGCTGACTAGTCTTTTGCCTTTTAATCAAGGGTCATCGATCATTCGATGTAATTAAGGGCTCGTGCCAGATCACGGCCTGGAATGTACAAGATCTCAGGATCTCTGGAATAAAATTCGCTTTGCGATATCTCTCCTTGTGTACTTTTATGAATGTTTTGTGATTGTCTACGAATGTTTCCATTATTCAGAACCCCAGAGCAACAAAACACCACATTTCAAGAAAATGTAAATCGTATCCATTTTCTAGTTCTAACAAACTGGCGACTCTGCTGGGGATCGAACCCAGAATCTCTGGTTATATCTGAATATGGAAACGCTCTAAGATCAATTACTCATAAACATGAATTTACACATAGGAAAGTTACCGCGAGGCATAATGTTTCGGCGCCCTCGGGCGCCAAACTGGCGACTCTCAACGGGAACGTTCTTCCCTTCATCTTTAAGGTAATAGACGGTAAATCAAGGGTTTTCAAAACCACAAACTTCCACAACTACACATGTTTGTCTCCTTCTTGCTTATTTTGTCAGTTTGTGCACTGCGATCGATGGGCTCATACTCCTGACCGCACTTGTGAACTGTTCTAAAGATTTTTATGACACCGCAGAATTAGCAAGATAGTAACGCAGACAGAAGAGATGGTATGCTCGATGACAAGTTCGTGCACCTTCCTTGCCAACGGAGGTTTCAACTTCCCTCGTTTCACCACAACCGCAACTGCTAGTCCAGGCTCAGAATGGCAGTTAGTTGAAACCCGGAGGCAGAAGAAAGAACAGAAGAAAACTGCCATCCTAGCTGCACATAGGAAGGCGAGCGTTGCGAAATCTCGCCCCGTGATCAAGAAACAGTGGCAGCCGAAGCAGGGGCAGAAAATCCCTATCAATGGCCAGATCATATTGACCAAACCCGTAGTACCCAAAATGACAGCCGAGCAGTTTCCGCCGTTATCCAAGGTTGCCCGCACCTCTCGGAAGCCCATCAGGTCTGCGCATATGAAGAAAGCCGAGCCCGCGACGACCCTTGAATTGAAGCAGAAGCCACCTCAGGAAATCCCGTTAGTGCAAGTGGTGATGGTCCAAATAGCTGAAGGAGAAGAAGAGGGACCATATGAAGCAGAGAATTGCCTCCACTCCAAGATCAGATTGATAGGTTGGTAGAGGCTAACCGCGAGACAAATGATCGGATGAGAGCTATTCAGGAAGCCTTGGCCACCCTAATAGCACAGAATGCCTCCAGAAGTATCGCGCCGCCCACCCGTCAGTCTGCAGAGGAATCCCAAGGGGCAGCAGAAGGCCCAACTGAGCATGAACCGCCTGCCCAATGTCGGATCACGCCGATTGAGCGCGCACCACTTTCCACATCTCACGTGTCGCGAGAAGAGCTATCCCAAACGATAGCCCATATGATGCAGCAAGAAAAAGAGAGAGAAAAGAGGGGCAACTACAAATATCGGGTCCCGTACCCACCAGAAGTGGAAGAGGTACCGTTCCCAGCCAATTTCAGATGCCCCGACTTCGGAAAGTTTGATGGCAGAGGATCGCCAGAAGAGCACATCACCCACTTCTTGACTACGTTAGGAAATTGGTCCGCAGTCCCGCAATATTGCATGCGATTGTTCGGATCTACCCTGACCGGGAAGGCCTTTCAATGGTACATGTCATTACCTGCCGGCTCTATAAGGACATGGGAGCAAATGCAGGATGCTTTCATCTCCAAATTCTTCGCAACCGAGAGGGAGATCTCATTGACGGACCTAGCATTGGTTAGGCAGAGGAATGGTGAACCAGTCGAGAAATTCATTGATCGATGGGGAACTACGGCAGCTCAATGTCGTGAATTACCCAGTGAAGGCGAGCAGATGAAGATGTGCCTAAGGGCTCTAGACCCCATGATCTCGTACGGACTGTCAGGTAACACCTTCAGCTCCTTTCGCGAACTAGCAACGAAAGCCCATCTGGTGGAAGAAGCAGCTTCCCGGGTAAACTTTAGACCTGAGAGACAGAAGAGAGAGACAGGAAGAGTGGTAGAAACCCACCAGGTCGACAAGATCAAGGAACAGAAAGATCGAAAACGTCCCGCTGTTGATCATAGGGCGGAAGTGAAGACAGCAGTCACACAAGACAAGGGTAAAAGACCCTACGTACCCAAACGCGTATCAATAGCAGAAAGAGAAAAGGCTAATGGTCCATATACATTCGATATGGCCGATTTAGTCCCGATCATGGAACAATTGGTCGAGGAAGGCTTAATGCGTTTACCGGAGCCCGTTCGTCCCCATGAAGTTGGACGGGTAAACGATCCCAGATACTGCAAATATCACCAATGTGTTAGCCACAAGACAGAAGATTGCTTCTCCTTGAAAGGAAGGATACAAGGGTTGATCAATCAAGGGGTTATCAGCATGAAGGTACCCGAGACAGCAAGGGAGACGGCCGGGACAATTTCAGCAATTTCAATAGAAGATGGTAGTAGTCACCTAACGACCTCATTCCCCGAGCCGCAGGAGCCGTGGACTCTGGTCAGTAGCAAGAAAAGACTTGAGAACCGACGAAGGCTCGTTAACCAAAAAAGGAACAGGGGGAGAGGAAAGAGAGGAACACCACAGAAGCGACCCGTTATGAGCATGGCATATTGCGGAATGGTGTCGTTCACCGAACAAGCACCGGCCGAGGAAACCTTACAAACAGTCGAGGGAGAAGTTAATGCGGTCATCTTACGATCAGGAAGGCAAATGCCTGACCGTACTACTCCGAGACCAGATGACCCAATGCAAGAAGATGGTGCCCGCGACAGGCCGCAAGGGAGACCTTATGTACAAAAGTTGAAAGAAAAAGTTGGTGAGGCCACGACTAGTCAGCCAAGCCCGAAACCAGTAGCATATGATGTTGTGGCGCACTTACGAAAGGTTCCCGCCCGGCTAAGTATATACGATGCTTTGTGCCTCTCGAAAGTGTATAGAGAAATGTTAATTAATGCCCTACTTGACAGTGAAGTCAGGGAAACTATGATGATAGAGATAGAAGGAGAAATGAATAATACAGACAAATTTTGGGAGGGGTATACGCCAGTATCACAAGTCATGCATGTCGATCATCCCTCAACAATCACTTTTTCAGAAGAAGACCGCACGATCGAATTAATAGACCATAACCGTCCGTTGATGGTCACAGGTACGATCAGGGACACCGAGATCAAAAGGTGCATGTTGGACGACGGGTCTGCCGTGAATATTATGCCATTGAAGACATTACAGAAGCTGGGTTATAGGCAATCAGCGCTACGCCCGAGTCTCATGATGATTCAAGGGTTCAATCAAGACAGTCAACGTACACTGGGGTCAATCACAGTGATGTTAGAGATCGAAGAATTGACGACGAAAGTAACATGTCAAGTGATCGACGCGGTGACAACATACAACCTTCTTTTAGGAAGGCCCTGGCTCCATCAGAATCGGATAATCCCTTCGACGTATCACCAGTGTTTCAAATATAACAGGGATGGTGTCCAATACAGGGTAGCAGCAGATCCGAAGCCATACACGATAGCTGAGTCATTCTTGGCTGATGCGAAATATTATGACCCGGCCGAAAGCAATAAGACCAGCAAAAAGTCCGACATAAAGAAGAAAGGACAAGAGGCAGAATCTCGAGTTGAGAAGTGTGTACAGAAAAGTAAACCTCAGCTCATCACTCAGGGAAGATCCCAATGTCAGCAGAAAAACCAACCTCAGCCGATCACGAAAAAATTTTATGTGGTACCGCAGCATCTGCGTCAGCCGGGGCAGTCCGTATTAAAATTAATTTCAGATCAACACATGAGTGTACTCAAATCCAGCTTCAATATACCTATACCCAAGATAGGAAGAATCAAGCCATTTCCAAAAGCGCCAAGCCAATTCATCGTGCCGTCGCGAGATGCCACCCAGAAAGATATCAAGTTCCATTCAGGGCCAAGCCAACCAGTGCCATCAGAAGGGAAAGAAGAAGGAGGAGGGTCTGCTCAATCTCGACAAATAGAAGAGAAGAGGTATAGCAAAACCAGCCGGAAGATTATGAGGAACATGGGATTCTTCAGTCAAGGCTCAGACACAAAGAAAAGACTGCTAGCTCCATTTGAAGAATACAAGCAAGTATACAGGAACGGAGAGGGTCTAGGAGCGAAGGCGAGCGTAAACATGGTAACCATTGTCCCGGTAGAAGGAATCCAGTCGCAAGATTCTATCGACATAATCCAGCCAAGTGTCGCACCCGTGCAACTAGAAGACGGTGGACAACCAACGATTGATGAACTCGAAGAGGTGAATTTGGGCACCATCGAAGAACCCAGGAATACATATTTGAGCAAAAATGTCCCAGAAAATGAAAGGGAGAAATACATACAATTATTAAAGGAGAATAAGGACATCTTTGCCTGGACTTACTCAGAAATGCCCGGGCTCAGTCCGACAATCGCCATGCACAAGCTAAGCATCATGAAAGAAAAGAAG
Source organism: Liriodendron chinense (assembly GCA_003013855.2). Lineage (NCBI taxonomy): Eukaryota > Viridiplantae > Streptophyta > Magnoliopsida > Magnoliales > Magnoliaceae > Liriodendron > Liriodendron chinense. Next base: position 5,112,559 of record ML058397.1, on the reverse strand, counting down.
CCAGTGAAGCAGCCACAACGACGGTTCCATCCTGATGTTGTACCTAAGATTGAAGAAGAAATCAAAAAACTAATCCAGGCTGGATTTGTTCGAGAGGTGAAATACCCCCGATGGATTTCAAACATTGTGCCAGTCAAGAAGAAGAGCGGACAGATCCGAGTTTGCGTCGACTTCCGGAATCTTAATGAAGCCTGCCCGAAAGATGATTTTCCTTTGCCAATTCCAGAATTGTTGATTGACAGCACAACGGGATATGCAGTAATGTCCTTCATGGACGGGTACTCGGGATACAATCAGATTCGCATGGCCCCGGAAGATGAAGAAGCTACGGCCTTCCGCACAACCCTCGGCATCTACTGTTATCGCGTAATGCCCTTCGGATTAAAGAACGCAGGGGCAACATACCAGCGCGCAATGCACGTTATATTTCAGGATATGATGCATAAACACGTCGAATGCTATGTAGATGATCTAGTCGTAAGGTCGGCTGATCACGAGCAGCACAGAGAACACCTAAGGCAAGTGTTCCAACGGTTGCGCAAGAAAAGTCTCCGTATGAATCCACTAAAATGTGCGTTCGGAGTCGCGTCTGGCAAATTTCTAGGCTTCGTGGTTAGACACAGGGGCATAGAAATCGATCCCGCAAAGATCAAAGCCATCATAGAAATGCCGCCTCCGAAGAACCTGAAGCAATTGAAGAGTTTTCAAGGCCGCGTAGCATATTTGAGGAGATTCATCTCGAACTTGGCTGGTCGTTGTCAACCATTCTCCCGCCTCAACAAGAAAGATGTTAAGTTTGAATGGGACGACGCTTGTCAGAAGGCCTTCGACTCTCTAAAAGAGATGCTTGGGAATTCGCCAGTCCTTGCTGCCCCAATCAAAGGAAAGCCACTGATTCTGTACATCGCAGTAGGTGATAACTCACTGGGGGCGCTCCTGGCACAGAAGAACGAAGAAGAGAAGGAGAATGCACTATATTACTTAAGCCGCACGCTGGTAGGGGCTGAATTCAACTATTCAGCAATTGAAAAGACATGCCTTGCTCTCATTTTTGCTGTAAAGAAACTGAGGCATTACTGCCTCTCACACCAAATAACGTTGATATCCAAGGCGGATCCGATCAAGTTCCTTATGAACCGGCCTATGCTGTCTGGGCGTTTAGCTAAATGGGCCCTTCTCCTCTCCGAATTCGACATCACATACGTCCCAGCTCGGGCTATTAAAGGACAAGCGATCGCAGATTTTCTCGCTGCGCATCCAGTCCCGAGCAGCGAAGAAATGGAATGTGACCTCCCAGATGACCAGGTTATGATGATTGAAAGACCACGGTTATGGCAGATGTACTTTGACGGAGCCTCTAGGTCGACAGGGGCAGGAGCGGGGGTTATATTTATCAGCCCACAGGGAGATTTGTTGCCCTACTCGTTTACAATCGTACCAGCCTGCACCAACAACGAAGCTGAATATCAAGCCCTCATTATTGGGCTACAGCTCGCATTAGAAATGCGAATCAAGGTAATACAGATCTATGGCGACTCCAGACTAGTCATCGGACAATTGACGACAGAATATGAAGTCCGCAAACCTGAATTGTCACCTTTCTGCCGCCAAGCGCAGTCACTGTTCGACCAGTTTCGTGACAGCAGCATTTCACATATACCGAGACAGGAGAATGTGCAGGCCGATGCATTGGCTAGTCTAGCCGCTGCTCTGGCTAACCCCGGAGGCAGCCCACTTCAGGTAACGATCGAAGAAAGGAGGATCCTACCGACGACTGTACTGCGTGGTGGCGAAGCAAGCGCAAACCCCATCTGTTGCTTCGAGATCACAGAAGATGATGACTGGAAAAGACCATTCGTCGATTACTTGAAATATGGGTTCTTGCCAGAAGAGCTCAAGATGCGTACACAGGTTAGGAGACGCGCTGGGTCGTTTATACTGCAGAATGATGTCCTTTACAAACGCTCGTATGAAGGAGTATTGCTACGCTGCTTGGACCAGGAGGAAGCATACGCCACATTGAAGGAAGCCCACGGAGGAGAATGCGGTGCCCACCAAGGAGGCAGGAACCTACATCACCGTGTCCGACACATGGGATATTATTGGCCCACAATGGCGAAAGATGCAATAGAATTTGTCAAGAGATGTCATCAGTGCCAAATTCATGCAGATATCATACACTCGCCGCCAGAGGAATTACATCAGTCAGTGATGTCCTGGCCTTTCGCAGCCTGGGGCATGGACGTGATCGGGCCAATCAGCCCGCCCTCTTCCCAGGGACACCAATACATCTTAGCTGCGACAGATTACTTTTCCAAGTGGGCCGAGGCAGTCGCGCTTAGGAGCGTGAAGGCAAAACATGTTGAAAGTTTCATCCGCCACGCCATATTATACCGGCATGGTATTCCCGAGAAAATCACCACAGACAATGGAACACCCTTCAAGAACGCTACTATTGATAAGCTATGCGCAAAGTTCAAGATCAAACATTGTTATTCATCACCTTATTACCCCCCTGCGAATGGGTTGGCTGAGGCGTTCAATAAGACTATCGTGAAGATTTTGAAAAAGACAGTGGCGGAAAATAAGAAGGATTGGGACAGACGGCTACCCGAAGCATTGTGGGCATACCGAACCACACACCGCACAGCTACGCGAGCTACACCCTACTCGTTGGTATACGGTACGGAGGCAGTGGTCCCGATGGAGATACAGGTTGAGTCATTACGAGTCGCCCTTCGTTATTCCCTGACAACCGAACGCAACGCCGAGATCAGAATGACCGAGTTAGACGATCTGGATGAAAAGAGACTGGCCGCCCAACAAAGGCTCGAAATGTATCAGAAACAGATCTCAGCCTCATACGACAAACAAGTCCGCGGTAGATCATTCAAAAGAGGTGACCTGGTACTAATGATGAAACGCCCGGTGCCAGCTCAAGGCCCGAAAAGTAAATTCGACCCGAAGTGGGACCCAGTGTGCATCGTTGATGAAGTATACTCCAATGGAGCGTATCGAGTGATCGATTGCAAGGGGCAAGGCATCAGCTCGTTGGTGAATGGACGATTCTTGAAAAGATATTATACTTGACATAGAATACTGCTGTGATTTGTAAACACCCCGTTAGAGGGAAAATGTAATAGACAAATATCAAGAGAAATGACACCATACGATGATCAATGCTTACAATTACAGATACTAATCCTTTCTTCCGTGTGTTTACACAGGCATCAGTAAAGTTATTGAAACCCGAGACGTATCAGGCATCGTTACCTCGCCCTATCCAAAGTTGTCGAGAATCGGAACGGAGATATGGACCTTAAAGTCAAGGCTCAGGCACGCCCATCCCGCATCAATATAGGTTTGAGTCCTGACAGGGGGACATTCCTTCTAAAATAACCTACGTTACATTCGAATCTAAACGCAAATGAAAGAAATATCAAGTGAATAGAACATATAGCACGATCATGTGAATAGTATACATATCATTACAACATTAGTGTCACAACATATCTCCGCAAAATTACAAGATAAAACAATCATAGAGCCTAACTGTTCAGATTTCTTAAACATTGTTCTAGCAAATGAACTGCAGACTCCTGGGTCGCCCTCTGTGTTGCCTCCGCCGCAGCTAAAACTTGTGCAGGATCAGGGGCGCTTTGAAGGGACTCTCTCAGTTCTTCAACCTGAGTTCGTATAGCGTTGCATTCGGCCTCGCGCTTTTCGATAGATGATTGCAGACGAGCCTTTTGATTGCCAAATTTTGAAAGATTGAGATGAACAACGGAGCGTTCAGCTTGCAGCCGTGCTATCTCATCATCTATCTCCGCCAGCCGATCTGTGGCTCCCTGATGCCCAACGGCGGCATCTTGCCAATTGCACCTCAACGCGGTTACATCTGCCTCGCACAGCTCAAGCTTTGGCAGGAGAGATTGCAAATGACCGCGCCTCTCCTCAACAGAAGGATCGACTCTAAAGTGTCTCGCCTCATCGAGTTGTGCCATGCTCTCCCTGAACAGGACTACATGGTTGATCATCAAAGAGACGTCAATCCCGAGCCATGCAGCGTTGCATTCAAGTGCCTGCAGCCCTTCATCCAAGATGGACCACTCATCCATATTCTTCAGAGAGGCGGTGATATTCGTCAGAAGACTCTTCAAAAGGTCCGCCTTCACCTTTGATAACCCTCGGAGAGAGGAACCGAATGCCTCGGGCAAGGCAACAGGGGCCAAAGCATGAACAGGAGCGGCCACTGATCAAAGAAATGGTAAAGTTAGTATAAAGAGGCCTCAATAAGAGAGAAAGATAGCCGAAATAATAAAGACAAGTGATATACCAGTAGCTTCAAGAACATCAACGGCAGGTGCATTAGCCGAGGCAGCATGCGTAGGCAATACTGGGGCAGGTTCAGTGATCCCCTCGGACAACGGCTCAGGCAGCTCTGGAGAGGATAGCACTACGACCTCAGGAACGCTGGTATCAGATGCTGGCATGGTGATAGGAAGGGGTTCCGCAACGGGTTCAGCTGATGACGGTACAACAGTAGGAGGAGGCTGCGCGGCACATTCCGGTACACTTGTTCCTAAACCCGAAACCTCAACCCTACGGGAAGCTTCCCCGATAGGTTCAGCTAATGACGGCCCGACAAGGGAAACAGCTTCCACGGTAGGCACAGTGGATGGAGGCTCAACAGTCGGAGACGCTTCCAAGGTAGGCTCAGGTACACTCGATTCAGTGACAGAAATCGGAGCGCCCCGAGAAGCTAAATCAACAGCCCCGACCCCAATATCTTCAACACGGGAAAGGGTCGGTGCAACTTCCACAACGGCAGTGGTCGTTGTTTCATGAACAGGACCCTGGTCATCTGCAGCTTCAGCCATGGGGGTATCGGAGATAAGAACAGCATCAGTGGGCACCTCGTCGTCCAAGTCCATGAAAATCGCTCCGACATCCGCCTCAGGGATAGGCTGGTCATATATCGGTTCATCGCCATCACCTCCTCCAGCAGAGCGATCGCCGTTCAAATTCTCCTGAAGACTCAACTCGCCCTCTTCCCTGGCTACACCCGCGTCACCAAGCGGAGCACTACCAACGGCCTCAGAAAGTTGTTTCTGTAATCTCTCTTCATCGTACTTCTTGCGCATCTCGGCAATGTTCTTCCCTCCATCGACTACCGCAATACGATGAGCAGTCTTCACCCGAGGACCAGTCCGCTCAAGTGGCGTCTCATCATCGCCACCGTCATCGCCGTCGTCATCGCCACCGTCATCGCCGTCGTCATCACCACCGCCAGCACCGCCATCACCACCACCCTCAATGTCATTATCATCATCACCATCCCCATCATTTTGGTCATCATCATCCCTGGGAATATCACCTTCTTGATGTACCTCATCGATAGGCCCGAGAGACGGGAACTCGGGGCCCGCCTGCACGATATTCCTTTCCCCAAAAGCAACCCAACCTTCCAAGGTGTGCTCGGGCTTCTCGTGATCAATTACCACATTCAGCGAAGTCATCAGCCTCAGAGTACCCGGTACAGCAGGTTGGTGAAGATGCTCCGCCACGTACCCCAATCCATCGGCAGGAGCTGGGCTAACAATCGGAGGCGTAACAAACACAGGATCAGTAACGAGATGAACGTTCCGGATCAACGTGTACTGATGAGCCCACCATCTCATCCACCCGAAAGAGGCGCCAGTGATACTCCCAGTCCCAGGAATAGCAAAAGAGCAACCAGTCCCAGTCAGCAGAAGTTGCCGCCACATCCATTTCCAGTGGATAGGCCCGATGCCATATGCTCGCTGCTCCCGAGTCACCGGCTCCAGTGTGGCAGGTACTCCTTGATCATATCCGAATTGACGAGCAAAACGGTTGGGGTAGTACGGCTCTCTCCAGAATTCTAGTCCCTCACGGAGAGGAAGTGAGGACGGGCGGATGGCTATGAGGAACGAGCGTTCGTTATGGTCTAGGCTCTCATCATCCGTGCACAATACAGAGTCTTTGCTCCGAGTGCCTGAGAAGTGGAAGAAGTGTACATCGTCGTATTTAGCAATCCGCTCCCGGACGGTGTTCAGATTTTGCCCTACCATCCTCCGTTTTTGAAAGAAGTATAATGGGACCACCCCTCGCTGGATATAATCACCAGACTCGATGCCGTACACCCAAGGAAAATACACTCCAAGCCATCCAGATAAGAAGTGCCACCCACAGTAAGCCGAGTTCATGCCGAAGGCCGCCCGATCTTTATTGCTGATAACGTAACCGAATGCCCGGTAAAGAGAACATAATACAGCGGGAGCTATTGCATAACGGTGGCCGTTCGCCAAAGCCCCTGCGACCGCGAAACAGGACACCCTCACACTGTCAGCCTGCTTCGAGCTCGGCAGGACCACGCAGCTCAACCAGTAGGCCAGGAAGCCGGCGAGTTCACAGGTCGGAGATAGTTTGTTCGGGCGGGGGAAGTTCTCTCTCATTCGATCCTCCAAAAAGGTCTTGTCGTCGCGGTCTTCACTATAAGCCGCATAATCCAGACTGAAATGAAGGAGATAAAGTATTAATGGTAGAGAAAAAGACGCAACAATGACATACGACTCACAATTAAAATGCTTACTCTAAGCCATGGCTGAAATAGACCAGCCAGTCTTCGAAAGGGAGTTTATCTTTGAAAGCCCAAAATTGCGGGAGCTCCGCGAATAATTCATAGCAAGCCGGGGAGAAGAAGCCTTCGCTCACCCCCTTCTTCTTCCGAGACAGTTCCTCGTCACTAGGAACCCATTCATCATATATCCTCCCGCAGATCGGGAGACCAGTGATGCGGTTCAGGTCCCACAGCGAGATGCTCATTTCTCCATATGGCAGATGAAATGTGTTGGTGATAGAGCACCAGTGGTTCAAGAACCCTTTGTAAACCCATGGCTCGCGGCAGAAGTAGCTCGAGGTGGCTGCAATGGCCTTGAAAAGGCCCACCGCTTTTAAGGTCTCTTTATGGAGCTCCAATATCCGATTCGCCCATGCCTCATACCCGGGATGAGCAATCAAGTGACCGCGGGTCCGGAAGGCGCCTGACAGCCAAATCTCTGTGTCGCCCAGATGATGAAATCTTTGCCGGAGAGTCTCAAAATAATGTGTTGGGAAAGGCCGATGTGGGTTCTGATTCGGCTCTAGAAATATCATGAGCTTCGGGTCCAAAACAGCCTGACGCCTGCCATTCTCAGACAGGGAACAGTTGAGAAAAGGCCCCGGAATAGATGTCCACGTCCCCACACTGAAAAATGAGTTTGCGCGGCACACGTCTGCGGGCTCGATACTGGGGAGAGAGCGATGCCGCTGGAAGCTTCGGGTGGATCTAATATACCCTCGTGTATAAGGATTCCGGATGGCGAGGGGAGAAGTGACTAACTTTACGGTCGACCAAATGATCTTCATCTTGTCAGATTTGGACCTGGCCTGTTTCTCCAAATATACTTGTTTCGCGCCCTTGCCAGCCCTCTTCGGGCGACCGCGTCTGGCAGATTGGGCGGGGGCCAACGGGCTCGCCTCCCCTTCTTCGGAACCTGTCGTCCCATCGCTTCGAAAGCCCCGCAACGGAGCAAACCAGGAGTCCCATTGCTCCTGTGTACCCCTGTCTGGGGGAGGTGGTACAATCCGGTCACACAGAATTTTCTTCTGCATGTCTTTAGGTAACGTCAATATACGTTCATAAAAATTGAAAGTCTCCGGGGGGAGAAACCATTGGGGATTCTGGTCAGACGGGCGAACAACGTCCCTCGAAACCGCTCGCTTGCGCTTTGAAGGGGTTAATGGAGGACCTGAAGGACCAGCCTTGGAAGGGTCGCTAGCCATCACAGTCTGCAAACAGCATACGGAAAACTTAGATATAACTCAAAGCAAGAAGAAATGCCCAAGGAATCAACATTCTCAAGTTCGAGAGGATGCAAAGTAGTGTGCAAAGACGGCATGAGCACCGATAAGCGAATCAAGGTCATAGTAAAATGTATTCAAACTAGCAAAGAAGGAAATAGCATGACAGCATTCATAGCCACGACATCATCATCACATACAAACAAGGACGGATAAGAGAAAGAAAAACAACACAAGCATCATCCATTAACTGAAATAAGCCCAAAATGTTCGGACTGTTATGTCAATTGTTCAAATGTTGAAGTTAAAGTTTGTTGTAAGACAACACAAAATGGCGAGATCCCCTTCTCGCGGACAGAGAAAGATCTCAATCTTGCAGCAGAGGGAGAAGCCGAGCCTTCAACTCGTCCACCTTCGCTTGGACCCGCGCTTCCTTAGAAGTTAGGTCCATCAGATGGGAGATGCACTGCTGTACGAGGTCGAAGTGCACGTATTCAGCATTGGCCCAGTTCCGCATTATGGAGACATCAATCGCCAGATCGTCATATTCATTCAAGACTGCTCTGATCCTTCTCCAGATACTGGTGCGACGATCAGGAAATTCGGCCTCCGCCAGAGGGACAAGCCAGGCCAAGTATCGTTTCTTCGCCCTTTTCTCCTTCTTCAGAGAGTTAAGCTGGCTCCATAAGGCCAAGAAAGAATCGGCCAAGGGAGGCTCCGCCGCCTCAAGAAGTGTCAGCTCTTCCGGGAACGAAGAGTCACCAATGAAACCAAGGATGGCTTCCCTATGCTCATCAAGAGTGGAAGCCATAAGCGAAATATTCCGGATGGCCTGAAGTACGGAACGAGAATCCGCACCGAGCCTGGATAAAGCCTCGGACACCTCATCATATCGAGAATGGAGGGATGACCAAGCTTCCAGATGACCAAGGGAGTCAAAAAGCCGTCGCAAGCAGTCGCGAGCTGCGCGTTGGGAGGCACGAGTCGCAACCATTGTCTGCTGGAAGAAACAAGACTAACAACCCGATTTGAGAACCCGGCAATTCGACAAAAAGAGTAAAGAGAAGAAGCAGGTGAAGATTATTTACATCAGAACCAAAGTCAGGGGAGGTGCGCGCAGGTACCCCTAAACCCTACATAAATTAATCATGATAATTGCCAGAAAGTGTCATTTTTGGTTAGGCATAGCCCAGGATTTAAAGTATATGAGACCCGACACAGCTTTCGGATCACAATGAAGGCACATGAAAATTTATGGCGGAAGTGCGGGGCCCCATATCCTTTAAAGAAATAATCCCTGTCACCACAGGAACAGCTTTGCCCACCCAAAATATGAATATAATACGCAGTATTGGGCCAAATTTACACGCAAAAGAGCCCTCAAGAGCAAAAAGTCCAAAGTCGGGAAATTGGGTGCGTTGGATCCAACCCACCCCTAAAAATAGTCCAAGTTTTGCAAAAAATTCCAAGTATTGAAAACTGGGTGCGTCAGGCCCAACGCACCCCGAAATGCACAAAATGTCTGTGTGAATATATGGGTGCGTCGGACCCAACGCACCCTAAAAATGCTATGATCCCTCTTTAGTTCAATACTTAGGTGCGTCACGTCCAACGCACCTCGGAATTTCATCATTTTCACCAAGTCACAAATATTTGGGTGCGTCAGACCCAACGCACCCGTAAAAGATTCATGGGTTTTACCAACTTGTGACGAGGGGTGCGTCAGACCCAACGCACCCTTAAAAGTCTCAAAATTCAGCCATGTTCGAATACTTGGGTGCGCTGAGTGCAACGCACCCTTAAATCAAAATTTTCGCCAAGTTTGAATACTTGGGTGCGTTGAACTCAACGCACCCTTAAAATCAGATTTTCACCAAGTCCATAGCAGGGTGCGTCACGCTTGACGCACCCAAAAATCGAAGTAGTTGGAATAAAGGGGTGCGCTAGACCTTTTTTGGGTGCGCTGGGGGTATTAAATGGGTGCGTTGGCGAATATTTGGGTGCGTCGACGGCAGAGCAAATGAACAGTGAAAAGCGCAGAATGAAGTGAAATGACGCTATCTTACCTATTTATAGTGTGGACCCGGAAATCCGATGCGTCGCGATGAACGGCTGTAAGTCCATCGCAACGCACCGGAGGGGCATCTGTTGGGGTCCCAAAAGTCAGTACCCTCTAAAACAAATCGACTGGGCACGTGCTTCGAGAAAATTCCACAAAACACTACCCGACGCACCCAAAATACCCAGTTTTGCAAAGGATCCAGTACTTAGCCATTTTCTCCGGTGGACCCCACGGATCACCGTGATCGAAACCGACCAGAATCAAGCGGGGCCATCCTTCATGAATTATGATAAGCAGTGCATGGCGATTCACCGGGAAACGGGCCCCACAGGCCCTCCGTTTTGCAAAACCCAAATTTGCAAAACACGAGTACGTCAAGCGCACCCAATTATTCAGCTTGACGCACCCTTAAATTCATGAAAATTCAACAAGTGTTTTCGGATGTGTTTCACCTCTGACGCATCCGAAAAATGGCTTGACGCACCCTAAAAATACCCTCGACGCGTCCGTAAATTCAGGAAATACGTAACAGCAATTTCAGGGTGCATTGTACCTCAACGCACCCTAAAATTGTCCAACGCACCCATAAAATCACGAATGATCAGCATGGCATTTTTTGGATGCATTGTACCTCAACGCACCCGAAAATTGCTCGACGCACCCATAAAATCAGCGCATCTCAAAATCTCATTTCGGGGTGCGTCAGAGTCCCAACGCATCCATTTAAGGGTGCGTCAAGGTATTTTTTGGGGTGCGTCATACGTGGCAGGTCCTCATTGGTCGTTGTCCGGTATTCTCGGGTATAAATACCCCCCCCCACTATTCATTTGTACAGATTACGAGAGAGAGAGAGAGATTATCCCCTGAGCATCTGAGTTTTTGCCGCCGGAAACCCTCGCCGGAATCCCTTTCCGACAACCGGAAAACTTTCCCGGTGACCGGAATTCTTTTCCGATCGCCTGTATCTTCCACCGGAAGGTCACACCGGCCAACACCACCGCAGGTCCGAATCATGAAAAATCATAAGTACGATGGCGCACCTGAAAAATAGGTCGACGCACCCAAAAATCGAACAAAAAGCGGACATGTATTTTCAGGGTGCATTGTACCTCCACGCACCCGAAAATAAGTCGACGCACCCAAAAAACCGAATAAAAAGCGGACATGTATTTTCAGGGTGCATTGTACCTCCACGCACCCGAAAATGGTCCGACGCACCCGAAAAATCAGCAAAATGCGGATTTGTATTTTTGGGGTGCATTGGACCCCAACGCACCTGAAAATTACCCCACGCATCCATAAAATCAATATAATTCAGATATGTATTTTCAGGGTGCGTTGTACCTCCACGCACCCGAAAAATCAGCCAATTCCGGAATATGTTCAGGAGCGCACCGGGCTCAATTTTAAGTGTTTTCAAGTGCCGTTTGAGCCTATCTTGGGTATTTCGAGCGTTCCGGACGCAATGGAATGGCCAAATAGACGTTCCAGGACCTCTAAATGAGTAGAATTGCGCATCTTCAAAGTTCGATCTAATTCGACACGATGAACGAAGCATCTCCTCGAAAGGGACGTCGCCAACATCCAGGACTATGCGAACATGTCATCATTTGTACCTACTGTAAAGATGTGACCCGATTTGAGCCGAAAGCTAGATAAACGGGACTATGGTTATCACAGTAAACCATACTAAAGAGTTTCAATTCACTGCAAAACAATTGTTATGAACTGCCACAACACAACAGTCGATGCCCTACCCATTAAAAACGGCATCCGTCGGTTGGGCTACGCAGGTATACACAACTGCAGAGTGGACTTCCCGAGGTCACCTGTCCATACATTGACAGGCGCAGGCCCAGAGTCGTCCTTCTCAGTCATAAACCCTGATAGTCTCAGCCCGGATCTCCGGCCAAAACATGGGACATAGACATCTGACTAATACAAAGATGGTTCAGTCCATAACAAAACAAATACAGGTCTCTATGACCACAAACTCTAAGACCATAGTCCCTGCTGACTAGTCTTTTGCCTTTTAATCAAGGGTCATCGATCATTCGATGTAATTAAGGGCTCGTGCCAGATCACGGCCTGGAATGTACAAGATCTCAGGATCTCTGGAATAAAATTCGCTTTGCGATATCTCTCCTTGTGTACTTTTATGAATGTTTTGTGATTGTCTACGAATGTTTCCATTATTCAGAACCCCAGAGCAACAAAACACCACATTTCAAGAAAATGTAAATCGTATCCATTTTCTAGTTCTAACAACCACATTCGTCCTTCTAGGGTCTGGTTGCCTCGAAAATTCTCTCTGTACGACCTGCTTTCCGGACCGCAGAGCCACTACATTGACTTCTCCTTTATCTAGGACTTGGTCCTTATCACTGGCCCATGGTTGAGCGACCACCAAGACCATGGTGCATTGAACGGGCTATGCACGCGGCTGTTTTTGTCCAACATTTCTTCTTCTCATTCTGCTCTTCGTCTTCATCTCTTTCTCCAAGAGTCTTCTTTTGTTCTCTAGCCTCTTCTTGCTGCTCACAAGTGTCCATGGCTCTTCCGGTTCTGGGAATGGATTCACCGCTGGAATTTGAACTGGCACAGGGAGGGCAGACACCACTGTCGCAGTATTCCGGCTCGCCTCTTCCGCCTTCATATTGATGGTGCCATCGTTGATCATCCGTTGAATCTTGCCTTTTAGGACAAAGCAGTCTTCAGTCTTGTGGGTGGTCACACGATGATACCTGCAGTAGCTGGGATGATCGATCATCTTCGCTTCCTCCGGGCGTGTGCATTCTGGCAGTCTTATTAACCTCTCTTCGACCAGTTGTTCCATGATCGGAACCAGATCTTCCATGTCGAAGGTATAAGGTCCGTTTGCTAGATTACGCTCTTCTATCGTGAGATGTGGCGGCCTCTGAAAACTCTTGCCTTTGCCTTGAATCGTGGTTACTGGCCTGGCCTCGACTCTACACTCGGTGTTTTGGCGTTTCTTGTCATTCGAACCCTTTCCTTTGTCGACGTAGTTAGATGTTATCATCCTTCCAGCTTCTCTCCGGGGCTTCTCTGCCTTGAACTGTGCTCTGCACGCGGCTCCTTCCACCAGGTGGGCTTTTGTAGCTAGGTCTCGAAACGTCGAGAAGTTGTGTCCAGATAAGCCAAATGAGATCATCGCATCCATGGCCTGCGTGCACATCTTGACCTGCTCAGATTCGCTGGGCAGTTCCCGGCACTGTGCTGCTATAGTCCCCCACCTGTCGATGAACTTCTCGACTGACTCCCCCTGCCTCTGACGAACCAAGGCTAAATCTGTCAGCGAGACTTCTCGCTCGGTAGAGAAGAATTTGGAGATGAACAGATCCTGCATCTGCTCCCAGGACTTGACTGACCCTGCGGGCAGTGACATATACCACCGGAATGCCTTGCTCGTGAGCGTCGAGCCAAACAATCTTAGACAGTACTGGGGAATTTTCGATAGGTTGCCCATCATTGTCATGAATTGAGCCATGTGTTCCTCTGGCGATCCTCTGCCATTGAATCTAGGGAAGTCTGGACGCTTGAAATTGTTGGGAAATGGGAGATCGTGGACCTCGGGTAAGTACGGCACCCGGTATACATATTTTCCTCTCTTCTCCTTTTCTCTTTCCTGACGCATTAGGTCCGCAACTGTCTGAGACAGTTCTTCTCTCGTGGCTTGAGACGGCATTGGCGGTACACGTCCGAACACAACGTTTCTCGGGCGAGCTTGTGGTTCGGCGGCGGCTGGTTCTCCTGCTGCCCCCTGGCATTCCTCCACAGACTGTCGAGTGGGTACAGCTGGGCTTCTGTTTGCCCCCTGGGCAACTAGAGCCAACAGTGCTTCTTTCATCTCTCTCATCTCTCTAGCTGTGTCCTCTTGGACCTGGATAATCTCATCTATCTGTTCTTGGATTAGAGGCAGCTCTGGGTATCGCTCACTCGCCTCTCCTTCGGTGACCTGCACCATCATGACTTGCGCTCGTTGCAGCCTCGTCTTGATCACGGCAGCTTCAGTAGGGATTGTCTTCATCACCGTCTTAGTGGACTGTCGAACAGCGGATCTGTTCGGTATCTTCGCTGGCGATGTTGTCTTCGTTATCGCTGGGAAGTCGACATCGGCAAGGGAGAACTCTGGTCTGGCTGACACGGTAGTTCTGCCGGAGTCGCGGGCGTCACTCCTGCAGACTGGCTTCCACTGTCTCTTTGTTCTGCCCTGTACCCTTGCTGTCATCTCTGTCTCAGCTGGAATAATCTTCTTGTTCTCAGTCTTCTTGGCGGTCCTGCGCTTCTGCACAATCTGCCATCCGGCTTCAGAGGTTGCTGCCAGATGGGGGAAGTAAAATCCTCCGGATGCTAAGAAGATCATTGTGGACGCCATTTGGTTGATTCTTTTCTGTCTTTCTGTTCCTTTCTCTGTCTCTCTCTGTCTTTCTCTCTCTCTCTCTCTGCACAGTCATACACGCATTAGAATATTCCGCGCGCTTGGGAAAGAGAGGGGACGCGACCTTACCAATCGCGATACGGCTCGACAGCGGATAAACAGAAACATACAAGTATGAACTACATGCATGCTATGCGAAGTTTTGAAATTCTTTTGCCTTAAAGATGAAGGGAAGAACGTTCCCGTTGAGAGTCGCCAGTTTGGCGCCCGTGAAGGCGCCAAACATTTCTCCTTGCGGTAACCTTTCCCATGTACACATTAGTGTCTGCAAATGATTTATCGCAGAATGTCTATTTACTCAGAAATAACCAGAGATTCTAGTGTTGAGATCATCCCCAGTGGAGTCGCCAGTTTGTTAGAACTTAGAAAAAGAGGGGAAAGATCAGAACTACTCGTCAGCGGTCCTTCTTTCTTTTTTTCGTGTTTCTTTTATTCTGGGGGAATTCTGAGTATAGAGACATTCATAGACAATCATAAGCAATCACAAAGTGTACACAAGAGAGAGATATCGCAAGGCGAATTTTATTCCAGAGATTCTGAGATCTTTTACATTCCAGGCTGTGATACTGGTCACGAGCCTTTAATTACATCAACGGTTGATCACCCCTGATTGGAAGGCAAAAGACTAATCCGTCGGGGATTATGGTCTTGAGTTCATGGTCGTAGAGACCTTTATTTTCTTGTTATGGACTGAGCCACATTTATTAGACACGCCGGATGTCTATGTCCCATTTTCTTTCGGTGTGTCCGGGTTGAGAGACTGTCAGGATTCGAGTGGTGCAACTCGGGGCCCGCGCCTGTTACTGTGAACAGGTGACCGCTGGAATACACGAACCTCGAATGTTGGTCGGCATGACCCAAGGCTCACGCCCGTACTTTTATGACGGGTGACCTTAGGAAAGCACTCCGCAACGTTCTCGAACGAGGGTTTTAATCGAGTGGTGCAACTCGGGGCCCGCGCCTGTTACTGTGAACAGGTGACCGCTGGAATACACGAACCTCGAAATGTTGGTCGGCATAACTTAAAGCCCGCGCCCGTATTTTTATGACGGGTGACCTTAGGAAAGCAATCCGCAACTACCTCATCAGCTCAACCAACGGACCCGTTGTCGATGGGTAGGGCATCGACGGTCTTTTTCATAGTGGCAGTCCATAGCAAGACGTTTCAAGCTTAGTTAGAACTCTTTGTTTGTGGTTTCTCGTGGTAACCATAACCCCTTGGGTTTAGCCTCGGACCTTTATCCGAGATTAATAGAGCTTTGTACAGTAAAGTAAATGTATTTCTTCTGGAGTCAGGCGACTCGTCTTCGAGAACACTCTTTCTTCTGAGTATTTTTAGTGATCTATTGGGGATCAAGTAGGCTTTGTCGAGCCAAGATCTTTTGAGGATCCAAATTCAATGGGCTGGATCGGCTGTTTTCGATGCCTGCAAATGGCTAAGTATAGGGTCCGATGGACTCCTGTTCATGCCAATTTCTTATGAATAATGGGGATCGGTGCCCCGTAAATGCTTAACTCAGCTGTTGGATAGCCTCATTACTTCAGCTTTGCCTCGTCGTCTGTGAGATCGCGGTTGATTTCATTTGGCATTAGTCAATTTTCAAGCCAACAGGGCACTTCCTAGGGCTGAAAATGACTGAGCAGTGGACCTGTTTGCGGTCTGATAGGGGAGATCAGTGAATATTATCGATAACCATCTTTTAACAGGGGTGGATTATGTCCACGAAGATCGCTGTGCGATCGCGTTTCGATTTGCTTAGCAGAAGTCAATTTTCGGGCCAACAGGGCACTTCCCAGGGCTAGAAATGACTAAGTAGTGGACCTGTCTGCGGTCTAATCAGGGTATTCGGTGAATATTATCGATGACCGACTTGGAACAGGGGTGGATTATGTCCACAAAAATCATGGTGCGATCGTGTTTCGATTCGCTTAGTAGAAGTCAATTTTCGGGCCAACAGGGCACTTCCCAGGGCTGAAAATGACTAAGTAGTGGACCTGCCGACCGCTTGATTAGAGTATTCGAGGGTCCTGAGATCGGATAACCTCGTCGCGATACATGATTATGGTGTATCATGTCATGTAGAAGAAAAGTTTCCCTCTCGGGCTCGGTCCAATTCCGCCCGATTCTTCTCGTTTTCGGCCGTTTTCGGCTCTTTCGGAAGGATTTCTGGGGCTGCTAAATTGGCTAAGTGTTAGTTATTTTGGACCAAAACACTGATTTGGGCCATTTATCATTGACCGTTGGAGAATCTGATCCGGTGGATGGATAGATCTCATCAAGACGCATCCGGCGGAAGTGATTTCATCAAAATTGGATTCCGGACGAAGGCGGGGCACACGATCGAAGGTCCACCCCTCCCATCAGCGTCCAGGCGCATGGAGGGGTGGATATGCAGGCGCATGTGAGGATGACATGGCTGCCAAGCCCATGTGGTTGGGAGGTGGGCGCATGTCCCATCTCCCGGGCGCATGTGAAGTGTTTTTTATGAAAAATCAGATGGAGAAGAGGTGTTCCGGGCGCATGTGGCAATGCACATGCGCCTGGACTCAAAGAGTGGGCGCATGTCCCTCCTGGACTTAGCAGATTTTCAGGATTTTCCGGTGGGAAAAGCCGGCACATGTGGTGGAATAAGCCGGCGCATGTGGGGGATATGCCGGCGCATGTGCCCAGCACTTAGAAAATTTCAGGATTTTCTTCCTGAACTTGGGATTCCGGCGAGGAAATCCCTTTCCGGCGAGGGTTTCCGGCGAGGAAATCCACTCCGGCCAAGGCATTCGGCGAGGGGAGAGAAAGCAAGCACATGTGGTGGTTACATCACTCTGAGGTCGGCAGGGGATGATCTCGTGCTGATGTAATGAGGTGACTTCACTATTTATAGGAGGGAAATCGGGTTCGGGTCTACCCGGCAGGTATTTCCCGGCGCATGTGCCAGAAACAATGTCAAGCACATGTGAGAAAAATACACCGGGCGCATGTGGTGGATCCGGGTGCATGTGCTTTACCGGCGCATTTCCCGGTGCTTTTCGGAAAAGTGTTCGGATCACTTCCTTTCACTACTAAGGTGCAAGCGCATGTGGTTAGAGGCTAGGCGCATGTCCTTTGCCGGCGCTTTCCCACTACTTAGCCAGATTTTCAGGATTCTAGCACTTAGAAAATTTCAGCATTTCAGCTCCGACGGGGGACCTCCAAAGGACAGCTACCTTTTCTAGACATGCACTCACTGTCGCCAAGCCACTTCTAGGCTATGATTAACCTCCTGAATGAACGGGGTGGGGTGTGGAAGTCCAGATGTTGCTAATTTTGGTACTTCCTTCCTAATTTGGAGCCTCCGGGTCGGCTTGTCGTATAGGAACGTTGTTCCGGGGAGCGCGCGCATGGAAATATGCATCGTAATGACTTCAAAATTTCTATTTAAGGGTTTTGGGGTGCTCCGAATCATTTGTCTACGAAGCGCATGTCCAGTTCCGCTCTGAAATGGTAGCTGTAGGCTTACGGACCCCTTTTTGTCAGTTCCGGGCAGGGACGAAACTCATTTCGAGGTGCGCGGGCAAAAATATGCATCAGATGACTTCAAAACTTGCAGGTTAAGGGTTTTAGGACATTTCAGATCATTTGGCGGTGAAGCGCATGTCCAGTTCCGCTCTTAAATGGTAGCTGTAGGCTTACAGACCCCTTTTTGTCAGTTTCGGGCAGGGACGAAACGCATTTCGAGGTGCGCGGGCAAAAATATGCATCAGATGACTTCGAAACTTGCAGGTTAAGGGTTTTAGAACATTTTGGATCATTTGGCGGCGAAGCGCATGTCCAGTTCCACTCCGAAATGCTGTTTATGGATTTTGGTCGCTACCAAGCGATCAGGGTTGTGCAGGCGTTTTCAGGGCTCTCCCGGCCTCAAAACTTATCCAAATCATTGCCACTAGACCATGGGATGTTGTTTTATAATGGGTGAAAATTTGAGCCCCAACACCAATCTTTGTGATCCGGCCTCACCGTCTTTTCCAAAATATGTTTGATTTCCCGATTAGAAATTTCAGCTTGCCCACTCGTCTGTGGGTGGTATGGGGTAGTCACTTTATGCCTAATGCCATATTTCATCATTAAGGCTTCAAAAGGCCTATTGCAAAAGTGAGAACCACCATCACTAGTGATGGCTCGAGGCATTCCAAATTTGGAAAGTATGTTTTCTTTAAGGAACTTTAGAATTGTACGATGATCATTGATTCTACATGAAATAGCGTCTATCCATTTAGACACATAGTCTATGGCAAGCAATATATAGACATGTCCAAAAGATGAGGGGACCGGTCCCATGAAATCGATGCCCCAACAGTCAAAGACTTTAAGATGTTGAATTGGGGTAAGAGGCATCATATTTCGACGGGATAATCCTCCTAACTTTTTTGACAACGCTCGCATGCTTTGTAAAACTCGTGGGTGTCTTTAAATAAAGTGGGCCAATAAAAACCACACTGCAGAATTTTTGCAGTGGTTTTCTTGGTGAAAAAATGACCCCCACATGCTTGATCATGACAAAAGGAGATGACAGAATTATGTTCATCATCAGGGACACATCTCCTAATTATTTGATCTGAACAATATTTAAAAAGTAAAGGTTCATCCCAGAAAAATCTGCGCACTTCCCTTAGAAATTTTCGTTTGTCTTGCGCAGTCAAATAAGTCGGCATCGCACCTGTGGAAAGATAATTAACTATGTCAGCGTACCATGGTGTATGCATAGCAACAAAGAGTTGCACGTCAGGGAATGAGTCCTCAATAGGTGACTCATCAATGGAATTAGGTAGGACTAGGCGGGATAGATGATCCGCCACCACATTTTCTACTCCCTTCTTCTCCTTGATCTCCAAATCGAATTCTTGAAGGAGTAGGATCCATCTAAGCAAACGAGGCTTAGGATCCATCTAAGCAAACGGGGCTTGGCATCCTTTTTAGAAAGAAAGTGTTTCAGTGCCGCATGATCTGTGTAAATAATGACCTTGGATCCTATTAAGTAAGGGTCTGAATTTGTCCAAGGCAAAGATGACGGCTAGGAGCTCCTTCTCCGTAGTCGAGTAATTGACTTGTGTTGGATTCAATGTCCTACTAGTGTAGTAGATAACATGGGGCTTCTTATCCATCTTTTGGCTTAACACCGCCCCAATAACATAATCGCTCGCATCGCACATCAACTCAAAAGGTATGGACTAATCCAGTGGTTGCATGATAGGAGCGGTTGTCAACATGTCTTTTAGCTTTGAAAAGGCTAATTGACATTCGGTACTCCACTCAAATTGGTTTTCCTTTTGGATAAGGTTACATAAGGGTCTTGAGATATGATTAAAATCCTTTATGAACCTTCTATAAAAACCGGCATGTCCAAGGAAGGACCGCACATCGCTTATGCTTCTGGGTGGTGGTAGATTGGAAATTATATCAATTTTGGTCTGGTCTACCTCTATTCCATTAGACGAGATGATATGTCTAAGTACTATTCCTCTTTGTACCATGAAATGACACTTTTTTCAGTTTAAAACGAGGTTCTTCTTCTTACACCTTGTCAAGACTAACTTCAAATGATTGAGGCACTCATCAAAAGTACAACAAAAAATAGAGAAATCGTCCATGAATACCTCGAGAAATTCACCCACCATGTCCGAGAAAATACTCAACATGCATCGTTGGAATATGGTAGGTGCATTACATAGTTCGAATGGCATTCTTCAGTATGCGAAGGTGTTAAATGGGCATGTAAAAGTGGTATTCTCTTGGTCTTCTGGGGCTATCTCAATTTGATTGTAACCGGAATAGCCATCCAGGAAGCAATAATAGGAATGACCCGCTAACCTCTCCAAAATTTGATCCATGAATGGGAGGGGGAAGTGGTCCTTCCTAGTGACCATGTTTAGCTTCTGATAATCAATGCACATACGCCAACTGGTGGTTACTCTAGTTGGTATAAGCTTGTTGTTGGCGTTTTCTATGATGGTAATACCAGATTTCTTAATGACAACTTAGGTAGGACTCACCAATTGGTTATCTGAGATGGGGTAGATGATATCCACATCTAGTAGCTTTAACACATTTGCTTTGACAACCTCCATCATGTTTGGATTTAGTCTTCTTTGAGGTTGTCTAGTCGTTTTCGCATTTTCTTTGAGGTGTATATGGTGAGTACAAACCGAAAAATCTATCCCCTTGAGATCCGCTATTGTCCAACCTATAGCTTCCCTATGTTCTTTGAGTAGCTCAATCAACTTGAGCTCTTGGTCTTTCGCTAGGTGAGAGGCAATAACGACCAGGAATGTTTCTTCTTGACCCAAGTATACATATTTAAGCTCTGATGGCAATGGTTTAAGGTCAAGCTTCGGTGGTTTGATGTTAGATGGTAGAGGCCTTGATGTGTTTGGTGGCAATCTTTCAAAATGGGACCTCCACCGGCTAGTACCAACTACTGGTTTCTCAATATTCAATGCTTGCACAATTTCACTAACGATGGGGTCTTTGGAATCCTCGAAATGTGTCAAGCATGTCTCCAAGCTTTCTAGTGGTTCAAGTTGGAGGAGCTCTTCTTCTTCAAAAGATTCGAGCATGTTTACCTCGAAGAGCTCGTCGTCATCAACATCCCTATGCCTTTTGCCCAAATGGAACACATTCACCTCTAATGTCATATTCCTAAAAGATAATTGCATCACCCCGTTCCAGCAATTTATGATTGCGTTTGATGTAGCAAGGAATGGGCGGCCTAAAATCACCGGTATTTGAGTGCTAGCATCTATAACCGGTTGTGTGTCCAAGACGATAAAATCCACCGGATATTAGAATTTGTCAACTTGGACTAGAACATCATCAACTATCCCTCTCGGTACACGGATGGATCTATCAGCTAGTTGCAACATGGTTTTGGTGGGTTTTAATTCACCAAGACCCAATTGCTCATATACCGAGTACGGGATCAAGTTTACGCTCGCCCCCAAGTCTCGCAATGCATGCTCAATCCGATAGTCTCCAATGATACATGAGATTGTGGGACTACCGGGATCTTTAAATTTTGGGCGGTTCTTTTGAGTGAGAATGGCACTCACTTGCTCATTTAAGAAGGCGTTTTGTTGCACATTATATTTACATTTAGTTGTGCATAGGTCCTTTAGAAATTTGGCATAAGAGGGGATTTGTTTGATGGCATTAAGCAAGGGAATGTTGATCTTGACTTGTCTAAAAATCTCTAAAATATCATGAGAGTTTGGGAGAGATTTTGGGGCAATCAATCTCGAAAGGAATGGTGCTATGGGCTTGTAAATGCGTTCCGTTTCCTGTGGGGCTAAGTTAGATCCGTCCTCTTCCTCAGAATTTACCGGATCATTAGGCTTGTCGGCCTTCACCGGAATAGATTTGTCAATTTACTTACCACTTCTAAGAGTGGTGACAGATTTAGCTTGCTCCATATGTTGATTGAAGAGATTAGGGATGCTGATTTCATGTGCTTGTTTTGGATTAGGCTGATGTTTTGGATTATTCTAAGGCATTTAGTTGTGTATTTGAGAAACTACAGCGAATTAAGCATCAAGGATTGCTACAAGTGGATCCTTGAACCCCTAGTGCTCTTTTATATTAAGTACATTCACTTGTAATTTTAGATTCTCATCCATATCAAATTACTAAAAATCTGTTTAGTTTGTCTCAATTAGAGACCATTGGAAGTATTTTGTGAATTCCTATACAAGTCCATGAGAACGATCTCGGTCTCTACGGAATTATTACTACATCGGAACCCTATACTTGGGGAAGTGAACAAGTTTTTGGCGCCGTTGCCGGGGACTTTTGACGGATTTTCATAAAATTCCTAAAAATAGTTTCTCTTTGAGATTTTATGAGTCCTTACTTAGTTTGCTTACTTTGTTTTGTTTTTGCAGGGATACTAGGAGTCAAAGTAGTCACTTCAACCAATTTTTCTAACCCTTTTTTTCTTTACTTTTCTGAGATTTGTATGCCACATTGGGTTCGGGATTCAAATAACCAATTGATTAGTGAAGGAGGGATTGTTGAGGGGATTGATAAGGAGCCCCGTGCTAAGAAACGTTTAGATTCTGAAAATTTTCCTGAAATTATGGCTGAAAATCAACCCGAACCAAGGCCCAATCAAAATCTAGGCCAAAACCAAACTGAAACGGGTGAGAATGAGGTTGAGAATGTTCCTCGACCTAGAACTTTACGTGATTACTTGCAACCTGCAAGAGCGAGTACTCCCTCATACATAATTTTTTCATACAATGCAAGGAATATTGATCTAAAACTGAGAGTAATCCAACTCCTTCCCAAGTTCCTTGGTTTAGACAGTGAAAGCGCATATCAACATCTTACGAAATTCGATGAGGTGATAGTTATGTTGCACTTTATAAATGTATCTGATGATGTCATGAGACTTAGGTTATTTCCTTTTTCTCTGAAAGAGAAGGCTAAGGCTTAGCTCCATGCGTTAAGGCCAAGATCAATCGGCACATGGACTGAGATGACTAGGGAGTTCATTAAAAAGTTTTTTCTTATTCATAAAACAAACATGTTGAGTCGCCTAATCATGAATTTTGCTCAAAAAGAGGATGAGACCTTCTTCCAATGTTGGGAGAGGTTCAAAGACTTATTAAACATATGCGCACATCATGGCTATGAAATTTGGCTGGTCATAAGCTTTTTCTATGAAGGACTGACGTCGCCCATGCGCCAATTCGTAGAGATGATGTGCAATGGAGAATTCATGAATAAGGAAGCCGAAGAGGCATGGGACTACTTTGATATCTTAGTCAAGAATGCACAATCTTGGGATACAATTAAATCACCAAATCCCAAGATAAGCCAACAAAGATAAAAGGGAGGAATCTATGTTCTCTCCGAAGAAGACAACATAAGTGCACGTGTGGCTAGCCTCACAAGAAAAGTTGAAGTCAAGGAATTAGGAAAGGGGGAAAAGACTAAGGAAGTTGAGAATATTTGTGGCATTTGTTCCGGTAACCAACATGTAACATAGGATTATCCTACAATCTTTGCGTTTCAAGAAGTTCTACAAGAACAATCAAATGCCATAAATAATTATCAACAACCATTTAGTAATCCAAACTCGAACACATATAATTCTGGTTGGAAGAACCATCCCAACTTCAGTTGGAGGAATGGGCCATCAGAGAATGCAAACAATAACCCAAAAGCTACGCTTGAGGAAATATTGGGTACATTCGTCTTGGCCTAAGCTAAGTAAAACAAGAATAATTCTCACAAAATTGATGGGTTCATGCAAGAACAATTGAAATTCAACCAGAATTCATCTCAAGCCATCAATTATTTAAAAACTTCAATGGCTAGAGTTGAATCTCATCTTAGCGTTAGGGAGAAAGGCACACTTCCTGCTCAACTTCTCCCTAACCCAGGAACCCAATTTGAGATACAAGACCTCAGCCCATCCTCCCAAAATACGAAGCATGTTCAAGCTATCACCACTTCGAGGACTAGCAAAACAATTGATAAATCCAATCCAGTGAAGACCCCGAAGCCTAATGATCCGAAAATTGCTAATAAGGATGATATCTCGAACAACACTCCAAATGAGAAAAAATCGAAAAGGCAAGACAAGTCAGTTGTCCCATTTCCCCAAAGGTTGATTTCACCCAAACCTTTAGATAAAAATCTGGAAATCCTAGAGGTTTTTGAACAAGTAAATATCAACATTCCGTTGTTGGATACCATGAAACAAATACTATCATATGCCAAATTTTTTAAGGAATTATGTACAGTCAAAAGGAAGCACAATGTACACAACAAAGTACTTTTGATTGAGAATTTGAGCGCCATCATCAAACAAGAGGTGCCCAATATAAGGATCCGGGAAGTCCTACCATCTCATGCACATAGGTGATTACCGGATCAAACAAGCATTACTCGATCTTGGTGCAAGTGGTAACCTCATCCCATACTCGGTTTATGAACAACTTGGGTTAGGTGAATTAAAACCCACCAAAACCACACTTTAACTTGCTGATAGATCTATTTGTATACCAAGAGGGATGATTGAAGATGTCCTTGTCCAAGTTAATAAATTTTACTATCCAGTGGATTTTATTGTCTTAGATACACATCCTGTGATGGGAACTAGTGCTCAAATTCCTGTCATACTTGGACGCCCTTTTTTAGCCACTTCAAATTAGATTATTAATAGTAGAAATGGGCTGGCAAAATGTCCTTCAGAAATATGACACTCGAGTTGAATATTTTCGATTTATGTAAACAACCACGGGATGTTGATGACGAGGTCCACGACATAAATCTGATTGAATTAATCGTGGAAGACACATCCCTCTTGACATTCTATTTCGATCCCTTGGAGGCATGCTTGACCTACTCTCATGAGATTGATGATGACATGATAAGAGAGATGGATGCTATTTTGGATTATATGCCGGTACTTGATAATAAAAGATGTAAGGCACTATTTGAGCCTTTGCCCTTGAGCAAGAACAAGCCTCTTCCATCCAATATCAAAGCACCGAAGCTCGACCTAAAACCATTACCCACTGATTTGAATTATATGTACTTGGGTCGAGATGAGACATATCCAGTAGTGATTTCTTCCCACTTGGATGAGGAACAAGAGAGTAGGCTGATAGACACTTTAATAGAGCATAAGAGCGCCATTGGATGGTCAATTGCGGATCTCAAAGGTATAGACCCCTTCATTTATACTCATCACATACACCTTGAGTAAAATGCGAAGACATCTAGGCAACCACAAAGACGCCTCAATCCAAACATGAAGGAGGTGGTTAAGGCCGAGGGGTTAAAACTATTGGATGTGGTTATTATCTACCCAATATCCGATAGCCAATGGGTGTGCACAACTCAAGTGGTACCCAAGAAATTCAGAATAACCATTGTAGCCAATGCCAACAATGAACTCGCACTAACCAGAATCACTACCGGTTGGAGAATGTGCATTGACTACAGGAAGCTAAACACAGTCACAAGGAAAGACCACTTCCCCTTACCGTTTGTTAATCAAATTTTAAAAAGGTTGGCGGGTCATTCCCATTTTTGCTTCCTTGATGGATATTAAGGGTATAACCAAATAAAGATCGCCTTAAAGGACAAAGAGAAGACAATATTCACATGTCCATTCGACACTTTTGCCTATCGAAGGATGCCGTTTGGACTATGCAATGCCTCTGCCACTTTTCAGCGTTGTATGTTGAGTATTTTTTTTGATATAGTGGGGACTATTCTTGAAGTCTTCATGGACGATTTCTCAGTATTTGGTTGTAACTTTGATGAGTGCCTTATGCACTTAAAAACTATTTTAAAAAGATGTGAAGAAAGGAACCTCGTGTTAAATTGGAAGAAATGTCACTTCATGGCTCAAAAAGGAATAGTCCTTGGTCACATCATCTCAGAAAAAGGAACCAAAGTGGATAAGGCTAAGATTGATCTTATCTCTACCCTTCCACCATCTAAGAGTGTACGAGATGTGTGGTCCTTTTTAGGACACGCCGAGTTCTATAAACGGTTCATAAAGGACTTTAGTTCACTCTCTCGTCCTTTATGTAACCTCCTTCAAAAGAAAAAATCATTCGAGTGGAATGAGGATTGTCAAAATGCCTTTGTAAAACTTAATGGTATGTTGACATGTGCTCCCATAATGCAACCACCTGATTGGAGCCTTCCTTTTCAAATCATGTGTGATGCGAGAGACTACGCTATTAGAGCTGTGTTAGGCTAAAGAAAAGAGAAGAAGCCATGCGCCATCTACTATGGATGTAGAACCATAAACTCGGCTCAAGCAAACTATACTACTATAGAAAAAGAACTTTTAGCCGTAGTTTTTGCTTTAGACAAGTTTAGGTCCTACTTGATCGGATCCAAGATCATTATATTCATCGACCATGCCGCGCTTAAGTACCTTTTCTCTAAAAAGGATGCTAAGCCGCGCTTGTTAAGATGGATCCTCCTACTCCAAGAATTTGACATAGAAATACGTGATAAGAAAGCAGTGGAAAATGTCATGGCTGACCATCTCTCTAGACTTGTTCTCACCGATTCTCCTGATATGACCGCGATCAATGACATGTTCCCTGACGAACAACTATTTGAAGTCTCCCAATTGCCATGGTATGCAGACATTGCTAATTATCTTACTACAGGTACAATTCCAACACACTGGAACAAGCAAGATAATGATAAGTTCTTCAACGAGGTGAGGAAATTCTTGTGGGATGACTCGTACTTATTCAAGTACTGTCCCAATCAAATTATAAGGAGATGTGTGCTGGATGATGAGTAACACAGTATCATCTCCTTTTGTCATTCACAGGCTTGTGGTGGTCACTTTTCGATTAAGAAGACCACAGCCAAAATTCTGTAATGTGGGTTTTATTGGCCTACCATATTCAAGGATACCTATGAGTTTTGCAACATGTACGAGCCTTGTTAGAAACTAGGAGGAATATCCCATAGGAATATGATGTCACTCAATCCCATCTTACTAATTGAAATTTTTTATTGTAGGGGCATTGATTTCATGCGGCCATTCCCATTTTCTTTTAGAAACTTATATATTTTTCTTGCCGTTGATTATATTTCAAAATGGGTCGAGGCAATTCCATGCCGGAACAATGACCATAAAACAGTCATTCATTTCTTAAAAGAAAACATCCTTTCCCGGTTTGGAATGCCTCGAGTCATTATGCGTGATGGAGGGTCTCACTTTTGTAACCGCCCATTTGAAGCTTTAATGAAGAAATATGGCGTCAATCACAAAGTGAGCACCCCCTATAACCCACAAACAAGTGGACAAGCTAAGATATCCAACAGGGAAATTAAACATATTTCGGAGAAAATAGTGAACCCCTATTGCAAAGATTGGTCGCTTCGACTTACCGATGCGCTCTAAGCTTACCGTACAACTTTCAAGACCCCCCATTGGAATGTCTCCCTATAGACTTGTATATGGGAAAGTTAGTCACTTGCTTGTGGAGTTGGAACATAGGGCATATTGGGTAATAAAGAAGATGAATTTCGATTCTGACAAAGCAAGCTCGTTATACAAGCTTCAATTGAATGAACTTGAGGAAATTCGGAACGAAGCATATGAGAGCGTGAGGATTTACAAGGACAAGACGAAGGTGTTTTATGATAAGAACATCCTTCGTAAGACGTGTACGATTAATCAAAAGGTCCTTATGTACAATTCTCGGTTATATTTATTTCCAAAGAAATTGAGGTCTCGATGGACTGATCCCTTCATTGTGAAAAATGTTTATACATATGGGACTGTCGAGTTGTTGAATCCAAGGAACGATAATATCTTTAAAGTAAATGGTCAGCGATTAAAGTCATTCTTTGAGAATTTTCCTTTAGAAGGTATGTCTATACCTTTGACTGATCTTGTGTATTAAGATATTTGATCTCCTAGTCTGATGGAGGTATAGAGTAGTTAAGATTAGGATTTTGTTGCTTTTGGTTTGCTTTTCCATAGGTCTATTAGAAGGAGGTAGAATTCTAGTTTTTGTTCTCTCAGGTGAAATTACGTCGAGTAGTCTAACATGACACCCTACACATACACGTACGGAAGCTTAAGGAGCAACTAGAATTATGGCTAAGTCCTTTGGGGGGGGGGGGGGGGGGGGGGGGTGATTAGGACCTTTAAAAATCTTTTCACCTACTTAACAGATTTAGCAAATTGAACTAAGTAAGTGACTAACACTTCGGCTTCCAAGCCTTAGTGGGTCCAATCAATAAACTGGCATATGATAAAAGCAATTAACATCCTAGACTAAGCAAGAATAGATTAATAAATGATTAACCTAATGAAGAACCTAATCTATGCAACTCAAGTAGACTTAAATGAGGATGGATCAATTAAGCTCAAGTCTACTCAAGGAGTGAAAGTACATCTTATGTGTGTGGATGTGCCTATCACGTGTCTAGCATACATTCCTGACTAAGCATTCATACTTAACCAATTAAACACAACGCATAAAGAAAAATGTGCTCAAGAACAATCACAAACACAAGCATGTATAGTGGTTCGACTACCTGTCTACTCCACTCCCAGTTCAAGTACTCAACCCCTTTGAGCGCACCGGCATTCACTGGGGAGTTTAAATTTGGTTCCTCCTAACCAAGGTGTTTTAATTCGGATCCACCCAACCGGAGAGTTTACAGGTTCCTCCCAACCTTCACGTTCACACCCGTGTTGGTGGCTCCCCTTGGAGACTTTGTTTAGGCCTGACAAACGTGCTAAGGAACGGCTGACGTCCATAAATTTAGGCCGGACAAATGAGCCAAGGAGTGCCGAACAACCCCTAGTCTTTAGGCCGAGAAACAGGTTAAGGAACAGCTAATGTCCCTAAACTTTAGGCCGACAAAGAGGCCAAGGATATGCAAACGACCCTAGTTCAAGTTTGTCAAACAAACTCTACACTCAACTCCCACAAGGAATTAAGTGGATGGACTCTTAACAAAGACAACCTTACTTGTCGGATTGAGCCCCTTTGTAGCACAACTTTGGGTTGCTTCTTCTTACTCTCCCGTGCTTGAATCAGCTCCCCTTGTGCTCCCCTGATTTGCTTCAGCTCCAAGATCAGCTTCCTTGCATGAGATGCTCCATTAGAGATGCCCAAGGTGCTAGGAAATGGTGAAACCTCTACAAATGGTAGGAAATAGGTTTCCTAGAGGAATACACATATTTAGACTCCTAGGTAGTGTAAGACCCATACCCTGAATTGCCCTCCGTACGCTTAGTTTTGGGTATCGGTACGTCCCGAATGGACCAGATTATCGAATCTTGATCGCGACCCTATTTTAGTACTGCATTAACCCAAGACCTATACCCCAGCGACCGCGTAGGCGTTGCGATTCCAACGCCGCGTGGCACGCCCCATTGCGATACCCGGTGTGGAAGTTGCGATTATTTGCGCAATCTAAAGCAGGCCGCACACGCACATGTGGCGCGGGCCCCACTTGCACAGATCCCAAGAAAGGTCAAATCAATCAATCACCCTCACCCATACCCCTCTCATCACCCTAGTCTACACAAACCCTACTCACCCCATCCCTCTCTCACCAAAAGTCAACATAAGCCCATACCCCCCCATACCTCCCATGCTAGCCATCATCACCCCCATAATTCCTCCTCTCTACCCATACAAGTGCATACCTAGGGGAGAGGAGGGCTTCTCATTTTTTATTTTGCAAAGAGAGAGAGAGAGAGAGAGAGAGAGAGAGAGAGAGAGAGAGAAGACTAAGAAAAGAGAGATTAGAGGGAGTTTTATGTGAGAAGTAGAGGTGATTAAGAGAGGAGATCAAAGCTTTGAGGACCCCGACCATCATCCGGACTGTCCGATCGTCAACTCGACCCAATCCAACCGTTCATATTTCGAAGTGAGTGCAAGGGGGAAACATCAACTCCGCTTTTTTTTTATTTCCTTTCAATTTTTGGGCCCACAAGTGGGCCATGCTGTGGGACAACGTGCCCCGCACGCTGCCACAGGGTGGACCACCTTGTGTGGCCCACCAGATGCTTTATTTTCATTTTTCCTCATTCTTTGAAACACAAAGATCTGGATGAAAGATAAATACAAGGATTATCTTGATCCAAAGCTAATTGGGCCCACCATGAGATGGCCAAGCTGATCAATGGAGTAGATCATACTCATGTGGGCCCCACTTGGAAGAAACAAAGAAAAGAAAACGAATATATATATATATATATATATATATATATATATATATATATATATATATATATATATATATATATTTGAGACGCTGGACATTCACAGCGTCAGAGACGCTGGAGCAGTCCAGCGTTGTCAGAAACATGGACGACGTGAGTGGGGTCCCCACTTGTGGGACCCACCTTGATGTTTAAATTGTATCCACACCGTCCGTCTGTTTCTCCAGCCCATTTTAGGGCTGGACACAAAAAAATGAAGTAGATCCAGATCTCAGGTGGACCACACCATAGAAAACAGTGGAGGCAAGGATGCCCACTGTCGAAACTTTCGTGGCCCACCGTGATGTTTGTAGACTAATTCATATGCCCAATATGGGGCTCTATGGGTTCCTCATGAGCTGGGGAACCTGATGCATGGCGTGGATCGCCCCCAAGTGGGCCCCACTTGATAAATAAAAGAAAAGGCAAAAGAAAAAAAAGACACATCCAGACGCTAGACGTTCACAGCGTTAGAGACGCTGGAACTGTCCAGTGTCTACATGGCTGAATGGGGTCCCCACTCGTGGGACCCACCTTGATGTTTGTGATCAATCCACGCCATCCATCTATTTTCCCAAATCATTTTAAGGCCAGGGCCCAAATCTGAATCAGATTCAAATCTTAAGCGGACCGCACCACATGAAACAGTGGAGAAAATGATGTCCACTGTCGAACCTTCTTTGATCCACCTTGACGTTTGTAGACTAGATCGCCTGCCCAATATGGGGCTCTTTGGGTCCCCCATGAGATGGGGAATCTGATGAATGGAGTAGATCACCCTTATGTTGGCCCCACTCGATCAAAACCAAAACAAAAAAGAAAAAAAAAAAGAAAAAAAAGGGAGAGGGCTCCCAACGTCAGACCCAGCGTCTCTGACGCTGGGAGTACCCAGCTTACAGTAGCTATCTCGCTACTGAAGTGACGTCACCAACTTCAATGGGCCCACCGTGTTGTATGTGTTATATCCACACCATCCATCCATTTGGCGAGATCATTTTAGGCCATGATTTGAAGAATGAGACAGATCCAAATCTCATGTGGACCCCACTTGTAAGAAAACAGTGAGGACAGTGACCCTACCATTAAAACCTCCCTACGGCCCACCATGATGTTTATTTGAGATCCAACCTGTTCATGAGTTCACACATTATGAAAGGAGGGAAAACAAAAATATCAGCTTGATCGAAAACTTCTGTGGGCCCCACTTGATGAGGGAAAAAAAAAAAAAAAAAAAAAAAAAAGGGGCACTGGCAGCAACCAGCGCCGTGGGCTGGTTGGGCTGCCCAGCAGGTGGCCCACTCGTGGGAGCCACCTAGAATGTATGTGCTTTATCTATTCTGTCCATATGTTTTTCCAGCTCATTTTAGTGGCTGAGCCCAAAATTTAAGCATATCCAAATGTCAAGTGGACCATGCCACGGGAAACAGTGGGAATAATGATTTCCACCGTTGAAACCTTCCAAGGCCCTACAGTGATGTTTATTTGTCATCCAACCTGTTCATAAGATCACATGGATATGGATGGAGGGGAAAACACAAATATTTGCTTAATTCCAAAACTTCCTGAAACCCGGCTGGGTACCACGCAACCCAGCAAGTGGCCCACCCTGTGGGTTCCAACATGATGTATCTGTTTAGTCCCACCATGATGTATCTATTTTATTCATGCTGCCCATCTATTTTTCCATGCCATTTTAGGATATGGCCCAACAATGAGGCAGATCCAAACGTCAAATCGACCACACCCATAGGGAATAGTGGTCATTGATGCCCACCATTGAAAACTTCCTTGGGGCCACTTTAGTGTTTATTTTTCATCCAAATAGAGGTTGTGGGCCCATCTTTGGGTTCCACCTTGATGGATGTATTGTATATCATGCCACCCGTCTTGATCGACGCGTGGGGCCCGATTTGAATGGCTTCACTTAGGAAATTGTGGTGATTGAATACCTACCACTGAAACTTCCTAAGACCGATGATGTGTATTTGCTATCCGACCAGTGGACGGGACCCACCATGGTCCTTTCTTTGATATATATGTTTTATCCATGACGTACACCTATTTTTGTCGGCCTATTTTGTATGTGCAGGCCCAAGTATGGGGCCGATGGGTCTCAAGTGGGCTATGCCACGAAGACCTTTATATTTCCAATGGGACCCACAGTCCAGGTCCCACTCTCTGTATATATATTGGGCCATTTAAGGCCAACGTCACATGATACGTTTGGTAACATGCTAGTATACTTAGCTTGATATGTCACACTGATAACATGGTTAGTATAATGAATACCATGCTCATTCATATGCCCATACACATCATTTGTATGCCTGTTATGGATCATGATTAACCATAGCATATACTAGTTGGCTTGTTATACTTAGGGGACTCGTGCGAGACAGGGTCGTCCCACATGATTGCGCAGTATGCGTAAGTTTGGTGCATGACTTAGATTGTATGACTCATGCATTTCGCATTATGTATGTCACGGTCGCCTTCACACCCTAGCAACATCAGGGTGGTGGCCACCATAGTCACATCGTGGTTGGCAGTAATGGACACCGGAAACTTGTTCTAGCACGTGGGCGCCATGGATGTCCTTGGGTGAAAGTCCCTAAACCCTCTGGTACCAGTAGGATGCTCCAACATCGAGACCGAGTGGATAACATGAGCGCCCGAGTGCCGAATACCAGTAGGCCGCATCTCCCACTGTGTCGAGGTCGGTTGGAAAGGGGTTTGACCTTATCCGCTAGGGTGCAGTGGGCTATAAGCTAGGTCGAGTTTGACCAGCTCATGAAATGAGTCCGCTATCGGCGAGCCGGGTGGGCATTGGCATACCACTAACGAGGCGGATAGTGAGGTCTTTTCTACTCACTTGGTTATACGCACGATGTGTGGCGGCCAGTATCAGAGTGTACTAGACCCCGGTGATGTCCCAAATGAGAACTATTTGATATGTGGATTAGTTGAGGATTGAAGTGTTTGCATTGTATCTCTAGCATGTAACACTCGACCATGTAGGCCTTTACATCATATAGCCTTGGGATGGCTGATAGCATTCATGAACCTAGTAACTTAGCCCTCTATTACTTTTGCTTACTCTGATATCTGTATACTTGTCATATGCATCACAAGCGCACACACGCACTCTACTGAGCTTCTTAGGAAGCTTATGCACGTTTGTTTAGGCTGCAGGTACTAGAGCACATCAGCAGCGTTGAGCGCGGTTCATGTACCTGATATTTTGGGCTTTTGCTACATTTGTATTTCCCTTTCCAGCACTGTACTCAATAACTTTATAGTGGATATTCGATGATGTTTTATGGTTTTGATTATGCACCGTTACATAAAAAAATTACTCTAAAAATCCTCCTGGTAGGATCCCAGGATCAGAACCTGGCATATGAGAGCTAGGAGCCGAGAATGGGGTACTACGGAGGTTGTTGGCACCAAGGTCGGCGATTGGGAATTTAGTGAGCCCGGTCTCCGGGTTTGGGGCATGATAGGTAGTGTTTAGACAAGGGATTTAATTATAATCAAGGTGTCTAAAACCCTAGGAATCAAGAGGGAACAAGTCCATTCTCATATTTCCATTGAATTGCTAAAGCTTGTGATGAAAATACAAGGAGAATGACTTACTATGGGTTTGAAATACAACCACTGATGGTCTTTAGTAATGGTAGCTTCTTACCCCTCAAAATCCCCTCTCTTAACGCTCAAATCGAATCCCCTGCTTTTATAAAGTTTCTCCCAATGGTTAAATAACAGGCAGATTCGTGCAGGGTCGGGCGCTCGGAATCCGATCCATAAAAAGTGTTTAATTGCTGGACAGAGTTGGACCTGGTCGGGCGCCCGGACAATTTGTGGTCGGATGCCCGATGGCCATTTTTTCACTAGTCGAGCGCTTGGTGGACACTTGGTCGGTCGCCCGAAATTCAATCCTAAAATGGTCTGTGCTACTGGACAGTTTTTGCACTGGTCGGGCGCCCAGACATGTTGTGGTCGAGCGCTCGATGACCATTGGACTTTCAGGCCAACTCACTGGACGGATTTCCCTCAGGTCGGGCGCCTAGGCAAGCATGATTTTCTGCTGTTTGAATTGTGTTTTACAGCAGATCATGCAACCTCTTTGGCCATTCTTTTGGTGGTCTTTTGGGACACCTAAGGCCAATCTAAGATGACTAAGGGTATGCCTATTGGGTCATGGTCATCTAGAGGTTAATATGGTTTTGGGTAGGTACAAGGTTAAGGCTCACCAAGGCATCACATTCACCTGTTTCTTCTTTCTTGATGCAGCAAGTCCGTCTTGAGTCTTCAGTCTTCGTCTTCATTAAGCTCAACCGACACTAGACTCACTAAGCTAAGTAATTGACAAACAAGGTGCACTAGTATGCCACAGAAAAATGCTTTAACATCAGGTACTCTCATTCCTCACTCCCTTTATTTTATAATTGATCTTATGTTTTGCTCATTGCATATCTTTTTACATTGAGGACAATACAAGATTTTGTTGGGGGGTGTGGGATCACTAGGATGAATTTAGTGTTTTGTGACATCTCGAGCAATATGAAGAACAATATGAAGAACATTTTTTTCAGATTTTTCTGAAAATTCAAAACTCCATTGGAAAACTTTGTTTTTATGCATTCGGAACGGTGTAAGTATAAGAAAAAGAGATACAAAGTGAGCGATGTTGAGCATCTTGAACCATCTCTAAAATAATGGTTTCTATGTGATTTCCCCTATTGTTATGATTGATAGAAATTTTGAATACTTTTACACCTAGTTCACATTACACGACTCTCATAGTTCGAGGGGATTATATAGATTTGTAGATTGGTTAAGTTGGATTTGAGGTGTTGAGAAACCAAGCCGGGGCACTTTGTCCATTCTTGTCCATGGGAAAATAACGAAAGATATGGATTTCTACAAATCCTATCTAATATGTATGAAAAGGAAAGGAAGGATGAAAATATGGGAATGATTGAAAATATGGTGGAAAATTCCGAAAAGGGCTACCTATTACCAACTAGGGGATGGTCTACCTATAACCAAAGCCAGAAATGGGAAGTAGTGTGAAAGTCATCGGAAGGATGGTAAGGCAAATTCCTGTCATAGGCTTGTTATTGATCTATACACCTTCAGATCCTTAATCTAACTGATTTATGAAGAAGATGATCCCGAAAATCCACGAGATGAGCATCCACTGAGCACACTAGGTTAAATTGTTTGAATCTTTCTATTTATCAATCAGTCAGCAGGAATTCTATGTGAACACTTGTTATGTTTTGAGAACGTTAAGGTCTTAACTTCTATCACTAAGTTTTCTCGATTTTTGCACTTGCAAGTCCTGGAGTGTATAGAAGCATAATTTCTAAAGGAGAGTTGGGTTTTGGAGAATGTAATTTGTTTCACGCATGTTTTGCTCGGGACTAGCAAAATGCTGGTTGGGGGCTGTGTTGAGCTCTTAAATGTCTATATTCTAACCCCATTTATTCACTAACTATGCATGATACTTATGTTTAAAGACCTACCTAATGTATGATTTTGTGATTGTAGGAATGAGAGAGACTTCACCCAATTGGTGACTATAAAGGTACATTTAGAGCCCTTGGATGAAGACCCAAGGTGGACCAAAGAAGAAAGAAGAAAGCAAGGAAACAAGTGAAGGGAGGAGAGAAGAAAGAAAAAAGAAAGAAAAGAAAATCAGGGATATGACCAGTCTTGACCGGTCGGCCAAGAGGGCCACGACCGGTCAAGACTAATCGGCCAGCAGTGGAGCCCCCTTGAAATCTAACTGGACCAAGGACTAGTTTGGTCTGACCGGTCAAGACCGATCAGCCAACAGGTCAGCCATAGCCCCTCTACTCTCTGAAACTCTCTGGACTATCCACTGGACAAGTCCAACAAGTTAAGACTGATCTGCCAGTCCACTCCAACCGGTCAAGATCGGTCGGCCAAGCCAAAAACGGAATTCTCCAGATTAGCCCTCCAATTTCTCTATGCACTGCGTAAACGTTGCATGATTTTTGGAACTTTCTGAGGTGCTAGGGCCTCTCTACTATAAAAGGACACCTAGGATTTGTTCCTAAGGTATCCTAGAAGAGAATTACCATATTGGGAGGTGGCAAAAGTCAGATCCGGAGTTCTACAACTCCTAGTTTGTTCTTCTAGTTTTTATGTTTTCCTTAGTTGCTTTCATGTTTCCTTTGATCATGAACGGGTAAACCTCTTAGCTAGGGTTAAGAGGTGAAGCTTGTAGTGAATCTAAGATGTTTTAATTTGTTTGTTTTGGTTTCAAGTTGAATTTTCATTGAAAAATAATGGTTTGAAGTTTGAATGAAGTTCTAAGTACTTTTCTTAATCTTATGATGGCTCTTGGATGTTTGGAAGAGTTGCTTTAGTTCTTAGTTGTTTTGAATGAGTCTAGACCTGTACACTCCGAGGAATCGGATTCAAGACGCTCTAGACTTAGATTCTCATGTGGGAACTTCATGCCAAGAGTTTTATTTTTCTGAAATTTCTGCTTATGTGTGATTATGTATATGATTTGAATGAAGTTCAAAATCATGATCTAGTTATGCTTTGTGACAGAGTTTAATGATGATTATAATTGTGATCTTAACCTATTGGAACTAGGATTGACCTATGCAATTGAGTGTGCTTAAGTCCTAACTTGAATTGAGCAAATCATGTGCATAAATCACACATATGACAGATTGTATGTTATAACTGCTCTATCATCCAACTAGATAGAATTTAATTTCAATTCTAGTTGTGTATTTGAGAAACCACAACAAATTAAGCATCAAGGATTGCTACAAGTAGATCCTTGAACCCCTAGTGCTCTTTTATATTAAGTACATTCACTTTTAATTTTAGATTCTCATCTATATCAAATTACTAAAAATCTGTTTAGTTTGTCTCAATTAGAGACCATTGGAAGTATTTTGTGAATTCCTATACAAGTCCCTGAGAACGATCTCGGTCTCTATGGAATTATTACTACATCGCAACCCTACACTTGGGGAAGCGAACAAACTGTATGCTTTAACTGAGTCTCTTTGCTTTCTCATGATCAGATTTGGTTATAGTAGCGTCTTTCTTTCGCCATTCCTGTATCGTTCCCCGGCACTCGTCGCCCTGATCTTATGCACATTATCATGGAGTTTCTCCCACATATAGTCAGGATGAGTGAGCCTTTGTACCGCAGGATGTTTGTCAATTACGCGACTAGAACGTTCGTTGGGATTCATCTTGACTTTCACTTCCTCCAGTGCTTTGTGATGCTCATCACCTTCCTCTGATGCTGGTAGGCTTCCACTCTTATTTCTCTTATCATCCTTGTTAGAACTTAGAAAAAGGGGGGAAAGATCAGAACTACTCGTCAGCAGTCCTTCTTTCTTTTTTTTCATGTTTCTTTTATTCTGGGGGAATTCTGAGTATAGAGACATTCATAGACAATCATAAGCAATCACAAAGTGTACACAAGAGAGAGATATCGCAAGGCGAATTTTATTCCAGAGATTCTGAGATCTTTTACATTCCAGGCTGTGATACTGGTCACGAGCCTTTAATTACATCAACGGTTGATCACCCTTGATTGGAAGGCAAAAGACTAATCCACCGGGGATTATGGTCTTGAGTTCATGGTCGTAGAGACCTTTGTTTTCTTGTTATGGACTGAGCCACATTTATTAGACACGCCGGATGTCTATGTCCCATTTTCTTTCGGTGTGTCCGGGTTGAGAGACTGTCAGGATTCGAGTGGTGCAACTCGGGGCCCGCGCCTGTTACTGTGAACAGGTGACCGCTGGAATACACAAACCTCGAATGTTGGTCGGCATGAACCAAGGCCCGCGCCCGTACTTTTATGACGGGTGACCTTAGGAAAGCACTCCGCAACGTTCCCGAACGAGGGTTTTAATCGAGTGGTGCAACTCGGGGCCCGCGCCTGTTACTGTGAACAGGTGACCGCTGGAATACACGAACCTCGAAATGTTGGTCGGCATAACTAAAGCCCGCGCCCGTATTTTTATGACGGGTGACCTTAGGAAAGCCCGCAACTACCTCATCAGCTCAACCGACGGACCCGTTGTCGATGGGTAGGGCATCGACGGTCTTTTTCATAGTGGCAGTCCATAGCAAGATGTTTCAAGCTTAGTTAGAACTCTTTGTTTGTGATTTCTCGTGGTAACCATAACCCCTTAGGTTTAGCCTCGGACCTTTATCCGGGATGAATAGAGCTTTGTACAGTAAAGTAAATGTATTTCTTCTAGAGTCGGGCGACTCGGCTTTGAGAGCATTCTTTCTTCTGAGTATTTTCCAATGATCTGTATGGGATCAGATAGGCTTTGTCGAGCCAAGATCTCTTGAAGATTTCGATATTCAATGGGCTGGATCGGCTATCTCCGATGCCTGCAAATGGTTAAGTATAGGGTCCGATGGACTCCTGTTCATGCCAATTTCTTATGAATAATGGGGATCGGTGCCCCGTGAATGCTTAACTCGGCTGTTGGATAGCCTGAGCGCTTCAGCTTTGCCTCGGCGTCTTTGAGATCGCGATTGATTTCAACTGGCACTAGTCAATTCTCAAGCCAACAGGGCACTTCCCAGGGCTGAAAACGACTAAGTAGTGGACCTGTTTGCGGTCTGATTAGAGAAGTCGATGAATATTATCTATAACCGTCTTTGAACAGGGGTGGATTACGTCCACGAAGATCACGGTGCGATCGCATTTTGATTTGCTTAGCAAAAGTCAATTTTCGGGCCAACAGGGCACTTCCCAGGGCTGGAAATGACTAAGTAGTGGACCTGTCTGCGGTCTAATCAGGGTATTCGGTGAATATTGTCGATGACCGACTTGGAACAGGGATGGTTTATGTCCACGAAGATCGCGGTGCGATCGTGTTTCGATTCGCTTAGTAGAAGTCAATTTTCTGGCCAACAGGGCACTTCCCAGGGCTGAAAATGACTAAGTAGTGGACCTGCCGTCCGCTTGATCAGAGTATTCGGAGGTCCTGAGATCGGATAACCTTGTCGCGGTGCATGATGATGATGTATCATGTCAAGTAGAAGAAAAATTTCCCTCTCGGGCTCGGTCCAATTCCGCCCGATTCTTCTCGTTTTCGCCGTTTTCGGCTCTTTCAGATGGATTTCCAGAGTTGCCAAATTAGCTAAGTGTTGGTCATTTTGGATCAAAACATTGATTTGGGCTACTTATCATTGACCGTTGGAGAATCTGATCCGGCGGATGGATAGATCTCATCGAGACGCATCCGGCGGCTGTGGTTTCATCGAAATCGGATCCCGGATGAAGGCGGGCCGTGCGACGGAAGGTCCACTCCTCCCATCAGCGTCCAGGCACATGGGGGAGTGTGTACAGGCGCATGTGTCTATTTTTCAAGCGCATGTGACCATTTTACAAGTGCATGTGGTATTGCATCATCTGTCAAGCGCATGTGGTCATCATCCGGGCGCATGTGGTCATCATCCGAGCGCATGTGATGATTTTCCATGGAAAACAGATGACGGAGAGGTGTTCTGGGCGCATGTGGCAGTGCACATGCGCTTGGACCCAGAGAGTGGCGCATGTCCCTCCCAGACTTAGAGAAAATCAGGATTTTCCAGCCAGAAAAGCCAGTGCATGTTGGGAAAAAGCTAGCGCATATTGGGAAAAAGCCAGCGCATGTTGGGAAAAAGCCAGTGCATGTTGGGAAAAAGCCAGCGCATGTGCCCAGCACTTAGAAAATTTCAGGATTTTCTTCCTGAACTTGGGATTCCGGCGAGGAAATCCCTTTCCGGCGAGGGTTTCCGGCGAGGAAATCCACTCCGGCCAAGGCATCCGGCGAGGGGAGAGAAAGCAAGCGCATGTGGTGCTTACATCACTCTGAGGTCGGCAGGGGATGATCTCGTGCTGATGTAATGAAGTGACTTCGCTATTTATAGGAGGGAAATCAGGTTCGGGTCTACCCGGCGGGTATTTCCCGGCGCATGTGCCAGAAACTATGTCAAGCGCATGTGAAAAAAAAATGCACCGGGCGCATGTGGTGGATCCGGGCGCATGTGCTTTACCGGCACATTTCCCGGCGCTTTTCGGAAAAATGTTTAATTCACTAGAATGCAAGCGCATGTGTTTAGAGGCCAGGCGCATGTGGTTGGAGGCCAGACGCATGTCCTTTGCCGGCGCTTTCCCACTACTTAGCCAGATTTTCAGGATTCCAGCACTTAGAAAATTTCAGCATTTCAGCTCCGACGGGGGATCTCCAAAGGACAGCTACCTTTTCTAGACATGCGCTCACTGTCGCCAAGCCACTTCTAGGCTATGATTAACCTCCTGAATGAACAGGATGGGGTGTGGAAGTCCAGAAGTTGCTAATTTTGTTACTTCCTTCCTAATTTGGAGCCTCCGGGTCGGCTTGTCGTATAGGAATGTTGTTCCGGGGAGCGAGCGCATGGAAATATGCATCGTAATGACTTTAAACTTGTTAATTAAGGGTTTTGGGGCATTTCGGATCATTTGTCCGTG
The DNA here is from genome assembly GCA_003013855.2 of Liriodendron chinense. Classification (NCBI taxonomy): domain Eukaryota; kingdom Viridiplantae; phylum Streptophyta; class Magnoliopsida; order Magnoliales; family Magnoliaceae; genus Liriodendron; species Liriodendron chinense. The sequence goes on along the minus strand of ML058397.1, from coordinate 5,071,901 downwards.
AAGCGCATGTCCAGTTCCACTCTGAAATGGTAGCTATAGGCTTACGGACCCTTTTTGTCAGTTCCCGGCAGGGACGAAACGTATTTCGAGGTGCGCAGGTAAAAATATGCACCGGATGACTTTGAAACTTGCAAGTTAAGGGTTTTAGGACATTTCGGATCATTTGGCGGTGAAGCGCATGTCCAGTTCCGCTCCGAAATGGTAGCTGTAGGCTTACGAACCCTTTTTGTCAGTTCTGGGCAGGGACGAAACGTATTTCGAGGTGCGCAGGTAAAAATATGCATCGGATGACTTCAAAACTTGCAGGTTAAGGGTTTTAGGACATTTCGGATCATTTGGCGGTGAAGCGCATGTCCAGTTCCGCTCTGAAATGTTGTTTACGAATTTTGGTCACTACCAAGCGATCAGGGTTGTGCAGGCATTTTCAAGGCCTTCCTGGCCTCAAAACTTATCCAAATCATTGCCACTAAACCATGGGATGTTGTTTTATAATAGGTGCAAATTTGAGCCCCAACAAGTGCCCCCCCGGTGTGCTGCGCTGGATGCTTACGTCATGCTAGTGCAGTGCACCGGTCCCTTAGGCTCAAGTATAAATAGTTGACTCACTGAGTCATTCCACACTTTTCCGAGTCAGAAAACTTGATTTCTCCCAAGGTGAGAGAGATCACCCTCAGGGTACAGGCGCATGTGGTCCCCTTGTGGGCGCATGTGGCCTGCCATTCATTTTCTGATGGAGAACTTCCCTCAGGCGCATGTGAAATTACCTCTAAGGATGTGGGCGCATGTCCCAGGCGCATGTGGTTCTGGGCATGCGCCCAGGGCATTGCCCGGACTTCGTCTTTTCCCAAAAATCAGAGGTGGGCGCATGTAAGGATGTAAACCTTATGAAAGGATGAAAATTGGATGGGAGAGCAACAAGATCACTGCTGAGCGTGGCATCTGCATCACGAACCCCTACAATGGCGAAGTCATCTTGCACCAGAAGTCTCTTATGAGATGTAAACCTTTTCCGAGCATTGAGCCATCTGATATTCGCAGACCTAGCCAGTTCTATGGAGTGGAGAGATGGTCTTCAGTTCCTGAGAGATTACTCACCGCCACCCTGGGAAGCAACGGGAAGCAACAAAAGGTTGATGAGATTAAGGAAATGACTTTCCTCATGCCTACATGTGATCCACATACACCTTATCCGACTCATTTCTTTGAGACGGTGCGTCAAAGGTTCCTTCCTATGAGCACGTCCGCAATGTGGGAGACTCCGAACTTCCGCACACGAGGGCATTTGAATCGTCGTGACAGCTACATCCCCTGGGTGAAGGAGATTCTGATCCGGCACGAGGCCGTGCTGAGGGACGTCGGGCTCTACTATGCCATCGAGGCGACTACCGGCTTCTTTCCGCGAGATCCGACGATTCTCAGGGGCTTCTTAAATTACTGGAGTTCCGTTACCAACTCTTTCCATCTTCCTCAAGGAGAGATGAGCATAACCCTCTGGGATCTTAAGATGATGGCGGGCCTGCCCATTCGCGACGGGTATTATCACGAATATATCCCCTCTGATGAAGAATTGTCTGGCTTCAGGCGCGAAGGTGATCGGAAGGCCTATCATTCCGAGGCGTGTTTGGAGTTGTTCAATGAACTGCAACAATTTGACTGCATTACAAAGATACACCATGAAGATTGGTCAGTCTACTTCAGCCACGGCTTGAAGTAAGTCTTCGCGGGACGTCTTCTTTCTTTCTTCTCGTGATGTATGCTCTTTCCTTTTGCGTAGCTTCTTATGTGAAGTTCTCTCTCCTTTCTCTCTTTCAGGATCGACTACGAAAAATATAAGGTTGATGTTAAAAAAATAAGAGCCTTACGACAACGATTTCAACGGAAATTTCCTTGCCCAAACGTATTGTCTCCCACTTGCGAGCTAGCAGGTTTCCTCGCTTACTGGTTGTCTGCAGTCGCGCTTCCCAGCTCGAAGGGTGCTGATGGTGTCAGGGTTTCTTGCTTCGTCATGGCAGGTGCCCTTGCCAGTGGCCGACGTCTTGCTATAGCACCACCTGTACTCTGCAGCATATATAGAGCGTTTGGTTATGTTGCCAGTAATCCGGACAAACCTGCTGATGGGATGGATGCGGCCTATTGCCCGTGGCATTATTTCTGCGGCTGGTTAGGTGTTTATTTTCCATGGGTATATGGCATGAAGCCTCACGCCTACTTCTTTCAGGACCGAGCGCCTCTTATCAGGTTCATGAAGGCCAAGATGGTGCTTAAGACGCCAGAATGGGTGTCTTCAAGGATCTGCAGTGAGAATGAAGTTGACTTCTACCATTTTCCTGCTTCCATTACTGATGAAGATATCGAAGTCGTCGATGATGAGGATTCAGTTGACTCTTCTGACAGAGAATTCTTGATATCGATCCGGACTGCCTCTCTCCCGTTCCGCGAAGGCATGGAGTTCTGGCGCGAGCCTTATTATCCGAGCAGGTTCGCCAGACAGTTCGGCTACGATCAGGGTGTTCCGTCGACTCTTCCGAGCGTAACGAGGATAGAACGAGCATATGGCACGGGTCCTGTCCATTGGGAGTGGATGTGGGACCAGCTTTTGTTGACGCGAACTGGCGCGAGGTTCGTGTTGCCTGGCGGTAGTCGACGTCCTTCAACTTCTTTCGGTTGGATGAGATGGTGGGTGCATCAGTATGCACGCATCCGGGACGCCAAACCTATCGATTTCCCTCTTTATCTCTCTCCTCCAAGGTTGACTGACGATCCTGAGGACGGTCTTGGTTATCTTCGTGAGCATCGTGAGGCCGTCGGAGTTCCTTGTACCAGCCATCTGACTTCCTTGAACGTGCCGATCACTCGTAGGAAAGAAGATGGAACGTTAGACGGATGGTATTGCTTTGGGGTCCCTATACAGAGACATCAGCAAGGGGTCGGATCTTCGCGTCCTCCGGCAGAGAATGCTCCTCCATCTGTCGAAGAGGATGAGCCTACGGAAGGCATGGCAGGAGTTAGACCTTCTGATGATTTCGTTGACGATCTTCCACCGGGCCGCGCGAGAGATCAGTTGAGAGTCAAGATAAGACTCACACCAAGAGTTCGCCCGTCCGCACCTGAGAAAAACTTAAGAAAGGCATAAATATTACATATCAAGAAGTGGGGGAGTTTGGATCCGTCGTTGCAGATCAATCTTCCGAAAGTAGTGGCGGGTGCGACTGTTGTCGATAGTCTTGAAGAAGGTGAGCTTCGGTCTGGTGCTACAGAGGAGATTGTAGACGAAGAAGATATAATTGCCGACAATCATGACGGAGGTGAGTCCGAGCCTGCAGATGTCGAGGGGGACAATGCCGAAGGCGGTTCTGAAGCAGGTGATGGTTTGGGGTCACGACTCGAAGATGAGCCTGTAGATTATTCCGGCGATGACTGGGGAGCGGATCGTGCTAACGATCACAGCAACGATGATTCCCTCGCGAACTACTATGATAACGACGCCGGAGTCGGGGGCGTAGGTGATCTTGATGATGCTGCCATGGCAGTGCTCGAAGCACAACTCTACGACAACGTCAGGGTCCAACCTTCTTCCAAGCCTTTAGTCTTTGTTTCTCAGGCTGTTGCGGCACCGACTATGAGGTTATCGATGGATGTTCCTCCTTGTTTGCCCATTCGTGTTGATAACGCCGAGGAATCCGTCCCTGGGGTTGAGATGGGTGAGGGGAACGTCGATCCTTCTTCGGTCTTTCCATCAAGCTGTTCATTGCAAGCGAATTGTTCTGTTGAGTTAGAGGTCGTGGATGCGTCACGCCCTGCTGCAGTCGAAGTCGGACCCAACATTTTGCGAGCACAAGGTAAGAAATGCGATTGTGGTTCTGCTTTTTTTCTTTTCTTCTTTGGTTCCTGCATAATCATACTAACCATATTTTGTTATTATTATCTTATTTCTACAGATCTTATCGGGTCAATACCTGCCTCTGCCACTTCCGTCGCATCGTCTCCGGTTGTGACTATTGAACTACCGGGCGAAGCTTTGGAAACAGTTGTTGATTCCGGGACATGCATTGCGGGACCTTCAGAGCCTGCTATTGATCTTCCTGCCGTTCCTGGTATACTCCTTCGCACTTTACATTAGATTATGATTTGTAGTTTCTGCTTCCATTTTTTTGCTAACTCATCATTTGTTTGTCTTGCATTCTTTCTTGCAGCTGCTGTCGATTCTGACGTCACCATTGCTATGATGCCGGACATTCCTGCATTTGAACACTTAGATTATTTTGGTCAGAGCGTGTTGAAGGGCCTGCTGTCTAGCCTTGCGAAGGCGTTGGCCGATCCACAAGAATGGCATATGCTGGGCGCTGGCATGAAAGCGCTGGAAGCTTGTGTCGGAGTAGTTGGGTCTGATGCACTCGTGGTTGTCAATCACATCTCTGCGTTCGAAAGCTCCCTCGCAAACGTGGCGGCTGCTGAGCGCGTCGAGCCCGATCCTGCTATCGAGGAGAAGCGGAGAATTGCGGAGTCTTTGGGACCTGCAGTAGAACACCACGCGCATTCTACGGCGAACGCACGAGAATCCCTACAAAATAATAAGATTCAGTATGAAGGGTGCTTGGGCCGTATAGCTGAAATCGACGCTGAGATTGAGCGTCTACAAGCGGAGAAGATCGCCATGAGCTTCGAAGCTGCCCATCTTGAGTCAGTAGTTACTCAGGGTCAGATAACAGTCACGCGGCTCGAAAGTGAGGGCGAAGCAGTGCGCAAGCAGTTGGAGGATTTGACTGTTGAACTTCAACATATTCCTGATCCTGCGGAGGTGTTATCTGCAGCAAAGTCAGCGATGGAAACTGCCAGGGTGGCCGTGATCAGGCTGATATCGGGATGTTTGGAGAAGCTTTGATCTTTCGCTCCCGATGGTCTCCTTCTTGACTTCAAAAATGTATAGAAATGATCGTAGGATCTTACCTTTAGAAAATTTTGTAGTTGGTGTAAGAGATACTTACCTTTTGACCATTCATGTATACGACGTCGGAAAAGATGTCAATCAAACTTTTGTTAAATGAAATGACAATAGCAGTTACTTTTCTATCGTGTTATGTTTGTGTGATGTGTTTTAGAATGGTTTGCAATAATAGCAATAATAATCGCAATTCTAGCAAGTGATGAATGTAGAATGAAATGAAAAGAGTAATACTTCCCTTTGTCGTCGATTTCGGGAGTGTCCAGGGTTTCTGAACTCGGGATATGCTCGTGTCGTAGACGAATGGTCCTTCTTGGTTATTTCTCCATAGCAAGGGCAAGGAAGACCTGCAAGAATACGAAGTAACTGATTAGCTTCTGTAACTACAGGCTTATCTACTGTATTCTACTCCATTTCATTCTCCGTTTCTATCCTTACTTATTACATACCCTCTCTTGGGGAGTTTACATTTCTCATATTTATGTAAAGAAAAGTAATAGGTCGACCGCTAGGGGTAATATTTCTTCAGGAACCGGCCATTAATTGCAAAACCGGCTCCGCCACCGTCGAAATTCACTAAACGGTAGGCCCCGTTGGAGTAAACTTCTTCTATGATGCATATTGGGTCCCACTTAGGGTCGAACTTGCTCTTTGTAGTGTGCGCAGCTGTCGGTCGCTTCATTACGAGTACCAAGTCACCCTTCTTGAAGGATCTACCCCTGACTCGTTTGTCATACGCTGTTGAGATATGCTTCTGGTACATCTCTAGCCGTTGTTGTGCCGCGAGTCTTTTCTCGTCCAAGGCATCGAGCTCGACCATCCTGAGCTCAGCATTACGTTCATCTGTCAAGGAGTTCCGAAGTGCTACTCGTAGGGACTCGACCTGAACTTCCATAGGGATGATGGCCTCCGTGCCATATACTAGTGAATAGGGAGTAGCCCGTGTTGCCGTGCGGTGCGTAGTACGATATGCCCAGAGTGCTTCGGGCAACCGTTTGTCCCAATCTTTCTTATTCTCTGCCACCGTTTTCTTCAGAATCTTCACGATGGTTTTGTTGAACGCCTCAGCAAGTCCGTTTGCAGGAGGATAATAGGGTGTTGAGTAGCAATGCTTGATCTTGAACTTGGCACACAACTTTTCGATCACAGCATTTCGGAAGGGCGTGCCATTATCCGTGACGATCCGATCAGGAATACCATGTCTATAGATGATGGCGTTCCGGATGAAACCCTCCACTTGTTTAGCTTTCACGTTCTTCAGGGCCACAGCCTCAGCCCACTTAGAGAAATAATCTGTTGCTGCCAGTATGTACTGGTGCCCTTGAGAGGAAGAGGGGCTAATGGGGCCTATCACATCCATTCCCCAGGCCGCAAAAGGCGAAGACATCACTGACTGATGCAGTTCTTCTGGAGGTATATGTATGATGTCAGCATGTATCTGACACTGATGGCATTTTCTGACGTAGTCCATCGCATCTTTCACCATGGTGGGCCAATAATAGCCCATATGCCGCACTCGATGATGTAGGTTCTGTCCGCCTTGATGGGCACTACATTCTCCTCCGTGCGCCTCTCTCAGCGTATCATGAACTTCTTGGGCCAGGCATCTTGACAGTGTTCCGTCGCTGGAGCGTCGATACAGTACTTCTTCTAAGAGGATGAATGAGCTGGCACACCTTCTGACTTGCGTGCGCATCTGCGGATCCTCGGGTAAGAACCCATACTTCAAGTAATTGGAGAATGGTCTTCTCCAATCTTCCTCTTCTGTGATCTCCAAGCAGTGTACGGGACTTGCACTTGTGACACCCTCGGCGGCTGTGAGGGACGGTAATATTCTCCTTTCTTCTATGGTGACTTGAAGTGGGCTGCCCCCTGGGTGCGCGAGAGCCGCGGCCAGGTTAGCCAATGTGTCTGCTTGAGAATTTTCAGCTCTTGGGACGTGCGACACTGTACTGTCCCGAAAATGATCGAATAGGGCTCGGGCCTGATGGCAAAGAGATGACAGCTCCGGCTTGCGGACTTCATATTCCGTCATAAGCTGTCCCACAACCAACTGAGAATCACTGTATACCTGTAGTGATCGGATTCGCATGTCTCGTGCCAACTGCAACCCAATGATGAGGGCCTGATACTCTGCTTCGTTGTTTGTGCACGACGGCACTATTGTGAATGAGTAGGGCAACAAGTCGCCTTGAGGACTGATGAAGATCACACCGGCCCCTGATCCTGCAGTTCTGGAGGCTCCGTCAAAATACATCCGCCACTGCTTCGCGACCCTTACCATCATGGCCTAGTCGTCGGGAAGATCACATTCCATTTCCATGTTATCCGGTATCGGGTGAGCTGCTAGAAAATCGGCTATCGCCTGCCCTTTAACAGCTCGGGACGGTAGATACGTAATGTCGAACTCGGATAGCAGTAGGGCCCATTTGGCTAATCGCCCTGACAACATAGGTCGGTTCATCAGGAACTTGATGAGATCTGCTCTGGAGATCAATGTAATCTGATATGACAGACAGTAATGCCTCAACTTCTTCACAGCGAATATCAAGGCCAGGCATATCTTCTCTATCGATGAGTAATTAAACTCAGCGCCGATGAGCATGCGGCTCAAATAATACAGAGCATTCTCTTTCCCTTCTTCATTCTTCTGGGCGAGCAGTGCCCCCAGTGAGTTCTCTCCCACTGCTACATACAGTATCAGAGGCTTTCCCTCGATTGGCGCTGCGAGAACTGGAGCTTTCCCTAGTAACTCTTTGAGGGAATCGAAGGCTTTCTGGCACGCTTCGTCCCACTCGAAGCGGACGTCTTTCTTGTTCAACCGAGAGAAAGGCTGGCAATGACCTGACAGGTTCGAGATGAACCGCCGCAAGTAAGCAACTCTCCCTTGGAAGCTCTTCAGCTCTTTCAAATTCTTCGGAGGAGGCATTTCTCGGATCGCCTTGATCTTCGCGGGGTCAATCTCAATTCCCCGATGCCTGATCACAAAGCCAAGGAATTTTCCGGAGGACACCCCAAAGGCGCACTTCAACGAGTTCATGCGGAGGCTCTTCTTCCTCAACCTCTGAAATACTAGCTTCAAATGTTCGCGATGCTGTTGATGTCCGTCGGACCTCACTACCAGATCATCGACGTAGCATTCCACATGCTTGTGCATCATGTCTTGGAAGATTACCTGCATCACTCTCTGATACGTGGCGCCTGCATTTTTCAGCCCAAACGGCATCACCCGATAACAGAATATTCTGAGAGATGTGCGAAAGGCAGTGGACTCTTCGTCTTCTGGAGCCATTCGAATCTGATTATACCCTGAGTAGCCGTCCATAAAGGACATCGTTGTATATGCTGATGTGCTATCGATCAGAAGCTCTGGGATGGGTAGAGGAAAGTCATCTTTGGGACAAGCTTCATTCAGGTTGCGAAAATCAACGCACACCCGGATCTGGCCGCTCTTCTTCTTTACAGGTACTATGTTCGAGATCCATTTGGGATACTGAACTTCCCTGATAAACCCGGCCTAAAGCAGCTTCTTCACCTCTTCCTCTATCTTCGGGACGATGTCAGGATGGAAGCGTCTCTGTGGCTGTTTGACCGACCTCTTCTCCTTCGCGATATTCAACTTGTGCATCGCGATTGCCGGGTTCAGTCCTGGCATTTCAGAATAGGTCCATGCGAACACGTCTCTGTTCTCTTTCAGGAGTTGAATGTAGCTCTCCCTCTCTTCTTCTGGAATGTTCTTACTGATATAAGTATTCCTCGGCTCTTCGGTGGTCCCCAGATTGACTTCTTGTAGCTCATCTATCGTGGGCTGACCTCCATCTTCGATCTGCTCTGGTGCGGCACTCGGCTGTATGACTTCATTCGGTCCAGCGGGCCTCACCTCTTCCACGGGACTAATTGTCACCATGTTAATATGCCTGATCTCACATTCTGCCCCCAGGGCTTCTTTTCCTCTGTATACCTTCGTCTTTACTTCGAAGGGTGCTAGCATGCCTTTCCGAGCTGGCGGTTCTGAACAGATGAACCCCATATTTCTCATGATGTTTCTACTGGCCTTGCTATATCTTTCTTCTTCAATGGGCGGTGTCTCTACCGGTGTTCTCTTCGCGTTCTCTTCGATCTGCAATGGGTTGCGAAGTTCAACCTGAAACCTTATCTCATGCCTTGCTCCCATTGTCGGCGGCACGCAGAACTGGCTCGGAGCTTTAGGGAAGGGACGAATCCTCTCAACCTTTAACACCGGCATATTGAAGCTAGACTGCAACACGCTCATCTGTTGGCTTGTCATCTGTTTCAACACTGACTGCCCTTCCTTCCGGAGGTGCTTGGGGATCAGGTAAAACTTCTTCCTTTGCAACGGATTTCCTCTGTGAGCCCTTGTCTCTTCAGCGACCACTCGCGGAGCTTCGTCCGCTTGTCTTGGATTCTCGCCCTGGGGTTCTGCCCCTTGTGCCACCTTTGTCGGTTCGTTGGCTCTTCTGGCAATCTCGGCTCCATCGCTCTCCTGATAGTATTGTGCATCTGTTAGGAAAGATTCAGTGATGGAGTATGGCCTCGGGTCTGCCGCCACTCTATACTGGACGCCATCCCTATTGTATTTGAAGCATTGGTGGTATGTGGAGGGAATAATGCCGTATTGATGCAGCCACGGTCGTCCCAACAAGATATTGTACGTCGTCATCGCATCGATCACCTGACAGGTGACTTTGGTGCTCAATTCTTCTATTTCCAGCATGACAGTAATGGACCCTAGGACACGCTGACCGTCCTGATTGAACCCTTGGATAACCATGGCACTTGGGCGAAGTGCTGTCTGTTTGAAACCCAACTGCTGCAATGTCTTCAGAGACATAATATTCACAGCAGATCCGTCGTCTAACATGCATCTTCGGACCTCTATGTCTCGGATGAGACCTGTCACCATTAACGGGCGGTTGTGGTCCGTTAGGCTGATTGTTCTGTCTTCTTCAGAGAATGTGATCATGGACGATCGATCGATCTGCATGACCTGTTCTGCGGGTCGATCCTCAGTTCCCGTTATCTTCATTCTTTTCATTTCTGACTCGATCTCTGCTATCATGACCTCACGGGCTTCTTGATCGAGCAATGCGTTGAGCAACATTTCCTGATATTTCTTCGAAAGGCACAGGGCATCGTAGATGCTGAGTCGGGCCGGAACCTTCTTCAAATGAGACACCACATCATAAATCACCAGTGTCTTATCTCGAGTGTGATCTCGTTGGTCAGCTTCTGGCTCATTGACTGCTTCTGCCGGTTCTTTTTCTCGAGGTGTCCCTGATGGCTCACCTATGACCACATTCGTCCTTCTAGGGTCTGGTCGCCTCGGAAATTCTCTCTGTACGACCTGCTTTCCTGACCGCAGAGCCACTACATTGACTTCTCCTTTATCTAGGACTTGGTCCTTGTCACTGGCCCCTGGTTGAGCGACCACCGAGACCATGGCGCACTGAACGGGCTGTGCACGCGGCTGTTCTTGTCCAACATTTCTTCTTCTCATTCTGTTCTTCATCTTCCTCTCTTTCTCCAAGAGTCTTCTTTTGTTCTCTAGCCTCTTCTTGCTGCTCACAAGTGTCCATGGCTCTTCCGGTTCTGGGAATGGATTCGCCGCTGGAATTTGAACTGGCACAGGAAGGGCAGACACCACTGTCGCAGTGTTCCGGCTCGCCTCTTCCGCCTTCATATTGATGGTGCCATCGTTGATCATCCGTTGAATCTTGCCTTTTAGGACAAAACAATCTTCAGTCTTGTGGGTGGTCACACGATGATACCTGCAGTAGCTGGGATGATCGACCATCTTCGCTTCCTCCGGGCGTGTGCATTCTGGCAGTCTTATTAACCTCTCTTCGACCAGCTGTTCCATGATCGGAACCAGATCTTCCATGTCGAAGGTATAAGGCCCGTTTGCTAGATTACGCTCTTCTATCGTGAGATGTCGCGGCCTCTGAAAACTCTTGCCCTTGTCTTGAGTCGTGGTTACTGGCCTGGCCTCGACTCTACGCTCGGTGTTTGGGCGTTTCCTGTCATTCGAACCCTTTCCTTTGTCGACGTAGTTAGATGTTATCATCCTTCCAGCTTCTCTCCGCGGCTTCTCTGCCTTGAACTGTGCTCTGCACGCGGCTCCTTCCACCAGGTGGGCTTTTGTAGCGAGGTCTCGAAATGTCGAGAAGTTGTGTCCAGATAAGCCAAATGAGATCATCGCATCCATGGCCTGCGTGCACATCTTGACCTGCTCAGATTCGCTGGGCAGTTCCCGGCACTGTGCTGCTATGGTCCCCCACCTGTCGATAAACTTCTCGACCGACTCTCCTTGCCTTTGACGAACCAAGGCTAAATCTGTCAGTGAGACTTCTCGCTCAGTAGAGAAGAATTTGGAAATGAACAGGTCCTGCATCTGCTCCCAGGATTTGACTGACCTTGCGGGCAGTGACATGTACCACTGGAATGCCTTGCTCGTGAGCGTCGAGCCAAACAATCTTAGACAGTACTGGGGAATTGTCGATAGGTTGCCCATCATTGTCATGAATTGAGCCATGTGTTCCTCCGGCGATCCTCTGCCATCAAATCTGGGGAAGTCCAGACGCTTGAAATTGCTGGGAAATGGGAGATCGTGGACCTCGGGTAAGTACGGCACCCGGTATACATATTTTCCTCTCTTCTCCTTTTCTCTTTCCTGACGCATCAGGTCAGCAACTGTCTGGGACAATTCTTCTCTCGTGGCTTGAGACGGCAATGGCGGTACACGTCCGAACACAACGTTTCTCGGGCGAGCTTGTGGTTCGGCGGTAGCTGGCTCTCCTGCTGCCCCCTGGCATTCCTCCACAGACTGTCGAGTGGGTACAGCTGGGCTTCTGTTTGCCCCCTGGGCAACTAGAGCCAACAGTGCTTCTTTCATCTCTCTCATCTCTCTGGTTGTGTCCTCTTGGACCTGGATAATCTCATCTATCTGTTCTTGGATTGGAGGCAGCTCTGGGTATCGCTCACTTGCCTCTCCTTCGGTGACCTGCACCATCATTACTTGCGCTCGCTGCGGCCTTGTCTTAATCACGGCAGCTTCAGTAGGGATTGTATTCATCACCGTCTTAATGGACTGTCAAACAGCAGATCTGTTCGGTATCTTCGCTGGCGATGTTGTCTTCGGTATCGCTGGGAAGTCGATATCGGCGAAGGAGAACTCTGGCTTGGCTGACACGGTAGTTCTGCCGGAGTCGCGGGCGTCACTCCTGCAGACTGGCTTCCACTGTCTCTTTGTTCTGCTCTGAACCCTTGCTGTCGTCTCCGTCTCAGCTGGAATAACTTTCTTGTTCTCAGTCTTCTTGACGGTCTTGCGCTTCTGAACAATCTGCCATTCGGCTTCAGAGGTTGCTGCCAGATGGGGGAAGTAAAATCCTCCGGATGCTAAGAAGATCATTGTGGACGCCATTTGGTTAATTCTTTTCTGTCTTTCTGTTCCTTTCTCTGTCTCTCTCTGTCTTTCTCTCTCTCTCTCTCTGCACAGTCATACACGCATTAGAATATTCCGCGCGCTTGGGAAAGAGAGGGTACGCGACCTTACCAATCGCGATATGGCTCGACAGTGGGTAGACAGAAACATACAAGTATGAACTACATGCATGCTATGTGAAGTTTTGAAATTCTTTTGCCTTAAAGATGAAGGGAAGAACGTTCCCGTTGAGAGTCGCCAGTTTGGCGCCCGTGAAGGCGCCGAACATTTCTCCTTGCGGTAACCTTTCCCATGTACACATTAGTGTCTGCAAATGATTTATCGCAGAATGTCTATTTACTCAGAAATAGCCAGAGATTCTGGTATTGAATAATCCCCAGCAGAGTCGCCAGTTTGTTAGAACTTAGAAAAAGGGGGGAAAGATCAGAACTACTCGTCAGCAGTCCTTTTTTTTTTTCATGTTTCTTTTATTCTGGGGGAATTCTGAGTATAGAGACATTCATAGACAATCATAAGCAATCACAAAGTGTACACAAGAGAGAGATATCGCAAGGCAAATTTTATTCCAGAGATTCTGAGATCTTTTACATTCCAGGCTGTGATACTGGTCACGAGCCTTTAATTACATCAACGGTTGATCACCCTTGATTGGAAGGCAAAAGACTAATCCGCCGGGGATTATGGTCTTGAGTTCATGGTCGTAGAGACCTTTGTTTTCTTGTTATGGACTGAGCCACATTTATTAGACACGCCGGATGTCTATGTCCCATTTTCTTTCGGTGTGTCCGGGTTGAGAGACTGTCAGGATTCGAGTGGTGCAACTCGGGGCCCGCGCCTGTTACTGTGAACAGGTGACCGCTGGAATACACAAACCTTGAATGTTGGTCGGCATGACCCAAGGCCCGCGCCCGTACTTTTATGACGGGTGACCTTAGGAAAGCACTCCGCAACGTTCCCGAACGAGGGTTTTAATCGAGTGGTGCAACTCGGGGCCCGCGCCTGTTACTGTGAACAGGTGACCGCTGGAATACACGAACCTCAAAATGTTGGTCGGCATAACTAAAGCCCGCGCCCGTATTTTTATGACGGGTGACCTTAGGAAAGCCCGCAACTACCTCATCAGCTCAACCGACGGACCCGTTGTCGATGGGTAGGGCATCGACGGTCTTTTTCATAGTGGCAGTCCATAGCAAGATGTTTCAAGCTTAGTTAGAACTCTTTGTTTGTGATTTCTCGTGGTAACCATAACCCCTTAGGTTTAGCCTCGGACCTTTATCCGGGATGAATAGAGCTTTGTACAGTAAAGTAAATGTATTTCTTCTAGAGTCGGGCGACTCGGCTTTGAGAGCATTCTTTCTTCTGAGTATTTTCCAATGATCTGTATGGGATCAGATAGGCTTTGTCGAGCCAAGATCTCTTGAAGATTTCGATATTCAATGGGCTGGATCTGCTATCTCCGATGCCTGCAAATGGCTAAGTATAGGGTCCGATGGACTCCTGTTCATGCCAATTTCTTATGAATAATGGGGATCGGTGCCCCGTGAATGCTTAACTCGGCTATTGGATAGCCTGAGCGCTTCAGCTTTGCCTCGGCGTCTTTGAGATCGCGATTGATTTCAACTGGCACTAGTCAATTCTCAAGCCAACAGGGCACTTCCCAGGGCTGAAAATGACTAAGTAGTGGACCTGTTTGCGGTCTGATTAGAGAAGTCGATGAATATTATCTATAACCATCTTTGAACAGGGGTGGATTACGTCCACGAAGATTACGGTGCGATCGCATTTTGATTTGCTTAGCAAAAGTCAATTTTCGGGCCAACAGGGCACTTCCCAGGGCTGGAAATGACTAAGTAGTGGACCTGTCTGCGGTCTAATCAGGGTATTCGGTGAATATTGTCGATGACCGACTTGGAACAGGGATGGATTATGTCCACGAAGATCGCGGTGCGATCGTGTTTCGATTGATACTTTCGAATGCACACACGTTAGGGAATCATATTCAGAAGTTTCTAAACTCAAAATAGGGAATCCTATTATAACAATGTTGTAACAGGATCCTAGTGTGGGTCGCTAAGTGCATGAGATCGGGATCCTAATCATCCTAAGTTTGCAACAATCATTCAGTTAAGGGTAGTTAATCTATGGCCATTAGTAGATATGTGATGTCATCCGCAGGTATTCCCAAGTTATGCTCTGATACCAACTTCTGTCACGCCCCAAACCCGGGGACCGGGCTCACTAAATTCCCGATAGCTGACCTTGGTGCCAACAGCCTCCGTAGTACCCCATTCTCTGCTCCTAGCTCTTACGTGCCAGGTTCCGATCCTGGGATCCTACCAGGAGGATCTTCAGGGTAAATTTTTTTTGTACAGGAGCATAAACAAAACCATAAAACATCATCAAATATCCACTAATAAGTTTGTTGAGTAAAGTACTGGAAAGGGAAATACAACATGAAGCAGAAGTCCAAAATATCAGGTACATGAACCGCGCTCAATGCTGTTTGTTCGCTTCCCCAAGTGTAGGGTTACAATGTAGTAATAAACTCGGTAAGACCGAGGTCGATCCACAGGGAAGGAAGTAAACAATTCCAATTATCCTAATAAATAGAATCAAAGAGGTTTGTGAAATTAATTTTTAACATAAAATAGAAAATCTAATAATGAAAAGATAACTAGAGCATCAAGGATCCACTTATAGCTCTTCTTAGATGCATAATTCGCTATGGTTTCTTACTTTCTCAACTAGAATTGACATTCCTGTCTATCTAGTCGGATGATAAAGCTGTTAAACCAAACAGTCTGTCATATGTAAGTTCTATGCATATGATTCACTCAATGTAGGCTGAGCTGAGCATGCTCAATTGCATAGGTCATTCCCCTTTCCAAAAGGTCCAGTTCACAATCATAACCATCCTCAAGTCCTCTCACAAGACAAGGCTAGATCATGATTTGAACTAGATTCAAATCACATGCACAATCCATACATATTCAGAAAAACAGAAAAATAGAACTTTGGTAGGAAGTCCCTTCATGAAGAGCTTAGTACTAGAGCGCACTCCGATTCCTCGAATCATACAGGTCTAGACCGTCACAAACCAATTAAGCAATTAAGTAATTCTCCCAAACATCCATGAGTCATCATAAGACTAAGAAAAACTACTCAAAAGCTTGTATAAACTTCAAACCATAGTTCATAATCATGAAAACCAATTTTAAAACCAATAAAACGAATTAAACAATCTAAGAAAACTATAAGGTTCACCTCTTAGCTCTAGCTAAGAGATTAGCTAATAAAAAGCATATTAAAAACTAGAACTAGAACTAAGAAAAGGAAGAAAAACTAGCTGGAGGAGGCTAGGAAGCCTCCTATGACTTGAACTCCTTGCTCCCCATGTCCTTGGTTGCCCTGGAATAGAAGAGAGCACCTCCTTTTATAGTGCAGCACTAGTACAGCAATATAGCAGAATTTGTTTCGCTTGGTACGGCTTAACCAATGGTCGGATTGCCTTCAAAATTGATTTGTAGCTTCCTTGTAATGTGATCTTCCTCATAGATGATTTAGATTTCCAAGATTGTCCTCTGAATGGGCCCACCAATCACATCACCGACCGCCTCTCAAAATCGCACACTTCGGGTACCTTCAGAACCAGTCATCTTGCTTTCAACGCTCCGGAGTGTACAGAGGTCGGATTGATCTCAAATTGTGAACATGAGTAGAAAACTTCCTCCTCTACATGATAGATGGATTAGATTGTCCAAAACAATCTTAGAATGTGGTCCGAAAATTAGAACAATTAGGGCTTTTATAAACTCTGCGCAGTTGGAGCTTTCTGGATGGTCCATCTTTCTTCAACCGGTACGATCAAACCACACACCCTTTTGATCTGAAACTTTTGTGGTTATTCATATATGGATGTGGTCTAAAATATGGTCAAAGTAGATTTTTCATATCCTCAATGATGGGCCACCTGGACCGGCCCAGAGTGGAACAGCAAAATCTGGAACTTTCTGGACAGTTTGTATTGTTTTGGTCACCACGATCAATCCGTAACTCCATCGACATGAAACCACTTGGATTAGTTCGGCGTCGAGTTCCTCTTCGACATGGATGTGTTGGATTTCCAAATATCATCAAGATTGGCCCAGAAAAATGGTCTGAAAAACCAGGTGCGGGAATACATTGCTGTTTTAGAATCTGGAATCTGAAACTTGCATGGCCGACCGGTCACGACCGGTCAGGCCCTCTTTGGCATTACTCCAGCAAGCATGGCCGACCGGTCAAGACCGGTCGGGCTTCCTTGGCCGACCGGTCAAGACCGGTCGGTCTCTTTTTCTTCTTGTTTTCTTCCTTTCTTTCTTCTATTTTCTTCTTTCTTTGCTTCTTTCTTTGCTTCCTTCTTCCTTCAGCCCTCCTTGGGTCTTCATCCAAGGTTCTAAATCAGCTCTTTTGGTCATCAATTGGGCAAAGTAACTCTCATTCCTACAACCACAAAACATGTATTTGATTAGTCTTTAAATTATGAAAACTATGCATAATGGGTGATGAATTGGGGTTAAAATATGCACAATTAAGAGCTCAACACTGTTGATATGCTCCAGTACCTACAGTGAAACAAACGCGCATGAGCTTCCTACGAAGCTCAGTAGAGTGAGTGTGTGCGCGTGTGATGCATATGACAAGTATACAGATATCAGAGTAAGAGAAAGTATTAGAGGGCTAAGTTACTAAGTTTATGAATGCTATCAGCCATCCCAAGGCTATGCGATGCAAGGGCTTACATGGCCGAGTGTTACATGCTGGAGATGCAATGCAAACACGTCAATCCTCAACTGATCCACATATCAAAATAATTCTCATCTGGGACATCACCGGGGTCTAGTATACTCTAATACTGGCCGCCGCACATCGCGCACATAACCAAGCGAGTAGAAAAGACCTCACTATCCGCCTCGTCAGTGGTATGCCAATGCCCACCCGGCTCGCCGATAGCGGACCCATTCCATGAGCTGGTCAGACTCGACCTAGCTTACAGCCCACTGCACCCGGGCGGATAAGGTCACACCCCTTTCCAACCGACCTCGACACAGTGGGAGACGCGGCCTACTGGTATTTGGCACACGAGCGCTCATGTTATCCACTCGGTCTCGACGCTGGAGCATCCTACTGGTACCACAGGGTTTAGGGACTTTCACCCAAGGACATCCATAGCGCCCACGTACTAGAACAAGTTTCCGGTGTCCAATACTGCCAACCACGATGTGACTATGGTGGCCACCACCCTGATACTGCTAGGGTGTGAAAGCGATCGTGACATACATAATACGAAATGCATGAGTCATACAATCCAAATCATGCACCAAGCTTACGCATACTGCGCAATCATGTGGGGCGACCCTGTCTCGCACGAGTCCCCTAAGTATAACAAGCCAACTAGCATATGTTATGGTTAATCATGATCCATAACAGGCATACGAATGATGCGTATGTGCATATGAATGAGCAAGATATTCATTATACTAAGCATGTTATCAGTGTGACATATCAAGCTAATCATACTAGCATGTTACAAAAACGTATCATGTAACATTGGCCTTAAAAGGCCCAATATATATATAGAGAGTGGGACCCGGACTGTGGGTCCCATTGGAAATGTAAAGGTCTTCGTGGCATAGCCCACTTGAGACCACATCGGCCCAATACTTGGGCCTGCACATACAAGATAGGCCGTCAAAATACGTGTACGGCATGGATAAAACATATACATCATGGTGGAGCTAATAGATACACCACGTTGGGACCCATAGGGTGGGCCACCTGCTGGGCAGCGTGGTACCCAACTGGTTCTAAGAAGTTTTGAATCAAGCAGATATTTGTGTTTTCTCCTTCATCCATATCCATGTGATCTTATGAACAGGTTGGAGGGCAAATAAACATCACTGTAGAACCCGGAAAGGTTTCAACGTTGGATATCATTATCCCCACTGTGGCATGGTCCACTTGACATTAGGATATGCTTAAATTTTGGGCCCAGCCACTTATGAATAGGTTGGGTGACAAATAAACATCATTGTAGGACTGGGAAGGTTTCAATGGTGGAGATCATTATCCCCACTGTTGTCCCATGGCATGGCCCACTTGCCATTTGGATATGCTTAAGTTTTGGGCTCAGCCACTAAAATGAGCTGGGAAAAACATATGGACAGAATAGGTAAGGCACATACATTCTAGGTGGGCCCAACGAGTGGGGCCCATGGGGTGACGCCCACAAGGCTGCTGGGCAGCAGCGTCCCCTGGACACTGTCTGTCCAGCGGTCCCTTTTTTTTATTTTAATTTTTTTTATTATTATTTTTTTTGTTATGAACTCATCAAGTGGGGCCCACAGAAGTTTTCGATAAAGCTGATATTTTTGTTTTCCCTTCTCCCCTGCATGTGTGAACTTATGAACAAGTTGGATCTCAAATAAACATCATGGTGGGCCATAAGAAGGTTTCAACGGTAGGGCCGCTGTCCCTACTGTTTTCTGTGGTGGGGCCCGCTTGAGACTTGGATCTGACTCAATCTTGGGATCATGCCCTAAAATGATCTCCCCAAATGGATGGACGGTGTGGATACATCACATGCATCATGGTGGGACCCACGAGTGGGCCACCAGCTGGCACGAGCCAGCATCAGAGACGCTGCCTCTTATTTTCTTTCTTTTTTTTTGTTTTCTTGTACTTATATCAAGTGGGGCCCACATGGGTCTGATCCACTTCGTTCATCAGGTTCCCCATCTCATGGGGGACCCAATAAGCCCAATATTGGGTATATGATTCGGTCTAGAAACTTCAAAGTGGGCCGAAGAATTTCTGACAGTAGAAATCATCATTTCCACTGTTTTATGCGGTGCGGTCCACTTAAGATTTGGATCGGCTTCATATTTTGGCCCTGGCCCTAAAATGATCTGGGAAAACCGATGGACGGCGTGGATGGAACACAAACATCAAAGTGGGTCCCACGAGTGGGGACGCCATTACAGCATCCAAGTGACGCTGGACGTTCCAGCGTCAGAACATCCAGACGCTGGACGTTCCAGCGTCTTCCTATATTTTTTTTTATTTTTTTATTTTTTTTATTTTTGAGGTTATTTCAAGTGGGGCCCACTTAGGGACAATCCACCCCATTCATCATGTTCCCCAGCTCATTGGGGACCCAGCAAGCCCAATATTGGGCAGGCAATTTAGCCTACAAACATCACGGTGGGCCCAAGAAGTCTCAACAGTAGGCTTCATTAGCCCCACTGTTTTCAATGGTGTGGTCCACCTGAGATCTGGATCTTCTTCATTTTTGGGTCCCTGCCCTGAAATGGGATGGAGAAACAGCTAGATGGCGTGGATTGGATGCATACATCAAGGTGGGTCCCACGTGTGGGGACCTCTTCCAGGCCCAAAGGCTTACCCTGCTGGGCAGCAGCGTCCTCTGGACGCTGTCTGTCCAGCGGGTAACTTCTTTTTTTTATATATATATACGTATATATTATTATTATTACTATTATTATTATTATTAAGCTGTGGGGCCCATTCATGGATGATCCAATCCATCCATCAGGTTGTCCACCACCAGATGGGCCCAAAAGAAAAGGAAAATGAAAGGAAATAAGAAAATGGGGGATTTATGTCCCCCTTGCACTCACCTCAAAGGATGGACGGTTGGATTGAATCGGGTTGACGATCGGACGATCCGGACGGTCCGGGTGATGGTTGGGGCCCTCCAAGCTTGGATCTCCACCCTCAATCTCTCTAATCTCTCTCTCTACTCTCAAATCTTTCTCTTTCTCTCTCCTCTCAAATCTCTTTCTCTCTTTCTCTCTCCTTTCTCTTCTAGCTCTTGGAAATGAGAACCCTCCTCTCTCCCTACATATGCACTTGTATGGGGGGGAGAGAGAGAGAAGGAAATCATGGGGGTCATGATGGTGCATGGGAGGGGGGTATGGGAGGCATGGGTGAGAGTTGACTTTGGGAGGAGAGAGAGGGATGGGGGGTATGGGGTGTGTAGAGTAGGGGTAATGCGAGGGGTATGGGTGAGGTGATGGTGATGGATTTGACATAATCTTGGGATTTGTGCAAGTGGGGCCCACGCCACACGCGCGTTGTGTGGCCCACCTTGGATTACGCAATCGATCATAACTTTCACACCGGGTATCGCAATGGGGCGTGCCACGCGACGTTGGAATCGCAGCGCCTACGCGGTCGCCCGGGTATAGGTCTTGGGTCGATGCGGTACTAAAATAGGGTCGCGATCAAGGCTCGCGAATCTGGTCCATCCGGGACTGTTGAGCTCTTAATTGTGCATATTCCAACCCCAATTCATCACTCATTGTGCGAGGTTTGCATGATTTATAGATGAATTTAATGCATGTTTTGTGATTGCAGGACTGAGAGTGGGCTCCACCTAATTGAAGATAAAAAGGGCTCATTTGGGACTGTTTTGATGAAGATCATTTGAGGACCAAAGAAGAAAAGAAGAAAGAAAGTAAAAGAAAGGAGCAAGGAAAGAAAAGAAATGGAAGAAAAGAAAAAGGAAGACTACCGACCGGTCTTGACCGGTCGGCCAAGAAGGCTAGACCGGTCTTGACCGGTCAGCCATGCACGTTGGGAGGTTGCTGAAGACGTCCGACCGGTCACGACCGGTCGGATATGGTCGCTGGAGAGATATTGAATAAGGCCGACCGGTCATGACCAGTCGGCCAAGGTTGCTGGAATAGCGGTTTATTGAGGTCGACCGGTCATGACCGGTCGGCCATGCGTAAGAACCCTGAAATTTCTATTTTAAGCCCGAATTTTTCTACGCTGCGTAACTCTTACGCAATTTCTCGATTCTTCCAAAGTTGTGGAGCCTCCAGACTATAAAAGGACACCTAGGGATCGTTCCTAGGGTATCTAAGAGGGGTGGAAGCAAGCTTAGAGGCGGGCGGAAGTGAATTTTGGAGTTCCACAACTCCTTGGAGTTTGTTTTTGCTGTTTTTATGAATTTTGTAGTTGTTTCATGTTTCCTTGGATCATGAGCAGCTAAACCTCTTAGCTAGGGCTAAGAGGTGAAGCTTGTAGTGGATCCAAGATGTTTTAATTCGTAGTTAAGTGGTTTTTAGTATGGAATTCATGATTATGAACTATGGTTTGAAGTTTATACAAGTTTTTGAGTAGTTTTTCTTAGTCTTATGATGACTCATGGATGTTTGGGAGAATTACTTAATTGCTTAATTGGTTTGTGTCAGTCTAGACCTGTATGATCTGAGGAATCGGAGTGCGCTCTAGTACTATGATCTTCATGAAGGGACTTCCTACCAAAGTTCTACTTTTCTGATTTTCTGTAATATGTATGGACTGTGCATGTAATTTGAATCAAGTTCAAATCCTGATCTAGCCTTGTCTTGTGACAGGACTTGAGGATGGTTATGATTGTGAACTAGACCTTTTGGAAAGGGGAATGACCTATGCAATTGAGCATGCTCAGCTCAGCCTACATGGAGTGAATTATATGCATTGCACTTACATATTACAGATTGTCTGGTTTAACAGCTCTATCATCCGACTAGATAGATCTTAATATCGATTCTAGTTGAGAGAATGAGAAACTACAGCGGATTGAACATCAAGGATTGCTACAAGTGGATCCTTGAACCCCTAGTGCCTTTTTATAATTGTCTACATTCAAATTAGTTTAAAACTACTATTCATATCAATTCTATTCAAAATCTTATTATAAGCTTTCAATAGACACTTTTGGATGAGTTTGTGAAATCCTACATAAGTCCCTGTGGATCGACCTCGGTCTTACCGAGATTATTACTACATCGCAACCCTACACTTGGGGAAGCGAACAAGGACGTACCGGCATCGAAAATTAAGCGTACGGAGGGCAAATAAGGGTACGGGTCTTACAACTCTCCCCTCCTAACAAAAAATTTCATCCTCGAAATTTGCAATACAAACCCAAACTAGCCGAAGATCATAAAAAAAAAGAATCGCATCAATATATATGCATATCGAATCGAAAAGCAATCATACAGATACAATCAATCATAAAAAAGATGAGGATAAGACTTGCGAATCTCTGCCTCTCGCTCCCACGACGCCTCATCTACGCTATGATGACTCCACTGGACCTTCACCAAGGGAATGACCTTGGTCCGGAGGACCTGCTCCTTCCGGTCAAGGATACGAACCGACTGCTCAATGTAAGAAGCATCCTCACGAACCTCCAACGGCTGCCAATCTATCACAGGAACCACGTCTGACTCACACTTTCGCAACATAAAAACATGAAAAACATTGTGGATGCCAGACAACTGAAGTGGCAAGGCAAGCTGATAGGCCACGGCGCCAACGCGCCCAGTGATCTCGAAGGGTCCAATGAATCTCGGGGCAAGCTTCCCCTTGGCTCCAAAACGAACCACGCCCTTCATGGGTGAGACCCTGAAATACACACGATCCCCAATGGAAAACTCTAGGGGACGACGTCGACGATCTGCAAAACTCTTCTGTCGACTCTGAGCTGTGCGCATCCTCTGCCTGATGATATCGATAGCCTCTGATGTCCTCTGCACAAGCTCGGGACCTAGGAGACGATGCTCTCCAACCTCGGCCCAACAACTAGGAGACCCACAAGGTCTACCATACAACGCCTCAAAAGGAGCCATACCGATAGTTGCCTGGTAGCTGTTATTATATGCAAATTCAGCCAAACGCAGGTGTTTATCCCAACTACCTGAGAAATCCAACACGCAAGCTTGAAGCATGTCCTCAAGGATCTGGTTGACCCTCTCGGTCTGACCATCAGTCTGAGGATGATATGCGGTGCTGAACTTCAAGGCAGGCCCCATCGCCTTTTGAAAACTCCTCTAGAACCGTGACGTAAATCTCGGATCTCGGTTAGAAATGATCGAAACTGGGACTCCGTGTAGCCTCACAATCTCCTCGATAAACAATTCTGCAAGTCGGTCCAATGACCAGGTCGCACGTATCGCAAGAAAACGTGCCGACTTCGTCAAATGATCAATAACAACCCAGATGGCGTCGTGACCGCGATCAGTCCTCGGTAAGCCCATAATGAAGTCTGTGGTCACGTGCTCCCATTTCCACAACGGGACACTCAACGGCTGCAGGGGACCTGGAGGTTTGCGATGATCGGCCTTGACACGCTGGCAAGTGTCACACTCAGCCACAAAACTGGTAATCTGACGCTTCATACCGGCCCAAAAATACTGCCTCCTCATATCACGATACATCTTGGTAGAGCCTGGGTGAATCGTGAACCTCGATCGGTGTGCCTCATCCATAAGATTTTTGCGCAACTGAGGAATATCTGGAACACACAACCGACCCCTGAAACGAAGTCCACCATCTGACCCAATCTGCCAATCTGCCTGACCCTCTGACGCGGCCTCTTCCCAATAATCCTTCAACGTCTGATCTACCTGCTGAGCCTCGATCACCCTAGAAATAAGAGAGGGTTGAATCGACAAGCTCGATAACTGCACGATAGAAGATTACAGGCTCAGTTCAAAATCATACTCGGCAACCTCCTCGAGCATCCTCCATTCCCGGACCATCATATGCGCCACCAGGCCTCGTGGCTGACGGCTAAGGGCATCAGCCACCACGTTGGCCTTGCCAGGGTGGTACTGAAGATCAAAATCATAATCCTTCCGGAGCTCCATCCAACGTCTCTGCCTCATGATCAACTCGGACTGCGAGAAGAGGTACTTCAGGCTCTTGTGGTCAGAAAAGAGCTCGAACCTGACCCCATAAAGATAGTGCCTCCACACCTTCAGTGCGAAGACTACCGCTGCTAGCTCTAGATCATGCGTGGGGTAGTTCTGCTCATGGACCTTGAGCTGGCGAGACGCATACGCTACTACTCTGCCATGCTGCATCAGAACAGCACCTAAGCCAATACGTGAGGCATCTGTAAAAACCACGAATCCTTCACTCCCGGCGGGAAGTGTGAGGACTGGTGTAGAAGTAAGACAGTCCTTCAGTTCTACAAATGCTTGCTCACAGGCATCACGCCAAATGAACTCAGCGCCCTTCCGGGTCAACCTGGTCAGCGGGGCTGCAATACGAGAGAAGCCCTCTATGAAATGGCGATAATAACCTACTAACCCCAGGAAACTCCGGATTTCGGACGTGTTCGTGGGTTGACCCCACTGACGCACGGCATCAATCTTCACCGGATCTACTGCTACTCCCTGCCTCGTCACCACATGACCGAGGAACTTCACCTCCTCCTGCCAAAACTCACACTTCTCCAACTTCGCATACAGCTAGTATGTGCGGAGGGTCTGCAAGGTGATCTTCAGATGCTGCGCATGCTCCTCCCGAGTCCTCGAATAGATCAGAATGTCATCGATAAACACCACAACGAACTGATCAAGGTAGGGACGAAAGACCTCGTTCATCAATTGTATGAACACAGCGGGCGCATTGGTCAGTCCGAAAGACATGACCTGAAACTCAAAATGACCGTAATGCGTCCTGAATGCCGTCTTCGGGATATCCTCCTCCCGGACACGGACCTGATGATAACCGGACCGTCAATCTTCGAAAAGAACTGGGCCTCTGGCAACTGGTCAAATAAATCGTCGATCCTCGGAAGCGGGTACCTATTCTTAATCATGACCTTGTTGAGCTCGCTGTAATCCACGTAGAGCCTCAACGAGCCATCCTTCTTCTTCACGAAGAGTACCGGCGCTCCCCACGATGAACTGCTCGGACGGATGAAGCCTAGTTCACGCAACTCGTCCAACTACTTCCGTAGCTCCCGCAACTCCAAAGGTGCCATATGGTATGGGGCCTTTGAGATAGGCGCAGTACCGGGCACGAGGTCAATCGAAAACTCGGTATGCCGACGAGGTGGCAACCCCGGAATCTCCTGAAACACATCCGAAAAATCACAAACTACCGGCAGCTGGTCGATGCACCCGACAACCGGTTCCTCTATGGCACACGACATCAAAGATGACAACTGCTTGCCTCTAGGCTCGGCAACGAACTGAAACTGCGGCATGCCGGGTATAAGGAAAGTGACTGTTCTTGCGAAGCAGTCTAATACAACGTGATACTCGGCCAGCCAATCCATGCCCAGGATAACATCAAACTCGGTCATCGGTAAAACAAACAAATCGGCGGGCAAAAAGGTCTCTCCTACCAAGACGGGGCAAGACGAACAGATCAAACTCAATACTGCGGTCTTCCCTAAGGGTGTCGACACTGACAAACCCTCGCGCACGAAATCTAACAGCAAACCAGTCGATCGGCAGAAATCATCGGATACAAAAGAATGCGATGCACCAGAATCAAACAAAACATGAGCTATGCATGTAGAGACAATGAGTGTACCATCAACGACTCCTCCAGGTGCCTGAGGATCCTGCTGGGCTGCGTAGAACCTGCCCTGAGTCTGCTGGGGATGTGTCTGTCCCCTCTGCGGTCGCTGTTGAACCTCCAATTTATACATTGCATTGCCCATTACACTACATGGTTTGCATGATTTTCATGGTTTAAAGGCCCACCTAACACGTGTTTCTGTGATTGTAGGGATGAGAGTGGATTTCATCAAATTGGAGCCAAAAGAATGTATTTGAAGACATTGCATGAAGTCCTAGGATGGACCAAAGAAAGAAGAAGAAAAAGGGAGAAAAGAGAATGAAGAAAAAAAGAAAAAAATGGAAGAAAAACAAGGCTGACCGGTCGTCTGACCGGTCAGCCACATAAATGAAGTAAATGGAAGGAGGCCGACCGGTCATGACCGGTCGGCTATAGGCACTGGATGAAGGATAAAACAGCCCGACCGATCATGACCGGTCGGGCATGCACGCTGGAACAATGGACAGTCCACACCGACCGGTCATGACCGGTCGGCTGTGCTCTCTGGAGTATTTGAAAAGCCAGGCCGACCGGTCACGACCGGTCGGCCCTGCGTAAGAAGAATCCTTTCTAATTCGGGACTCTAAAAATTGCTGCGCAAGGCATAGGATTTCGCAGAATCCGACGCAAGGGAGGATTGTTGCTATAAAAGGCCACCTAGGGGCTCTCCCTAAGGTATCAGAGAAGAGAAGGAACGTGAGTTTGGAGGCTGAAGGCGACTGTGGGGCGTCTACAACATCTATTTTCGGGTTTTTCTAGTTTTATGCTTTATTTTTGAGTTTTTAGTTGTAGCATGACTATGCTCGGCTAAAACCTCTCAGCTAAGGCTGAGAGGTGAAGCTTGTAGCCAGTTCTATGTTAATTTCAGTCTGATTCAAGTATTTTTCTTCAATTCAAAGTTTGATTTTCCTTATGTTTCAGTCCAATAGGTGGTAGTTTGAGATGTCTTATCTGAGTTTATGTGCTCCGGACATGAATTCCTTTTAATTCTCTGAGATTATCACAGGTTGCTTGTTTAGATTCGAATTATAGTAATCCTTGAGCAGGCCATAGTCCATAGGCATGGCTGTTACTCCGCAGGCTATGAATTTGAATTCTACATTGATTGAATGGACTTGAACTTGGAAGTTCAACTTGAATTGGATGAATGTGTGTGAATGCTTTATTTTCCAACTAGATGAGAGATAGGACTTCAAATCTAGTTGTGTTCTCTACTTGGATTTACTGAATTGACATAGGATTGCTACAAGTGGATCCTTGAAAGCCTTAGTACATTATATCTCTGATTTTTCATTAAGTTACTGTTTTAATTAAACATCCCATTGAATTTGAATTTACTCTATTAAACTGAGTTGCTGGAGTAATTAGGAAGCTATTACTCTTTCCCTGTGGATCGACCTCGGTCTTACCGAGATTTATTACTACATCGCAGCCTTACACTTGAGGCGAGCGAACAGTCGCCGCTGCTGCTGCTGCTGCTGCGGTCTATGCTGCTGCCTCTGCTGCTGTGGCTGCTGCTGTGGCTGCTGTTGTAGGTGCTGCTGTCGCTGCTGCTGTGGGTGGGGACACTCATGCCTACGATGCCCTGTCCCCCCACATCAGTAACAAACACCTGCAAACCGTCTCTGGGACGGTGCTGGAGGTGCTACTGGTGCTACTGGCGGTCGAACAGATGGACGAACCGGGTGCCTCTGCTGTGCCCGAGTCTGCTGCTGCCGGAAGCTGCTAGAAGGAGCCTTCCTCTTCCCCTTCTGATCTCCGCTCTGCTCACGGATCTGCTGCGCATCGGCCCACTCTGCCTCATATATCTGGGCCCGCTCTACCACCTCCTCGAACGTAGGAAGCTTGTGTCCCGTGACATGGCCACGAAGGCCAAGGCGCAGTCCGGTCTCAAATCGACGGGCCTTCCGCACCTCATCATCCACAGGATATGTCGCAAATCTGAATAGCTCAACGAATCGAGCCTCATACTGCGACACTGACATATCTCCCTGGACCAGTGTCTCGAACTCTAGAGCACGCTGCTGGCGGACATGCTCAGGGAAGAACTTCCGGTCAAACCGGTCTACAAAGTCCTCCCATGTCCACTCGAAATCAGGCCCGGCGGCTCGGGTAACCGACGCCCACTAGTGCTCGGCCTCTCCCTGAAAAAGGAAAACGGCAAGAGGAACTCGCTCCTCGATCGAGCATCGCATCGTGGTAAAGATCTTCGTTACCTCCGATTTTCATCTCTCCGCTGCCACCGGGTCTGGCGCGCCCAAAAACCATGGGGGATCCATCCGCCTGAAATCCATCAGCAAGGAACGAGCACGATCCTGCTCCGATGGGGCAACTGCGTCAGATGACCTCCTCTCCTGGCGCTCTACCATGGAGGTCATAACCCGCATCATCTCCTGAAACTGACCAGCAGTCATAGCTGGAGCTAGGACTGGGGCTGGGGCAGTCTGGGATGTACCCGCACCGGTCGACGGCCTACCGGTGGCTCTCTTGGGCGCCATATCCTAAAGAAAACTACAGGTACCTCTTAGCATTGATACTCTCGAATGCACACACGTTAGGGAATCATATTCAGAAGTTTCTAAGCTCAAAATAGGGAATCCTATTATAACAATGTTGTAACAAGATCCTAGTGTGGGTCGCTAAGTGCATGAGATCGGGATCCTAATCATCCTAAGTTTGCAACAATCATTCAGTTAAGGGTAGTTAATCTATGGCCATTAGTAGATATGTGATGTCATCCGCAGGTATTCCCAAGTTATGCTCTGATACCAACTTCTGTCACGCCCCAAATCCGGGGACCGGGCTCACTAAATTCCCGATAGCCGACCTTGGTGCCAACAGCCTCCGTAGTACCCCATTCTCTGCTCCTAGCTCTTATGTGCCAGGTTCCGATCCTGGGATCCTACCAGGAGGATCTTTAGGGTAAATTTTTTTTTGTACAGGAGCATAAACAAAACCATAAAACATCATCAAATATCCACTAATAAGTTTGTTGAGTACAGTACTGGAAAGGGAAATACAACATGAAGCAGAAGTCCAAAGTATCAGGTACATGAACCGCGCTCAATGCTGTTGATATGCTCTAGTACCTGCAGTGTAAACAAACGCGCATGAGCTTCCTACGAAGCTCAGTAGAGTGCGTGTGTGCGCGTGTGATGCATATGACAAGTATACAGATATCAGAGTAAGCGAAAGTAGTAGAGGGCTAAGTTACTAAGTTTATGAATGCTATCAGCCATCCCAAGGCTATGCGATGCAAGGGCCTACATGGCCGAGTGTTACATGCTAGAGATGCAATGCAAACACGTCAATCCTCAACTGATCCACATATCAAAATAATTCTCATCTGGGACATCACCGGGGTCTAGTATACTCTAATACTGGCCGCCGCACATCGCGCGCATAACCAAGCGAGTAGAAAAGACCTCACTATCCGCCTCGTCAGTGGTATGCCAATGCCCACCCGGCTCGCCGATAGCGGACCCATTCCATGAGCTGGTCAGACTCGACCTAGCTTACAGCCCACTGCACCCAAGCGGATAAGGTCACATGTTGAACCTCCAATTTATACATTGCATTGCCCATTACACAACAAGTTTTGCATGATTTTCATGGTTTAAAGGCCCACCTAACACATGTTTTTGTGATTGTAGGGATGAGAGCGGACCTCATCTAATTGGAGCTTAACAAGGGTTATTTGAGCTATTGCATGAAGTCCTGAGATGGACCAAAGAAAGAAGAAGAAAGAGAGAGAAAAGAGGATGAAGAAGAGAAGAAAAAGAAAGAAGGAAGAACAATTGAAGAGGGTTGACCGGTCTTGACCGGTCAGCCAGGTTGCTGAGGAACAGGCCGACCGGTCTTGACCGGTCGGCCATGCACACTGGGAGATGAACAGAGAAGGCTGACCGGTCATGACCGGTCGGCTGTATATGCTGGGACATATTCAAATTGGTCCGACCGGTCATGACCGGTCGGCCATACTTGCTGATGAATGGATAGTCCACTCTGACCGGTCATGACCGGTCGGAGGTGCTCTCTGGAAGGTGTAAAACATCAGTCTGACTGGTCGTGACCGGTCGGCCCTGCGTAAGAGGATTCCTTTCTAAAGCTGGACTCCGAAAATTGCTGCGCAATGCGTAACCTTTCTCAAAATCTGACGCAAGGGAGGTTGCTTGCTATAAAAGGACACCTAGGGGCTCTCCCTAGGGTATCAGAGAAGCTAAGGAACGTGGGTTTGGAGAGTGAAGGCGATTGTGGAGCGGCTGCAACTCTCCTATTCGGGTTTTTCTGTTTTTATGTTTTATTTAGAGTTTTTAGTTGTAGCATGACTATGCTCGGCTAAAACCTCTCAGCTAAGGCTGAGAGGTGAAGCTTGTAGCTAATTCTATGTTGGTTTCAGTTTAATTCAAGTAATTTACATTCAAGTTTGGATTTTTACATGATTTAGTTCCAAAAAGTGGTAATTTGAGACGTCTTATCTGAGTTTATGTGCTCCGGACATGAATTCCTTTTAATTCTCTGAGATTATCATGTTTGTTTATCTAAATTCGGATTATAGTAATCCTTGAGCAGGCCATAGTCCAGAGGCATGGCTGTTACTCCGCAGGCTATGGTTTTGAGTTTGGTATTGATTTTATTGGACTAGAACTTGGAAGTTCAACTTGAATGTGATGGAATGTGTGTGAATGCTTTATTCTCCAACTAGATGAGAGATAGGACTTCAAATCTAGTTGTGTTTTCTACTTGGATTGACTGAATTGACATAGGATTGCTACAAGTGGATCCTTGAAAGCCTTAGTACTTTATATCTCTGATTTTTCATTAAGTTCCTATTTTAAGTAAACACTCAATTAAATCTGATTTCTTTTAAACACTGAGTTGCTGGAGTGATTTGTGGAGCTGTTACTATTTCCCTGTGGATCGACCTCGGTCTTACCGAGTTTTATTACTACATCGCAGCCTTGCACTTGAGGCGAGCGAATATCACACCCCTTTCCAACCGACCTCGACACAGTGGGAGACGCGGCCTACTGGTATTTGGCACACAGGCGCTCATGTTATCCACTCGGTCTCGACGCTGGAGCATCCTACTGGTACCACAGGGTTTAGGGACTTTCACCCAAGGACATCCATAGCGCCCACGTACTAGAACAAGTTTCCGGTGTCCAATACTGCCAACCACGATGTGACTATGGTGGCCACCACCCTGATACTGCTAGGGTGTGAAAGCGATCGTGACATACATAATGCGAAATGCATGAGTCATACAATCCAAATCATGCGCCAAGCTTACGCATACTGTGCAATCATGTGGGGCGACCCTGTCTCGCACGGGTCCCCTAAGTATAACAAGCCAACTAGCATATGCTATGGTTAATCATGATCCATAACAGGCATACGAATGATGCGTATGGGCATATGAATGAGCATGATATTCATTATACTAAGCATGTTATCAGTGTGACATATCAAGCTAATCATACTAGCATGTTACCAAAGCATATCATGTAACGTTGGCCTTAAAAGGCCCAATATATATATAGAGAGTGGGACCCGGACTGTGGGTCCCATTGGAAATGTAAAGGTCTTCATGGCATAGCCCACTTGAGACCACATCGGCCCCATACTTGGGCCTGCACATACAAGATAGGCCGTCAAAATACGTGTACGGCATGGATAAAACATATACATCATGGTGGAGCTAATAGATACAACACGTTGGGACCCATAGGGTGGGCCACCTGCTGGGCAGCGTGGTACCCAACTGGTTCCAAGAAGTTTTGAATCAAGCAGATATTTGTGTTTCCTCCTTCATCCATATCCATGTGATCTTATGAACAGGTTGGAGGGCAAATAAACATCACTGTAGAACCCGGAAAGGTTTCAACGTTGGATATCATTATCCCCACTGTGGCATGGTCCACTTGACATTAGGATATGCTTAAATTTTGGGCCCAGCCACTTATGAATAGGTTGGGTGACAAATAAACATCATCGTAGGACTGGGAAGGTTTCAATGGTGGAGATCATTATCCCCACTGTTGTCCCGTGGCATGGCCCACTTGCCATTTGGATATGCTTAAGTTTTAGGCTCAGCCACTAAAATGAGCTGGGAAAAACATATGGACGGAATAGGTAAGGCACATACATTCTAGGTGGGCCCAACGAGTGGGGCCCATGGGGTGACGCCCACAAGGCTGCTGTGCAGCAGCATCCCTTGGACGCTGTCTGTCCAGCGGTCCCTTTTTTTATCTTATTTTTTTATTATTATTATTTTTTTGTTATGAACTCATCAAGTGGGGCCCACAGAAGTTTTCGATAAAGCTGATATTTTTGTTTTCCCTTCTCCCCTGCATGTGTGAACTTATGAACAGGTTGGATCTCAAATAAACATCATGGTGGGCCATAAGAAGGTTTCAACGGTAGGGCCGCTGTCCCTACTGTTTTCTGTGGTGGGGCCCCCTTGAGACTTGGATCTGACTCAATCTTGGGATCATGCCCTAAAATGATCTCCCCAAATGGATGGACGGTGTGGATATAGCACATGCATCATGGTGGGACCCACGAGTGGGCCACCAGCTGGCACGAGCCAGCGTCAGAGACGCTGCCTCTTATTTTCTTTCTTTTTTTTTGTTTTCTTGTACTTATATCAAGTGGGGCCCACATGGGTCTGATCCACTCCGTTCATCAGGTTCCCTATCTCATGGGGAACCCAATAAGCCCAATATTGGGTATATGATTCGGTCTAGAAACTTCAAAGTGGGCCGAAGAATTTCTGACAGTAGAAATCATCATTTCCACTGTTTTATGCGGTGTGGTCCACTTAAGATTTGGATCGGCTTCATATTTTGGCCCTGGCCCTAAAATGATCTGGGAAAACCGATGGACGGCGTGGATGGAACACAAACATCAAGGTGGGTCCCACGAGTGGGGACGCCATTACAGCGTCCAAGTGACGCTGGACGTTCCAGCGTCAGAACATCCAGACGCTGGACGTTCCAACGTCTTCCTATATTTTTTTTTGGTTTTTTTGTTTTTTTTTGTTTTTGAGGTTATTTCAAGTGGGGCCCACTTAGGGACAATCCACCCCATTCATCATGTTCCCCAACTCATTGGGGACCCAGCAAGCCCAATATTGGGCAAGCGATTTAGCCTACAAACATCACAGTGGGCCCAAGAAGTCTCAACAGTAGGCTTCATTAGCCCCACTATTTTCAATGGTGTGGTCCACCTGAGATCTGGATTTCTTCATTTTTAGCTCCCTGCCCTGAAATGGGATGGAGAAACAGCTGGACGGCGTGGATTGGATGCATACATCAAGGTGGGTCCCACGTGTGGGGACCTCTTCCATGCCCAAAGGCTTACCCTGCTGGGCAGCAGCGTCCTCTGGACGCTGTCTGTCCAGCGGGTAACTTCATTTTATATATATATATATATATATACGTATATATTATTATTATTACTATTATTATTATTATTAAGTTGTGGGGCCCATTCATGGATGATCTAATCCATCCATCAGGTTGTCCACCACCAGATGGGCCCAAAAGAAAAGGAAAATGAAAGGAAATAAGAAAATGGGGGATTTATGTCCCCCTTGCACTCACCTCGAAGGATGGACGGTTGGATTGAATCGGGTTGACGATCGGACGATCCGGACGGTCCGGATGATGGTTGGGGCCCTCCAAGCTTGGATCTCCACCCTCAATCTCTCTAATCTCTCTCTCTACTCTCAAATCTTTCTCTTTCTCTCTCCTCTCAAATTTCTTTCTCTCTTTCTCTCTCCTTTCTCTTCTAGTTCTTGGAAATGAGAACCGTCCTCTCTCCCTACATATGCACTTGTATGGGGGGGAGAGAGAGAGAAGGAAATCATGGGGGTCATGATGGTGCATGGGAGGGGGGTATGGGAGGCATGGGTGAGAGTTGACTTTGGGAGGAGAGAGATGGATGGGGGGTATGGGGTGTGTAGAGTAGGGGTAATGAGACGGGTATGGGTGAGGTGATGGTGATGGATTTGACATAATCTTGGGATTTGTGCAAGTGGGGCCCACGCCACACGCGCGTTGTGTGGCCCACCTTGGATTACGCAATTGATCATAACTTTCACACCGGGTATCGCAATGGGGTGTGCCGCGCGGCGTTGGAATCGCAGCGCCTACGCGGTCGTCGGGGTATAGGTCTTGGGTCGATGCGGTACTAAAATAGGGTCGCGATCAAGGCTCGCTAATCTGGTCCAACCGGGACGTACCAACATCAAAAATTAAGCGTACCGAGGGCAAATAAGGGTACGGGTCTTACAACTCTCCCCTCCTAACAAAAAATTTCGTCCTCGAAATTTGCAATACAAACCCAAACTAGCCGAAGATCATAAAAAAAAGAATCGCATCACTATATATGCATATCGAATCGAAAAGCAATCATAAAGATACAATCAATCATTAAAAAGATGAGGATAAGACTCGCGAATCTCTGCCTCTCGTTCCCACGACGTCTCATCTGCGCTATGATGACTCCACTGGACCTTCACCAAGGGAATGACCTTGGTCCGGAGGACCTGCTCCTTCCGGTCAAGGATACGAACCGGCTGCTCAATGTAAGAAGCATCCTCACGAACCTCCAACGGCTGCCAATCTATCACAGGAACCACGTCTGACTCACACTTCCGCAACATAGAAACATGAAAAACATTGTGGACGCTAGACAACTGAAGTGGCAAGGCAAGCTGATAGGCCACGGCGCCAACGCGCCCAGTGATCTCGAAGGGTCCAATGAATCTCGGGGCAAGCTTCCCCTTGGCTCCAAAATGAACCACGCCCTTCATGGGTGAGACCCTGAGATACACACGATCCCCAATGGAAAACTCTAGGGGACGACGTCGACGATCTGCAAAACTCTTCTGTCGACTCTGAGCTGTGCGCATCCTCTGCCTGATGATATCGATAGCCTCTAATGTCCTCTGCACAAGCTCGGGACCTAGGAGACGATGCTCTCCAACCTCGGCCCAACAACTAGGAGACCCACAAGGTCTACCATACAACTCCTCAAAAGGAGCCATACCAATAATCGCCTGGTAGCTGTTATTATATGCAAATTCAGCCAAACACAGGTGTTTATCCCAACTACCTGAGAAATCCAACACGCAAGCTCGAAGCATGTCCTCAAGGATCTGGTTGACCCTCTCGGTCTGACCATCAGTCTGAGGATGATATGCGGTGCTGAACTTCAAGGCAGGCCCCATCGCCTTTTGAAAACTCCTCCAGAACCGCGACGTAAATCTCGGATCTCGGTCAGAAATGATCGAAACTGGGACTCCGTGCAGCCTCACAATCTCCTCGATAAACAATTCTGCAAGTCGGTCCAATGACCAGGTCGCACGTATCGCAAGAAAATGTGCCTACTTCGTCAAATGATCAACAACAACCCAGATGGCGTCATGACCGCGATCAGTCCTCGGCAAGCCCATAATGAAGTCTGTGGTCACGTGCTCCCATTTCCACAACGGGACACTCAACGGCTGCAGGGGACTTGGAGGTTTGCGATGATCGGCCTTGACACGCTGGCAAGTGTCACACTCAGCCACTAAACTGGCAATCTGACGCTTCATACCGGCCCAAAAATACTGCCTCCTCATATCACGATACATCTTGGTAGAGCCTGGGTGAATCGTGAACCTCGATCGGTGTGCCTCATCCATAAGATCTTTATGCAACTGAGGAATATCTGGAACACACAACCGACCCCTGAAACGAAGTCCACCATCTGACCCAATCTGCCAATCTGCCTGACCCTCTGACGCGGCCTCTTCCCAATAATCCTTCAACGTCTGATCTGCCTGCTAAGCCTCGATCACCCTAGAAATAAGAGAGGGTTGAATCGACAAGCTCGATAACTGCGCGATAGAAGACTGCGGGCTCAGTTCAAAATCATACTCGGCAACCTCCTCGAGCATCCTCTATTCCCGGACCATCATATACGCCACCAGGCCTCGTGGCTGACGGCTAAGGGCATCAGCCACCACGTTGGCCTTGCCAGGGTGGTACTGAAGATCAAAATCATAATCCTTCAGGAGCTCCATCCAACGTCTCTGCCTCATGTTCAACTCGTACTGCGAGAAGAGGTACTTCAGGCTCTTGTAGTCAGAAAAGAGCTCGAACCTGACCCCATAAAGATAGGCTGACCTAACCCATCTTGTTGAATCTCTTGGTCATCAATAGTCATTGAATACTAAAGTTGGTAGTTCCAATCATCACCATTGTATTGAATAGGCAAAAGGAACCCCAACAACTTCTCCCACCTACCCGGTACTAGTTTAGGAACATCATATGCATTAGTAGCTGATCGTAGGAACTTGGAGAGGAGCTAAGGTATTCATGGAAGCTGAAGCTACTCATCAAAGGCGCTGAATCGGGGCTCAATCGTCTAGGTATGTCTAGTTTTTTAGAGTCCATTTATTGAATATCTATTCCCTGGATTGGGAAACTCCGGCGGGAGTGTACGTGACCATCTTTGGATTAGGATTGGTGAGAGTTTGAGATCCAAACTCGTCAAGTCCCTGTATTGGGCCATCGGCGGATGGTAAACACGGTCCTAGGTCAAAGGATGTGAAGGTTGATGGTTAACCTGATTTAAAACCACGACTATAGTGAAATCCGGTGATCTCATAGGTTGAGATCGGGAACCGGGAGTGGAGTAGGGAAACCGAACCACTATACATCGTGTGCAAGTGGCGAATGCATTTTGTCTATTTTGTTCCTTGTTGATCAATCTTATAAGTGCTTAACTGTATGCCCATCTTATGTTTGACAAAATGCTCATATGCCATCTTTGAACGATTGACACAAGCATGCATATGAACTGTTTGACTAAATGCTTCTCTTAGAAGAGTTGTCAAATTGAGATGGATCTTTGGTGATCAATTGCTATCATTTACATGTGCTTAATTGGTATATTATAGTATAAATGCAATTGAGCTTTTGAATTTGCAAGAAAAATTAAAAAGTCCTATTCACCCCCCCTCTAGGACATAAGCATACCTTCAAGCTTATCTCACTAGCGGTAAAACCGCAATTTCAGACTTTTTTCTCCTGGTCAATAGGGGTTCATAAAACTCCCCACCCACTCTTTGAATCTCTTGAGAAAAGTGCAGAAAAAGAAGAAAGAGGAGTAGAGATGAGAAGAGAAATCTCTGAGCACAAGGTGATCCAAGACGGCAGAGCTGACCAATAGGAATCCAGGTGGCACAAAGCCTACCCTTCAGAGATCCAAAAGCAGTCTCCACCCACTCTACAAGAGATGAATATGATAGGAATGAATAGGAGAAGGAGAAGATTAAGGTTTAGAAGGATAGAACCTGATTCGAGCACTTGAGATCCTTGTGTCTTCTTCAACTTCCTAGAAATCCTTGAAAAAAGAAAAATAAATAAAAAATAAACTAAGTTAGAGCTATTCCTAAAAATCCCAAATAGATTCTATTTTTAGAAATATGTGAAAAACTGTCTAAGTCCCCGGCAACGGCGCCAAAAACTTGTTCGCTTCCCCAAGTGTAGGGTTGCGATGTAGTAATAAACTCGGTAAGACTGAGGTCGATCCACAGGGACTTGTGTAGGAATTCACAAACACATCCAATAGTGTCTATTGAAAGCTAACAAGCAGATTTTGTGTGGATTTGATGTGAGTAACAAAATTGAATTAAATTGAAGGTAAATAATTATAAAAAGGCACTAGGGGTTCAAGGATCCACTTGTAGTAATCCTTGATGCTCAATCCGCTGTGGTTTCTTATTTTCTCAACTAGAATCGATATTAAGATCTATCTAGCTGGATGATAGAGCTGTTAAACTAAACAATCTGTTATATGTAAGTCCAATGCATAAGATTCACTCAATGTAAGCTAAGCTGAGCATGCTCAATTGCATAGGTCAGTCCCAATTCCAAAAGGCTCAGTTCACAATCATAACCATCCTCAAGTCCTGTCACAAGACAAGGCTAGATCATGATTTAAACTTGAATCAAATCACATGCACAGTCCCACATAAAACAGAAATTCAGAAAAGTAGAACTTTGGTAGGAAGTCCCCACATAAAGATCATAGTACTAGAGCGTACTCCAATTCCTCGGATCATACAGGTCTAGACTAATACAAAGCAGTTAAGAACTAAAGTAATTCTCCCAAACATCCATGAGTCATCATAAGACTAAGAAAAACTACTTAGAACTTGTATAAACTTCCAACCATTGTTCATAAACATGAATTCCAAACTTAAAACCGACTTAAAACGAATTGAAACATCTTAGATCCACTACAAGCTTCACCTCTTAGCTCTAGCTAAGAGGTTTAGCTGCTCATGATCCAAGGAAACATGAAACAACTTAAGAAAAGCATAAAACAGTAAAACAAACTAGAAGGAGTTGTGGAACTCCGAAATCCACTTTCGCCGCCTCCAACCTTGCTTAAACCCTTCTAAGATACCCTAGGAATGATCCCTAGGTGTCCTTTTATAGTGGGGAGGTTCCGCAACTTCAGAAGATTCGAGAATCTGCGTAACACTTGCGCAGTACGCAGAGAAAATCGACGCCAGAATTGGAAAGTTGAATTCTTACGCAGACGACCGGTCGCACGACCGGTCGCAGTGGCTGGACGACCGGTCGTGGATGCTAGACGACCGGTCTCAAAACAGCCTAAAAGTTTTCAGAGAGTTTTGTCCCAGAAAAATAAGTTAAGGACCGGTCGCACGACCGGTCGCAGAAGTGGACGACCGGTCGCACGACCGATCATGAACAGTCCAGAGAGTTATGGCCTCTGTGCCTCCTTTGTGCATGTGCAGACCGGTCGGACGACCGGTCCTTGGCTTTGGACGACCGGTCGTGGGCATCTTTTTCTGCATTCTTTCTTCTTTTCTCTGGCTTCTTTCTTTCATTCTTTGACGCTTATCCCCTTTGATCTTCTTTGCTTCTAACTAGCATCTTTAAGTCTTCAATTGATGCTTTCTCTCTCTCATCCCTACAACCACAAATATATGCATTAGATTGGTCTTTAAATCATGGAACTATGAATAATGAGTGATGAATTGGGGTTAGAATATGTGCAATTAAGAGCTCAACAGTGGTCAAGGCTCGAATATTAGGAAAGTACAAAATACCTTCTGGGTATATGAGCCTCTCAATAGTGCTCGTCGAAAGAGTTTGCATCTCAAATCAGCGAGGAGATAATCTTCGAGCCCGAGCGTCCTCCGCCTTTTCAGTACCAACAGCCCATATGGACCAATGTTGGGCTCATCTTGATTCATGGTTCCGAATCTCAAGGGATCATCGTCAGGGAACGTAATTGACTAGAGGTCTAAATGGATTGAACCATTCTCTTATCTCGGGATCAATAGGATAAACCTCTTATCCCCAGAAATCAGTGGTAATCTTGACGTCTTGTGTAACAGATTGGGTCATTTGGATCTATATAAATGGATGGCTTCATCGATAAGAAAGGTACACAATACACAATCTCTGAATCCCAAACTCCAATCCTTTCCTCTTATTACCACGTCCCATCTAACTTAAGCTTCGGAGGGCTAACGGCCGGATGCTTGCCACCCTTAGTTTTCCTTTTGTACTTTTTCAGGTTCAGGAGGAAACCGCCTGGAAAGAAGGTGAACGTCTGGAGGACCCTGTTACAAAATCCGCCGTAAACAGATTGGCGCCGTCTGTGGGAACCATTTGATCGTCAAGATTAGTCGCTCTCATCACTGATCGAAGTCCTCCTACCATGCCTCCCAAAAAGACAGTTCATCCTTCCACTTCAAGGCAGACGCTACCTCCGCCTGACATTACCAAACCAGCGCCCATCCCTCAGACTACTTCGACGGGCATCCCCCAGGGAGATCCCAATGTGCCATCACAAAATCCCTTATTTGATGCTTCCGAAAATCAAGAAGACGTCATGCATTTCCTTGGAAACACACTCCTAACCCTCAACGCCGGATTTCAAGCCTTGTCTAATTGGCTTAATCAGCATTTCCTGGAGCCCCAGCGACAACAACCTTCCGAAGGGTTGCTGGAGCAACCCATACCAGTGGCTTCCAGACATTGCGTGGACGAACTACAAGTCCAACCAAATTATCTTCCGTCAAATCGAATGCCACTCGGCAACCAAGCCCCTGTGCTACCCCGCATTCCATACACTCCAGTACTTCCCGGCAACAGCAATATCGGGGGTCCACCGTCAAAACGTCAGGTTATACCTTACCATGGGAAGGAGACCTCAAGAGAATCCATGATCATTTTGATGATATGGAACAAGGATATCAGGCAAATCGACCATCTACTGCTGTGGTGTCAATACATCGATCCGAGTCTCCTTTCACCAGCGAGGTCATGGAAGCACCTTTACCTAGGAAGTACCGCACGCCCGTCATCACCCCATATACAGGTACTAACGATCCTCTCAAACACCTGGAAACGTATAGGTCTCTTATGAAGCTGGAGGGACATGGGTCAGAAATCATGTGTAGGGCTTTTTCCCTAACCTTAAAGGAGGCAGCTCGTACATGGTTCCAGGGGCTAAAACCCCGATCCATCGGGTCCTTTGCACAGCTATCGGACCTATTCCTCTCTCAATTCATGGGAAGCATCCGTACTAAAAAGCTGGCGTCTCACCTAATGGATTTGAAACAGCAGCATGGGGAGACGATAAAGGAGTTTACAATAAGGTTCACTGCTGAAGCCGTCCAAACTGAAGCTTATACCGAAGAAAAAGGCCTCACCGCCCTCATAGCCGGAATTACAA
This sequence comes from Liriodendron chinense, assembly GCA_003013855.2. Classification (NCBI taxonomy): domain Eukaryota; kingdom Viridiplantae; phylum Streptophyta; class Magnoliopsida; order Magnoliales; family Magnoliaceae; genus Liriodendron; species Liriodendron chinense. The sequence continues at coordinate 5,031,312 of ML058397.1, read as the reverse complement.
GTGAGAAATTTAGGTTCGCCCTAGATAAGAACCCTCCTAAAACCATGACGAAATTCCAAGCAAAAGCACAGAAATATATCAATGCAAAGGAAGTTGCTTTGGCACGTCATGGTATACAGGGTAAGAAACGCAAGCCGGAGGAAATCTCTCCCCTGGATAAGAAATATCGGCGTGATCGGCGAGACCGCTCTCCCAAGAAGCTTTATTCTGGTAAATATCATAACTACACTCCTCTCAACCGATCCCCTGAAGAAGTGCTAATGGAGATCAAGCATAAACCATATGTGAAATGGCCTGTAAAGATCAAATCTGATCCTGAAAAGAGAGATAAGAGCAAGTTTTGTTATTTCCACAAAGACCATGGGCACAGTACCCAAGATTGCATATCTCTACGAGATCACATTGAAGCTCTCATTCGAAAAGGTCATCTTCAAGATTATGTTGTCCGACAAGGTCGATCACCTAAAAGGGCGGAAGCCCCACCACACCAGAAGAAGTCACCTCACCATCATACATCACAAGAAGACGTTGAACCTACCGGGGAGATTCAGACCATCGTCGGAGGACCGGCTTGCGGGGGAGATTCTCAAGCTTCAAGAAAAGCAGACACTCATAAGGCGTCGAAGAAGCCCCAGCATATCTACTGGTTGGAACAGACGCCCAACACGTCAGAATCCGGCCATCCTCCAATCTCTTTCTCCCTCGAGGATGCAGAGGGGATTCACTTCCCTCACAAAGACTCCATCGTGGTCGCGCTAAAGGTATCAAATTATCTGACTCATCGTATTATGGTGGATACAGGTAGCTCTGCTGATATTCTCTACCTAGAGGCTTTCAACAAAATGGCACTCGCCAAGAGCTTGCTCAAACCAATCTCATCCCCTCTCGTCGGCTTCGGGGGCGAAGTGGTAACACCTGAAGGAAGCATTGACCTTCCAGTTACCTACGGTGAAAACCCAGCAAAAACGACTATCTTCGTAAATTTCCTCGTGGTAGATCAGAGATCAGCATATAACGCCATTTTGGGTCGACCTTCGCTTAACAAGGTGGGGGCAGCGTTACATCCGCTATACTTGTGCATTAAATTCCCTACCCCAAATGGAGTCGGGGTTGTACGAAGAAATCAAAAGGAAGCCCGAGCATGTTACAAGATAGCGGTACAAGATTGGAAAAGGGCCCAGACGACACCAGTTATAACGGTGGCACAAGACTCATCAAGTCCTCCGACGGCTACCTCGTTGGACCCAAGAGAGAATGCTCTCTAATCAGAAACTCCCGGGGAAGAGACAATGGCAATCCACTTAAATCAAGACGATTCGTCCAAAGTTGTCTACGTGGGATCCTCTTTAAGGAGCGTCTTTCGAGAAGATTTGGTCCGTTTCCTCACCGAATACCAAGATGTGTTTTCCTGGTCTCACAAAGATATGCCGGGCATCGACCCAGCGTCATTGCACATCGTCTAAACGTTGATCCGAAGTATAAACATGTTCGACGTGCCTTCACTGCAGAAAGGCAAATGGTAATCAAGGCCGAAGTCAAGAAGCTGCTCACGGTCAATTTTATAAAAGAATTTGACTACCCAGAATGGGTCGCGAATATGGTTCTCGTTCGAAAAGCTAATGGCAAGTGGAGAATGTGTGTTGACTATTCGGATTTGAACAAAGCGTGCCCCAAAGATAGCTTCCCGACCCCGCGAATCGACCAGCTGGTTGATTCAACGGTAGGGCATGCCCTGCTCAGTTTTATGGACGCCTATTCCAGTTATAACCAGATCATGATGCATCCGCCTGATAGCCAGCACACTGCCTTCATAACTGACCGAGGCCTGTATTGCTACCAGGCAATGCCTTTTGGTCTTAAAAATGCAAGAGCCACCTATCGGCGTCTAGTCAATAAAATCTTCGCCACACAAATCGGCAGGAATATGGAGGTTTATGTCGACGACATGCTCGTGAAAAGCGTCGTAGAAAACGACCACCTAGCAGATCTTCGAGAAGCCTTCGACTTAACGAGGAAGTATCAGATGAAGCTAAATCCAGAGAAATGCGCGTTCGGAGTGTCTCCTGGGAAATTTCTCGGATTTATGGACGGCCAACAAGGAATCAAGAAAAATCCTGAAAAAATAAAAGCATTGGTCGAGATGAAATCTCCAACCACTCTCAAGGATGTCCAACGTCTGGCTGGTCGCATTGCATCATTGAATAGGTTCATTTCGCGGGCCTCTGACAAGTGTTTACCCTTCTTTAAGATCCTCCGAGCCACCACCAAATCTGATTGGGAGTGGACACCGCAATGCGAAGAAGCGTTCCAACAACTGAAGCAATATATGAGTGCACCCCCCGTCTTATCAAAACCTGTGGCACACGAGCAACTTCTTCTTTATTTGTCTATGTCTTCTACGGCCGTTAGTGCCCCTTTAATAAGAGAAGATTTTGGGGTACAAAGGCCTATTTATTATATTAGTCGAGCGATGGTAGATGCCGAAACTCGGTATTCTGATATGGAGAAGTTGGCCCTTGCCTTGGTCACGGCTGCTCAAAAACTGTGACCCTACTTCCAAGCCCACGCTATATTAGTGCCAACAAATCACCCGTTACGGCAGATCCTTAAAAAACCCGAGGTTTCAGGGAGATTAACTAAATGGACGATTGAGATCAGTGAGCATGACATTTCGTTCTGCCCCAGGACCACCATCAAGGGTCAGGCCGTGGCCGACTTCATCGCCGAATTCACATACTCCTCTCCCAATGATAATTCTGCAACCAGCGACCATCCACCCTGGTCACTCTTCGTGGATGGGTCTTCACGGGCCACCGGTAGCGGAGCGGGCCTAATTTTATTTGCTCCAAACGGGTCGCGCTTCCAATACGCTTTACGATTTGATTCTCGCATCTCAAATAATGAAGTAGAATATGAGGCATTGATCGTCGGCCTTGAACTAGCAAACGCCCTCTCGATCCAGAGTTTGCTTATTCATAGTGACTCTCAGCTCATGGTCAATCAGGTACTCGGCGAATTTGAGGCGAAAGGAGAAAGGATGACCTTATACAAATCTTGAGTGCTCATCCTGCTCGCGAAGATGAAGAATTATGAAATAATCCACATCCCTCGCGAGAAGAATAAACTTGTAGATTATTTGGCAAAACTCGCCTCCGCACCAGAATCCGAGTTATCACAATCAATACCCATCGAGCACCTTCATACTCCAAGTATCGACCAAGTAGCTTCTGGGCAAGTGATCGCGGTCCATCCCTCCCCATGTTGGATGGACCCATAGTCCTCTATCTCAGAGATGGATATCTTCCAGACGACAAGAAATCCGCACAACAAATTCGTCATCGAGCTGCTAGGTATACTTTACAAAATGGAACGTTATTACGTAAAAGTTTCTCTTTGCCCTACTTAAGGTGTCTTCACCCAGAAGAAGCACATCGCGTTCTGGATGAAATACACCAGGGGGCATGTGGTAACCACCCAAGGGGACGATCTCTAGCATATAAGGCGATGAGGCAAGGATATTATTGGCCCACTATGAAGGTAGATGCGATTAAATTCTCTAAAAAATGTGACAAGTGCCAGCGATATTCTCCTATACCTCATGTACCGTCTGAGCAAATGATGCCAATGGATAGCCCTTGGCCCTTCTCCCAATGGGGAGTCGATATCATTGGGCCTTTGCCTATTAGAAAAGGTCAAAATAGGTTTGCAATCGTGGCGGTCGATTACTTCACCAAATGGGTCGAGGCAAAACCATTAGCCAGAATTACCGAGAGACAGACCACTAAGTTCGTATGGAGAAATATCGTATGCCGTTATGGGCTCCCCCACACTATAATCACCGATAATGGAAAGCAATTCGACAACGCCGCTTTCGATGAATTTTACGAAAAATGGAAGATATGCAATGTTCACACCTCTCCATATCATCCTCAGGCAAATGGGCAAGTTGAAGCGGTGAATAAAATCATCAAGCATCATTTAAAGACCAAGCTCAGTGAGTGTACAAGCATGTGGCCAGAACTCCTGCCAGAAGTCTTATGGGCATATAGGACTACGACTCGCACATCAACAGGTGAAACTTCTTTCTCTTTGGCATTCAGCACCGACGCAGTAGTACCGGTTGAAGTTCAAGTACCTTCGTATCGAATCGAGTAGTATGATCCCACTTGTAATCAGGAAGGTCTCCGACTTCATCTCGACCTATTGGAAGAGCGGAGGGAAGCCTCCCAGCTGCGAGCAGCAGCGTATCAGCAGCGCAATGCTCGTTACCGTAATGCTAAAGTTCGGCCTAAAGCTTTCCAGCTCGGCGATTTGGTCCTTAGACAGAACCTCGGAGCTCCTGCTCGTTCACTGGATCCAAATTGGGAAGGCCTGTATCGAGTCATCAAAATTGTGCGACTCGGTACTTATTATCTTAAAGATATGCAGGGAAGACCCGTACGTCGCTCTTGGCACGTGGAACATTTGCTACGGTATTTTCCTTAATTCGATGTAATTTTAAACGACATTCGAATAAAGGTGGACCGACTTTAACATATTTTGGTCGCTACTCCATTTGATTGGACTCGAATAGCCCTGAAGAGAATACACACATTCTCTTGGCCAATTGTCTACCCTTGGTAGAATCGAAGTCTCAATCGATAGATTAGTCTATCTCCACGCGGACATGGTCACCACGATCCCCGGATTGAGCCTAACTCATTACTACGTGAGTTAAGTATGAAGGCATTTAGTACATAAGAAAGGAAAAAGAAACAAGATGCCAAAAACATTATCATAAAAAATTTTCATTCATTTCATTGACTATAAAAGTCGAGTTTGTTAGTACACCTTTTGTTGTCAATTAGCGTGTTGGTTGGTCGCGTCTTGTCGTGTGAGCCCCGGTCGAAGAATTGAAGATCAAGACTTGAAGATTATGCTTCTTCCATTGCTCAAGCTCATGCTGAAACAAGATCTCAGGTAAGTTGCATATAGATCGACCATAGGAAACCCAAAACATCAAAGAATGGTGTAATGACTCACATATCCTATCCCATTCCCTCTCGACCCTTGCACAAGTTGATCAGACTTGTGGTCCATGGCTGGTGCGAAACGTATTGAAGATATGTCCATACATTGGACCCTATGCACCAAATCACTTCATGCCTCATCATTGAAGTGATCCGCTGCTGTGTTGAAGGACTTGGTCCAGCAAGCTCGCTGTGACAAAACCATCTAGACAAGCCGACCGGTCTTGATCGGTCGGCCAGGCTTCTCAAACACATCAGCAACCTTGCTGTGAAGAATGCAGATGGATAGCCGACCGGTGACCGGTCGACCAGGCTTTTCAAAGTAACAACAGAGGCTTGCTGTGATGTATTAAGCAGAACAGCCGACCGGTCTTGACCGGTCGGCCAAGGACATTATCAAGACAACAACATTGCTGTAATACGTTCAGATTGACAACTGACCGATCTTGACCGGTCGGACAGCAATATAGAATCTGTCCAGCAAGCATAGCCGACCGATCTTGACCTGTCGGCCTTCTTTCACCAAGTTGTCAAACAAGTTCAGCCGACCGGTCTTGACCGGTCGGCCTATTTTCTCCAATTGATCCAGGTTGAAATCTCCAGCAAGGGGATCCGACCGGTCTTGACCGGTCCGGCAATCTCAAAAGTGGCCTATTGATTTGAATAACGACCGGTCCGTCTGACCGGCTGAGACCCCTCTTTGCCAGGTCGGTCGTGACCGTTTTAGATCCATTGGGGCCATCATTTGGGGCTCTATATAGCCATGATTTGTGGTCTTTCATGGTATGCATTCAACACCCTTCAAGAGCTAAGAGAGAGAGCTTTTACTCACATCCTCCTACCCTCTTTGCTCTTGTCCCTCTTGAGTTCATCATTCAAACCTAGCCATTAATGGCTTATCAATGAGTATTCAAAGCTCGGTTTGAAGTATGAACTCAAGACCTTCATTCATGGCTGACCTACCTTCGGAATATTTATGAGGTCGTTTATAGCCATTGAATGTTTGTAGTTTGGTAGTTCCCTCATTACCATTGCATTGAATAGGCAAGAGGAACTAGACCAACTCTCTCCCAACTACCCGGCATCAACATAACCTCATCATTTGCATCGGTAGCTGATCTTGGGAGCACAAAGAGAAGCTGAAGCACGTGGAGCTGAAGCTACTCATCAAAGGCATCGAATCGGGGCTCAATCGTCTAGGTATGTCTAGTATTTGAGAGTCCATTTATTGAATCTCTATTCCCTGGATTGGGAAACTCCGGCGGGAGTGTACGTGACCATCCTTGGATTAGGATTGGTGAGAGTTTGAGATCCAAACTCGTCAAGTCCCTGGATTGGGCCATCGGCGGATGGTAAATGCGGTCCTAGATCAAAGGATGTGAAGGTTGATGGTTAACCTGATTTAAAACCAAGACTATAGTGAAATCCGGTGGTCTCATAGGTTGAGATCGTGAACCAGGAGTGGAGTAGGGAAACCGAACCACTATAAATCGTTGTGCATTGTGAGATTGAATGATTGCTATGTGTTGAATGGTTTAGTCAATCATGAATGCTAACTGTTTGATGAAATGCCTATGATAGTCCTTGCTTACAAATTGCTCATATAAATGCCTTGAATGTTATTGTGATAATCTTAGTTGATAAGATTGACTTAATTAGTTTTTAAATTGTAATTGGAATTTAAAAAGTCCTATTCACCCCCCTCTAGGACATTAGGCATATCTCCAAGTATCTCTATAAGCGGTAAAACCGCAATTTCAGAGTTGTGTATACACGCAAAACTGATACATGAGAAAAGTAAAGAGAAGAAAGATGATCATCCTTGCGCATTGGTCGGAGGAGGAGCGACACTCTTGGCTTCAGGGCCCACTTCGGAGACCCCTCCAGCTTAAGTGACCTCAGTCACTTCGTTCTCGGCAGTTGCTCTTTCCTCCGCAGCTATGATGGCCGCGACCTTCTTGAATTCCGCATATCAAAAGATGGGGACATCGGCTGCACTACTCATAGTGCGAAGTCGTGACCAGCATCGTACGACTCATATCTCTCATCGTCATACAACTGTGAAGTTCGGAACTCCATGATAGCTCGGGCTCCTTCTTTAGAGAGCATCTTGACAAGGGCTACTCTCTCCTCATCCCAGTGGATCGAGTCATTCTTGAGCTGCTCGAGAGTGGAGCGCTCTTTGTCTAGATTATCGCTAACTTCCTTGAGCTGCGACTTGGTTTCTGCGAGACGCTCCTCCAACGAGATCTTGTCCTGACGGAAGATCTCTCTTTCTCTCTCTGCCTTCTCCTTCATCTCCGCGAGCTTGGCGAATTTGGAGTCCAAAGCCTGATATCTATCAGTCAGGACTTGGACCTTCTCGATGAGGATCTTTTTCTCCTTAGTCATCTTCGCGATTAAGGTCTCGCGAGACCTGATGACTTGGTCCCTTCCGTGGACCGCCTTCTCCAGAGCAACCCTCTTCCCCTCAGCCTCATCTATTACATGACGGGCGCCGAGGATATCACGCCTCGTTCATAGAATGAGGTCCAAGCCCTACAGAACAGAAGGAAGGTTATGAGATAAGTACTCGGAAGAAAACAAAGGGAACAAAATAACAGGGTCAAATTAAAACACATGTTACCTGGACCATCCTCACTCCTGCGTCGAGGAAGAGGTTTTCAGGACTTGGCTCGGGAAGGGTGTTGAGCTCTTAATTGTGCATATTCCAACCCCAATTCATCACTCATTATGCATGGTTTTCATGATCTAAAGACTAACCTAATGTATGTTTTGTGATTATAGGAATGAGAGTGGACTTCATCCGATAGGAGATTAAAAAGAGCCATTTTGAAGCCTTTGGATGAAGGTTGAAGAAGAACTAAGGAAAGAAGAAATAAAAAAGAAGAAAGAAAGAAGAAACTGAAGAAGACTATGGTCATGACCGGTCGGCCAAGGGAGCCAGACCGGTCAAGACCGGTCTGCCAACTCCTATGCTCGTTGGACTGATGAGGAAAGCAGTCCGACCGGTCGGCCAACCCAGTCCAACCAGTCCAGACCTGTCGGCCAGAGTATTTTTCCAACTCCAGAGCTTGTTGGACTATTTCACAGTGAGGCACGACCGGTCGCGACTGGTCGGCCAGTCACCCAGACCGGTCGTCCGACCGGTCGGCCATGTGATTAAAACAGAACTTTCTATTTTCGGTCCGGATTTCTCTGCGCAGTGCGTAAGTTTTACGCAAATTCTAGAATATTCTGAGGTTGCGGAGCCTCCCCAATATAAAAGGACACATAGGCATCGTTCCTAGGATATCTTAGAAGAGTTTAAGCAAGGTTGGAGGCGGCGGAAGTGGATTTCGGAGTTCCACAACTCCTAGTTTGTTTTACTGTTTTATGTTTTTCTTAGTTGTTTCATGTTTCCTTGGATCATGAACGGCTAAACCTCTTAGCTAGGGCTAAGAGGTGAAGCTTGTAGTGAATCTAAGATGTTTCAATTCGTTCTAAGTTGGTTTTAAGATTGAATTTCATGTTTATGAACAATGGTTTGAAGTTTATACAAGTTCTAAGTAGTTTTTCTTAGTCTTATGATGACTCATGGATGTTTGGGAGAATTACTTAAGTTCTTAATTACTTTGTGTTAGTCTAGACCTGTATGATCTGAGGAATTGGAGTACGCTCTAGTACTATGATCTTCATGTGGGGAATTCCTACCAAAGTTCTACTTTTCTAGTTTTCTGAATTATGTATGGGACTGTGCATGTGATTTGATTCAAGTTCAAATCATGATCTAGCTTTGTCTGGTGACAGGACTTAATGATGATCATGATTATGAACTTAGTTTATTGGAATTGGGACTGACCTATGCAAATGAGCATGCTCATCCTAGCTTGCATTGAGTGAATCATATACATTGGCCTTACATATGACAGATTGTTCGGTTTAACAGCTCTACCATCCGGCTAGATAGATCTTAATATCGATTCTAGTTGAGAAATTGAAAAACCACAGCGGATTGAACATCAAGGATTGCTACAAGTGGATCCTTGAACCCCTAATGCCTTTTTATAATTGTTTACCCTCAATTTAGTTCAAAGTTGCTACTTACCTCAATCTCATACAAAATCTGGTTGTTAGCTCTCAATAGACACTATTGGATGTGTTTGTGAATTCCTACACAAGTCCCTGTGGATCGACCTCGGTCTTACCGAGTTTATTACTACATCGCAACCCTACACTTGGGGAAGCGAACAAGTTTTTGGCACCGTTGCTGGGGACTTTGACGGTTTTTCATAGATTTCTGAAAATAGAATCTATTTAGGATTTTTAGGAATAGTTCTAACTTAGTTTATTTTGATTTATTTTTCTGTTTTAGGGATTTCTAGGAAGCTGAAGAAGATATAAGGATTTTAAGTGCTGAATCAGGTTCTATCTTTCTAAACCTTACTCTTCTTCTTCTCCTATTCATTCCTATCATATTCATTTCTTGTAGAGTGGGTGGAGACTCCGTTTGGATCTCTGAAAGGTAGGCCTTGTGCCACCTGAATTCCTATTGGTCGGCTCTGCCGTCTTGGATCACCTTGTGCTCAGAGATTTCTCTTCTCACCTCTACTCCTCTTTCTTCTTTTTCTGCACTTTTCGTAAAGGATTCAAGAGTGGGTGGGGAGTTCTTTGAACCCCTATTGACCAGGAGAAATCAGTATCTATCCTTGCTTCTAGCCTAGCCATTGTAAGACACCTTGTGCTTCGGTCCTAGAGAAGAGTAAAGAAGGGAAGGAAGAATTCGTTTCTCTTTTCGTTTCATATTTTTTTGGATTTGCATGCCACATTGGGCTTGGGATTCCAATAACCGACTCATTAGTGAAGGGGGAATAGTTGAAGGAATTGACAGAGAGCCACATGCTAGGAGACATTTAAACTCTCCAATTTTGTCTGAAAACATGGTTGCAAATCAACCTAATCCGATGGCCAATCCTAATCTGGGCCAAAACCAAACTGAAACGGGGGAGAATGTGGTTGAGAATGTTCCCCGACCAAGAACTTTACATGATTTCTTGCAACTAGCAAGAGTGAGCACTCCCTCATGCATAATTTTCCTACAAAATGCAGGGAATGTGGATTTGAAACCGGGAGTGATCCAACTTCTCCCTAAATTCCATGGATTGGACAGTGAAAGCGCCTATCAACACCTTAAGGAGTTTGATGAGGTAATAACCACCATGCACTTTGCTAATGTGACTGATGATGTGGTGAGACTCAAATTCTTCCCTTTTACTCTTAAAGATAAAGCTAAAGGTTGGCTTCATGCATTAAGGCCAAGATCAATTGGTGCATGGACTGATATGCATAGGGAATTCATAAAAAAATTCTTGCCTACTCACAAAACAAACATGTTGAAGCGCCTTATCATGAACTTTGCCCAAAAGGAAGATGAAACCTTCTTCCAATGTTGGGAGAGGTTTAAGGACTTATTAAACGCATGCCCACATCATGGCTATGAAATTTGGCGGATTATAAGCTTTTTTTATGAAGGACTGACTTCACCCATGCACCAATTTGTAGAGATGATGTGTAATGGGGAGTTCATGAATAAGGAAGCTGATGAAGCATGGTATTATTTGGAAGAATTGGCTGAGAATGCACAATCTTGGGATACATCAAAACCAACAAATTCCAAAACTGGCCAACAAAAGGAAAGAGGGGGAATGTATATCTTATCGGAAGAGGATAGCATAAGTGCACGGGTGGCTAGCCTCACAAGAAAGGTCGAAGCCATGGAATTAAGGAAAGGAGAGACGATCAAATCTAATGACGTTGAAACTGTTTGTGGAATTTGTACCGAAAATCATCATGCAACACAAGATTGTCCCACAATTTCAGCAGTTCAGGACATCTTACAAGAACAATCAAACGCCATAAACAGTTATCAACGGCAATTTGGTGCTCCAAACTCAAACACGTTTAATGCTAGTTAGAAGAACCATCCCAACATCAGTTGGAGGAATGGACCCACTGTGAATGCAACCAATATCCCTCAAGCTCAACCTATACTAGGTCCATCTCTAGTCATTACTCCAAAAGTGACGCTAAAGGAGATGTTGGGTGCATTTGTATCGGTTCAAGCTAAGTATAACAAGACAAATTCTCTGAAAATAAATGGGTTCATGCAAGAGCAATTGAAATTCAATCAAAATTCAACTCAAGCCATCAATGAATTGAAAACATCAATGGCTAGAGTTGAATCTCATCTCAGTGTTAGAGAGAAGGACACACTTCCTGCCCAACCTCTTCCTAACCCAAGAACCCAATTTGAGATACAAGATGCAAGCTCATCCTCCCATCATACGGAGCATGTTCAAGCTATCACCACTTTGAGAAGTGGAAAAGTAATTGACAAATCTAATCCGGTGAAGGCCCCAAAGCCTAAGGATCCGGAAAATTCCAAAAAGGATGATAGCTCAAACAACACTCCACAAGAGAAAGAACCGAAAAGGCAATACAAGCCGGTTGCCCCGTTTCCACAAAGGTTGATTTCACCTAAACCTTTAGACAAAAATCTGAAAATATTAGAAGTTTTCAAGCAGGTGAAGATCAACATCCCGTTGTTGGATGCCATAAAACAAATACCATCTTATGCCAAATTTCTAAAGGAATTGTGTACGGTCAAGAGAAAATACAATGTTCACAACAAAGTACTTTTGACTGAGAATTTGAGCGCTATCATTAAACAAGAGGTGCCCCAAAAATACAAGAATCCGGGTAGTCCAACCATCTCATGCATCATAGGAGACTACTGGATTAAACAAGCCTTACTTGATTTGGGGGCAAGTGTGAATCTCATTCCATACTCAGTCTACGAACAACTTGGGTTAGGTGAATTGAAACCGACCAAAACCACACTCCAACTTGCTGATAGATCCATTCGTATACCGAGAGGAATAATTGAGGATGTCCTAGTCCAAGTTGATAAATTCTACTACCCAGTAGACTTTATTGTCTTGGATACACATCCCGTGATAGGTACCGGTGCTCAAATTCCCATCATACTTGGCCGCCCCTTTCTAGCTACTTCAAACGCAATTATCAATTATAGAAACGGGCTTGTACAAATGCCCTTTGGAAATATGACTCTTGAGCTTAATATTTTTTATTTATGCAAACAACCACAGGAAGTTGATAAGGATATCCACAAAATAAACATGATTGAATCATTCATGGAAGATACATTCCCCTTGTCATTATCTTCCGACCCTTTGGAGGCATGTGTGGCCCATTCTCATGAGATAAATGATGACACAATATAAGAGATGGGTGCCATTCTAGATGTGATGTCGGTGCTTGATAATAAAAGATGGAGGGCCCTATTTGAGCCTTTGCCTGTAAACGAGAACAAAGCCCTCCCATCCAATATCAAGGCGCCAACACTCGACCTAAAACCATTACCAAGTGAGCTGAAATATGTCTATTTAGGTCGAGATGAGACATATCCGGTGGTGATTTCTTCCCACTTGGATGAGGAACAAGAGAGTAGGCTAATGGCCACTCTATTAGAGCACAAGAGTGCCATTGGATGGTCAATTGCGGATCTCAAAGGCATAGACCCACTGATTTGTACTCATCGCATACACCTTGAGGAGAATGCGAAGACATCCAAGCAACCACAAAGATGACTCAATCCAAACATGAAGGACGTGGTTAAGGCCGAAGTGGTGAAACTATTGGATGTGGGTATTATTTACCCAATATCTGATAGTCAATGGGTGAGCCCAACTCAAGTGGTGCTTAAGAAATTCGGAATAACCATTGTAGCCAATGCTAATAATGAACTCGTGCCAACTAGAGTAACTACCGGTTGGAGAATGTGCATTGACTATAGGAAGCTAAACATTGTTACGAGGAAAGACCACTTCCCCCTCCCGTTTGTTGATCAAATTTTAGAACGGTTGGCAGGTCATTCCCACTTTTGCTTCCTTGATGGCTATTCAGGGTACAACCAAATAGAGAGTGCCCGTGAAGACCATGAAAAGACTACATTCACATGTCCATTCGGCACTTTCGCCTATCGACGGATGCTGTTTGGACTATGTAATGCCCCTGCCACCTTTCAGCGCTTTATGATGAGTATCTTTTCTGACATGGTGGGGACAATTCTCGAAGTCTTCATGGATGATTTTTCAGTATTTGGTTGTAGCTTTGATGAGTGCTTTAAGCACTTGAAATCTGTGTTGAAAAGATGTGAAGAGAAGAACCTTGTGCTGAATTGGGAGAAGTGTCACTTTATAGTTCAAAAGGGAATTGTACTTGGTCACATCGTTTCACAAAATGGAATTGAGGTGGATAAAGAAAAAATTGATCTTATCTCCAACCTTCCACCACCCAAGAGCATACGAGATGTGCGGTCCTTCTTGGGAAACGTAGGATTTTATAGAAGGTTCATAAAGGACTTCAGTTCACTCTCTCGTCCTTTATGTAACCTACTTCAAAAGGAAACTTCGTTCGAGTGGAATGAAGAATGTCAAAATGCCTTTACCACACTTAAAGATATGTTGACATGTGCTCCCATAATGCAACCACCTGATTGGAGCCTTCCTTTTGAAATTATGCGTGATGCTAGCGACTATGCTATTGGGGCCGTGTTAGGCCAAAGAAAAGAGAAAAAGCCATGTGTCATCTACTATACAAGTAAAACTCTAAACTTAGCCCAAGCAAACTACACTACTACTGAAAAAGAACTTTTAGCCGTAGTTTTTGCCTTGGACAAGTTTAGATCCTACTTGATTGGATCCAAGATCATTATAGTCACTGACCACGCCGCGCTTAAGTACCTTCTCTCTAAGAAGGATGCTAAACCACGGTTGTTAAGATGGATCCTTTTGCTCCAAGAATTTGACATAGAGATACGTGATAAGAAAGGAGTAGAAAATGTAGTGGCTGACCATCTCTCTCAAGTTGTTCTCACCGATTCCCCTGAAACGACTGCAATCAATGACATGTTCCCTGATGAACAACTTTTTGCTGTTTCCCAATTGCCATGGTATGCGGACATTGCTAACTATCTTGCTACAGGTACAATTCCTACACATTGGAAAAAGCAAGATAAGGATACATTCTTCACTGGGGTGCGAAAATTCCTATGGGACGACCCATACTTATTCAAGTATTGTCCCGATCAAATCATAAGGAGATGTGTCCCAGATGATGAACAACAAAGTATCATCTCCTTCTGTTATTCTCAGGCATGTGGTGGCCACTTTTCGGCTAAAAAGACCACAGTAAAAATTCTGCAATGTGGGTTTTATTGGCCCACTATGTTCAAAGACACACATGAGTTTTGCAAAACATGTGAACCTTGTCAGAAATTGGGAGGAATCTCCCGTAGAAATATGATGCCACTCAATCCCATCTTAATAATCGAAATTTTTTATTGTTGGTGCATCGATTTCATGGGTCCATTCCCATCTTCTTTTGGAAACACATACATCTTGCTTGCCGTTGACTATGTATCCAAATGGGTCGAGGCCATCCCTTGCAGGAATAATGACCATAAAACGGTCATTTGCTTCTTAAAAGTGAATATTCTTTCCCAGGTTGGTACACCTCGAGTCATCATCAGTGATGGAGGGTCTCACTTTTGTAATCGCCCATTTGAAACCTTAATGAAAAAATATGGCGTAACACACAAAGTGAGCACTCCCTATCACCCATAAACGAGTGGGCAAGCTGAGATATCCAATAGAGATATTAAACACATTTTGGAGAAAACGGTGAACCCCGATCGCAAGGATTGGTCGCTTTGGCTAACTGATGCGCTTTGGGCCTACCGTACTGCTTTTAAGACCCCTATTGGAATGTCTCCCTATAGACTTGTCTATGGGAATGATTGTCACTTGCCTGTGGAGTTGGAACATAGGAAATATTGGGCAATTAAGAAGATGAATTTTGATTCTGACAAGGCAAGCTCGTTGCGCAAACTACAATTGAATGAACTTGCAAAAATCCGGAACGAAGCATATGAGAATGCGAGAATTTACAAGGACAAAACGAAGATATTCCATGATAAAAACATTCTTCGTAAGACATTCACGATCAATCAAAAAGTCTTCCTGTATAATTCTCGTCTACATTTATTTTTGGGAAAATTGAGATCTTGATGGACCGGTCCCTACATTGTGCAAACTGTCTATCCATATGGGACTGTCGAGTTATTAAATTCAAGGAACGGCAACATTTTTATGGCGAATGGGCAGCGATTAAAGCCGTTCTTTGAGAAATTTCCTTCAGAAGGTATGTCCATACCTCTGAATGACCCTATCTACCAGGATGATTGATCTCCTAGTCTGATGGAGGTATAGAGTAGTTAGGATTAGGATTTTCTTTCTTTTGTTTGCTTTTGCTTATGTTTGTTAGAAGGAGGAAGAATTCCACTTTTCACTTTTTCAGGTACTCTCATTCCTCCTTTTATGTTCAAATTGCTCTCATGTTGTGTTCATTGCGCATCTTTTACAATGAGGACAATGCAAGATTTGGTTGGGGGTGTAGGATCACTTGGATGAATCCAGCGTTTTGTAACATTTCAAGCAATTATGTAGAAAATTTTCAATTTTCCTAAAATTTAAAACTCTTTTGGAAAACTTTGTTTCTATGCATTCAAGATGATATGAGCATAAGAGGAGGAGATATGAAGTGTATGAGGTTGAATGTCTGGAACTTCTCATCGCATAATGGCTTTATATGTGAATTCCCCTAGTTATGTGATTGATAGAAAATTTGAACACTTTTACACCTAGTTCACATTACACGATTTTCATGAGTTGAAAGAATTATGTGATTTGTGGGTTAGCTAGACTTTGATTTAAGGTGCAGAGAAACCAGGCCAGTGTACTTTGTTCATCCTTGTCCATGGGAAAATAACGAAAGATATGGATTTCTAAAAATCCTATCTAATTTAAAAGAAAAAGGAAAAGGAAGGATGAAATTGGGAATGATGGAAAAATGGTGGAAATTCCGATTAGGGTTACCTACTACCAACCGGGGGATGGTCTACCCTTAACTAAAGCCGAAAATGGGACGTAGTGTGAAAGTCATCGGAAGGACGGTAAGGCAAATTCCTGTCATTGGCTTGACGTGGCTCTATATACCTTGAGATCTATAGTCTGGTTGATTTATGAAGAAGATAATCCTAAAAGCTCATGAGATGAAGTTTCACTATGCACACTAGGTTGAATTTGTTCAAGTTCTTCTATTTTTCAACCAATCAGCGGGAATTTCATATGAATGCTTATCATGTTTTGAGGGTTTACAATTTCAACCTCTGTCGCTTAATATTTCTGAATCTTACACTTGTATGTCTTGGGATATATAGAAGAATGGTTTCTGAAAGAGAGTTGAGTTTTGAAGAATAGAATTAGTTTCACGCATGTTTTGCTCGGGACTAGCAAAATGCTGGTTGAGGGGTGTGTTGAGCTCTTAATTGTGCATATTTTAACCCCAATTCATCACTCATTATGCATGGTTTTCATGATCTAACGACTAACCTAATGTATGTTTTGTGATTACAGGAATGAGAGTAGACTTCATCCGATAGGAGATTAAAAAGAGCCATTTTGAAGCCTTTGGATGAAGGTTGAAGAAGGACCAAGGAAAGAAGAAAGAAAGAAGAAACTGAAGAAGACTATGGCCACGACCGGTCGTCCGACCGGTCGGCCAACTCCTATGCTCGCTGGACTGATGAGGAAAGCAGTCCGACCGGTCGTGAATGGTCGGCCAACCCAGTCCGACCGGTCCAGACCGGTCGGCTAGAGTATTTTTCCAACTCTAGAGCTTGCTGGACTATTTCACAGTGAGGCACAACCGGTTGCGACCGGTCGCCCAGTCATCCAGACTGGTCGTCCGACCGGTCGGCCATGTGATTAAAACAAAACTTTCTATTTTCGGTCCAGATTTCTCTGTGCAGTGCGTAAGTTTTACGCAAATTCTCGAATATTCTGAGGTTGCGGAGACTCCCCACTATAAAAGGACACCTAGGGATCGTTCCTAGGGTATCTTAGAAGAGTTTAAGCAAGGTTGGAGGCGGTGGAAGTGGATTTCGGAGTTCCACAACTCCTTCTAGTTTGTTTTACTGTTTTATGTTTTTCTTAGTTGTTTCATGTTTCCTTGGATCATGAATGGCTAAACCTCTTAGCTAGGGCTAAGAGGTGAAACTTGTAGTGAATCTAATGTTTCAATTCATTCTAAGTTGGTTTTAAGATTGAAGTTCATGTTTATGAACAATGGTTTGAAGTTTATACAAGTTCTAAGTAGTTTTTCTTAGTCTTATGATGACTCATGGATGTTTGGGAGAATTACTTAAGTTCTTAATGCTTTGTGTTAGTCTAGACCTTATGATCCGAGGAATTGGAGTACGCTTTAGTACTATGATCTTCATATGGGGACTTCCTACCAAAGTTCTACTTTTCTAGTTTTCTGAATTATGTATGGGACTGTGCATGTGATTTGATTCAAGTTCAAATCATGATCTAGCTTTGTCTGGTGACAGGACTTAATGATGATCATGATTATGAACAGGTGAGAGGGACCGGCAAACGTCTTCTTCCGCCTCTTTGAGTTAGTGCCCTTAGGGCGAGGCAGTAACCCTCTCTTCTCCCCTGCATTTGTCATCGCGACCTCCTCGCGAGATATCAGTCCCGCCACTGCGAGTCGAGAGGCCGACAGACAAGCTTCAATATGCCTGTCGCGAGCAGACAACTTGTAGACCTTCAAGATCTTCTTCTGAATTCCTCCATTCAGGTTCGGCTTCGCCAAAGTCGAGACACCTGCAAATACGAGCATAGGTTAGAAAAATAAAAAGCAGAAAACCCAAAATTGGCTCGCGAAAATCTGCGAAGTGTGAAACTGTGCCCACCTTCACGGAAAAAATGGCTCACGCCAAGGCCCCCAGAAGTGGATCTTGTCTCAGACTCCCAGCTCCCGGAAGCATAG
This sequence comes from Liriodendron chinense, assembly GCA_003013855.2. Taxonomy (NCBI): domain Eukaryota; kingdom Viridiplantae; phylum Streptophyta; class Magnoliopsida; order Magnoliales; family Magnoliaceae; genus Liriodendron; species Liriodendron chinense. The sequence continues at coordinate 5,013,346 of ML058397.1, read as the reverse complement.
AACCATCGTTTCCTCCACCCGGGGTAATTTGAAGTGGGTTTCCCCAGGACAAAATTATCCCAGTGCCAGTAACAGAGGTAATACCAGCCTTCGCTGGAGGGTGCCTTCTTGAGTTGGTAGATTCGGAGAAATTCTTCGGCGGTTAACTCTCCGTTACCGGCTTGCGCCCAGAGAGCGAAGGAACTTAGGACTACCCTCCATCCATTTACAATAAGTTGCCCGGGGGCAATCTTATAACTCCGAAGTACGCAGCGAATGAAAGGGTGGAGGGGAAGTCGCACCCCAAGAATGAAAAAAGTATTCGTAGAGGACAACGCATCCAGGGGGAGGAGAATCCGGGGTTTCTTCTTCTCCAGTTAATCGGAGAACGACTGAGTCAGGGACCTAATATCTCTCCCGCAACTCACTCAGCCGTTCCTCCGACAGGATGGATGGGTACCCGGACGCGGAGTATCTACCCGTCGGAACCCTCGCATTGTTGGAGGAAGAAGATTCCGGGGTGGCATCCCCCAGGGGGACAGTCTCCTCATCAGAATCTCCAGCCATGGAAGTTTTTCAAGATAAAAAGAAAAGAATACTCTGGAAGAAAAGAAGAATGAGGAAGCGGAGTTATACCAGAAATACCGGGGGAAGAGAATTACACCGGAGGAAGAGGGATACAACAGGAAAGAGTAAGGAAAGAGGAAGGGTTTTTGAAAGTTTCTGTGAAAATTCGAAGATTTGGCAGACTTCGTATATTTATAAGCAATTATTCCTCAGGATTTGGTGACATGTGGCGATCGCTCGTTTGGCACAGCAGTCGAACAGGCATGGCTATTAAATTCATAGACACGTGGCGGGCATCTCTTCATTTCCTCCCTGCCGAAAAGCTACGGAAGGCTGGCACTCATTAATGCCAGCCCAATCATGTACGGGTTCATCTCCGATAAAGGTATTAAGCGATTATGCAAGCCAGTAAGTAAGTCCTTCCCTTAGACCTCTCGGCGGCAAGGACTTGGGGGGCATCTGTTATAGTCAAATTGCAGTGGTCGGAGAATCTCTCGAGGATTCGAGACATGCGAGCACCTTCATGACAGTATCCGACGTGCGAGCACCTTTACGGCAGTATTCGACTTGCGAGCTCACCTGGTCGAGGCTCGCATATTGGACAAGTACAACGCTCAACCACCGAGTCACCGAGCCCTTGTGGTCGAGGCTCGAATATTAGGAAAGTACAAAATACCTTCTGGGTATATGAGCCTCTCAATAGTGCTCGTCGAAAGAGTTTGCATCTCAAATTAGCAAGAGATAATCTTCGAGCCCGAGCGTCCTCCGCCTTTTCAGTACCAGCAGCCCATATGGACCAATGTTGGGCTCATCTTGATTCATGGTTCTGAATCTCAAGGGATCGTCGTTAGGGAACGTAATTGACTATAGGTCTAAATGGATTGAACCATTCTCTTATATCGGGATCAATAGGATAAACCTCTTATCCCCAGAAATCAGTGGTAATCTTGACGTCTTACGTAACAGATTAGGTCATTTGGATCTATATAAATGGATGGCTTCATTGATAAGAAAGGTACACAATACACAATCTCTGAATCTCAAACTCCAATCCTTTCCTCTTATTACCACGTCCCATCTAACTTAACCTTTGGAGGGCTAACGGCCGGCCACCGGCCACCCTTAGTTTTCCTTTTGTACTTTTTCAGGTTTAGTAGGAAACTGCCTGGAAGGAAGGTGAACGTCTGGAGGACCCTATTACAAAATCCGACGTAAATAGGCGTGAACTACTTCTGGCCAGATCATCCAATTTTAGGACTCAGGTTGAAGAGTCTTGGGCAGGTCACCTGACTGCTGATTTGCTTGGTTTTGAGCTGTGGACTTTTTCGATGGCGAGTGCCCCATACCACCATTGGGTCGCTGAGCAATCTATGTATCGACGCATTCCTTGCTGGCACCTGATAGCTAATGAGGATGAGCTGGATGTCCTTAGGGATGCTGGTTCTTCATCTGGTTCATATGAGCCCTTTGAGGAGTGCCCATTTACCAATCCCGACTTCCTCTTGGCCACTCGTGGCCACTTGTTGTCTGAGATTTCCACACTTCGGAATCATTGTGAGATGATGTCGAGGAGATTGGCCGTTGATTAGAGGTTGTCTGATGAGGAGATGACGATTCGTAACCTTGAGAGAGATGAGGTGCATTACCTGCGCATGGAGGTGAGCAAGCTAAGAGCGAGGCTATTTCATTATGAGTCAGATGACTTACCTGACATGGCTTTTGAGGAGGGTAGAGATTGATTTCTTCTTTTGAGGGTTGTATCGGCCGTTTGTACGTCCCCTTTTTGCATGGTACATGACTGGCTATGATGCATTTTTTTTTTTGCATTTTTAGAAAAATGATATGATATATGTAAAGGAAATGTAATGCACTAATCGAAAGAAAAAAAACTTTTTGAGAATTTATTGTGCCATGAGTTGTCTTGTGAGTGTGTGTTTGGATTTTATGTTGGGACGTAGGAATCAGAACTGATGCTCGGCCAATGCTTTGACCGATGTTTCAAGATTGACTTCTAGGGGATCCTTTGGTTCCCTAGAGGTGTAGGCAGTTAAAACTGTTGTTTTCTGAGAATTTTGTTAGAGTTTTGGTAGAGCTCTTGTCCCTGACTGTACTTCTTGTTCTTGAACTGGGACTGGCTGAGCTAATCTGGACTACCTTGACTCCTGGTACCTGCACTTTTTATTTATTTTTTCTTTTTTAGCCACTTTTTGCCTGTAGTGCTCTTTCGAGTTTTCACGACAGCTGGCTTTTCCCGTCATTTTTACCCGTGGAGCCCTTTCAGGTTTTTACTATGTCTTGGGTATTTAATCTTGCCTGCCCCTTAGTAGCTATGCTGTTTTTACCCTTATCGCTTTTTTGGATTTACACCAAGTCCGTTGTGTGCCCACTATTTTTAGTCAGAGCGCCCTTTTGGGTTTTCACCCCGCCCTCTTTGTTTAAGCACACACTTCTTTTTTCTTTTTCTGAATTTTTTTATTGGATAACTGCGGTAGCCAGAGGTCAGGAATCCGTCGTTGTCGGCCGATGGTAGCCTTTCAGACCTTATCCTGAGTTATGATGGTAGAGTTGTCGATCTTAGCTATAGACCTTTCTGAGGTGGGTGGATGAATGTGTGTATTTCTTCTCGGGTCAATCTTTTCTTAGGTTGCATGCCTTGTTTTGCCTTCCCTATTTTCTTTCTCTTTTTGTTCTTTTCTTTTTCTTCTCTTTTTTTCTTTATTTTCTCTTAAAATCCCTTTATTGGAATACTTGTTGGTGGACGAAAAGGATTTCTCAGAGGTCCTAGCTTCGACCCCTTAACTTCAGTTCTACTAATGTAACTCTTGATAAGGTTAGAATGACTTACCCATGAAAGATCTTCACTTTGTCGGCATTGAATGGCTTAGGAAGATCTACCCCTCTCATGTTAGTGAGCCTAAGGGCACCTCCTGGAAGTACTTTTCTGATGATCAGCGGTCCATCCCATGACGATTTGAACTTTTCTCTCAGATCCGAAAGGTGTGACGGTAGAATCTTCTTCATGACCATGTCACCTACCTTGAAACTTCTCTTTCAGACTCTGTTGTTGTAAGCCTGAGCGATTCTTTTCTGATAACATTGGGAATGACTTAGCGCACGCATGTGATTTTCGCCTGCTAGCTGCAATTGATCGAATCTGGCCCGTTGCCATTCTTCTTCTTCAATTTTGCTTTTCAGCAATACCCGTAGTGATGGTATTTCCACCTCAACTGGTAAAACTGCTTCTATTCCATAAGTAAGCTTGAAAGGAGTAGCGCCTGTAGTAGACCGTACAGACGTTCGATAGGCCTAAAGTGCATATGGGAGCATGTCTGACCAATCTCGATAGGTCTTGACCATCTTCTTGAGTATCATGACGATCGTCTTGTTTACGACTTCTACCCCACCATTCATCTGAGGACAGTAAGGGTTTGATCGATGACATTGAATCTTGAACTTGCTGAGGAAGTCATCCATCTTCTAACGAACGGGGTCCCGTTATTTATTATAACAGTGTTTGAAATTCCATATCGGCATATGATGTTGTTCTTCATGAATTTGATCACCTGGGATGCTGCTATCGTGGTGTAGGAGGCTGCTTCTACCCAATTGGTGAAATAGTCGACTGCCACATGTATATACTCATGACTGTTCGATGCTTTTGGATTCACCTTCCCAATGATGTCGAGTCCCCACATAGAGAAGGGCCAAGGAGTTGTCAGGTTGTACAATTTTGATGAAGGGGCATGAATTTGATTTGTATGCTCTTGACACTTGAAGTATTTTCTGACGTGCTGACAACAGTCTGTCTCCATGGTGAGCCAATAGTAGTCAAGTCGTAGAATCTTCTTTGCCATCATATGCCCGTTCATGTGTGAGCCACAGATTCCTTCGTGTATTTCTTTCATGATCTTAGTAGCTTTTGCTTCATCGACACATTGAAGGAGGACTTGATTGTAGGATCGCTTGTAGAGAATTTCAACACTGATAGTGAACTGGCTTGCCAAACGCTGGATGGTTTGGCGGTTTGTTGTTATTGCTGCTTCCGGATATTCCTGGGTTTTGAGATATTGCTTGATGTTAGCATACCAAGGTTTGTCAGGGATGGCTCGGCCTCTTCTATCTGCAAGCAGATGGTAGGTTTATCTTGAGTTTCGACTGTGAGTTCCCATTCTGAAGTTCATTTTGGGATCTCGAGCATTGATGCAAGGGTAGCGAGAGTGTCTGCAAACTGATTCTTGGCCCTGGGCATGTACGAGAAGGTGATTTCTTTAAATTCTTCGACCAAATTTTCAAGGTATACATGACATGGTATCAACTCCTCATCCTTGGTCTTCCATTCGCCATTGGTCTAATTGATGATAAGCTGTGAGTCTCTAAATACTCATAGCTTCTTCATGCCCAAGATTATGGCTTCCTTTAGACCAGCAATGCATGCTTCATACTCTGCCATGTTGTTGGTGTTGAGGCATGAAAAATGAATAAATAAGAAAAAGAAAAGAAAAAAAAGAGAAGAAAAATGCAGAAAGTAGGTGCTTGCAGTGAGTCGCGGAAAGCACTTGTTAGGTGACTATTCTTGATGTGGAAATGGCCACAAATGCCTATAAATACCGCTCTCGGGTCCTTATTTGAGACTTGATTCTAAAGTTTAGAGCTCCAGAGGTTCTCAGAGGTACGGGGCGGACCTCGAGTTCTCTTCTTCTCGGGTCGAATGCACGAAGTGCGGATCCCGAGAATAAAAGATGAACAAGGGGGAGATGCTGCCGAATTGAAAAAGAAGAAGGAAGAAGCTTTAAAGAAAACGGCTAGAAGGGAGCTTGCTGTAGGTCGCGTAAAGCTCCTCAGAAGTTGTTTGTTCTCACTTTTGTGAAAGATGTACAAAAGCTTTTGAACTTTTGTTTCCTTTCCAATCATGAGAGAACGTTGAAAGCTAAGACTGTGGCAAAGATGAATGATGTAGAGAAAGCAATCTAGACTAGAGAGTTTGTTCCTTTGCATAGAAGACCTATCTTTCTCCCTTCGGGTTGAATATACGGAGTATTTTGTACCCTGTAAGTGGATGATTTGTATAGATGATGTTCTCGGAGCAGAAGACCTATCCTTCTCCCTTCAAGTTGAAAATACGAAGTATTCCATACCCCGCAAGTTGATGGTTTGTATAGATGATGTTATTGGAGCAGAAGCCCCTTCTCTCTCCCTTCAGGTTGAATGTATTCGATACAATCCTTAGAAGTGGTAGATGTGCTGGGCGATATTATTACATAGATTGCAAAGGAACGAAATCTAGTCTGGTTGATTCACCTCGCTCATGAGCAGAAGAATAGTATTGGAAGCCTTGGTCTAGTCAATCATTCCCTGTCATTTGGACAGGATGAAAGAAGAATAGAGCGAAGCTTTATCGAAATTACTTTATGAATATATTTCATACAATGTACAATCTATTATTGAATTAAGGGATGATGTAAATACGGAATGTATGAAGGACTCAGTAAATGAATAAAATGAAGTGATGAATGCTTTTCTGTCTCTCTTGTTTAATATTGGAATATGATTCTTGTTTCACCCATAAACACCAAGGCAATTTTGTTGTATAAACAAAATGGCGACTCTACTAGGGAAAGGCAATAAGAGTTATGTTCTAACATTAATAAGAGAATATAAGAAGAGTATTCATCATCTTTTGGCGCCTTATAGCGCCAAAATGGCGACTCTCAACGGGAACATTCCACCCTTCATCTTTAGAATTGATTCTATATATTTTATAAATGACTAATTACTATTCTTTTCAAATGTCAGGTACATTACAGATTACAACCAGACAACAATCAAACTCTCTCAATGGCTTTTCCAACTCACCAAATCATTTTTGATTTCATGTTGAGAGGAGGATTTATTGTCTCCTACAACAATCAAAACACAAGAAGGAAATGCCAGATGAAGACAACCCAAAGAATAGCAACTAAGGCAAATACTATGGTGATTTTCGCTTCACCTGTCACTGTAGAGGACGAAAGCGGATGGGTAATAGTACAATAAAAAAGAAAATAGAAATCATCTAAAGCTCCCACCAAGACCACAATCAAAGGGCCTTATTCTCGACCCTACCAAAGACCTATTACATGAAGCAGAGCCAGACAAATTTTGGCTATGGCCCCTCCATCTCTATATCCAGGGGAAGAAGAAAGATATTTTGTCAAAAAAGATTTTCCTGCACTCCCAGTATCTCCTATCATGCGAGGATAGATGAATCAAACAATTATACCATATCAGTTTTCTCTAATAGAAAACTCAAAAGGGAGTCCGACCAGAACAACATCGAAACAAACCGAATATACCGAGTCTATCAACTCCTCGCGATGTAATAATCACGGGTTGAGAAGAAGCTCAGTATCATTCACCCTGTCAACTACCGCTTCATTCACATCCTTAGGGACAGAAACTTCTGTCTTAATAGCTGAAACAAGCCAGGCCAGACAATCAATGGAAATGCGTTTCGAAGAAATGGCACGAACACAAGCAATCCTAATGTAGGAATATGTGAGAGGCTTTATCTATAATAGCCCGCACCGTATCTCAGAACGCCTCTCCTCAAAACATAACCCCCACAAAGAATGTGGAACATCCAGTTGAAGGGTCGCAACCACCTCAGACCATGTCACACGGATCTATTCCAATGACAAACGCCGGAATGACAACAGAAGAAATATTACAGATTATTGCTGAGACTGTCGATCGGAAGGAGAAAGAATGCATAAAGAACATTTTTAATATAAAATGCCTTACCCAAGAGAAGTCAATAATATTCCTTTCCCAGTGGGCTTTAAATGCCCAGAATTTCAGAAGTTTAATGGGGAAGGTTCACCAGAAGAACACATGATGCATTTCATCACTGCATTGGGAAGTTATGCTGTCGTGCCACAATACTGCTTACGATTATTCAGTGTAACTCTGACCGGGAAAGCATTTAAATGTATGCAGCCTTACCCCCAGGAACTAAATGTACCTAGGAACAAATGCAGGAAGCTTTTCTGACGAGCTTCTATTCGACTGAAACAGAAGTGATTCTGTCAGAACTGGAAGCCGTACGACAAAGGGAATCAGAATTCATCGACAAATTTATTATACGTTGGAGAGCCCTAAGCACGTCATGCAAACATCTCTCCTGGGAAGCTGAACAGGTAGAAATGTGTATCGGATGTATGGAACCAGAAATTGCATTCATACTTACAGGAGCAAAAATACACACATTCAGAGAATTGGCTACAAGAGCTCATGCTCTAAAAAATATGATTAAGAAATTGCCCGTATTTTGTATGAATCGACAAGACGAATCACTAGCAAGTTTTTGGCAAATGTCATAATAAGAGCAAGAGCAAAGAACAATTCTGGGGTAAACCAAGAGATCACAGAAGAGAAAGGCAGAGCTATGCCACCAATGAGCCAACTGACAAAAGATATCGACAGTTTAACCATCGATAAGATTATTCCTTCTCAAACAAGGATATTGTCCCTATGATGAATCAATTGGTCGCAACAGGAACTATAGAATTACCACCATTAAAATGACCAAAAGAAGTAGATAAAATAGAAGACAGATATTATTGCCACTATCATCGCATGATAGGCATCCTACTCATAGATGTTACTCTATCAAGGCCATTCTCCAAAGAATGATCGAACGAGGAGAAATAATCATGGAAAAAGAGAAAGGCAAAGGGAAGAAGGCAATTACAAATGCCGTGTCTGCGGTAAGTGTGAAACAATGACAGGAATCATCTTCAATACTCCTTTCAGGACGGTCCAGTCCGGAGGTTGAGGAAAGGGAAACACAGTTTGCACAATGCATGACTGTAGCAGCCGTATCGGGAGAAAGTCAGATGCAGAAAAGGATTAGTGCTGTGTTAAAAACAAAAGCCAGTTGATTTCAAAGACGTCGCAGACCACACAAAGCCTCGAACGACGAGACGACGTTATTTTCGATACACGATTCGCCTCTCAATCATTTACTATGGTATGAGAGAGATTGTGATCGCTAGAGGGTCAGCAAAGGGCAGATGATAAAGGCAATTCAAGGTTACATTGATAGGGCCAGTTGGAGAATGGTATGAATTAGGAATTCTGCGAGAAATATCAACATGGGAGCAATTTCGTGAATGTTCATGTTAAGATTTTGGGTGCCACGAAAGGCAGTTTCTCTAACAGAGCTAACAAGGTGGAAAATGATTCCAGGAGAATATCCGTACTAGTATACTATGAAGTGGAGAAACATAATAACAAGCTCATAGAAGTCGCTTGAACATATAGAGATAGATATAGCTGGGTCATGTGCCAAAAGTATGGGAATGAAGGCTACAGATAAATATAAGCCATATATCGTGTTCAACTTAATGAAAGAAGCCGCAATAATGGGCCCCGAAATAAACATAGAACGAGAAGCAATACATTTTTTTAGCGACTCACATGCCAATAAAGTCAGACAAATGTTAAATACTGCCCAGACCAATCCGTTGCAATGCACAACTTCCCGTAAGGAAGAGTGGACGCTAGGTTTTCCTAAATTTACACTCTTCAAAGTGTTAGTGCACTTTTCTGTGGCATACTAGTGTACCTTGTTTGTCAATCACTTAGGTCAATGAGTCTAGTGTCGGTTGAGCTTAATGAAGACGAAGACCGAAGAATCAAGTGGCCTTGCTACATCAAGGAAGAAGAAACAGGTAAAAGTGATGTCTTGATGTGCCTTAACCTTGACCAAAACCTAACCCTTTACCCCTTTGATGACCTTGACCATCTTAAGAAAACCTTTAGTCATCTTAGATTGGCCCTAGGTGTCCCAAAAGAGCACCCAAACCTTGGCCAAAGTAAGAGGGTTGAGAAAGAGTTGGGTCAGCAAACATCAGGCTGAACCCAGGCCTGACCGACCGGTCACGACCGATCGGATGGACTGGATCGACCGGTCAAGACCGGTCGGACAGGCTTCCAGTCCCGATAGCGTGTACAGGCCATTGGGGCCGGCCGGTCTTGACTGGTCGGTTGGACTGCTCCGACCGGTCTTGACCGGTCGGGCAGACCCCCCCTCTTAGACAGCTACCTCTTGTCTTCATTTGGCCTATGGATGACCAGTCAAGACCGGTCGTGGACCCTTGGCCGACTAGTCACGACCGGTCAGTACTAGCCATTTTTTGCCCATTTTCAAACCGTTGCACATCCTTTTATAAAGGGGCTTTGCTTGTTTTAAGGGATAAGGAGAGGGATTTCAAGAGGAGTGAAGCCACCATTGTTGGAGACCATTTGAGGCTCATTCCTAACCTATGCAAGGCATCTTCCTTGTGCTTTAACACAAGATTGGAGCATTCTAAGCTCATGAAGAAGATGACATTCATCCCCTCTTGATCTCTAGAGTTTGGACCTTCCTTGATAGGCATATCCTTGTCCAAAACTCTAAGATGAGATCGTTGTAGAAGAGAACCTCTAGGAAATCCATTCCCATTAGTTGTAGAGTTCTTAAACCTATCCTCCTATCACCTTGGGCATCTCAAAGGCATCACATGCAAGGTGTTTGATCAAGTGTAGCTGAGGCATTAGCGATGCAACGGCAACACGATCGAGGGAGCAAGGGGAGCTGATTGAAGCACGGGAGAGTGGAGATCAAGCAACCCGAACCGGCGCTGAACAAGGGGCTCATCCGACAAGTAAGGTTGTCTTTATTAAGAGTCCATCTAAAGTTTGTTTGTCAAACTCAAATTATGAACGTTAGCCGTTCCTTGGCCTGTTAGCTGGGCCTAAACAAAGTCTCCAAGGGGGAGCCTTCGACGCGGGAGTGAACGTGCGTAGGGTTGAGAGTTAGCTTATGTCCAAAACTTCATTTGGGTTGAGAGTTAGCCCTTTGTCCAAAACTCCGATTATGTTTGAGAGGTGAACCGGTAAAACCTCCGTGTAAAGGTTGAGAGGTGAACCTCATTTAAAACCTCCGATAGTGAATGTTGGTGTGCTCAAAGGAGTTGAGTACTTGAACCGGGAGTGGAGTAGACCCAAAGTCGAACCACTATACATGCTTGTGTTTATGATTGTATTGAGCACATTGATATCTTAGCATTGGATGTTTAATTGTTTAATTATGAATGCTTGATAGGAATGTATGCTAGGCACTAGATTGGCACATCCACACACAAGATGTACTTTCACTGGTTGTGTAGACTTGAACTCATTGATCCATTCTCTTAAGTCTACATAGGTTGCATAGGTTAGGAGCTTGATTAGTTAAATCATTTATTTTCTTATGCATGCTTAGACTAGGATTGTTTAGTGCTTAACTATATGCTAGTCTTGTGATTGGACCCACTTAGGCTTGGAAGCCGAAGTGTTCTTGCTTAGTTTAATTTGTTGAATTGTGTAAGTAGGCGAAAAGAATTTTAAAAAGGTCCTAATCCCCCCTCCTATAGGTTTAGCTATAATTCTAGTTGCTCTTTAAGCTTTCATACATACGAAGGTGTCGTGTTAGACTACCGATGTACTTTCACAAAGGAGGAACCCAGTCACCAATATAATATCTGGTAAATTATGAAAAGGCCGCTTGTTTCAGAGGCAATGTTTCTCAAGAATATTTACCGCGAAACTTTGTATATTCACTGGCCACCTCAGGCAGCGCCATGGCCTGGTATTTCACTTTGCCAAAAAGAACGACTGCAAGTTAGCAGGATATGAAAGAAAAGTTCGTGATGCGGTTCTATAGATATGACACAAGAATATCAAAAGAATTACTCTTAAAGACATCGCAACTTCCAGACGAGGACGTATTGGTTTTCGTACGTCGATGGTGGAATATACGGGCTTGCAGTTCCACATTGCCTCCGACCAAAGATATTATGATGAAAGAATGCATTCGAGCAACTATACTCAAAGAACAGTTGATACCAAAAAACTAAGGAATCCCACGAAGCTTCCAATAGTTGTTGAAAATATTAGTACTTCAGTTTCATGAATTGTGCAGTGTCACAACAATTCAAGCCACAGAAAAATCAGAGGATACAAATAACTCGTTTAATGATAAAGGAATGGAAAGTAACCTAATTACGTTGAGGTTGGGAAAATAGCTACGACATGAATCTCAGAAAGAATCATAGAGAGATATCCTCGATCACACCTTCAGTCAAGAGAAGGGTGGTGAAAGGACTGATAAATCGTCGCGGCTAGAGGAATCATCGACGACAAGTGTTACATACAACATCATTAGTCATTTGAAAGGAATCGCAGCGAGACTAAGCATTTATGATGCCCTAAAATTGTCCAAAAGCTTTCGGCAAAACCTGATACAAGCTTTACTCGATGATAATGTGCGGGAGGCTTTGATAACAAAAATGGAAGCAGTAAACGTAGATAAAAATGAGGATAAGAGCTGGAACACAATGACAAAAAAGGCCGAAGTAGCTTATTGTATGTTGACAATAACCTTCACAGAGGACGATATGATGTTAGGCGAAAAGGAGCATAATCGACCGCTTATGGTTACAGGATATATCAATGACAGACAAGTAAAGCGCATCATGATCGATAATGGGTTGATTGTGAATTTGATGCCATTAAGTGTGCTCTCCAAGCTGGGATATAAGCGACAGCATTTACGGACAAGCAATATGATGATACAGAGATTTAATAAGGATGGGTAGAAAGCACTGGGCATCATTACCATGCTGTTAGAGATCGAGAATTTGATCACTAAGGTGACTTATCATGTGATTAATGCAGTAACAACATACAATATATTGCTCGGGAGGCCATGGATACACAGATACGGAATTATTCCCTCCACCTTACATCAATGTTTCAAATATTGTCAGAAAGGTGTACAATACAAAATTTTAGCAGATGAGAAACCATACACAATGGCAGAATCATTTTTTGCAGATGCGCGATATTATGAATCATTTGCTAGCGAAGAACATGAAAGTGTAAAGAACTCGTAGAAAGAAAAAATTCAGCAAGAAGAATAGAAAAGACCCAAAACAAAAAGATTTTTCTTTGTGCTGAAAAATATGCGACAGCCAGGACAGCCACCATTGGTCATATTTTCAGCAAAACAAGCAGAAACCCTTCAGGAAAATTTCACTATGTTGACACCGAAATTAGAAGAAAGCGGGCCTTTTCCCAAATGACCTCGAGAATTCCAAGTGTCGGGAAAAACGAAATAGGCTTCAATATTATTTTACTCTGTAGGGGTAAAAAATGCTGAAGAACAGAATGAGGCACCAATACAGATGAGAAAACTTGTAAAACTGGACCCAAAAGAGCTGATTCGATACAATCCGATAAGTAAGAGAATAATGTGGTCAATGGGTTTTGATTATGAAGATCTGATTGGCCTAAACGAGGTAAAGGAATATCAATGCCTGTTATAATCCAAAGGCGCGAAAAATTATTGGGATTGGGGGCATCCTTAGAGTCTGCATAAGTAATATGGTCACTAAAATGACCCCAATCAGCCCTACAGAATAGCAGACAGACCCGATAATAGAGAAAGAATATCCAAACTTGAAAAAGCTCCAGTACGGTTGGAAGACGGAGGTCAACCAATGATTGACCACTTATGTGAAATAAATCTGGGGATAAAAGAAGAAGAACAAGTTACATATATCAGTATAGGTCTGACAGAAGAGGAAACCAAAAGATATAGTCAAGTACTGAAAGACAACAAAGATATATATCCAGTGGCAAACGGGTTAGCAGAAGCGTTCAACAAAACAATCGTCAGAATATTAAAGAAGACGATGAACGAAAATAAAAAATGATTGGGATAAGAAAAATTGTAAGAAGCATCATGGGCTTATAGAACGACACATCACACAGCTACAAAAGCAACACCATATTCCTTAGTGTATGAAGTAGAAGTTGTACTCCCAATTGGAATAAAAGTCGTCTCTTTAAGGGTGGCAATGCATCAAGGTATCACTAAAGATGAAAATGCTAAACTTCGACTACGAGAGTTAGATATGCTGGATGAAAGAAGACTTGCTGCACAACAACGCTTACAGTCATATCAAGCTCAAATATCCGCTTCATTTGATAAGACGGTAAAATACCGATTTTTCAAAAAGAGAGACCTCGTACCAATGCTGAAGAGGCCCATTATGATGACACACAAGATGCGGCAAATTCGAACCTAAATGGTATGGCCCGTATGTCGTCATTGAAGTTTACTCAAATGGGGCTTATAGAATTGTATGCCACGACGAAAAAGGAATCGGCATCTCAGTTACTGGCCGACACATCAAGGAATATTTTCCGTAAAGATAGATGTGGAATATTTTGATTGCAAGAATCCTTGAAAATAAATGAGTATTCTCTCGATCAAAAGGGGGCAGGAAGAGTCAAGACATACACATCTATGATGCAGATATCAATGTATTCCTAAAAGAAAACAATGAAAAAGCTCCTAAAGCATACTCTTCTTCTATTTAAGGTCTCTAACGAAGCTAATCTGAAGAAGCAATTATCAGAGATTATCAAAAAGTGAAATAAAACAGACCTCTCCTTCTGAAAGACCTTTATCGCCTTCAAACACAGCAGTCGCTCTCGAAACAAACTGCAGACGGGCAAAACAATTACACATATATAGAGGGGAAGGTTAGAAAGAGAAATGTCAGAATCACGAAAAAGATGATTACTGATAAATGCTCCAATATGATGAAGCCAAAATGCTGAGAGCCAATTAAAGAGCTCCCCGAATCAGAATTCCCTTACAAGTCCAAAGAAGACTTTATGGGTAAATACTTTACAGGCAGCAGAGAGAATAACCTTAAGGTCAGAATATTTAAAGAAGTCCTACAGGCCAACCTCATGCATGAGACCTACCGCTCCTCTTACTACGGTAGCGCTACAAGGAACATGAAAAAGTATATAATTTGGTTCCTTATGTATGAACTTAGTAGTATAGAAGCGAAGATAAAGAGGGTTGCATTGCGCGCCACTGATCACTGCTAACTGTGCATAATCCCTCCCAGGTTTATGGGACCGTTTCCGGTAGTAACGCAAAGGAAGGTTGAGATTCTCCCCCTATTGTCGGATCGGCGGCCAAGAATTTGGTACACAACTTTAGTATTCTGAATCAATCTATATACATATCAGTATTCGAGATGCAATATTGCTAGGGTAATCTATGTTTTATATCGAAGACATGATCTTTTAAAATATATTGGCATTGATACACGCATCCTTATATGGGAAGATATTTTAAAAGACAAATACAGCAAAGCGCAAAACAAAATTGCAAAAGGAACCCTAAAGTTAGCTTCAAAGTTAAAGCAAAAATTAGATTCATTCAAAGAGAAAAGAAAATAATTAGTTCGCTGATACTAAAACCAACTTTAGTCAATACTGATAAATCACTAAGGAAGACTATAAGGAGCTTAATCTTGCAGCAGACGGATATGTTCTTCTTCAACATCTCTACCTTCGCTTCTACAATTAACTTCTGAGAAGCGATGTTCTGATACTTTTAATCCACTTCTGAACATCTTCAACAGTTTCTTGCTCTAGAGCCGCTTTAAATTCACGATCATCCAAGACTTCCTGTAAAGAATTCGAAATATCTTCAGAATGACGAGCAGCATATAAAATCGTAGGATCCTCTACAGCCATCAATTGAACGTCATGGAATAAGAGGTCATGATGAGCTCTATGATTGGCTAGAGAGGAGGACGTGATATGCACATCATCCCATTTGTCAAGAAAAGAGTCCATGAGGAATAGTTCAGCACCCTCTAGCAAAGATAATTCATCTTTTGCAGATATTAATGGAGATAGACCAGCAGAATTGTCTTGCATTTCCTCTAATTTCTGAACTTTAGAAAGTAGATCTGAGATGGCGACAGTAAAAAAGAAGAGTCGGCATGAAGGAGAGTGGTGGCGAAAGAAATGTCCTCTTGAAGAGTCGACAATTGTTTCCATTGATCAGGGTGATTCAAGATATCAAGAAATCTTCGAAAAAGCCTGCGAGCAGAATAAGAATTTGAAATTCTATGGTAAAGTGATTGTTAACGAGAAGAAGAAGCTTCAAAAGAATTCTTCAGGGCCATGACAAATCTATTTTTATTAAAAAGAAGGACAGTTAGTTGAAGAAATGAAGATATGTTTAAAAGATCTAGAAGAAGTATAGTTATCAGAAAATTAAGACTTCAAATAAAGATTAAGAGAAAGAAGAAGAAAGTTCTAAACTGGAAGAAATTTTGGCAGAATTTCAGTACTTAGAAAATTTTACAAATTGAGAGTCACTTGTTGCGGACCGCGTAAAGTACAAGCGCTTGCTGTGGGTCGCGTAAAGATGTAATAGAGCTTCGCCACGAAGAGAGGAAATGAGGAAATGAGGAAATGATGAAGTAATGGGGTATTTATAGGCCATAAATAGCTAGGTTTGAAGGATGAACTTAAGATAAGGATGAGCAAAAGAGATTAGATGAAAGTCTTAATAACCTCTCTTAATGCTCTAAATGGGTGTGCAAGTGATTCCCTAAAAGACCTCAAGATATGCTTTTATGGAGGCCCAAAAATGAGCTCAAACGGACATAAAACGGTCATATTCCAACCTGCCCGGGACCCCCTCCGGCCGGTCGGATTTGAGGTTCGACCTGCCCTTAGATGGGTCGGGTAAGTGGTCCAGAAACATCAAACTCGCTAGACTGATTTTGGCTTGTCCAACCTGCTGTCCGGCCAGTTGGATTGGGCAGCTGACCTACTGTCTGGCTGATCGGCAGACCTGCCCAATCATAGATTTTAGACTATTTCACTCTGGACCATATTTGCCATGTCCGGCCGGTCGGATGGCCCATTCGACCTATTTTCTGACTGGTCTTTGGACCGGTCAGCTGCATGATGGTTCTCTTTCAAATGCTGGTCAAGGACCAGTGACCGGCCGGTCGGCCGACCGGTCGGCAGCCTTATCTAGCCCAAAACTCAAGCTGTTTTTCAGCTAAATTATATGTGCCCTACTAAAGAGATTTTCCTATTGTTTTCAATAGTTGGGCACTGTTGGGGCTCAAAATTTCACCCATGATAGAAGGGTGAATGATGGCTCAAAATGAATGGTTTGGATCGGTTCAAGACCTGAAAAATAGCCATAAAAGCGATAGAACACCTTCCATACATGTAATACATATAGAACCCATGCAAGAGAATAGTGCGTATGGCTATGCATACCTAAAGCCCGCATGAGCACATGCAATCGTAAGCTAAGCCATCACGTGCATGTAACCAACTCATGCATACTATGCATAACCACACATGCCACACACGTACCTTGTTTTGCATGCTAAGAATGCAACCCATACAGCCCATGCGTGCTACCCATGTATGAAGCCCATGAAGGCACTGAGTATAAATGTAACTCTCATCTATGCCCATGCATATATCTCAAACATACATACATTCACACCATGCAAGAACACTATTCTCATGTAACCCATTCATACATGCATGCATAACACATATAAACCATGGACCATGCCTAAGACTCATGTATGAAACACACGTGTCATCCATGCAACAAATGCATACACGCCACAAACTACATGTTCACATACATATGCAATGCATGCATGGCTTGAACACCACCAACATATCATATGCACACATAAAACCACAATATGTACGTATGTTCACATTACCCATGGTAATGTTCCCACCAGACGTTGTTCTCTATACCCCACCATGGAGTATATGCTTGATCTAAGTCGATCACCTGCTTCACCAACCCATTTTACCCCTTGGGACAAAAAATGAAGAAGATTTGAGTCCTAGAGAGACTACACCAGGAGAAACAGTGGAGGAAGAATTGTCCATGGTTGGAAGTTGGTAACACGCATAAAGCACGTAAAACTCACACTTTAAACTTCCAAATTTGTGAAAAGCACAACTTTATGAGCTTATTGCTGTGGGGCCCCCATCGTGATGCATAAGGGAAATCCAAACCTCCCAGACATCTTGATAGCTTATTTTAACCATTGGGACTAAGTATGAGGCATATCTGAAGCTCAGGTGGGACACACCATAGGAAGATCAACGCTCACCATTACAACTCCCAAAATGAGTGATCACCGGTTAAACCTCTCTAGTGGCCCACCACAATATTGTCTTCCAAGATCTGGACCGACCAGAGTATCCTAGGGGGTTCACACAAATGGAACATTTAAATGGTTGCTCGACCCAATATCTGTGTGGCCCCCAAATATCATTCAACAGCAAAACAACGGTGACACTATTTCCTGTGGTATGGCCCACATGAACATCTGATTTGCCTCAAACTTGGGCCCACCCCCTAGAATAACACTCCCGAGCCAATGGGCAGCTTTGATCCTAGACCCATATACTATAAATGGGACCCACCTAAAACTTTGCCAAATCACGTGGACGCATGCCAACATGAAAAAGTCACTGTATCAAGACATGCGCCCAAGCGGTGTTGAAAATCGTTAGTGATTGAAAACATGTGTGGGGCCACCATGGTGCCCTTTGGACCATCCGAACGTTCATAGGGTCACAAGGGCCCACACGTGTCATATGCATGAAAACTAGCTTGATCTGATACTTCTATGGCTCCACGTGAGTCCTCAATGGTGATTGAATGGTGGAACTGTTTTCTGTCGTATGGCCCACCTGGAACTTGGATTTAGATGAAACTTGAGGCCACCTCCTAGAATGGCAACCCTGAACTAATGAACCGCTCAGATTCGGGGCCCACGAACTACAAAGGAGACCCACTAACCGGTTTTCCAAAAGACGTACGAAACCATGCAAATTCATGGTACATATGGGTTGTCAACATCAACTAAGGTCCAGCGCCTCCAAGAGCTCACCATCTGAGTGATTTGGAGAATCTGACATGTTCACAGGATCAGTGTGGTCCACACGTGCTACAGTATACAAGATTAACCTGATCCAAGTTTCAAGTGGACCACACCATAAGATGATACATATGAACCGTTACAACTCCCAAACCAACAAGTATATAAAGGGGTTGCGTGAGTGGCATTAAAAATGAGAAAGAAGGAGGGAGAAGAGGAGAGAGGAGGGGAGGATGAGATTGGGAGTTTCTCACATGCGCCCACCCTTTTGAGGTGGAATACATGCACTTGAATGCATGCACCCATCATTCCAAGGTGGGAGACATGCGCATGGATGCATTTCCCAATGGAGGGACACATGCGCTTGGATGCATTCCAATATTGGGAAGGAGACATGCGCTTGGATGCATTTCAATATCCAACTACCAAAAATCATAAAAATGCACCCAGTGCAAGGGGGACATGCGCCCAAACTCTGTTGGCCAAAGTGGTGAAGCCACATGCGCCCATCTCCACCCACCAGGAGCATGTGCAGAGCCACATGCGCCCGGAAGAAGTCGTCTCTCTCTCTCTTCTTGTATGTTGGTCATGTGCGCCCACTCCATGTCACATGCGCTCACCACCCTACTACATGCGCTCACTCTCATAGACATGCGCCAGCCCTCTTCCAACGTGCGCCTGAACTGGTCACACTGGAACTGCACTGCAATCTCTCTGCACTGCACTGCACATCTCTCTGCACTGCCTGCACTTGCACTACACACTGCACACCTTATTTACATAAAAACATTTAAGTAAATGTTTTCCATTTACTTTAAGTTATTTATGTAAATAAGGAAGTACCCCCCATTTGGATTCAATAAAAAATACTAGAAAAATAAATTCCCAACAACGGAGATTTTGATTTTCCATCCGAAGTACAAATCGCAACTTTTTGGCACTCCCCAAAAAGTTCGCCTTTTGATTGGAGGGGTTTTCTTCGAATCTAAACCGTCCAAAAAATCTGAAATACCCTAATTATGCTAAAACACCAAAGTCCGGTGAAATATTCATGATATTTTATGGTCGATCTGTGGATATATCAAAAATCCAGATTTTTACTTAGAATTTTCAGGCAGCGAAATGGCCAGAATATCGTTTTAATGCAAATTTGTACAGAAATGGAGTTATGACTAGATAATATTGATTGCTTCATGCATTAACACCTATCTTGCTTAATCTAGCATTCATTCACGCTTAATCTAGTTGCTTAATCCAGCACTCGTCTCTGCTTAATCTAGCACTCATCTTTGCTTAATCTAGCATTCATATAACTCGACATGTACTGAACTTCACATGGCATATATACTATTGTGTTCTCATATACATTCATTTTCATATGACATACCTTCTGTTGTATTCATCAAATACAATCAATCTCATATGATATACATTCAATTACATTCATTGTACATTAAAAATCCCTTATCTCGTTACAATGCCCTACACATTTATGCACGTGTGAGCAGGTTCTCTTCTTATCTCTCGTTGCGTATTAGCTATCAACGAAGGTGCGAGGTTGAGATCACTTCTGAAGACCAGTCGACAGACTCCAACCTCACTCGACAACTGATTATAGGAACTTTGTATCGATTATGTTCATTGCACAATTAGGATTCAGCCCGGATTGAGGCTCAAGACTAACCAAAAGGGACTATGGTTATCACAAGAAACCACAAACAAAAGAGTTCCAACTAAGCTTGAAACATCCTGCTATGGATTGCCATTATGAAAAAGACAGTCGATGCCCTACCCATCGACAACGGGTCCGTCGGTTGAGCTGATGAGGCAGTTGCGGAGTGCTCTCCTAAGGTCACCCGTCATAAAAGTACGGGTGCGGACCTTGGGTTATGCCGACCAACATTTCGAGGATCGTGTATTCCAGCGGTCACCTATTCACAGTAACAGGCGCGGGCCCAGAGTTGCACCACTCGATTAAAAACCTCGTTCGGGAACGTTGCGGAGTGCTTTCCTAAGGTCACCTGTGCGCTGTAACAGGCGCGGGCCCCGAGTTGCACCACTCGAATCCTGACAGTCTCTCAACCCGGACAATCCGAAAGAAAATGGGACATAGACATCTGGCTTGTCTAAGAAATGTGGTTCAGTCCATAACAAGAAAATAAATAGGTCTCTACGACCATGAACTCAAAGACGATAGTCCCCGATGACTTAGTCACCTGCTCGATCTATCCGGGCCTTATCTCGAATACTCCATCTATTGTACAAACATTATTCATAGTGGAGCTTTGTCGCTTTGTGCCTTGGTTTTCTCCCGCAAGGGTTTCCACGTAAAAATCCCTGTGTTCTCTGTGGTGTGCATGATTTACATTGATGTTTCTTCATTTGCTTTATTTGATCTATCTATAATGTATGCATTCATTTACTTTTGCCTTTTAATCAAGGGTGGTCAACCATTGATGTAATTAAGGGCTCGTGACAAATATCACAGCCTGGAATGTAAAAGATCTCAGAATCTCTGGAATAAAATTCGCCTTGCGATATCCCTCTTGTGTACACTTGGTGATTGCTTGTAATTGTCTATGAATGTCTCTATACTCAGAATTCCCCCAGAATAATGAAACACAGGAAAAAACTGCCTTGAGCACGATTTTTCTAGTTCTAACAAACTGGCGACTCTGCTGGGGATTTCAAACAATACTAGAATCTCTAGTTATTTTTGAGTAAATGGACATCCTAAGATAAATCATTTGTAGACACTGATGTGTACGTAAGAAAGGTTACCGGAAGGAGAAATGTTCGGCGCGTTCACAGGCGCCAAACTGGCGACTCTCAACGGGAACGTTCTTCCCTTCATCTTTAAGGCAAAAGCATCTGAAATCAAAGTTTTCAAAACTTTCAAAAATCCTAAAGTTTTAAAAGATAACATAAGCATGTGTATTCCTGTTGCGCATTTGGTTTTATGTATAACTTTTATTGCGACTGGTAAGGTCGTGCACTTTCTATATTTAGTTGTAGAACGGTCTAATGAATGTGTGATTGTGCAGTGAAAGTTAGCGAAAATATTGACGTTAAGAACAGTAGAAATGTCGTCTGTGCTTATCTGTTTGGTGACTAGAGGATTCTGCTTCTCGCATTCTACTGTAACGACACCAACCACTTCTAAGACCAGCTACAGCTAACTCGAAGCCGCAAATAGTTGAAGGAAATGAAAAGAATGATGATGAAGACTCCATATTAGAAGACCATTGTGGTCAAGGCATGCTACACCATAAAAAAAGAGGCAGTGGCAACTAGAACAAGTTAGCAGTGCTTCCACTGCTGACCAGACTACAGTAATGAGGCCACAAAAGTTCATACGCTCAGTTGGTAGCTTCCCAGCTCTCTTGGAAGTGAACCACCTAGACAGGGGGCAGATCAAGCCGACTATGACAGTCACAGAAGCAAGAGAGGAGATTGTCATCGAGACCAGTCAAATGAAATCAAGGCCGACTCGTGAGGAGCAGCTAGTACAGGTCGTGATGGTGTAGATAATTGAAGGCGAAGAGCCGATCAAACAAGATGTTGAACCGTTAACAACTCAGGAGCAGATCAACGAATTGACCGAAGCTCAGTTATTGAGGTGAGTGAAGGAGATCCAGGATGCCTTAGTCACCCCAATTGCACAGATAATAGCCTGTAGTGCCGCTTCACCCACTCGACAGCTGGCGAAAGAATCACAGGGGGCAGATCAGGCCATTTATACAGAAAATGGTTGAAGAGACGGTAGAAACGATCGTCATCAAAGTCATTCCGACAAAGCAGAAGCTGACACGTGAGGGGCGATCAATGCAGGACACGGTGGTTTAGGTGGCCCAAGATGAAGAATTGTTTGAACAGACTAATTAACCGCCAACAATCCAAGAACAAATTGATGAGCTAATTGAAGATTCAAAATGACTTAACAAAGTAGTCGAAGGACATTCATGATGCTCTGGCAATCTTACTAGCGCAGGGGGGCCACTCAAAACATCATTTTCGCCCAAGATATCACAGGGGGCAAGTAACGGGTTTCCTCATCAAGCGAATGAGCCAGTGAAGTAGCGGTCAATCTCATGGCCAGAGAAGCAGCCAAAGCAGTTGTCAACTTGACAATCAAAGCAACAATCAAAGCAGCTATCGACTCAAAAATTAAAAGAGTGGAAGGAAAAGGAAATTGCTAGCCGACTCAGCAGGTTCCTGTGAGTGTCGTAGTGCCATGGGTGATCCCTACATAGTCTACAACCTCGCCGAACTTTGTATAGGCACAAAGTCACTGAACTCTACATATGTACAAATATACCCTTGTACTCCGGGTCTAAACGAGTTGAGAAACAAATATACCCTTGCACTCCGGGTCTAAACGAGTTGAGAAACAAATATACCCTTGCACTCCGGGTCTAAACGAGTTGAGAAACAAATATACCCTTGCACATATACCCTTGCACTCCGGGTCTAAACGAGTTGAGAAACAAATATACCCTTGCACTCCGGGTCTAAACGAGTTGAGAAACAAATATACCCTTGCACTCCGGGTCTAAACGAGTTGAGAAACAAATATACCCTTGCACTCCGGGTCTAAACGAGTTGAGAAACAAAGATACCCTTGCACTCCGGGTCTAAACGAGTTGAGAAACAAATATACCCTTGCACTCCGGGTCTAAACGAGTTGAGAAACAAATATACCCTTACGCTCCGGGTCTAAACAGTTGAGAAACAAATATACCCTTGCGCTCCGGGTCTAAACGAGTTGAGAAACAAATATACCCTTGCGCTCCGGGTCTAAACGAGTTGAGAAATAAATATACCCTTGCGCTCCGGGTCTAAACGAGTTGAGAAAATACTCCAGGTTACGAGGATAAACTGAACCATACAATCTCCAGGCTACGAGGATAAACTGAACCACACAATCTCCAGGCTACGAGGATAAACTGAACCAGATCCCTCCAGGTTATGAGGTGAAACTGAACCAGATCTGTGGACCCTCGCCGTTTCTGCGCTCCCACACGACGTCGTTCTCCCTTTCCTTTCGGAAGAGGAAGAAGAAGAAGAGGAGGTGCGTGCGTGCGAAATCGCCGTTTGTGCCACTGGCTTGCCTCGTTCTCGAGGGCTTTATTTGGTTGTCGTATTGAGCTGGATGTGTTTAAGTGAGTTTATATAAGACCAGAGTCGCCACTAGCCAATTACTTCGAATCTACAGTCGACTAGACCCCGTAGAAACGTTAGAGAAGGGGATCCGAAGATTCCTTCCTCTAAAATGACTCCTTTTGATCTGCGGCCAGAGATTCAAGGTAAGGGATCACGGTTATAGGGTGGGAAGAGGTTAAGCACCCCACACACTGCCCGTACCGAAGTACGGTCTCTACTTCACAGAATCGATCGAATACTTGAAAGTCTAGTTTAATCCTCGTATATTCTCATGGATGACATGATGCATGAATGCGGGTCTGAACAGTAAGAGTTTCTGATGGGCAGGTTCCAACAACGGGCAAGCCCAGAGCGTACGCTCGAACTGACAGGTGCTTTATGTGAGATGATGCATGCTGTGTGCTTGAATATTCAAAGTGTTTATAGTGATATGTATGTGAATGCAGGTTTGAACAGTAAGAGTTTCTGATGGGCAGGTTCCAACAACGGGCAAGCCCAGAGCATACGCTCGAACTGACAGGTGCTTTATGCGAGATGCATGCGGTGTGTTTGAATAATCAAAGTGTTTGCAGTGAAGCAGGGGGGTTGGAAGGAAAGTAAATGTTGCACTTATGCTAGATGCAAATGAGATGATGCTGGAAAAATGATAGCTGGGTGGACGGAGGTGTCGCAAGGATTGGCTTTGAGTGGCTGGATCAAGACTTGGATGGCTTGGGAGGCTTGGACTAGTGGTTAGGCTGGGCTGGACCAGGGCTAGACTCTCCTCACTCGGGCTCTCCTTGGTGGGAAAATGGGCTAATGGGTGGAGAAGGGCTCGGATTGCACTCGGACTGGATGGTTTCGAATGGATGTTGAAATGAGAAGGGGAGGGGGGTATTTATAGCAGCGGGCAGTGGCATTTTTCGTAATTAATTTTGGGCGGCCTGCTATGGGCCGCCCGTACGGCCGTTTCTTGGGATTCAGCGGTGGTTTGGGCGGCCTGCTATGGGCCGCCTGTACGGCCGTACCTCGATTTCCAGCGAGTACGGTCGCTCCCTCGGGGCTGCTGTTTGACTCGCTAGGTCGACTCAGTGAGTTGACTCAGCGGGTCGACTCGGTGGTTTGACTCGACGGGTTGACTCGGTGTTTTGACTCGACGGGTTGACTCAGCGGGTTGACTCAGCGGGTTGACTCAGTGAGTTTGACTTTTTTAGGATTTTTTGACTGGCCTTTTTTCTGGGGGGTTTTTCAGGGTGGTGTTTAGGACTGGGTTGACTGGGTTCAGGCTTGAACTGGGCTATGGAATGGGGCTTACAAGGGTGAGTTTGGCTGAGTTTGGACTTGGGATTTGGGGGTATGGTCTTCCATTCATCCAGCTATCTCTACCAACAGTGTAGCCGAAGGTGGGGTGTCTACAGATGCCCCTCTTTGGCAGAGGTTGCTTGCAACCGAATGCCAAAGCGAGTGGACACCCTACTTCTGACCCAGTCATTCATAGATCATGTTCTGAAATCTTTGCTTTCCTTTGCATCTGTGCCAGTTGATCGTTTGGAGATCGCTCACTCGCACATACCGCGAGAGTTTGGAGAAAACGTTGCGATTGTCCCTGCAGTTTGCTGCAACCTGGGTACCTAATCGCAACCCTTCCATTCCTGATCGGTACTAACACCGGAAAGGTACAGCAGAGCCTCTGCGTCGCCAGTCTTACGAGGTTGCTGACCCTCAGATTGATTGTGCGATGTTTGATGTTTTCCCAGATCACTCCAGGAGTACTTGTTTCGCTTGACTGTCAAAGTGGTTAGACGCCCTGCGTCCGATAGTCTTACGGGATTCTACTACGCCGACTTGGACTCAGTCAAGGTACTTCAGGCATCCACGCCTAGGTATGTGCGGGTGAACTCTTTCCACCCAATCTGCTGATTTTGATACTTGGGTTACAATTCATCGTTTCCACCTGTTCAAATGGTTTCTGTGACCGAGCCTTTTGGCTTTCATCTTTTTTTGTATCTTGGCATGTGGTACGACCGTACTGACACTGGAGTTCAGCTCGACCGTACTTTGAGTGCATTGGATCCGATGGTCTCCGGGGAAACCGTGAGACATCGGATCTTATTCGATTTTTGTGTCGGCTCCTACCCAGAGATATGGAAGATCTCCTGGTGTTTTGGAGGCAGAACGCTCTACTGGGAAAATATTTTTGGGTTTTTGAAAAGGCACCCACTCTGGGGAGTGATACTTGTTCGCTTCCCCAAGTGTAGGGTTGTGATGTAGTAATAAACTCGGTAATACCGAGGTCGATCCACAGGGACTTATATAGGATGTCACAAACTCATCCACAAGTTTCTATTGAAGCTAACAATCAAAGTATGAATAGAATGTGTGTGATTAACAGTTTAAGCTAAATTGAATGTAAACAAGTATAAGAAGGCACTAGGGGTTCGAGGATCCACTTGTAGCAATCCTCGATGTTTAATCCTCTGTGGTTTCCCATTCTCTCAACTAGAATCACCAGTCAGGTCTATCTAGTCGGATGATAGAACTGTTAAACCAGAAGTCTGTAACATGTAAGTTCTGTGCACAAAGTTCACTCAACTCTAGGCTGATCTGAGCATGCTCATTGCATAGGTCATTCACCTTTTCTATAGGTCCAATTCCCAACCATAACCATCCTCAAGTCTTCTCACAAGACAAGGCTAGATCATGATTTGAACTAGATTCAAATTATATGCACAGTCCATACATATTCCAGATAATCAACCAAAACTAGAACTTTGGCATGAAGCCTCTTTATGAAGAGCTTGGTACTAGAGCGCACTCCAATTCCTCGGATCATGCAGGTCTAGACCGTTGCAAACAAATTAAGAAGATAAGTAATTCATCCAAACATCCATGAGTCATCACAAGACTAAGAGAAATTACTTAAAAACTTGTATAAACTTCAAACCTTAGTTCATAATCATGAATTCCAAACTGAAAACCACTTAACTACGAATTAAAACATCTTGGATACACTACAAGCTTCACCTCTTAGCCCTAGCTAAGAGGTTTAGCTGCTCATGATCCAAGGAAATATGAAACAACTACAAAAAGCATAAAAACAGCAAAGCAAACCAAAAGGAGTTGTGAAACTCCAATCTTCACTTTCACAGCCTCCAACCTCGCTTGAACCCTTCTAGGATACCCCAGGAACAATCCCTAGGTGGCTTTTTATAGTTTAGAGGTTCCCCAACTCCGAAAGAATCGAGAAAGTGCGTAGCACTTACGCAGCGCAGAGAAAATCGGACGTTACTTAGGAGTTTCTAAGTCAGTACACCTAGCCGACCGGTCACGACTGGTCGGCCTCAATACACGTTCATTCTAGCAAGCATGGCCGACCGGTCATGACCGGTCGGACGTTTTCCTTTATACTCCAGCAGCCATGGCGGACTGGTCATGACCGGTCGGCCTTGTAAAACCTTCCTCTAGTGACTGTGTCCGACCGGTCATGACCGGTCGGATGCCTTCAGCACTTCCCCCATGTACATGGCTGACCGGTCACGACCGGTCAGCTCCCTTTTCTTCTTGTGTTCTTCCTTTCTTTCTTCTGCTTTCTTCTTTCCTTACTTCTTTCTTTGTTCCCTTCTTCCTTCGGCTCTCTTCGGATCTTCATTTCAGGTTCTAAATCAGCCCTTTTTATCTTCAATTAGGTGGAGCCACTCTCAGTCCTGTAGTCACAAAACATGCATTGGATTAGCCTACAAACCATATAAACCTTGCACAATGAGTGATGAATTGGGGTTAGAATATGCACAATTAAGAGCTCAACACACCCCCCAACTAGCATTTTGCTAGTCCCGAGCAAAACATGCGTGAAACTATTCTCATTCTTCAAAGCTTAACTCTCTTTCAGAAACCATCCTTCTATACATTCCAAGGTTCATAAGTGTAAGATTCAGAAAGATGAAGCGTCAGAGGTTGGAACCGTAAATCCTCAAAACATAATAAGCATTCATATGAAATTCCCGCTGATTGGTTGATAAATAGAAGAACTTGAACAAATTCAACCTAGTGTGGGTAGTGAAAATTCATCTCACGAGTTTCTGGGTTTATCTTCTTCATAGATCAACTAGACTATAGAACTCAAGGTACATAGAGCCACCTCAAGCCAATGACAGGAATTTGCCTTACCGTCCTTCCGACGACTTTCACACTACGTCCCATTTCCGGCTTTGGTTACGGGTAGACCATCCCCCGGTTGGTAGTAGGTAGCCCTAATCGGAATTTTCCACCGTTTTTCCACATTCCCAATTTCATCCTTCCTTTTCCTTTTTCTCTTTTTTTTTTTAAAATTAGATAGGATCTTTAAAAATCCATATCTTTCATTATTTTCCCATGGACAAGGATGGGCAAAGTACCCCGGCCTGATTTCTCAATACCTTAATTCAAAGTCTAGCTAATCCATAAATCACATAATCCCTTCTACTCATGAAAATCGTGTAATGTGAACTAGGTGTAAAGATGTTCAGATTTTCTATCAATCACAAAATAGGAGAGTTCACATATAAAAACCATTATGCTGTGAGGAATTCCAGACTTCCAGCCCTATACACTTCATATCTCCTCCTCTTATGCTCATATCAACTCGAATGCCTAGAACCAGTGTTTTCCAAAAGAGTTTCAAATTTTTGAAAAATCGAAAAAATTTCCACATGATTGCTTGAAATGTTGCAAATTGCTGGATTCATCCAAGTGATCCTACACCCCCCAACCAAATCTTGCATTGTCCTCAATGTAAAAGATGTGCAATGAGCAAAACATGAGATCAATTTGAAAATAAAAGGGAATGAGGAATGATAGTACCTGAGAGAGTGAAAAATGGAGATCTTCCTCCTTCTAACAAACCTATGAAAACGAAAACAAAATAACAAAATCCTAATCCTAACTACTCTATACCGCCATCAGACTAGGTGATCAATCATCCTGATACACAGGATCATTCAGAAGTATGGACATACCTTCTGAAGGGAAGTTCTCAAAGAACGGCTTTAATCGCTGCCTATTTGCTTTAAAAATGTTGCCGTTCCTTGGATTTAACAGCTCGACAGTCCCATATGGATAGACAGTTTGCACAATGTAGGGACCGGTCCACCGAGATCTCAATTTTCCCGGAAATAGATGTAAGCGAGAATTATACATGAGGACTTTTTGATTTATCGTGAATGTCTTGCGAAGAATATTCTTATCATGGAATATCTTCGTCTTGTCCTTGTAAATTCTTGCATTCTCATAAGCTTCATTACGGATTTCTGCAAGTTCATTCAATTGAAGTTTGCGTAACGAGCTTGCCTTGTCAGGATTGAAATTTATCTTCTTAATAGCCCAATACGCCTTATGTTCCAACTCCACAGGCAAGTGACAAGCCTTCCCATAGACAAGTCTATAGGGAGACATTCCAATACGAGTTTTAAAGGCAGTACGGTAAGCCCAAAGCGCATCGGTAAGTCGAAGTGACCAATCCTTGCGATCAGGATGCACCGTTTTCTCTAAAATGTGTTTAATCTCTCTATTGGATATCTCAGCTTGTCCACTAGTTTGTGGGTGATAGGGAGTGCTCACTTTGTGCGTTACGCCATATTTCTTCATTAATGCTTCAAAAGGGCGATTGCAAAAGTGAGACCCTCCATCACTTATGATGACTCGAGGCGTTCCAAACCGGGAAAGAATGTTTTCTTTTAAGAATCGAATGACCGTTTTATGGTCATTATTCCGGCAAGGGATGGCCTCGACCCATTTGGAAACATAATCAACGGCAAGCAAGATGTATAAGTTTCCAAAAGAAGATGGGAATGGGCCCATGAAATCGATGCCCCAACAATAAAAAATTTCAATAATTAAGATGGGATTGAGTGGCATCATATTTCTACGGGAGATTCCTCCTAATTTCTGACAAGGTTCGCAAGCTTTGCAAAACTCATGTGTGTCTTTGAACATGGTGGGCCAATAAAACCCACATTGCAGAATTTTCGCTGTGGTCTTTTTAGCCGAAAAATGGCCACCACATGCTTGAGAATGACAGAAGGAGATGATACTTTGTTGCTCATCATTTGGGACACATCTCCTTATGATTTGCTCGGGACAATACTTGAACAGGTATGGGTCGTCCCATAGAAATTTCCGTACCTCTGAGAAGAATCTATCCTTATCTTGCTTTTTCCAATATGTAGGAATTGTACCTGTAGCAAGATAATTAGCAATGTCCGCATACCATGGCAATTGGGAAACAGCAAAAAGTTGTTCATCAGGGAACATGTCATTGATTGCAGTCGTTTCAGGGGAATCAGTGAGGACAAGTCGAGAGAGGTGGTCAGCTACTACATTCTCTACTCCTTTCTTATCACGTATTTCTAAGTCGAATTCTTGGAGTAGGAGGATCCATCTTAATAACCGTGGTTTAGCATCCTTCTTAGAGAGAAGATACTTAAGCGCGGCATGGTCAGTGAATACAATGATCTTGGATCCAATCAAGTAGGATCTGAACTTCTCCAAGGCAAAAACTACGGCTAAAAGTTCCTTTTCAGTAGTGGTGTAGTTTGCCTGGGCTGAGTTTAGGGTTCTACTTGCATAGTAGATAACACATGGCTTTTTATCTTTTCTTTGGCCTAACACGGCCCCAATAGCATAGTCGCTAGCATCGCACATAATCTCAAAAGGAAGGCTCCAATCAGGTGGTTGCATTATTGGGGCGCATGTCAACATGCCTTTAAGGGTGGTAAAGGCCTTTTGACATTCTTCACTCCACTCAAATGAATTTTCCTTTTGAAGTAGGTTACATAAAGGACGAGAAAGTGAACTGAAATCCTTTATGAACCGTCTATAAAATCTTGCGTGTCCTAAAAAGGACCGTATATCTTGTATGCTTTTGGGTGGTGGAAGGTTAGAGATAAGGTCAATTTTCGCCTTGTCCACCTCAATTCCATTTTGTGAAACGATGTGACCAAGTACAATTCCCTTTTTAACCATGAAGTGACACTTTTCCCAATTGAGCACAAGGTTCTTCTCTTCACATCTTTTTAGCACAGATTTCAAGTGCTCAAGGCACTCATCAAAGCTACAACCGAATACGGAAAAATCATCCATGAAGACTTCGAGAATTGTCCCCACCATGTCAGAAAAGATGCTCATCATACAACGCTGAAAGGTGGCAGGGGCATTACATAGTCCAAACGGCATCCGTCGATAGGCGAAAGTGCCGAATGGACATGTGAATGCAGTCTTTTCTTGGTCTTCACGGGCAATTTCTATTTGGTTGTACCCTGAATAGCCATCAAGAAAGCAAAAGTGGGAATGACCCGCCAACCGTTCTAAAATCTGATCAACAAATGGTAGGGGGAAGTGGTCTTTCCTCGTGACAGTGTTTAGCTTCCTGTAGTCAATGCACATTCTCCAACCGGTAGTGACTCTAGTTGGTACGAGTTCATTATTGGCATTGGCTACGATGGTTATTCCGGATTTCTTAGGCACCACTTGAGTTGGGCTCACCCATTGGCTATCAGATATTGGGTAAATGATACCTACATCCAATAGTTTCACCACTTCGGCCTTAACCACATCCTTCATATTTGGATTTAGTCGTCTTTGTGGTTGCCGGGATGTCTTTGCATTTTCCTCAAGGTGTATGCGGTGAGTGCAAATCAGTGGGTCTATGCCTTTGAGATCCGCAATTGTCCATCCGATGGCACTCTTGTGTTCTAATAGAGTGGCTATTAGCCTACTCTCTTGTTCCTCATCCAAGTGGGAAGAAATCACCACTGGATATGTCTCATCTCGACCTAAATAAACATATTTTAGCTCACTTGGCAATGGTTTTAGGTCGAGTTTTGGTGCCTTAATGTTGGATGGGAGGGCCTTGTTCTCATTTATAGGCAAAGGTTCAATTGGGGTCCTCCATCTTTTATTTTCACGCACCATCATCACATCTAGAATGGCATCCATCTCTTGTGTTGTATCATCATTCATATCATGGAGATGGGCCACACATGCCTCCAAAGGGTCGGAAAATAGTGACAAGGGGATTGTATCTTCCACGAATGATTCGATCATGTTTAATTCGTGGATATCATCATCAACTTCCCGCGGTTGTTTGCATAACTCAAATATGTTAAGCTCAAGGGTCATATTTCCAAAGGACATTTGTACAAGTCCGTTTCTACAATTGATAATGGCGTTTGAGGTAGCTAGAAACGGTCGTCCAAGTATGACGGGAATTTGAGTACCGGTGCCTATCACAGGATGTGTGTCCAAGACAATAAAATCTACTGGGTAGTAGAATTTATCAACTTGGACTAGAACATCCTCTACCATTCCTCTCGGTATCCGGATGGATCTATCAGCAAGTTGGAGTGTGGTTTTGGTGGGTTTCAATTCGCCTAACCCAAGTTGTTCATAGACCGAGTATGGAATGAGATTCACACTTGCCCCCAAGTCGAGTAGGGCTTGTTTAATCTGGTAGTCTCCTATGATGCATGATATGGTTGGACTACCCGGATCTTTGTATTTTTGGGGCACCTCTTGTTTGATGATGGCACTCAAATTCTCAGCCAAAAGCACTTTGTTGTGAACGTTATGTTTCCTTTTGATTGTACACAATTCCTTTAAAAATTTGGCATAAGATGGTATTTGTTTTATTGCATCCAACAGCGGAATGTTGATCTTCACCTGCTTGAAAACTTCCAGAATTTCCAGATTTTTATCTAAAGGTTTAGGTGAAATCAACCTTTGTGGAAATGGGGCAACCGGCTTGTATTGTCTTTCCGGTTCTTTCTCTTGTGGAATATTGTTTGGGCTATCATCCTCTTTGGGAATTTCCGGATCCTTAGGCTTGGGGGCCTTCACCGGATTGGATTTATCAATTTCTTTCCCACTTCTCAAAGTGGTGATAGCTTGGACATGTTCCGTATGGTGGGAGGATGAGCTTGCATCTTGTATCTCATACTGGGTCCTTGGGTTAGGAAGAGTTTGAGCAGGAAGTGTGCCCTTCTCTCTACCACTCAGGTGAGCTTCAACCCTAGCCAGAGATGTTTTCAATTCATTAATGGCTTGGTTTGAATTTTGATTGAATTTCAATTGCTCTTGCATGAACCCATCTATTTTTAGAGAATTTGTCTTGTTATACTCATTCTGGACCGATACGAGTGCACCCAACATCTCTTCTAGTGATACTTTTGGAGTGTTGTTTGCATTTGCAGTGGGTCCATTCCTCCAACTGAAGTTGGGATGGTTCTTCCAATTAGGATTATACGTGTTTGAGTTTGGAGCACCATATTGCTGCTGATAACTGTTTATGGCATTTGTTTGTTCTTGTAAGATGCTTTGGACTGCTGAAATTGTGGGACAATCTGGTGTAGCATGTTGATTTCCAGCACAAATTCCACAAACAGTTTCAACCTCAGTGGAGTTGATTGTTTCTCCTTTCCTTAATTCCATGGCTTCGACCTTTCTTGTAAGGCTAGCCAACCGTGCACTTATGCTATCTTCTTCTGATAAGACATACATTCCTCCCTTTTCCTTTTGTTGGCCAATCTTGGAATTTGTTGGTTTAGATGTGTCCCAAGATTGTGCACTTTCAGCCAATTCTTCCAGATAATCCCATGCTTTATCAGCTTCCTTATTCATGAACTCCCCATTACACATCATCTCTATAAATTGGCGCATGGATGGAATCAGTCCTTCATAGAAAAAACTTATAATCCGCCAATTTTCATAGCCATGATGTGGGCATGCGTTTAATAGGTCCTTGAATCTTTCCCAACATTGGGAAAAGGTTTCATCCTCCTTTTGGGCAAAGTTCATGATAAGGCGCTTAAGCATGTTCGTTTTGTGAGTAGGGAAGAATTTTTTTATAAATTCTCTGTGCATATCATTCCATGACCCAATTGATCTTGGCCTCAATGCATAAAGCCAACCCTTGGCTTTATCCTTAAGAGTGAAAGGGAAGAATTTAAGTCTTACTACATCTTCAGTCACATTTGCAAAGTGCATGGTGGTGATTACCTCATCAAACTCCCTAAGGTGTTGATAGGCACTTTCACTGTCTAAACCATGGAATTTAGGGAGAAGATTGATCACTCCCGGTTTCAAATCCACATTCCCTGCATTTGGTGGGAAAATTATGCATGAGGGAGTGCTCGTTCTTGCAGGTTGCAAGAAATCACGTAAAGTCCTAGGTCGGGGAACATTCTCAACCACATTCTCCCCTGTTTCAATTTGATTTTGAACCGGGTTAGGTTGATTTGCAGCCATACTTTCGGATAAAATTGGAGAATCTAGCTGTCTCCTAGTACGTGGCTCTCTATCAATCCCTTCTACTATCCCCCCTGCACTAATGAGTCGGTTATTGGAATCTCGAGCCCAATGTGGCATGCAAAACCAAAAATAAGAAACAAAAAGAAAGAAGAATTCTTCCTCCCTTTTCTTTACTCTTCTCTAAGATCGAAGCACAAGGTGTCTTGCAATGGCTAGGCCAGAAGCAAGGATAGAGACCGATTTCTCCTGGTCAATAGAGGTTCAGAGAACTCTCCACCCACTCTTTGAATCTTTTGAGAAAAAAGTGCAAAAAAAGGAGAAAGAGGAGTAGAGATGAGAAAAAGAAATTCCTGAGCGCAAGGTGATCCAAGGCGGCAGAGCCGACCAATAGGAATCCAGGTGGCAAAAAGGCCGACCTTTTAGAGATCCAAAAGGAGTCTCCACCCACTCTACAAGGGATGAATAAAATAAGAATGAATAGGAGAAGAAGAAGAGTAAGGTTTTAGAAGGATAGAACCTGATTCGCACTTGAAATCCTTGAATCTTCTTCAGCTTCCTAGAAATCCCTGAAAAAAATCAAATAAACAAACTAAGTTAGTTCTAAAAATCTAAAAGAGTCCTAAATAGATACTAATTTCAGAAATTTGTGAAAACCATCAAGGTCCCCGGCAGCGGCGCCAAAAACTTGTTCGCTTCCCCAAGTGTAGGGTTGCGATGTAGTAATAAACTCGGTAATACCGAGGTCGATCCACAGGGACTTATATAGGATGTCACAAACTCATCCACAAGTTTCTATTGAAGCTAACAATCAAAGTATGAATAGAATGTGTGTGATTAACAGTTTAAGCTAAATTGAATGTAAACAAGTATAAGAAGGCACTAGGGGTTCGAGGATCCACTTGTAGCAATCCTCGATGTTTAATCCTCTGTGGTTTCCCATTCTCTCAACTAGAATCACCAGTCAGGTCTATCTAGTCGGATGATAGAACTGTTAAACCAGAAGTCTGTAACATGTAAGTTCTGTGCACAAAGTTCACTCAACTCTAGGCTGATCTGAGCATGCTTATTGCATAGGTCATTCACCTTTTCTATAGGTCCAATTCCCAACCATAACCATCCTCAAGTCTTCTCACAAGACAAGGCTAGATCATGATTTGAACTAGATTCAAATTATATGCACAGTCCATACATATTCCAGATAATCAACCAAAACTAGAACTTTGGCATGAAGCCTCTTTATGAAGAGCTTGGTACTAGAGCGCACTCCAATTCCTCGGATCATGTAGGTCTAGACCGTTGCAAACAAATTAAGAAGATAAGTAATTCATCCAAACATCCATGAGTCATCACAAGACTAAGAGAAATTACTTAAAAACTTGTATAAACTTCAAACCTTAGTTCATAATCATGAATTCCAAACTGAAAACCACTTAACTACGAATTAAAACATCTTGGATACACTACAAGCTTCACCTCTTAGCCCTAGCTAAGAGGTTTAGCTGCTCATGATCCAAGGAAACATGAAACAACTACAAAAAGCATAAAAACAGCAAAGCAAACCAAAAGGAGTTGTGAAACTCCAATCTTCACTTTCACAGCCTCCAACCTCGCTTGAACCCTTCTAGGATACCCCAGGAACAATCCCTAGGTGGCTTTTTACAGTTTGGAGGTTCCCCAACTCCGAAAGAATCGAGAAAGTGCGTAGCACTTACACAGCGCAGAGAAAATCGGACGTTACTTAGGAGTTTCTAAGTCAGTACACCTGGCCAACCGGTCACGACCGGTCGGCCACAATACACGTTCATTCCAGCAAGCATGGCCGACCGGTCATGACCGGTCGGCCTTGTAAAGCATTAGTCCAGCAAGCTTGTCCGACCGGTCATGACCGGTCGGACGTTTTCCTTTATACTCTAGCAGCCATGGCCGACCGGTCATGACCGGTCGGCCTTGTAAAACCTTCCTCCAGTGACTGTGTCCGACCGGTCATGACCGGTCGGATGCCTTCAGCACTTCCCCCATGTACATGGCTGACCGGTCACGACTGGTCAGCTCCCTTTTCTTCTTGTGTTCTTCCTTTCTTTCTTCTGCTTTCTTCTTTCCTTCTTTCTTTGTTCCCTTCTTCCTTCGGCTCTCTTCGGATCTTCATTTCAGGTTCTAAATCAGCCCTTTTTATCTTCAATTAGGTGGAGCCACTCTCAGTCCTGTAGTCACAAAACATGCATTGGATTAGCCTACAAACCATATAAACCTTGCACAATGAGTGATGAATTGGGGTTAGAATATGCACAATTAAGAGCTCAACAATACTCCGTGGGGTTTTTATTTGCAAAAAGGAATATTTTTTGTCTTTTGAAATGGAAGTCGGGTCTGCACGTGCCTCCACTAGGGATGCCTGTGGGGTCTTTGGCTAACCGACTTTTATTTTGAAAGCAGGTAAACGTGATGATTAATGCGATGGATGCTGATGCATGGAGATGCAGGATGAATGCATGGTTTGGCTCATTCTCTTTTCAATTCAATGATTTTGCTTTTGCTATGGGTGCAGAGAATTTTGAGCTTATTGCTTCCAAGGTTGTGCTTCCCTGGGAATTTTTCTTTTTGATACGGAGGTTTGGACAGCGGGTTGGTCAAGATCCCGACCCGTGGTCGATCAGGTCCATCGTCCCAAGATGCTGTTTCTTTGCGAATAAGAATGTACGAGGATGTTATCTGACTTCAGGATGTTCTTTTGGGCATACATGTGATTGAGATGGTATTTGGTTGCCCGTTTTGGTCAAGATTCCAATTTACGGGCGATTGGATCCGTCATCCCAAATTGTGAAGAGAGTGGAGTTCAAGACTCCTGAAGTGTAGTGCTGGGGGCTAATTTTTGTGATTTTTTGTAAATATGTGGTCCGAATCTTTACCTGAGTGGTTAAGATAGAGATCGGTTTATTGAAAGCACAGGAAATATTTTTGTGATTTTTTGAAATATTTTTTTTGAAAGCAGGAGAAATATTTTTGTGATTTTTAAAATTTTTTGTTTAAAAGCGAGGGAAATATTTTTGTGATTTTTGAAATATTTTCTTTTGAAAGTAGGAGAAATATTTTTGTGATTTTTGAAATTTTTTGTTTGAAAGCGAGGGAAATATTTTTGTGATTTTTGAAATATTTTGCAATGTTTTTGTATTTTGTGATTTTTTTGAAATGCAGGGAAAAGTATGGAATTTTCATCCACTTCCAGCTTCTACTGCTGGTAAGGCACCCGATCCATTTTACGTCAGCGAGCAAGACGAGTCTCACACAGTTAAGTGCCGTAGTTTTACATCTTTGGATGAGGGGATTTTGAGGGTTTTCAGTCAACACACCCACAAAGTTGCCTGTTCCTCATGTGCAATGCACATAGACCACGTATCGTCTGACGGACTCCTTCGGCCACAAAATGAGCCACATCCTCACATTTCCCTTAGTCAATCCAGTTTGGGGCCTTACGTTGCTCACAATTCCGTGAGGGTGCGCTCCACCTCCCAACAGCCTTAATCCCCTTCATGAGGTTTGGGAACAGGGAACATCCGTCAGATTCAACAGCGACTTCCAAATCAAGGTTGTCTATCACGGTGTGTTCAACACGAACAGGATTGCGGAGTTCTACTCGCCTCAGCCCTTACCTGTTTAAAAGATTCCAGACACCCGTACGATCAAGTGTCAGCCATGTTTGGAACAGGTTAGGAAAGAAAGCCCCCGAGAAGTTAATCCCAGTGTAGTTTTAGGTCTTCGGACCGCTGGGGATAAATTGGTGGGTTGAAACTGGTGGTGAAAACTTTTTTTTTTTTATATTGTATATATTTATTTTTTTTGTTTTGAAAAAGTTCCAGACTTCAACTCGAGTAATCGAGATTGACACTGGTTTTTATGGAAAGCTTAGAATCTTTTTGGTATTTTGGAAATGATCCGGGTCATCAGATCCTGGCTCGAATGGCTGGGATCGATGCCGGTTTTTGTTGAAAGCGAGAAAGGTCCTCCAAGAAACTAATCCCAGTGTAGTTTAAGGTCTTCGGACCGCAAATATGTACATGCTGAAAATACATTCTTTTTGTGATTTTTCGAAAAAATGTTCCAGGCTGTTAAATCTCAATTTGAGCGGTCAAGATCAACACTGGTTTTTATTGAAAATCTCTCGGGATATCGATCCCGACGTAGTTTAAGGTCTTCGGACCCTGAAACTGTACAAAAGGGGCAAACATATTTTTATTTTTTTTTGTTGTTGTTTTTTTTTTTGAAATGATCCAGATCATCAGATCTTGGCCTGAAAGGCTGGGATCGATGCTGGTTTTTATTAAAAATCTCTTGGGATGTTGATCCCGACGTAGTTTAAGGTCTTCGAACCCGAAACTGTACAAAAGGGGGGCAAACATATTTTTTGTTCTTTTTTGTAAAATGTCCGGTGTCAGCGGATCTTGATTCGATCCAGACTGATGCCGGTTTTTATTAAAAGTCCCTCAGGACCTTGATCCCGACGTAGTTTAAGGTCTTTGGACCAAAAACTGTACAAGCTGAACATACATTTTTTTTTTTTGAAAATGTCCGGAGTCACCAGATCTTGAAGAAGACCGATGCCGGTTTTTATTGAAAATCCCTCGGGATCTTGATCCCGACGTAGTTTAAGGTCTTCGGACCAAAAAACTGTACAAGCGAGTGCTGGAAATCACATTTTTTTTGTTGCCTTTTGACCCCTTTATTTGGAACACTTATTGATGGACGGGAAGGGATTCTCAGAGGTCTAAGCCTTGACCTCTTGACTTCAGCTCTACTAATGTAACTCTTGATAAGGTTGGATTGGCTTACCTGTGAGACATTTTCACGTTGTCGGCGTTGATTGGCTCTGGAAGATCCTTACCCCTCAGTTGGTGAGTCGAACGGTGCCTCCCAGAAGAAATTCACTGATTCTTGCCCCTTGAGTCTGATAAATGCAGCAGTGCTTGTTGTAAACCCGATATGACTTTTCTTTCTTTGGCTTCATTCTTCATCAGCACTCACGGTGACATGATTTTGACTCGAACTCATAGGTCTGTCTTCTGATTTTAAGCTTCTTGAGGAGCTCCTCCATCCTTAGATTTCGAAGGATATCCCATTGCCAATGTTGATAGCATGTGGGAACCCTTAACAATTGATGATGTCATTCTTCATGAGAATTATCGTGCGAGATCAGAATATTACCTCCATCCACTTTGTGCTGCGATCAACTGCCACAAGTATATGCGTATGACTGCTAGATGATGCCGAGTCGATCTTTCTGTTGATGTAGATACCTCGTACAGGGAATAGCTGGAGTGTTATCAGGTTGTAGAGTTTCGAAGCACACACATGGATCCGAGTGCATGTTGCTGACACTTGAAGTGCTTTTTGACATGTTGGCAACAATCTGTCTTCATCGAGCCGTGAGGTTTCTTCGATCATTCGTCAAGTCGCACGCTCTAGCATGGAATGCAAGCATTGTCTTGGCAGCATCTTCTTGATAGGCTTGATGAGTTTTGATCGAGTCTGGATAAGTCTTCATAGGACGCAAGATTGGAAAGTCATGACTTCAAAAATTCGATCATTCTCTGCTTATTTTTCGGGGACAAGGATTCTCAATGCACACTTCCTTATGGGTCTCAGGAGATCCTAGGTTTATAATTTTGAAATTTTTTGAGATGCCATCGGCTTTTGGTTTGAACTTTTGAGGAGACCCTCATAGTTTGGGAGTCAGCTCATCATTTTCCTCATCATTAGCTTTGTCTAAACCCTTGAGTTTGAAGTCCAACTCTAGATTGAAATCATATGAGTCAACTTCATACTCAAGTGCTTTGACAGATAGACTTGACACTTTATTGAAAAAGATTTCTAAATTTTTTTTTTGTTTTCAAATATTTTCTGGTTTTTTGGAATTTTGTGAATATCTTGATTTTTTTGAACTTTTGGACTTTGTGAAAATTTGATTTTTTTTTATTTTTTTGAAATTTTGAAATATTTGGTGTTTTGGGTTTTTGAATCTTCTGATTTTTTTGAAATTTTTTTATAAAGGACCCGAGCAAGACGGCGATGTGAACCAGGTGTTGTCTGATTTGGCTCGGGGAGCCGAGCACTGTCGGCTTTTATTGTGCCGTCATGGGGACTACAAACCTGTTACTGCCCTGCACTCCTTCCCCTCAGGAGGCAGGGCCAGAGGGATCAGTAGGCCAACCCTCATCGTTGTGCCCAAACGTCATGGTAGATCTGAAATTGGGCTCTGAGTCGGTGTCGGATGCGATTTCTCCTGGCTCATCCCCAGTGTATTGTAGCTCTTCGGGTTCATCTGGCTAAGGTGAGACCAGAACAACAGTCCAGTCGATCGGGGGAAATTCCTGCCCCTTGCTTGAGTCTTCTTTGGGCAACTCTATCAGACTCAATCTACTCGCTTGATCATCGAAGGTGGAATCCAGCCCATCATCAGGATAGATAATCCCTGCATTGATAAACTGGATTGGTGTGAAGAGGCAGAGATTGCCTTCTTGATGACCCCATCTTCTTCTGATACTTCTGTGCTTTGGTTTCCTAATCCGAGTAGGCCGATATCGCAGTCTTTCTCTATCCACATTCTCTTGAACTCCCCGGACTCGGGTCGAGTCTTGATATTCGAGTTGATAGTAGAAGGTTTGATGCTCGACAGGAAGGAATACGTAGTTCGATCCGACGGGACATGCGTGAGGGAAGTAATTTGCATTGTTATGGCATAAGACCTCCCCATTAGAGCGTTGTACGTCCATGGCTGGGATGGTAGGCTCTCGAAGGTTGGATGCTTCTACCATGGGAAATTGTCCGGGATCGGTAATGATGGTGATCGCCCTATCTCCGAAGAT
This sequence comes from Liriodendron chinense, assembly GCA_003013855.2. NCBI lineage: Eukaryota > Viridiplantae > Streptophyta > Magnoliopsida > Magnoliales > Magnoliaceae > Liriodendron > Liriodendron chinense. Next base: position 4,972,695 of record ML058397.1, on the reverse strand, counting down.
GTGCTTGACCCTTTGGTGAAGATTTGAAGAGATAGCACCGATTTTGTGAAACCAGGTCCGATCGGAAAGCAGATGGAATGAAGCTGAGATGTCTAAGACCTGAAGAGTGATGGTTGATGTTTTTGGATCGATCTGAACCTGGACATCAATCTCCCCTTCGACCTCCTCGATAGTGGCCACATAATTGAAGCTGGGCCCCAATTCTGCTAGGGCATGTGGCATGCTGTTCAAGGAAGGGTCTTCTTCTTGGAGGACGATGGCTGAAGTAGAAGCCGAGTAGACAGGTGTGGTGGGCAAGTTGTGCCCCTGGTTGCTTGATGGAGAGATGGGTAGGCTTTGCCCCTGGTAAGCTGGAGTGGGCAAGCTGTGCCCCTGATTGACTATTGTTGAGACAGGCAGGTTGTGCCCCTGGTTGATTGATGCTGAGATGGGTAGGATTTGCCCTTGGCTCAAACTGAGCAGACCATGCCCCTGGTTTGCTGATGCTGCGCTAGGGGGATTGTCTCCTTGGTTGTCTCAGATGGGCTGAATGTGCCCATGGTTAGAAATGGGTGTGAAGAGTGAATCGACTGAAGGTGCCCCTTGCATGATGATGGGCTCTAGGATCGAAATAGTTGAGGGTGCCCCTTGCAGGATGAGAGATTCGAACTTTGAACTAGAGTCGATGGCACGGATAAACTGGAGAGGAGGCTTTTGTTGGCTGATGAAAGCTGGATAGGCAGGAGGTGCCCCTTGCATTGCGGAGACTGGATCGACTGGAGATGCCCCTTGTAGGATGAGGGGTTCTGAAACTGGACTGGTTAGGGGTGCCCCTTGCCAACCTTGATTGGGGAACTGTGAGTTCCATCTTGACTGTTGCTGTTGCTGCGGTTGTCCATGCTGAGGGAGGAATAGTCCATCTTCGGTAGAGGCGACAAGATCATCTTCTTCCATTGGATGGGAGATGAGGACACTTCCGTTATCATTCTCGTATTCAGCAGTAGGCTCTTCTTCCACTATCGGTTGAATTGGAGAAGCCTGATGAGGCCACCAAGGGGAGATCATCCCAGCCCTTATTCCGGCTTCGACTTGTTCCCCGGCGCGGATGAGTTGGCTGAAGTTCGCATATGGATGTGAGACAAGGTATCCAGAGATACTTGGATTTGCCGAGTGGACGATCATGGAGATTTGCTCCTCCTCGTCGAGGGGAGTCTTCATTCTAGCGGCCATGGCCCGCCACCGTCCAACGTAAGCTGACAATGTCTCATCACTTCTTTGCCTGAGAGCTGCGAGGTCCGCTCTCCTGGGTGCCATGTTAAGATTGTATGCAAACCTGTTGACGAAAGCCTGGGAGAGTTGCTCCCAAGTCCTGATGCGATGACAGTCCAATGATGTGTACCAGTCTAGGGCATCGTCTTTCAGAGATTTTTGAAACAAGCGGATGAGTGCTCCATCATTGCCCGCCACAGCATTAAGCTCTCCACAGAAAGCTCGTAAGTGGTCTACAGGACACCCCGTCCCATCATATCTTTTAAATTTTTGTACCTGAAAGCCTTGAGGTACCATTGCATCTGGAAAGGGACAGAGGTCCCTGAACTTAGTGGATGGAAGATCCACCCCTTGCTGCTTCTGCAACTTTCTCTTCATCTCTTGCATCTGCTCTCGGAGTTGTTCGATTTCGGAGGGACCGGATGAAGGAGATCTTGCCCCTTGCCAGGACTGAGATGGCCCCCTTTCATAATAATTGGTATCATTGATGCTCCTAAAATTCTTACTTGAAGAAGGTTGGGCCTGGTAATTACTCCCATTGTAAGGACTTTGTTGGACTGGAGCTGAGAAGGGAGGCTGTAAGGAAACCTGAAAATGGCTCCTGTTTGCAGGACGATACTGGAAGAAATGCCCTGAGGTCGAGGGTTGTTCTGATTGAAGCCCCCTGTTAGGAGGGTATTGAAAGTCCTGAGCGACCCCTGGCGGTTGTGGTTGGGATGAACTAGAGTTTGGAAGAGATGGTGGTTGTTGTTGTTGCGCTAGAACAACCTGGGTGTTAACTGTTGAAACCTGGGCATGTGTGAATCGGAGAAGCATTTCCTGCATCGCCTTCATGCTTTGTTGTAGCTCTTGGATGCCAGGAGTTGACATGGATTCTCTCGAGTTTAACTGTGGAGAGGAAGCCTCAGGTATTTCGAGGGTAAGGAAGGAGAGGGCCATGTTGGTTTTGTATTGGACGTGCCAGGGTGATTTGGTTTGGAGGAGTAATGGTGGGGAAGTATGCTCTACTCTCTTTTTAGGTTTTGGGATTTTCTATTTTTTTGTTTTGGGTAGAATGCTATGCAGATGAGATTGTATGAGGATTAGTGACTTTCAAGTACGGGAAGGATTCTGTTTTTCAAGTCGGATCACGACTAGTGGGACTAGCTCATCCCCAGTGGAGTCGCCATTCTGTGGACCCTCGCCGTTTCTGCACTCCCACACGATGTCGTTCTCCCTTTCCTTTCGGAAGAAGAAGAAGAGGAGGTGCGTGCGTGCGAAATCGCCTTTTGTGCCACTGGCTTGCCTCGTTCTCGAGGGCTTTGTTTGGTTGTCGTATTGAGCTGGATGTGTTTAAGTGAGTTTATATAAGACGAGAGTCGCCACTAGCCAATTACTTCGAATCTACAGTCGGCTAGACCCCGTAGAAACGTTAGAGAAGGGGATCCGAAGATTCCTTCCTCTAAAATGACTCTTTTTTATCTGCGGCCAGAGATTCAAGGTAAGGGATCACGGTTACAGGGTGGGAAGAGGTTAAGCACCCCACACACTGCCCGTACCGAAGTACGGTCTCTACTTCACAGAATCGATCAAATACTTGAAAGTCTAGTTTAATCCTCGTATATTCTCATGGATGACATGATGCATGAATGCGGGTCTGAACAGTAAGAGTTTCTGATGGGCAGGTTCCAACAACGGGCAAGCCCAGAGCGTACGCTCGAACTGACAGGTGCTTTATGCGAGATGATGCATGCTGTGTGCTTGAATATTCAAAGTGTTTATAGTGATATGTACGTGAATGCAGGTCTGAACAGTAAGAGTTTCTGATGGGCAGGTTCCAACAACGGGCAAGCCCAGAGCATACGCTCGAACTGACAGGTGCTTTATGCGAGATGCATGCGGTGTGTTTGAATAATCAAAGTGTTTGCAGTGAAGCAGGGGGGTTGGAAGGAAAGTAAATGTTGCACTTATGCTAGATGCAAATGAGATGATGCTGGAAAAATGATAGCTGGGTGGACGGAGGTGTCGCAAGGATTGGCTTTGAGTGGCTGGATCAAGACTTGGATGGCTTGGGAGGCTTGGACCAGTGGTTAGGCTAGGCTGGACCAGGGCTAGACTCTCCTCACTCGGGCTCTCCTTGGTGGGAAAATGGGCTAAGGGGTGGAGAAGGGCTCGGATCGCACTCGGACTGGATGGTTTCGAATGGATGTTGAAATGAGAAGGGGAGGGGGGTATTTATAGCAGTGGGCAGTGGCATTTTTCGTAATTAATTTTGGGCGGCCTGCTATAGGCCGCCCGTACGGCCGTTTCTTGGGATTCAGCGGCGGTTTAGGCGGCCTGCTATGGGCCGCCCGTAGGGCCGTTCCTCGATTTCCAGCGAGTACGGTCGCTCCCTCGGGGCTGCTGTTTGACTCGCTGGGTCGACTCAGTGAGTTGACTCAGCGGGTCGACTCGGTAGTTTGACTCGACGGGTTGACTCTGTGTTTTGACTCAGCGGGTTGACTCAGCGGGTTAACTCAGCGGGTTGACTCAGCGGGTTGACTCAGTGAGTTTGACTTTTTTAGGATTTTTTGACTGGCCTTTTTTCTGGGGGGTTTTTCAGGGTGGTGTTTAGGACTGGGTTGACTGGGTTCAGGCTTGAACTGGGCTATGGAATGGGGCTTACAAGGGTGTGTTTGGCTGAGTTTGGACTTGGGATTTGGGGGTATGGTCCTCCATTCATCCAGCTATCTCTACCAACAGTGTAGCCGAAGGTGGGGTGTCTACAAGATCCCTCCAGGGTATGAGGCTAAACTACACCAGATCCCTCCAGGGTATGAGGCTAAACTACACCAGATCCCTCCAGGTTATGAGGATAAATTGAACCAGATCCCTCCAGGGTATGAGGCTAAACTACACCAGATCCCTCCAGGGTATGAGGCTAAACTACACCAGATCCCACCGGGGTATGAGGCTAAACTACACCAGATCCCTCCAGGTTATGAGGTGAAACTGAACCAGATCCCTCCAGGGTATGAGGCTAAACTACACCAGATCCCTCCAGGTTATGAGGTTAAACTACACCAGATCCCTCCAAAGTATGAGGTTAAACTACACCAGATCCCTCCAGAGTATGAGGTTAAACTAAACCACATGAATATCAATCAATTGATCAGATCAAATATGAAAGACCCATATAAATACGAAACCCCCATATGGGAATGAAATCTTTGCACCAATCAGATCAAAATGAAATCACCATATCATCAAGCAAGATCCTAACATCATGTGAATCAAATATCCACACCATCGGATCAAAGCTAAATCTCTGCATCACTCCGATCAATCATGAATTCGAGATGTCCAATCATAATCATTGATCATAATCATATCTTCAGAATTTTCAGATCAATCCAGTTTGATAAGAGGGTGGTCTTCTATAGAAAATCTGCATGAGATGCAATGTCTTCATATTGTTATTTCATCATGGTCTTCTTGTTATCATTATGACATTCTGACGTTCTTCTACTTTATATGAGAGCAATTAATAGTTGTTGGTCTTTTATATATGGTTGCATATGAAGAGGGGCGAAGCATTTTACTATATGTCACTTCACATCGGAGCATTTATGACTTTCTCTTATGAACGGTTTCGCAATGAGAGTACACGATTGGGGACTACGGTTAGACGGCCTTCTATATGGATTTCTAGGGCATGAAAGTGTTCTTCAGGAAGATATCTTTATAAATTCAAGTCTTTGTATGCGATGATTATTCTTTTATATGCCCGGTTCCCTGGAGAACACTACTTTGCAAGACTATGAGTCAGATACACTGGGGGCAAGCTCGACACATAGTGAGAAGCCCAAGTATAGAGAAGAAATTATCGGGGGCAAGCCAGCAATCCCAATATAATGCTCCATATCACGAGCTTAAACTGAATCCCATATAATACTCCACGTCATAAGTCTAAACTGAATTTAATCTCTCAAGAAATGATTGATTATGATTAAACTACGATACTCCATGTCATGAGTATAAACTGAATCTTATATGTGGGACTTGATATTACATCCCTGGAGGCGAGCGTAGAGCATAATAAGCTTATATATTCACCAAAGCAATGACATACAAACGAGCACCGGCAAAATCAAAAGGGAAGTGATCTTACCGAATATTTATCTTCTTCCAATGCCTTTTCCTTATTGCATATACATATATCTCTCGATTCATTTATCACTTCGCCTATTAATGTCATGCAAATTAGCCTAACACTCACACACCTTACATAAACATGAAATGATAAACTGTTGCATAAAGCATGATTGCAATTTCATAATAGTACCATCATCACATTGTCACCTAAACATGAACATCACATCATAAGTCAACGAGATATCATACAAACTCGTGCGAGATACTTGTGTCTATCCTCTCGCCAAATAAAGCACATCAAGAAAATACGATCAAAAGGAGTTCAAGAAGACAAAGCAGTAATGAAAGTAGTATCGTGATCAAGTCCAACAGTCGGCTTTGGTGTTCTGACAAGCCTAGGGAAAGGGCCAAAGCTGTCATACTCAACATACCTCATATTTCTTCAATCATCATAGAGTTCAGGGACATGCAGGCTATTAGACCCTAACTCTTAGGCCGCTATCATTCCTCTCTCAGCTTGAGGAATGCCCACTAGTGCCACCAAAGAAAGTCATGCAAAAGAAGCAAGCTATGCAACTTGTCATACGTGCGCTGCTCCACCAATATTGATTACAAGTTTCTGTACATCAATTGTTAAGAGCGATTATAAACTTCTATATGCCAACTACCAGTATCGATTACAAGCTTCCACATACCTTTCTTCGATAACAACAATAGATCTCTGAATGTATATCTCATCCACTGGTATCAGTCGTGAATCTTTATAGATATACTTTATTGACATCAGTCACAGAATTTCGTGTACATATATTTCTTCAGTATTGTCACGGATCTTCTTATACATATATTCTACCAGTATCGGCCATGGATCTTTGTGTACGTTCCTCTAACTGGTATCAGTCATAGGCTCCTGCGTATATCTGTCGTCATCCTCAGCTACTGGATTATATATATCTGCAGTCATCCCCAGCTACCGGATTATATATATATCTGCTAACACCGACACCTACAGGATTCTATACATCCTTTATTATCGCTTGTTATGGGACCAGTCATATCTGCCGCCAACATCAGTTAAAGAATTATATGGACCTTCCATTAGCATCATTGGAGGGTCAGGACTATGGAGTTGTACACCTACTGGTTGAATATTATATGGATCTTCCATCAACATCATTGGAGGGTCAGGACTATGGATTCGTACACCTACCAATCGAATACTCCAAGGGATCAACAATGAGTGAAAGTAACTCCACACCACAATGAATTTGCTACACAGTAAACCAAGTCAGCATAACTAAGAAGGAAGTGACGAAGACAGAAGTACAATTAGAAGATAACAAGATTAGAAGGCTTGAAGTTTCAGTCTCACAAATACAAGTTAAATCAGTATTTTGCCTTCACGACCCGTCAATACAAGAGTTACGGCTGCAAAACCGGAAGGACAGCAAGATCCCAAAGGGAAGAAAGAAGAACTAGAAGATCCTTATACCTCCATGGTATGGCAACACTCAGATGAAGTCTACAGAATTGAAAAGGGAGGAAAAGCACCCTGTTAACAAAAATGATGATGATGAAATGGTTTAGCTGGACCTGGTTTATATACTTGAGCCTAGGAACCGGTGCACTGCACTGGTAGAGCATAAACGCCCAGCGCAGCGCACCGGGGGGGCACTTGTTGGGGCTCAAAATTTCACCCATGATAGAAGGGTGAATGATGGCTCAAAATGAATAGTTTGGATCGGTTCAAGACCTGAAAAATAGCCATAAAAGCGATAGAACACCTTCCATACATGTAATACATATAGAACCCATGCAAGAGAATAGTGCGTATGGCTATGCATACCTAAAGCTCGCATGAGCACATGCAATCGTAAGCTAAGCCATCACGTGCATGTAACCAACTCATGCATACTATGCATAACCACACATGCCACACACATGTACCTTGTTTTGCATGCCATGAATGCAACCCATACAGCCCATGCGTGCTACCCATGTATGAAGCCCATGAAGGCACTGAGTATAAATGTAACTCTCATCTATGCCCATGCATATATCTCAAACATACATACATTCACACCATGCAAGAACACTATTCTCATGTAACCCATTCATACATGCATGCATAACACATATAAACCATGGACCATGCCTAAGACTCATGTATGAAACACACGTGTCATCCATGCAACAAATGCATACACGCCACAAACTACATGTTCACATACATATGCAATGCATGCATGGCTTGAACACCACCAACATATCATATGCACACATAAAACCACAATATGTATGTACGTTCACATTGCCCATGGTAATGTTCCCACCAGACGTTGTTCTCTATACCCCACCATGGAGTATATGCTTGATCTAAGTCGATCACCTACTTCACCAACCCATTTTATCCCTTGGGACAAAAAATGAAGAAGATCTGAGTCCTAGAGAGACTACACCAGGAGAAACAGTGGAAGAAGAATTGTCCATGGTTGGAAGTTGGTAACACGCATAAAGCACGTAAAACTCACACTTTAAACTTCCAAATTTGTGAAAAGCATAACTTTATGAGCTTATTGCTGTGGGGCCCCCATCGTGATGCATAAGGGAAATCCAAACCTCCCAGACATCTTGATAGCTTATTTTAACCATTGGGACTAAGTATGAGGCATATCTGAGCTCAGGTGGGACACACCATAGGAAGATCAACGCTCACCATTACAACTCCCAAAATGAGTGATCACCGGTTAAACCTCTCTAGTGGCCCACCACAATATTGTTTTCCAAGATCTGGACCGACCAGAGTATCCTAGGGGGTTCACACAAATGGAACATTTAAATGGTTGCTCGACCCAATATCTGTGTGGCCCCCAAATATCATTCAACGGCAAAACAACAGTGACACTATTTCCTGTGGTATGGCCCACATGAACATCTGATTTGCCTCAAACTTGGGCCCACCCCCTAGAATAACACTCCCGAGCCAATGGGCGGCTTTTATCCTAGACCCATATACTATAAATGGGACCCACCTAAAACTTTGCCAAATCACGTGGAAGCATGCCAACATGAAAAAGTCACTGTATTAAGACATGCGCCCAAGCGGTGTTGAAAATCGTTAGTGATTGAAAACATGTGTGGGGCCACCATGGTGCCCTTTGGACCATCCGAATCGTTCATAGGGTCACAAGGGCCCACACGTGTCATATGCATGAAAACTAGCTTGATCTGATACTTCTATGGCTCCACATGAGTCCTCAACGGTGATTGAACGGTGGAACTGTTTTCTCTCGTATGGCCCACCTGGAACTTGGATTTAGATGAAACTTGAGGCCACCTCCTAGAATGGCAACCCTGAACTAATGAACCGCTCATATTCGGGGCCCACGAACTACAAAGGAGACCCACTAACCGGTTTTCCAAAAGACGTACGAAACCATGCAAATTCATGGTACCTACGGGTTGTCAACATCAACTAAGGTCCAGCGCATCCAAGAGCTCACCATCTGAGTGATTTGGAGAATCTGACATGTTCACAGGATCAGTGTGGTCCACACGTGCCAGAGTATACAAGATTAACCTGATCCAAGTTTCAAGTGGACCACACCATAAGATAATACATATGAACCGTTACAACTCCCAAACCAACAAGTATATAAAGGGGTTGCGTGAGTGGCATTAAAAATGAGAGAGAAGGAGAGAGAAGAGGAGAGAGGAGGGGAGGATGAGATTGGGAGTTTCTCACATGCGCCCACCCTTTTGAGGTGGAATACATGCACTTGAATGCATGCACCCATCATTTCAAGGTGGGAGACATGCGCATGGATGCATTTCCCAATGGAGGGAGACATGCGCTTGGATGCATTCCAATATTGGGAAGGAGACATGCGCTTGGATGCATTTCAATATCCAACTACCAAAAATCATAAAAATGCACCAAGTGCAAGGGGGACATGCGCCCAAACTCTGTTGGCCAAAGTGGTGAAGCCACATGCGCCCATCTCCACCCACCAGGCGCATGTGCAGAGCCACATGCGCCCGGAAGAAGTCGTCTCTCTCTCTCGTCTTGTATGTTGGTCATGTGCGCCCACTCCATGTCACATGCGCTCACCACCCTACTACATGCGCTCACTCTCATAGACATGCGCCAGCCCTCTTCCAACGTGCGCTTGAACTGGTCACACTGGAACTGCACTGCACATCTCTCTGCACTGCACTGCACATCTCTCTGCACTACCTGCACTTGCACTACACACTGCACACCTTATTTACATAAAAACATTTAAGTAAATGTTTTCCATTTACTTTAAGTTATTTATGTAAATAAGGAAGTACCCCCCATTTGGATTCAATAAAAAATACTAGAAAAATAAATTCCCAACAACGGAGATTTTGATTTTCCATCCGAAGTACAAATCGCAACTTTTTGGCACTCCCCAAAAAGTTCGCCTTTTGATTGGAGGGGTTTTCTTCGAATCTAAACCGTCCAAAAAATCTGAAATACCCTAATTATGCTAAAACACCAAAGTCCAGTGAAATATTCATGATATTTTATGGTCGATCTGTAGATATATCAAAAATCCAGATTTTTACTTAGAATTTTCAGGCAGCGAAATGGCCAGAATATCGTTTTAATGCAAATTTGTACAGAAATGGAGTTATGACTAGATAATATTGACTGCTTCATGCATTAACACCTATCTTGCTTAATCTAGCATTCATTCACGCTTAATCTAGTTGCTTAATCCAGCACTCGTCTCTGCTTAATCTAGCACTCATCTTTGCTTAATCTAGCATTCATCTAACTCGACATGTACTGAACTTCACATGGCATATATACTATTGTGTTCTCATATACATTCATTCTCATATGACATACCTTCTGTTGTATTCATAAAAAACAATCAATCTCATATGATATACATTCAATTACATTCATTGTACATTAAAAATCCCTTATCTCGTTACAATGCCCTACACATTTATGCACGTGTGAGCAGGTTCTCTTCTTATCTCTCGTTGCGTATTAGCTATCAACGAAGGTGCGAGGTTGAGATCACTTCTGAAGACCAGTCGACAGACTCCAACCTCACTCGACAACTGATTATAGGAACTTTGTATCGATTATGTTCATTGCACAATTAGGATTTAGCCCGGATTGAGGCTCAAGACTAACCAAAAGGGACTATGGTTATCACAAGAAACCACAAACAAAAGAGTTCCAACTAAGCTTGAAACATCCTGCTATGGATTGCCATTATGAAAAAGACAGTCGATGCCCTACCCATCGACAACGGGTCCGTCGGTTGAGCTGATGAGGCAGTTGCGGAGTGCTCTCCTAAGGTCACCCGTCATAAAAGTACGGGCGTGGGCCTTGGGTTATGCCGACCAACATTTCGAGGATCGTGTATTCCAGCGGTCACCTGTTCACAGTAACAGGCGCGGGCCCAGAGTTGCACCACTCGATTAAAAACCTCGTTCGGGAACGTTGCAGAGTGCTTTCCTAAGGTCACCTGTGCGCTGTAACAGGCGCGGGCCTTGGGTCATGCCGACCAACATTCGAGGATTGTGTATTCCAGCGGTCACCTGTGCGCTGTAACAGGCGCGAGCCCCGAGTTGCACCACTCGAATCCTGACAGTCTCTCAACCCGGACAATCTGAAAGAAAATGGGACATAGACATCCGGCTTGTCTAAGAAATGTGGTTCAGTCCATAACAAGAAAATAAATAGGTCTCTACGACCATGAACTCAAAGAGGATAGTCCCCGATGACTTAGTCACCTGCTCGATCTATCCGGGCCTTATCTCGAATACTCCATCTATTGTACAAACATTATTCATAGTGGAGCTTTGTCGCTTTATGCCGTGGTTTTCTCCCGCAAGGGTTTCCACGTAAAAATCCCTGTGTTCTCTGTGGTGTGCATGATTTACATTGATGTTTCTTCATTTGCTTTATTTGATCTATCTATAATGTATGCATTCACTTTTGCCTTTTAATCAAGGGTGGTCAACCATTGATGTAATTAAGGGCTCGTGACAAATATCACAGCCTGGAATGTAAAAGATCTCAGAATCTCTGGAATAAAATTCGCCTTGCGATATCCCTCTTGTGTAAACTTGGTGATTGCTTGTGATTGTCTATAAATGTCTCTATACTCAGAATTCCCCCAGAACAATGAAACACAGGAAAAAACTGCCTTGAGCACGATTTTTCTAGTTCTAACAGGCACCTACTTAATGAAGGTCCAAGACTGATCATCTTGACCTTAAAACCGTTGATTAAATGGCTAAGGATAATATGTTTAGAATGCCATAAATACGGGTGTTTTGGGATCCTATAGGCTGTCTATATGCAACTTACCTTCCGAGCTTGATTTGGCTTGAATTGAGTGCGGAAAGCTGCTTTGGTCTTCAAGTCTGATTCTTCAATCTTCATCAGGGCTCACAAGACTTGATTGACTTACATAACCACGGAATTGACAAAACAATGCACTGATTTGTGCACTAATAATCTCGCCCTTTGTTAATTACGTGACAAAACACAACCTAAGACCGTTTATGATCTCCATATCATGAATATCCCAAAACCAAGAAATACTTACACCCAATTACATGTCTGAACATAATTTACAATTTAAACTTTACAAGGTGGCATGAACAAACTTGAAATGTCTTCAATTTCTCCCCCTCAACACCTGCACCTAAGAAGACCTGCAAAACTATATAAATCGGCTTCTTGGTGGGATATAGTTCTCCCCCTTTTTGTTAGTGATTGACAAATGTTAGCTCGTAAAAGAATATGCCTATAAGAGCAGCGATGCTAAACCATGACCAATTAACAATAAAGCGCAGAAAATATGTCAATCATACAATGAATGGGAAGAGATAGTTCATGAACAACATGGGAGAAAAGAAGCGACATAAAAACATCGTGATATACATTGAAACAATATAAGCACGAAGGGCATTTCGCCCAATCAACCAACCACCCCTCATGGTATGTATATCAAGATCAATGAAACACAATTAAGCTATATTAAACAGAACCATGAGTCACAGGGGCTTAATGCCCAAACCATCCAACCTCCCCCTATCAATATACCAAGAAAATGCAATAGACTCATCAATATAGAACTAATATACCAGAATTGGGCATGTTGCCCGAGTCATTCATCCTCCAAAAAAATCAGATTTTCATTTAAAAGTGTATGCCTCCCCGAAACACAAAGAGCACTAATCATATCAAGCATAAGTGGAGCCTCCTCGGCAATATCAGGAAGATCACATGGATGAAGAATGGGAACATGAAGAGCCTGAGCTATGGATTCGAGACCGAAAGTCCATACAATGTTGTTATAATGGACAGTGAAGGACACGGGATCTTCAATGATGTCTTGACAGTAGGCATAAAATTTACGGACAATATTTCTTTGCACAGGTCCCCCCATATGCAATACCGGCTCCCAATTTATTGCTCTCAATAAGCCTACAACATTGTAGGGTTCTAAGTCCACAAGAGAAGCTGATCTCTCACAAATCACATCTCAGTCAGCGAATTTAGCCCAATTGGCAAGATGAGATGTGTCAGGACCTTGGGATTTAGAGGGGGATTTGGAGGTTGAAGCTGGCCCTTTTCCCTTGGAAGCGATTTTCTTGGATTTGAGTTGGGAGGGCCCCTCATCATGATGTTTCTTGGAGCGGCGTTCATGCCGAGGAGGGGGCTCATCTCTCCCACCATGAGAGGACATGATAGCAGCCAATGATACACACAAACCTTCCCTAGGTTTCAAAAGAAAAGGATGCAACAATGAATACTCAAGTAGAAACCCTTACTGGAGAAGATGACAAGGAAAAACCGGATGTGGAAGAGGAATGCACACTCTTGGGAGCTTCAATCCTTGAAAGGAGACCTAGGATACCTTGAGGAGGGTTAGAGAGATCTTTGGAGAGAAGGGGGAAAGATAAGAAATGAAATATAACAGAAATGAAGAGGTCCGACCATTTTAAAACAAGGTCGGGCAGCACACGCTGGATACGCGCAGGCTGGTCGGACGTGGGCACCGGCCGGTCGAACCTCAGAAGTTTTAAACTTCCTCCCCCCTTCTATTTTTTTATTACACTAGGGTCCCTGCTGGACAACTACCGGCCGGTCGGACAATGGTCATCGGCCGGCTGGACCTCAACAAACATGCTCATTTTGAGCAGATTTTCAGATCCGCAAGGATGGGTCCGCTTTCGTGTTCTCAAATGAGATATGATTAAGACCTAATCAAGCAATTTTGAGATGGCCAAATGTTCATGAGTATTACACATAAAAAATTTTAAGGCAACCATATGATTTTATGAGATTTTGATGCTTAAGATGACTACAGTTTTAAGGCAAACTAAGATAGTGGATCTTGTATCCAGATTTTCCTATTATGCTCATAAATGATGAGGCTAAGAACCTCAGATTTTATGATAAAATGTTAAATCACATTTATCTAAAGGCTAACAACCTACAAAACAGATAATTTGTTAGCCAATCCCCAATGCAGATCCACCAATGAATTTCCAAGATATTACAGATTGAATAAATTCATGGGGCTGGCATAAGACTGTAAGATCACTTCTCCTTCATGACCCATTTGGCAACAACTTTCATTGTGCCGGGGTCATATGAGGATCTATTAAGAGTTCTCCTCTTTCCAGGAGAGCCGTTCTTTTCATATGATTGCTCATAGCCCATCCTCATTTCATTTATCATTTTGTTTGTCTTATCATTGATTAGGGCTACTTGTTTGAGTAAAGCTTCCATTCTAGCATCGTTCCTTGGTGGAGTCGGACAATTTCTCCCCATATTCTTTTGATTCTTAGGGGGACTCCAAGTGCGGTGCGCTTCTCTCCCTTTTGAAAAAGATTTACCTATCTTGCCCTGGGAGGGAGAGAGCTGTTGGCGTCTAAAGGCCAAACATTCAAATTTTAGGTGACCCACATCACCACAAGTATGAAAAATAGGAGATGCTTTGGTTTTACTTCCCGATGCACCATAATTCTTTCTCACCATAGGAGGGACAGAAGTAGTCTTAGAGATATGACTATTAAAACTAATTCCTCTTCTGTCCATAGGTGATCTCCCCATGCCCAAGAGCTTTTCAAGATTTTCTTCTCCTTGGGCGAAACGTCTTCTAGAGTCAACAACTTGACATTTAAGACGATCAATTTCAGCTTTTGCCTCTTTGAGATCTTTTTCAAGACTCACATGTTTATCACGGGTCTCACCATTCATGAATTTTTCTTTTTCAAGTTCAAGAGCTTCGTTCTTCTTTTTCAGCTCTTCTAGATCTTGCTCAACTTTTGATTCTTAATTTTCAGAGAGGATTGTGGTGGTGGAGATCATAAGAGCTTTCACCGATCTTTATCCACCATCACTATAGGAATCATAAGTATCGGATTCGGAGCTAGTGTCATCTCAAGTGGCAACCATGGCCTTTCTCCCTTTATGGTTCTTTTCATCGTTTTCTGAGCAATTAGGAGCAATGTGACCATACTTCCCACAATTATAGCATTTTGGCTCTTTTGATCTTTTGAAGGATGTACCTGTATGGTTCTTATGATCAAAATGCCTTCCTTCCTTATAGTGGCTCTTGTTTTTGAAGAATTTTTGAAATCTTTTAGCCATAAGAGCCATTTCTTCTATGTTCATTTCCTCATCATCGTTTTCTTTAGATGTATGTGCTTTGTGAGAGGATTTCAAGACTGATATTTGGATTTTGTGGGAGGTTTGAAATGAAGCTCATGAGTTTGAAGGGATCCTAGAAGTTCTTCAACCTTCATAGTGTCTAGGTTCCTACACTCTTCTAGAGAAACAACTTTAGATGAGAAGCATTCCGGTAGAGATCTAAAAATTTTCTACGAATTTTGCTATCCGGAACCTTCTCTCCTAGTCCACACATGTCATTGGTGATGCTATTTAAACATGTGAAAAATTGCATGAAGGTTTCATCCTCCTCCATTTTGATATTCTCAAATTGTGTTGTAAGGAGTTGGAGTTTAGATCTTTTGACTATACTTGTTCCTTCATGAGTTAGTTCTAGGAAGTCCCATGCTTCCTTACTAGTTTTACAGTTTTGGATGCGACCAAATTCACTTCTAGTGACTGAACAGAAAATGGCATTTAAACCTTTAGCATTAAAAACACGTTGAGCTTTATCAAAATCAGTCCACATGGCCTTCTCTCTTGGTCTAAGCACATCCGGTTCACTTCCTTTCTTATGGTATCCATTGGGACTTCGTAACCAAATTCAACCATGTCCCAAACATATGAATCGATGGATTCTAAAAAGATGCGCATTCGAGCTTTCCAATATGGATAGTTGGATCCATTGAAGAATGGTGGCTTGGTGATAGAAATGGAGTCTTCCATAGACATATTTTCAAGCTTACTCTAGGATCAACCTCTAGGCGATTAAGCCCTTATAGAGGAACCCTCTCTTATACCAAGTGAAATTGCAGTTTTACCACTAGTGAGATGAGCTTGAAGGTATGCTTATGTCCTAGAGGGGGGTGAATAGGACTTTTAACAAATTCTTTGCCAATTAAAAACTCAAAACAATTTACCAATATAATATATGTGAATACACATAAATCGATCACACAAGGTCCTTCTAAATGATCAACTATACTAAAAGAAACAATTGATCAAACAGTTCATATGCATGCTTGTATCAATCATTCAAAGATGGCATATGAGCATTTTGTTGAACACAAGATGGGCGTACAGTTAAGCACTTATAAGATTGATCAACAAGGAAAAAAAATAGACAAAATGCATTCACTACATTGCACACGATGTATAGTGGTTCAACGATAAGTCTACTCCACTCCCGGTTCAAGTACCCAACTCCTTTGAGTACACTGGCATTCACTATCGGAGGTTTTAAATGAGGTTCACCTCTCAACCTTTACAACCTACACAAGGTAAATACCTACACAAGGACTTCTCAACTCCTACGCACGTATTCTCCCGTGTCGGAGGCCTACGCAAGGAGTTCCATGTCCTACTCAAGGACAACTTCGAGATTGGGTCACAATCTCTAGACCCCAATCTCAACAAGAAGCGGGAATCAAATAATGGACTCTATAAGCTTAAACACTTACAAGAGATGAGCCTCGATTCAGCGCCATTGATGAGTAGCTTCAGCTTCCACAAATGCTTTAGCTCCTCTCCAAGCTCCCACGATCAGTTACCAATGTATATGATGTTCCTAGACTAGTGCCGGGTAGGTGGGAGAAGGTATTGATGCTCCATATGCCTATTATAATGCAATGTTTAATGAAGGAACCATCAATCGGATCATTCAATGGCTATAAATGACTTCAAGATGAAGATTCAATGATATGGACAGCCATGAATGCCATGCTTGAGTTCATTGTTCAAACTGAGCTTTGAATACTCAATGTAGTGCCATAAATGGCTAGGTTTGAAGGATGAACTCAAGATAAGGATGAGAAAAAGAGATTAGATGAAAGTCTTAATAGCCTCTCTTAATGCTCTAAATGGGTGTGCAAGTGATTCCCTAAAAGACCTCAAGATATGCTTTTATAGAGGCCCAAAAACGAGCTCAAACGGACATAAAATGATCATATTTCGACTTGCCTGGGACCCCCTCCGGCCGTTCGGATTTAAGCTCCGACCTGTCGGCGACCTGCCCTCAGATGGGTCGGGTAAGTGGTCCAGAAACGTCAAACTCACTAGACTGATTTTGGCTTTTCCGACCTACTGTCTGGCCGGTTGAATTGGGCAGCCAAACTACTGTCCGGGCGGTCGGTCGACAGACCTGCTCAATCATAGATTTTGGACTATTTCACTCTGGACCATATTTGCCATGTCCGGCCGGTCGAATGGCCCATCCGACCTACTTTCCGACTGGTCTTTGGACCGGTCAGCTACATGATGGTTCTCTTTCAACTGCTGGTCAAGGACCAGTGACCGATTGGTCGGCAGCCTTATCTAGCCCAAAACTCAAGCTGTTTTTCAGCTGAATTATATGTGCCCTACTAAAGAGATTTCCTATTGTTCTCCATAGTTGGGCACCTACTTAATGAAGGTCCAAGACTTATCATCTTGACCTTAAAACCATGGATTAAATGGCTAAGGATAATATGTTTAGAATGCCATAAATACGAGTGTTTTGGGATCCTATAAGCTGTTTATATGCAACTTACCTTCCGAGCTTGATTTGGCTTGAACTTGAGTGTGGAAAGCTGCTTTGGTCTTCAAGTCTGATTCTTCAATCTTCGTTGGGGCTCATAAGACTTGACTGACTTACATAACCACGGAATTGACAAAACGATGCACTGATTTGTGCACTAACAAATATTCCCTCCAAGACAATCAAGAATAATAATAACGGTATAGAGTAAATGCAAGTAGTATGTTATCATTTAATCAAATCAAAATAACCAAGTAAAAAACTTTGTTAATGCGATGCATGGAATGCATGCTCTGGCTAAGGCACCCTGGTTAGAAATCATAATACATGAAGTGGGAGACTCCCTGTTATGACTTCACTTTAGCCACTAGTCACCATAGGTTCCTGGGACACACAAGCCCATAACTTTGCCCGATCACGTGATAAACGAGACGCTCATAGCCCAAATTTACACATGACAGTGTACAGGAGAAGTAGGACGCTCTAGCCTATTCTCAATTCCGTACACCCACATGGAGCCAAGTGAATGCATGATGTCACGCCCCAAATTCGGTTCTCAACGTCCATTCGCCATAACCCGAATTCAGAGGTGGCAGCCTCCGTAGTACCCCAATCTCGGATCCTAACCTCACACGCCAGGTTCCGATCCTGGGATACCAAAAGGAGGATTTTAGGGTCTGAATTTTTTTTTGAAACATGAGCATCACCATATGAGTACCATCAAAGACAAACATAATATTTCCACTAAGTCATTTCGTTTACATATAGTACTGAAAGGTAAATACACAATGCGTAAATATAAAAACTGTGCACAATCCGACACCTCCTGCTACTGCACTCCCAACTCCAACTCAACGTTGCTGATACACTCTGGTATAACCTGCAGCGTAACAAACGTGCATAAGCTTCGAACGAAGCTTTGTGAGTGCGTGTGTGCGTGCGCAATGCGTATGGCAAGCATGATAAATATCAGAGTAAGCAGTAAAGCATGATGCAAAATCTAAACCAAAACTTAGCCTAATTAGGCTACACGATCATGTGATATGAATAACCAGCCTACCATGGCTATGCAAGCATGCAATACAGATAACTAGCCTGCCATGGCTATGCAAGCATGTAATACAGGTAACCAGCCTACCAAGGCTATATACTCATACTATGCAATGGCCTACAGGGCTTAATGTCCCATACAATAATCCAATGCATGTATGCAAATCACCACCTCTCAGTACAGTGGTCTAGATACGAACAGTCATATCGCAATCGCCCAAGCAATGCAGGACTAGGAATTGATAGCTCGCCCAGTGTGGTAGCTCGCCCAGGCTTACAGCCCCGCCCACATCACACCTGCCCACGTCAGGACCGTCCCACACCATACAGAACATCAGTCACATCACTGATACCAATACCATCTCTGAAACGGAACATCACCGGGGTCTCATAGACCTCACTACTCACCAGTAGAATGCCAAAGCCTATCTGGTGCAATAGCGGACCTACTCACAGTTGGTCAAACTCAACCCACTTTTCCAACACTCTTCCAACAGGTTAGGTCAGACCTCCTTCCAAACTGACCACGTGCAGTGGAAAAACACCGCCGTTTGGTATTCGGCATACTGGTGTATGATTAAACCACCCGGTCCTTGAATGGAGCACCCACCTTGGTACCAACGGGACTAGGGACTTTCACCCAAGGACGTCTTTGGCATCCAGTTTAAAGATCACATATTTCCGATTCTGCAAACCACGATGGAGCTGTGGTTGCAACATAGTAACCATCCTATATGCGGCACAAGCAGACGGTGCGAAATACAACCATGCATACAAACGTGGGACGACATGCCCGTACAAGTCTCCAAAGAGCACCATAAAACTATAGGGTCTCAAATACAATATCACCGTCAACTGGTAATGAACTGCATGACAACGCGACCGCTATGGCCGGTTGATACAAGACAATCAGATGAGCCAAGCATTCATGATGCATGAGTCAAGCATACTGTTGAACCTCCAATTTATACATTGCATTGCCCATTACATGACATGGGTTGCATGATTTTCATGATTTAAAGGCCCATCTAACACATGTTTTGTGATTACAAGGGATGAGAGCGGACTTCACTCAATTGGGATTAAAAGAAAGCTTTTGAAGTCATTGAATGAAGAATGAAAGAGAATCGAAGATAGAAGAAAGCAAAGAGAAGAAAAGAAAGAAAGAAGAACAATTTGAAGAGGGCTGACTGGTCTTGACCGGTCAGCCACGGTTGCTGATTACATAGAAGAACAGGCCGACCGGTCAAGACCGGTCGGCCATGCATACTGGAAATTGGACAGAGGAGCCCGACCGGTCTTGACCGGTCGGCTGTATACGCTGGATGGATGGACAACTTGGTCCGACCGGTCATGACCGGTCGGCCACAGTCGCTGGACATGTTGGACAGGTCAGTCCGACCGGTCACGACCGGTCGGCTCTGCGTACATGAGTCCTTTCTAAATTGGAACTCCAAAAAACGCTGCGCAATGCGTAGTCTTTCGCAGAATCCGACGCAAGGGAGGTTGTTTGCTATAAAAGGACACCTAGGGGCTCTAACTAGGTTATCAGAGAGGCGAAGGAACGTGGGTTTGGAAAGCGAAGGCGATCGTGGAGCGGCTGCAACTCTCCTATTCGGGTTTTACTGTTTTTATGCTTTATTTCAGAGTTTTTAGTTGTAGCATGACTATGCTCGGCTAAAACCTCTCAGCTAAGGCTGAGAGGTGAAGCTTGTAGCTAATTCTATGTTGGTTTCAGTTTAATTCAAGTAATTTACATTCAAGTTTGGATTTTTACATGATTTAGTTCCAAAAAGTGGTAGTTTGAGATGTCTTATCTGAGTTTATGTGCTCCGGACATGAATTCCTTTTAATTCTCTGAGATTATCATGTTTGTTTATCTAAATTCGGATTGTAGTAATCCTTGAGCAGGCCATAGTCCAGAGGCATGGCTGTTACTCCGCAGGCTATGGTTTTGAGTTTAGTATTGATTTTATTGGACTAGAACTTGGAAGTTCAACTTGAATGTGATGGAATGTGTGTGAATGCTTTATTCTCCAACTAGATGAGAGATAGGACTTCAAATCTAGTTGTGTTTTCTACTTAGATTGACTGAATTGACATAGGATTGCTACAAGTGGATCCTTGAAAGCCTTAGTACCTTATATCTCTGAATTTTTTATTAAGTTCCTGTTTTAAGTAAACACTCAATTAAATCTGATTTCTAATAAAAATGAGTTGTTGGAGTGATTTGGGAGCTGTTACCATTTCCCTGTGGATCGACCTCGGTCTTACCGAGTTTTATTACTACATCGCAGCCTTGCACTTGAGGCGAGCGAACAAGTTTTTGGCGCCGTTGCCGGGGACATTAGATAACGGTTTCCAAATAATTTCAGGGCTGTAGAAGTAGAAATAGTTAGGCTTTCTGATTTTCTTAGAACTAACTAATTTTTTCTGTTTTGTAGGAATTCTTCTCTAGTTCAAGCACATCAGGTGATATCTTTCTAACTTAGTTTTTTTTAGATTACTCTCAGATTTCAGATTTTTAGGATCTAGTTTTAGCCAGTTTCTGGTTGAGTGGTTTATGTCCCGTTGGGAACGTAATCACTCGAATCGTCTCCAATCTGATGGTGGTTTAGTTGGACCATTGTCAGTCCATAGACGAGTCCGGAATTATCAAGAGCATTGTGAAAGTTTGGGGAGTATGGATCAAACACCTTTAAGGAATCCTCCCCCCCTACTCCAACGACAAACGCAAATCAGGAAGGAGTAGGAGAGAATGAGGTACATAATTTTCCTCCAATGAGATCACTACGGGATTACCTACAACCTGCCCGTGCAATTACACCTTCTTGCATAGTTCTACCAGCTAACGGTGGGACCCTTGACATAAAACCGGGTGTAATTCAACTTTTACCTAAATTCCATGGGCTAGACTCTGACCGCCCATACTTACACTTGCAAGAATTCGAAGAAGTGTTGGCCACCTTGCATTATCCCAATGTTTCTGAGGACACAATCAGACTTAAACTTTTTCCCTTCACTTTGAAAGAAAGAGCCAAAGATTGGCTTCACTCTCTTAGACCACATTCGATTGGGTCATGGGTTGAGATGAACTGGGAATTCCTGAAAAAGTTCTTCCCAGCTCATAAAACAAACACTCTTCGAAGGGCCATAATGAATTTTTCGGCTAAAGAAGGTGAATCTTTCTTTCAATGTTGGGAAAGATTTAAGGAACTCCTGCTTGCTTGCCCACATCATGGCTATGAGAGTTAGCGAGTTATAAATTTTTTCAATGATGGATTAAGTTCCAATATACGCCAATTTGTGGAAATGATGTGCAATGGTGAGTTTATGAGTAAAAATCCAGATGAGGCTTGGAGTTACTTGGACATGTTGGCTGAAAACGCCCAATCTTGGGATACCTCGGATAAACCCAAGAACCCCAAGCCCACTCAAGAGAAAGGAGGGATCTATGTCCTTAAAGAGGAAGACGATGTGAATGCAAGGATAGCCAACCTCACAAAGAAGGTTGAGGCCATGGAACTTAGCAAAAGTGGAGTTCCCAAGTCCAAGGAAGCTGTTGAAACCACATGTGGGATTTGCCTCACCGACTTACACGCTACGCAAGATTGTCCCACAATTCCTGCATTTAAGGAAGTGCTACAAGAGACAGCCAATGCCACATATGGTTATCAACGGCCCTTCAATGGACCGGTAGGTAATACGTACAATGAGAGTTGGAAGAACCACCCAAATTTCAGTTGGAAGAAAGCTCCTACGGGCAATCCTACTAACTCCCAAAGAGGGCCACCCATGCAAAATATGGCCCCACCTCAATTCTCATTGGAGGATACCTTGAGAGCGTTTATGCAAGGGCAAGCGCAAATAAATGAATCGAATCAGCAAATGTTTCAAGAGCTTAAAGTCTCGGTTGATGAGATTAAGGGACGCTTGAATGCTAGGGAAGGGACCTTTCCGGCCCAACCTCAGCCCAATCCAAAGCAAGTACATGAAGTAAGCATCCCTAATCCTTCCAACCAAAACATGGAGCAAGCTAAATCCATTACCACCCTTAGAAGTGGTAAACAAATTGACAAAACCATTTCGGTGAAGGCCGATGAGCCTAATGATCCGGTAAATTCTGAGGATGAAAATGGATCTAACTTAGCCCCACAACAACCGGAACGCATTTACAAGCCCGTAGCACCATTCCCTTCGAGATTGGTTGCCCCAAAATCTCTCCCAAATTCTCAAGATATTCTAGAGATTTTCAGACAAGTCAAGATCAATATCCCTTTGCTTGATGCCATCAAACAAATTCCCTCTTATGCCAAGTTTCTAAAAGACCTATGCACAACAAAACACAAATATAATGTGCAGCAAAAGGCCTTCTTAACTGAGCAAGTTAGTGCCATCCTCACTCAAAAGACCCCCCCAAAATTCAAAGATCCCGGTAGTCCCACCGTCTCATGTATCATTGGAGACTACCGGATTGAACGTGCCTTGTTAGACTTGGGGGCGAGTGTGAACTTGATCCTATACTCGGTATATGAGCAATTGGGTCTTGGTGAATTAAAACCCACCAAAACCACATTGCAACTCGCTGATAGATCTATCCGTGTACCGAGGGGGATAGTTGAGGATGTTTTAGTCCAAGTTGACAAATTCTACTACCCGGTAGATTTTATAGTCTTGGACACACAACCGGTTTTGGATGCTAGCACCCAAATACCGGTAATCCTAGGCCGCCCATTCCTTGCCACATCAAACGCAACCATCAATTGCCGGAATGGGGTGATGCAACTATCTTTTGGAAACATGACACTAGAGGTGAATGTGTTTCACTTGGGCAAAAGACATAGGGATGTCGATGATGATGAGTTCTTCGATGTGAACATGCTCGAAACTTTTGAAGAAGAAGAACTCCTCCAACTTGAACCACTAGAAAGCTTGGAGACATGCTTAGCACATTTCATGGATTCTGAAGATCCCATCATTAGTGAGATTGTGCAGGCATTAAATATAGAAAGACCGGTGGTAGATATTAGCCGGTGGAGGCCCCATTTTGAGAAATTACCACCAACCACATCAAGACCTCTACCATCTAACATCAAACCACCAAAGCTTGACCTTAAACCATTGCCATCCGAGCTTAAATACGTATATTTGGGTCAAGAGGAAACTTTCCCAGTTGTCATTACCTCCCACCTTGAAAAGGACTAAGAGCTCAAGTTGATTGAGTTACTCAAAGAACATAGGGAAGCCATAGGTTGGACAATAGCGGATCTCAAAGGGATAGATCCTTCGGTTTGCACGCACCGAATACACCTTGAAGAAAATGCAAAAACGACTAGACAACCTCAAAGACGGCTAAATCCAAACATGATGGAGGTTGTCAAAGCCGAGGTGTTAAAGCTATTGGATGTGGGTATCATCTACCCCATCTCAGATAGCCAATGGGTGAGTCCTACCCAAGTTGTCCCCAAGAAATCCGGTATTACCATCATTGAAAACGCCAACAACGAGCTTATACCAACTAGGGTGACCACCGGTTGGCGTATGTGCATTGATTATAGGAAGCTCAACACGGTTACTAGGAAAGACCACTTCCCTCTCCCATTTATGGATCAAATTTTGGAGAGGTTGGCAGGCCATCCCTATTATTGCTTCCTAGATGGCTATTCCGGATACAACCAAATTGAGATAGCTCCGGAAGACCAAGAGAAAACCACATTTACATGCCCGTTTGGTACCTTCGCTTACCGAAGGATGCCATTCGGGTTATGCAATGCACCCGCCACATTCCAACGATGCATGTTGAGTATTTTCTCGGACATGGTGGGTGAGTTTCTTGAGGTGTTCATGGATGACTTTTCTATTTTTGGTTGTACATTTGATGAGTGTCTCGAGCACTTGAAGTTGGTCTTGATGAGGTGTGAGGAAAAGCAACTTGTATTAAACTGGGAAAAGTGCCACTTCATGGTACAAAGAGGAATAGTCCTTGGACATATCATCTCGTCCAATGGAATTGAGGTAGACCGGGCGAAAATTGACATAATTTCCAATCTACCACCACCCAAAAGCATACGCGATGTGCGGTCCTTCCTTGGACATGCCGGTTTCTATCGAAGGTTTATAAAGGACTTTAGTCACATCTCAAGGCCTTTATGCAACCTTCGACAAAAGGAAAACTAATTTGAGTGGAGTGCCGAATGTCAATTAGCTTTTTCAAAGCTAAAAGACATGTTGACAACCGCTCCTATCATGCAACCACCGGATTGGTCCATGCCTTTTGAGTTGATGTGCAATGCGAGCGATTTTGCTATTGGGGCGGTGTTAGGCCAAAAGAAAGATAAAAAGCCCCATGTCATTTACTACGCAAGTAGGACCTTGAATCCTGCCCAAGTTAATTATTCGACTACGGAGAAAGAGCTCCTAGCTGTCATTTTTACCTTGGACAAATTCAGGCCATACTTAATAGGATCCAAAGTTATTGTGTATACGGATCATGCGGCGCTGAAATACCTTCTTTCTAAGAAGGATGCTAAGCCCCGCTTGCTTAGATGGATCCTACTCCTTCAAGAATTCGACTTGGAGATCAAAGATAAGAAGGGGTAGAAAATGTGGTGGCGGATCATCTATCCCACCTAGTCCTACCAAATTCCATTGACGAGTCACCTATTGAGGACTCATTCCCTGATGAGCAACTCTTTGTTGTTATACATCCACCATGGTACGCTGATATAGCCAATTATCTTTCCACAGGTGCGATGCCGACTCATTGGACTGTGCAAGACAAACGTAAATTTCTAAGGGAAGTGCGCAGATTTTTCTGGGATGAACCTCTATTGTTTAAATATTGCCCAGACCAAATTATAAGGAATGCGTCCCCGATGATGAACACAATTCAATCATCTCCTTTTGTCATGATCAAGCATGTGGGGGTCATTTTTCAGCCAAGAAAACAACTGTAAAATTCTGCAATGTGGTTTTTATTGGCCCACGTTATTTAAGGACACCCACGAGTTTTGCAAAGCGTGCGAGCGTTGCCAGAAGTTAGGAGGATTATCCCGTCGAAATATGATGCCTCTCACCCCAATTCAACATCTTGAAGTCTTTGACTGTTGGGGCATCGATTTCATGGGACCATTCCCGTCATCTTTTGGGCATGTCTATATTCTGCTTGCCGTAGACTATGTGTCTAAATGGATAGAGGCTATCCCATGTAGAACCAATGATCATCGTACGGTTCTCAAGTTCCTCAAAGAAAATATACTTTCTAGATTTAGGACGCCTCAAGCCATTATTAGTGATGGTGGTTCTCACTTTTGCAATAGACCTTTTGAAACTTTGATGAAGAAATATGGTATTAGGCACAAAGTGAGTACCCCATACCACCCACAAACAAGTGGGCAAGCTGAAATCTCCAATAGGGAAATCAAGCAGATTTTTGAAAAGACGGTGAGACCGGATCGCAAGGATTGGTCCCTAAGATTAGATGATGCACTTTGGGCTCACCGTACTGCCTACAAGACACCCATTGGAATGTCCCCTTATAGACTTGTCTATGGGAAAGCTTGCCACTTGCCTGTGGAGATAGAACACAAAGCCTATTGGGCAATTCGGGCTCTAAATTTTGACATTGACAAGGCTAGCTCGCTTCGCAAACTTCAATTAAATGAGCTTGATGAGATCCGGAACGATGCATATGAGAATTCGAGAATTTACAAGAGCAAGATGAAGGCCTTTCATGACACGCACATCTTAAGGAAATCTTTCCATGAAGGGCAGAAAGTGCTCTTGTATAATGCCCGACTTCATCTTTTTCCGGGAAAATTATGATCTCGATGGACCGGCCCATATATTGTCAAAGAAGTTTTTCCTCATGGGGCTGTTGAGATTGAGAATGCAGCAAATGGTGACTGTTTCAAAGTTAATGGACAACGCCTTAAACCATTTGTTGAGAAATTTGATTCAGAGGACATGTCCATCTCCCTGAATGATCCTGTCTATCAGGATGATTGATCTCCTAGTCTGATGGAGGTATAGCATAGGTAGGTTTAGTTTTGTTCTTCTGTTTTAATAGGTTTAGTTGTTGAGTTGGAGAATTCCATGATCGCTCTCTCAGGTACTATTGTTCTCACTCTCTCATTGTTTACCATTGCTCTCATGTTCATGCTAATTGACTATCTTTTTACATTGAGGACAATGTAAGATTTGGTTGGGGGGTGAGATGAGATCCCTCATCTAGCATATTGCAATATTTCGAGCTTCACATGCGGCAAATTTTTTCAAATTTTCTAATATCTAAAAAATCCTTTAGAAAATCTTGTTTCTATACATTCGAGAAGCTATGAGTAGAAGAGGAAGAGAAACGAAGTGTGAGATGTTGTAGTCTTGAATTTCTCCCAACATAATGGTGTTATATGATAGTTCCCCTATTGTTGTGATTGATAGAAAAATTTGAACACTTTTTACACCTAGTTCACATTACACGATTTTCATGAGTGACAGGTTTATGTGATTTGTGGATTAGCTAGACTTTGATTTAAAGGTGTTGAGCAGCCAAGCCGGGGTATTTTGTCCATCCTTGTCCATGGGAAAATAACAGAAGATATGGATTTCTAAAAATCCTATCTAATTTAAAAGAAAAAGGAAAGAAAGGATGAAATCGGGAAGGAAAGAAAAATGGTGAAAAATTTCGAAAAGGGCTACCTATTACCAACCGGGGGATGGTCGAACCGTAACCAAAGCCGGAAATGGGACGTAGTGTGAAAGCCGTCAGAAGGACGGTAAGGAAAATTCCTGTCATAGGCTTGCTGTTGCTCTGTGTACCTTAAAATCCTTGGTTTATTTAATCTATGAAGAAGATGATTCCAGGAACTCATGAGATGAACTTTCACTATGCACACTAGGTTGAATTTGTTCGAATTCCTCTATTTACCAATCAGTTAGCGGGAACTTCACGTAAACACTTCTTATGTTTTGAGAGTCCAAGGTTCAGCTTCTATCACCTAATTCTCCAAATTTTATACTTTTGCATCTTGGAATGGATAGAAACATGGAATCTGGAAGAGAGTTGGGTGTGGAGGTTTGAAATTGTTTTACGCATGTTTTGCTCGGGACTAGCAAAAAGCTGGTTGGGGGGTGTGTTGAACCTCCAATTTATACATTGCATTGCCCATTACATGACATGGTCAGCCACGGTTGCTGATTACATAGAAGAACAGGCCGACCGGTCAAGACCAGTCGGCCATGCATACTGGAAACTGGACAGAGGAGCCCGAACGGTCTTGACCGGTCGGCTGTATACGCTGGATGGATGGACAACTTGGTCCGACCGGTCATGACCGGTCGGCCACAGTCGCTGGACATGTTGGACAGGTCAGTCCGACCGGTCACGACCGGTCGGCTCTGCGTACATGAGTCCTTTCTAAATTGGAACTCCAAAAAACGCTGCGCAATGCGTAGTCTTTCGCAGAATCCGACGCAAGGGAGGTTGTTTGCTATAAAAGGACACCTAGGGGCTCTTCCTAGGTTATCAGAGAGGCGAAGGAACGTGGGTTTGGAAAGCGAAGGCGATCGTGGAGCGGCTGCAACTCTCCTATTCGGGTTTTACTGTTTTTATGCTTTATTTCAGAGTTTTTAGTTGTAGCATGACTATGCTCGGATAAAACCTCTCAACTAAGGCTGAGAGGTGAAGTTTGTAGCTAATTCTATGTTGGTTTCAGTTTAATTCAAGTAATTTACATCAAGTTTGGATTTTTACATGATTTAGTTCCAAAAAGTGGTAGTTTGAGATGTCTTATCTGAGTTTATGTGCTCCGGACATGAATTCCTTTTAATTCTCTGAGATTATCATGTTTGTTTATCTAAATTCGGATTGTAGTAATCCTTGAGCAGGCCATAGTCCAGAGGCATGGCTGTTACTCCGCAGGCTATGGTTTTGAGTTTAGTATTGATTTTATTGGACTAGAACTTGGAAGTTCAACTTGAATGTGATGGAATGTATGTGAATGCTTTATTCTCCAACTAGATGAGAGATAGGACTTCAAATCTAGTTGTGTTTTCTACTTGGATTGACTGAATTGACATAGGATTGCTACAAGTGGATCCTTGAAAGCCTTAGTACCTTATATCTCTGAATTTTTTATTAAGTTCCTGTTTTAAGTAAACACTCAATTAAATCTGATTTCTAATAAAAACTGAGTTGCTGAAGTGATTTGGGAGCTGTTACCATTTCCCTGTGGATCGACCTCGATCTTACCGAGTTTTATTACTACATCGCAGCCTTGCACTTGAGGCGAGCGAACACATACAGTATGAGTGCCAACAAGTAGTCAATCTACCACGATGGCAATAAATCAATCTAGTCCAACCTATTTGAGATATGATTAAGATGAGGGGACATATATGAATGATCGAGTCATAGTGCGGGATGTTGCTAACCAGGGAATCTCGCACCAAGGGCTACAAGGTATGCTAAGTTATTCCTACCATACAGTGTAAGTCAGGATGATAGATTCCTGTCCTCGAATAGTCCCATACCTATTGGAGAGGTTTGCGATAGAGAGCACATGAATTACATTTGCGCTACTACATCTCAAATGCTTAATGAATGCGTTTATGCCCTAGTGGTCCCCAACTAATAATGGTGAATCAAGATGCATACTCATTACACATGCATGGTGGTCGTCGAAGCATATAGTATAAAGATCACATATAAGTATTCCAACAACACTACGTGTGGCAACAGACATATTAAAAACATCATAAAAAGATAATTCACTTATAACACAAACAAACAAAAAGAGATAGGACCCTAAATGGATGGTATACAACAACACAGATGGTCCAAAAATTGAACGGTGTGGATTAACCTTCAACATTCAGATAACCTAAATGGAAAGAAAAAAAGATTGAATACACTACCGACACATCAGAGGTAGAACCTACTTGAGCGGCAAGAGTAGAATACCCAAAATCATGCCGAGACCCATAATCCTGTAGTACAGTTGAGATAAACACAATAATGGTCCGTAAAAGGAATGTCATAGGACGGGTTGCAAGATAGACAGGTCATGACAGAGAATCATACATGGTAGGGTAATCTGAGATAGATGGTCAATACAATGAGGTCCAAAAAGGGACGACAGGTCTAACCTCATACTACAAGATAGGCTCTATATAATGGATGGCCTAGATGACATACGAACATCTAGGATGAGCCCTACACTCGCCCTAAAGGTAAACGGACGGTGTAGATGGGATATACACGATATGGTGGTCTTTAATAGTTGGGTACAAGGGTAGGAGGGGTGAGTCATATGAGTATACAACAAGCTGAGTTACTAGGATCATTCAACGTGGTGTGTCAATAAGGAAGGTTGACAAGGCGGGTCAACCTGGTGAGTTAACAAAGTGAATTGACAAGACAGCTCAACAGGGTGAGTTTAAGAAGGTAGCCCTGTGACTTGGATCGAGCAAACTCTAAGGATGACCTTTCAGTAAGGGTTTACACAACTAATCATCAAGGTGGATCCACGGGATGGACAACGCGGTCATTCGAACACGCACACTAAGGTGGTCCCAAGGCCATCCTGTGCATAACATGCTAGGGTCCATTCATTTGGATGGTTCAGATCAAGCACAAAATTAAGGCGGTCCTAATCAATGGGCAACATACATATCACACCATAGTGGCCAGTGGCTGACGTGGATAGAACACATGCATAACAAGGTGGACCCGTGGTTGGGTATAACCGTACAAAGGAGTGGGGGAGCCACATACATCAATGGGCCCCAACAGTTTGGGATCAACCCGATATTTGTGCTTTCCCACTAATCAACTAAGATGGCAGCCAAACACCATGGTGGGGCCCGCACACCACACGTGTGGAACCCTACCCATGGTTGAGTGACTTAAGAATAGGAAGAATGGCAAATAAACATAACAGATGGGTCCTGTCAAGTTTCCAATGATAGGCGTTCAACCACCCTTATTTTCTACGTGTGGCCCACCCAAAACTGGGCCCACACCCCTGCCAAGAAGAACGACAAGGTATACCCAATATTCATCAAGGTGGGACCCAAAGTTGGCCCCATCACCTTTGGTTGGATGGAAAAATAAACATTACAATGGCCCCAAGGAAGGTTTCAAAGGTGGGCATCAAATACCACTGTTTCCTACAATGTGGTCCACCTGAGGTTTGTATTTACCTCATTATGAGGGCCCACGGCCCTAAAATAATATGGAAAAATAGATGGTCTGCATAGATAAAACAGATGCATCGTCGTGGGACCCACAGGGTAGGCCACCTGCTGGGCAGCGTGCCAAAGCACGCTGCTTGGAGCATGGCACCCAAATGGGCCCCAAGAGTTTTGAATCAAACTGATATTTTGTTTTCTCCTTCATCCATATCCATGTGATCTTATGAACAGGTTGAATGACAAATAAACATCACTGTAGGGCTGGGAAGGTTTCAATGGTGGAAATCATTATTCCCATTGTTTCCCGTGGCATGGTCCACTTACAATTGGATATGCTTAAATTTTGGGCTCAGCCACTAAATGAGCTGGAAAAACATATGGATGGAATAGATGAAACACATACATTCTAGGTGGGTCCCACAAGTGGGCCACCTGCTGGGCAGCCCAACCAGCCCACGGCCAGCGCCCTTTTTCTGTTGGATGACAAATAAACATCACTGTAGTGGGGCCCACAGAAGCTTTCAAACAAGCTGATATTTTTGCTTTCCCTCCTTTCACATGCACGTGTGAACTCATTAACAGGTTGGATCTCAAATAATCATCATGGTAGGCCGCAGGAAGGTTTCAAGGTTGGGGTCACTGTCCTCACTATTTCCTCTCAAGTGGGGTCCACTTGAGATTTGGATCTGTCTCATTCTTGAGATCTTGCCCTAAAATGATCTCCCCAAATGGATGTACGGTGTGGATGTAGCACACTCATCATGGTGGGACCCACAGGATGGCCCACCAGCTGGCACCACGAGCCCAGCGTCCGTGGACGCTGGGAACTCCCAGCGCCTTCTCCTTCTTATTTCTTTTTTTTCCTGTGGTTTTCATCCAGTGGGGCCCACATAAGGATGATCCACTCCGACTATCAGGTTCCCCAGCTCGTGGGGGACCCAATGAGTCCTATATTGAGTGGTTGAATTGGTCTACAAACATCAATGTGGGCCGAGGATGTTTCGACAGTGGACATTAGTTACTCCACTTTTTTATGTGGTGCGGTCCGCTTAAGATTTGGATCTGGTTCGTACTTGGGCCCTGGCCCTAAACTGGACGGTGTGGATAGAACGCAAACATCAAGGTGGGTCCCACGAGTGGGGACCCATTCAACCGTCCAGGTGACGCTGGACTGTTCCAACGTTCTAACGCTGTGAACGTCCAGCGTCTGACGTTCCCTTCTCCTTTCTTCTTCTTTTTTTTCTTCTTTGTTCATATAAAGTGGGGCCCACATGGGTATGATCCAATCCGTTCATCAGGTTCCCCAACTAATGGGGAGCCCATAGAGTCCAATATTGGACCAGTAAAAACGTTTACAAACATCACGGTGGGCCCAAAAGGTTTCGACAGTGGACATCCTCATCTCCACTGTTTTCTATGGTGTGGTCCACCCGAGATCTGGATCTACTTCATTTTTGGTGTCCAGACCTAAAATGGGCTGGAGAAACAGATGGACGGCGTGGATCGAATACATGTATCAAGGTGGATCCCACGAGTGGGGACCCACGGTCAACGCCCAAAAGGACTTTGAGCCCAGGCACTGCTGGACAGCAGCGTTCTCTAGACGCTGACTGTCCAGTGGCCCTCTTCTTCTTCTTTTATTTTTCTTTTTTTTTATAAATACTTTTTTTTTGCCTTGACCAGTGGGGTCCACACGTGCAGGATTCACTCCATTCATCAGCTGGGCCATCTCATGGTGGGCCCAATTAGCTTTGGATCAAGATAATCCTTATATTTACCCTTCATCTATATCTTTGTGTTTTAAAGAATGGGGAAGAAAAGAAAATCAAGCATCATGGTGGGCCATTGGCCACACTAATCGTGCCACAAAATGATTCCCCAAGTGGGATCCACACCATCAAAAGGTGGGACCCACTTGAATCCTAGATTCTACACAAAACCTAATAGGAACATGGATGCACTCACAATGATGGTTGGACGGTTGGATTGCCGATCGGACGGTCCGGATGATGATCGGGGTTCTCCAAGCTTGATCTCCTCCTTCAATATCTCTCTAAACTCACTCAATCTCTCAAATCTCTGTCTTCTCTCTCTCTCTCTCTCTCTCTCTCTCTCTCTCTCAAATCTTGAAATTGTAATCGACGAGTGGTGCTTGGGAAATGGGGGGGGGGGGGGGGGGGGGTTTCTTAGAAATGTAGTGATGATGGCTAGCATGGGAGAGGGGTACATGAGGTAATGATGATGATGATGGGAGAGGGCATGGGAGGTATGGGTTGTGTTGACTTTGGAGGTGAGAGAGTGGTGGGGTGGGTATGGTGATTGATTTGATTGATTTGACATATTCTTAGGATTTGTGCAAGTGGGGCCCACACCACACGCGCGTTGCGCGGCCCACCTCGGATTGTGCAAAAGTACGTATCTTTCACACTGGGTATCGCAATGGGGCGTGCCGTGTGGCGTTGGAATCGCAGCGCCTACGCGGTCGCCGGGGTATAGGTCTTGGGTTGTTGCGGTACTAAATTAGGGTCGCGATCAAGGCTCTCTAATCTGGTCCATCTGGGACGTACCGGTACCGAAAACTAAACATACGGAGGGCAATTCAGGGTACGAGTCTTACACATGACTTTAGTTTCATCATTATTTAAGTAATTTCACATACAACCATTCTTAGCAGCTCACTGGACACTATAGGGAGTCATAAGTGACCCAACATAGGCCGATAGCTCGGGCTTAGTGTCCATGGCACTAACCCCGGCTCATGAGAATTTGTATACCATTAGTGTCCACTCATTATCCCATTTTATGATTTCATTATGTCCCAAAAAGCCAATGTTGTACATCATGACCAAATTCATTAAAATACTCATGTAATGTAAATGGATCCAATCAAGCATCATGTACATGTAAGGATTCATTGGCAAATAATCAATTCATTCTCTCAGTTAAGTTAAGAGATATTCTCCATCATGGACACCTCTCATGCGTTCCATCTCTCTACATCGATTAATTTTACCAACTTAGGGACAAGAGTATACAATAATGGTATGTCTATATGATGATCTTATACACATATTTTATATATATCACAATATGAAAACCAATGTTACTTGTAACACATAGACTAAGAAAATAAGGGCATAGATTTCACAAAGATAAATAATACAAATACACATGCTTCTTAGTCAAAAATCTAAACAAGGAATCACATCATTATATAATGATATTCATTACAAATCTTACATTAAACTTCATGTTATATGGATCAACAATTCAAAACAAAATACCTTCATATGCCACAAAAGAAACTTATGATAATCATGATATTATTAAGGAAAGGCTTGAAGGAAAATCCTTACCTTAGGATAGACTTAGAAGAGGGTTGTAGAAGATCCTAGCCGTTGGAAAAATATGAGAAAGAACTCCCTTCTCTTCTCTTTCTCTCTCTTTCTCTAGGGCATGCAGGCTAGGGTTAGGAGAAGGGCTTAGAGGTGCGTAGTAGGAATATGAAGAGGGATGTGCGCACATGGGTAGAGACAAGAAGGGCATGCGCGTGAGGTCTTATACAACAACCTCTCGAGGTGGGTTTCTCAAATCTCAATATTCGAGTGATCTTTGATCAATTCCAATCCGTTCATCTTATCAGGCTCGAAGAGTAGACTCAGAATACGTAAGTTTCTTGATGATCCATATTCTAGATTGGTGGATCCTTGAAAATGGCCTAACGGGTGATAAAATGGGCTTGATCTCAATTAACGGTCTATGCTTGATGATTAGGGCCCAAGTTTTGGAAAAATATGTAGTCATGATAGGCAAACAATTGTACAAATTTTAGTGGTTGATTGATGGTGAGAAATGCCTATATCTAAAATTCCAACTTTTGGCGAAAAAGGAAGGGGCTGGCTTTGTGGTTCAATGATGTAGGATTATAGATCGGGGTCCAAATTTTGTATAAACTCATAGTCATATAAGTATAATGGGTGGTCCAAATTTGAGAAGCGATTGATGGTGAGAAGTGAGTAAATTGAAAGGTTCAGATTTAAAAAGAGTTGGTAACTCGTTAATTTCTAGAACGGGATAACTTCGCGCATAAGAAAGAGTCTTATCAACGTGGGGCACTCAAAGCACACTATTGGTCCATGATAAAGACGATCCAAGTCACTCATATGAAGAGAAATACTCGACTACGACTAACCATCTACTTTCCTCACTCGATGGACAAGAAAATCAAGGGTTAAGGGGCTGATTTGACAATTGGACCACTTCTACTATGATTTAAGGGCTGAAATTTGACGTGTATAGTTAATATGTGCCCAAAAGCTTAAATCCAGGGTTATGTATGAAAGTGATCGTCAGAACCTATACTACTTAAAAATGACATCTTAACTTAAGTTTAACTAATGGCATTTTCGTAATTATTAGAAAAGTGCGTGATTTTTTAAATCTGATTTTTTTACAATGTTTATGGGATCATTCTAAGAAACTTTTGTAAAGGGTTCCCTATCGGATCTCTTACGGATGTCCCGCTATTCGCAAATCAACGGTAAATGTATGTTAATTAATAAAAAATAAATTAAAAATGAATTTTCAAATAAATCTCGAAAATCTGGGGCATTACAAGCTTATTTAGAAGTTAAGGGAATAGATGATCATTTAGGACCCCACACTCCTTCCCTTGGAGAGGTGGGGGTTGATGATTTGGGCAAAGAATCATGGTTTAGCCCAATGACCATGACTTCTTGCTGGTCGAGTTCAAGATCTAAGTCATACACAGTCCCTCCCGAATCACTTACCTCACATTGCACTTCGTCCGGTTCCACAGAGAGACCTAGGCTTGGAGTTTGGACATCGGACCAATCCAAGGCTGACCATTTCCCTTTCTTGGTCCAATGGATGGGTTGCTTTTGCCCTTGGCTAATGGTTGATGGTGTTTATTCTATAGAGATGGGTAAGTTGTGCCCCTTTTTTATTGATGCTGAGATGGGCAAGTTATGCCCCTGGTTGACTGGAATTGAAGTGGGCAGGTTGTACCCCTGGTTGACTGGTGGTGATGTGGCGTGAGCAGGTATCAAAGTATCCTGATCTTGAAGTTGTTATATTTGATCTTCTTCTTCATCTATATCCTCTTCTTCTTCTTCTGGAGACTTGGATGGTTCGAGAATCCAATCTCATCGAATGGGAGGCCATATGGCCTAAGCTAAGCTCATCGGGAGTCCTTTATGTAGTGCGGTCAGTAGATTTCTTCTTGGATCTCTGCAAGGCTCTCCAGGCTTGATGAAATGAATGGGAAAGTACTAAAACTTCTTTTTCTTTTGTCCATGATGACTGACCTGTACCTGAGTCCCCATTTGCATTGATTATATACCAGCGACATTTTTTCTGAACTTGAAATGATTCGTCATGTGGTACTTGAGACTCAGACGTTCTGTTGGTGAAAAAACATGGTCCATCCTTATCAGTTCTGGATTGGCGATAGCATTTATAGTCTCGCACTTGAAGCTGTGAAATGGGACGTCTTCTTCAAAGTGTTAGATGTCAATGACGAGGATATTTAGTTCAGTGACAACAACATTAGAAGGAATGATGAGCTCCTTCTCTGCATGGACAGAGATCAATTGGTTTCCATACATATACTTCACTCGTTGATGCAAAGTTGATGGCAAAGCCCCAACC
Source organism: Liriodendron chinense (assembly GCA_003013855.2). NCBI lineage: Eukaryota > Viridiplantae > Streptophyta > Magnoliopsida > Magnoliales > Magnoliaceae > Liriodendron > Liriodendron chinense. The sequence continues at coordinate 4,936,228 of ML058397.1, read as the reverse complement.
TTATGCAGCCAAGGTCGTCCGAGCAACATGTTGAAAGAGACTGATATATCCAGGATTTAGAATGTGATAGTGGAGACTTCTGGACTTATTTGTACCTCTATGTCTACTTCTCCTTCCATTGATCGGAGGGTGTTGTTGAATACTCTAATGTACATGGTGCTAGGTCGAAATGAGGAAGGGTTGATTCTCAGGCGTTCCGCAGTCTTGAGCGGACAAATATTTAAGCTTGAGCCGTTATCAATAAGGACCAGTGGGACACAGAGGTATTTATATCGTAGGGTTATGTTGAGGGACCGTCCATAGTTGTGTCCTTCTGGTGGCAACTTATTATCAGTGAAGGTGATGGCATGCGGAGCCAGGAGTTGTTCGATCATCAATGTTATCATTTCAGGTGCTGTGTTTGAGGAGACATAGGCATCACTCAGTGTCTTGGCGAACATTTCTCGGTGTACGTGAGATGTACAAAGTAGTTCCCATATCGAGATTTGGGCAGGGATTGACTTGTCTGAGTCACAACATCATATGTAGCTTCATTTTTTTTGCCGAGGCTATGAGAGAGCCTTTGTGATCTCCTTTGTTTTGATTGTCTCTTCAGATGCAACGCCCATTGAGGTTCATGTTCCCTATCTCTGCACATTCTGGGTAGTGCCATGGGACTTCCTCGTAATTCTCCTCCCCTCTGCCTTCTAGGACCTTTAGTTCTTACAGCTGTGCTGGTGGAGGTACCAGATCTTCCTCATATGGAGCTTTTGCCTTAAGGACTACATTGTTGCCTGTGCTGAAGTGAAAATGTCGAGGCTTGTCTTCATAGATCATATAAGGTTGCGGCCTTGGCTTGACTATTCCTGGAGCGGGAGGTTCCCATGGGATGAATACTGGTCCTCTCAATATAGCGAGGGGTCTTTCGACCCAGCTGATGTAGCGTAATTGACACACCTCCAAGCTTGAGGATAGGGGTTGCCCCTTGCAATATGACTGGCTCGACTGGAGGAGCCCCTTCTAAGATAATGGGTTCATGCTACTGATAAGTATAATCCTTTCATTGTGGATTGAATTGTTCCTGAGCTAAAGATGCCCCTTGCAAGATGACAGGCTCGTATGCGGGCTTGGTGTATGACTGTACTCCTTCCAGAATGGCTGTCTCCCAACATGGGTGCTCCTTGCAAAAGAACAGGTCCATAAGTTGGTATTATCTATGACTAGATGACTGGTGCATCATATGGAGGTGCTTCTTCAAGTACTAGTGGCTCGAAGACTGAAGGAAGGAAGGGGTTCACCCTTGCAAGATCGGAGGAGAATTTGTTGGTTCATAAGTGTAGGCATGAATGGACTGGATAGGGGAGAAGAAACGATCGATATGTTCTTCCTCTTCTATACTATTGACGGTAGGGCCGTGAGACGAATTGAGGTCCGTCGGATGCTATGGCAGAGGATTCTAAAGGATGTTGGTAGGAGTGGCTGGAGGAGTTCTAGGGACCGAGATGACGATCTTGTGGTCATCTATCAGATTTTGGATGGCATTCTTCAGGGTTATGCATCGGTCAGTGGTGTGGCCGCGCCCCTGATGGTAGGCACAATACTCATTTTCTCGATAGTTTAGAGGTAGAGGATTTGGAGGAGGCTTGGGTGTCATTAGAGTGATTAATTGTTGTTGTATCAGCATAGTCTTGACTTGACTGAGTGGTTGAGTGAGCGAGGTGAGTTTCCTGAAGTCCCTGTAATTTTACCTGTTCTAATATGAGTATTAGCCATTCCCCCTGAACTACTGCTACTATCGAGGTGGTTGTGGCTGTGGTTGAGGATTTGGTTGCGGTGGGGATGGCTGCGATTGGTACCTCTGAGGTTAATGCTGAGACTAATTCTGCTGATACAGTTGGCGTCCCTGTGGAGGAATGTACTGGTTGCCCTAAGCAGTGGTGATGATGTTGTTTACCTCTTTCGGGCTAGGAGGAGAACCGCTGCGGTTTCCATTCCCATATCCTATGGGTCTTCCTTCCACTCTATTCCATTTGATCAGAGTCGCCTAGTGAGGCCATGGGGAGATTGTCCCTGCATGGATTCCTACTTCGACTTGCTTTCCAGCACGAATCAACTAAGAGAAATTCGCATATGGATGAGAGATGAGATACCTAGATATGCCAAGATATGTTGAATGAACAATCATAGAGATTTGTTCTTCGTTGTAGATGGGTGTTCGCATTCTAACTGCCATAGCTCGGCAACATCTCACATAAGCTGGCAATGTTTCGTCACTCCTTCGCCTGAGAGCTACAAGGTCTGCTCTCCTAGGTGCCATGTTGAGATTGTATGCAAATCTGTCAGTGAAAGCCTGGGAAAGCTGTTCTCAAGCCCTGATGTGATGACAGTTCAATGATGTATACCAGTCTAGGGCATCGCCCTTCAGAGATTTTTGAAATAAGCGAATGAGGGCCCCTTCATTTCCTGTGACTTTGCTTAGTTCTCCATAGAAAGCCTTGCGATATGTTGTGGGGCAGTCGCTGTTGTCGTATCTTTTGAATTTTGGTACCTCAAAGTTTTGACGTATTTAAGCGTCTGGAAAGGGACATAAGTCCCTGAACTTGGTCGAAGGTAGATTGATTCCTTGTTGCCGCTGTAGTTGATTTTGCAAGGTTTGAAACTGCTCCCGCAACTCATCTAGTCCCGCATGATCTACCCGAGCAATTGGTGCCTCTCGTAGTAAGGCACATTGTTCTTCGGCATAATGGTCAATGTCTTCAACCTTATGAGTTTGCTGGAAAGCGACTGTGGGTTGCTGAATTTGACTTGATGATTGGACTGGATTCTGATGAACATGTGCTTGAAATGACTGTAATTGAGCTGGAGATTGAACTGAAGGTTGAATTGGAATTTACTGAAAATTAACTGGAGTTTGCTTAATTGAAGATTACTGAAAATTAACTGGAGATTGTTGAGTTAAAGATTGCTAAAAATTAACTGTAATCTCATTGGCGGGGATCTGCTGGAATTGAAAAGTACTCCTGTTTGTAGGAGGCTAAGATGTTGGGAAGTGACCCTCTTGTTGGGTATTTGCCACTGTCCGCTCGTTGATGTGGGCTTAACACTAACCCCATTGTGGGCATTTGCTAGTGCTGTCCCTGATGCTAGAAATTGAATTGAAATCCCATCGGCGGGGATGTGCTGAAATTGAGTAAAGGTCCCATCGACGGGGACATGCTGAGAAAAGAAAAAGGGTCCCATCGACGGGGACATACTAGAATCTACTGGGGTCATTACTTGCGAGATTGACTGAAAGTTCCTGTTAAGGAAATGCTCTGAGACGGTCTTGTCATCGTAAGAAGGTATTGAGATGGATGCCCCATAACAGAGGGCTAAGACGGCTGTTGTTGGTAGTCTTGGGAAAACTCCAAAGGTTGCGCTTGATTCAAACTGGAGGCTGGAAGGGCCTGGCATAGCTGTTGAGATTTTAAAAACTGGGCCAACTTGATTGCGGGCTGCCGCGATAGCTTGTGCTTGCATGAATTGCAAGAACATTTCTGGCATTGCTCTCATTTCTTATGTCAATTCTTGCATGATTGGCGTGTTCTCAATCGGTTGGTGCACTAGAGGTTGGTTTCGGCCATGTCGAGGGCAGGGAAGAGGTGACCTTCCTCTTCATGGTCTGACATGGCTTGCTAAGCTTGGGTGCGGATTATACTGCGGTAAGGAAGCTATTCCCTAGGATGTTGAGCCCGAGGAGGTGCAATGGTGAGGAATATGTTCTACTCTTTTTTTGGATTTTGGGATTTTCTATATATATATTGTTTATGGATAGAATGCTATGGAAATAAGATTGTATAGGGACTATTGACTTTCAAGTACAGGAAGGATTCTATTTTCAAGTTGGATCACGACTAGTGGGACTAGCATATCCTGAGCAAAGTTGTCATTCTGTGGACGCTCGCCTTCTCGCGCTCCCAGCCCTCCCTTTTGAAAAGGAGTTACGCAAATCTTCATTGCCACTGACTCATCTATTTCTCGAGGGCTTTTTTTAATTGTCGTGTTATCGTTGGATTAAATTAAATGTGTTTGGATGACTTCGTATAAGACCAGAGTCGCCACTAGCCAGTTACTTCAAATCTAAAGTCGACTAGACCCTGTAGAAATATTAGAGAAGGGAATCCAAAGATTACTTCCTCTAAAATAACTCTTTTTTATCTGCGGTCAGAGATTCGAGGTAAGGGATCACGGTTACAAGGTGGGAAGGTGTTAGGCACCCACTTTGCCCATACCGAAGTATGGTCTTTACTTCACAGAATTGAACTAATACTTGAAAGTCTAAATTATTCCTCGTACAATCTCATGAATGATATGATGCATGAATATGGGTCTGAATAGTAAGAGTTTCTGATGGACAGGTTCCAATCAAACAGGCAAACACAAAGCATACGCTCGAACTGATAAGTGCTTTATATGATATGCATGATGTGTGTTCGATCGGTTAGAGTTCTGATGAGTAAATCTCGAATGAGCCGACGAACCTCAGAGCATACTGTTGAGTTATGAAAATGAAGAAACAAGAGAAAAGAAAAGAATCAAAGAAGATTTGAGGAGAATCAGAATGGAAACAGGAGAGAAGTACAGAAAATGTTCACTTGCCGCAGGTCGCGGAAAGTGTCCGTTTGGTAACTGTTCTTTCCATGGAAATGGCCTCATTTTACCTATCAATACCTACACCCCCCCCCCCCCCCCCCCCCCCCCCCCCCAGGGGTCCTCATTTGTCACTTACTTCTGAAGTTCAGAGCTCCAGAGGATTTTAGAGGTACGGGGTGGACCTCGGGTTCTTCCTTCTCCTTGAGTTGAATGCACAAAGTGCGGACCTCGAAAATCGAAGATGAACAAGAGGGAGATGTTGTCGGAATGAAGAAATGAAGATCGAAGAAAGAAAGAATCTCTTGGGATATGCTTTCCATGGACCGCGGTAAGCTTTTGAACTTGCCACGAGTAGCATAAAACTCTCTAGAAGATGTTGGTTTTCACCTTTTGTGAAGGATTTCAAAAGTTTCTGAACTATTATTTCCCTTCCAATTGTGAAAGAACATCAAAAGCCGAGATTGTGGCAAAGACGAATGATGCAAAGAGAACAATCTAGACTAGAGAGTTTGTTTCTTTATGAACAAGAAGACTTACCTTTCTCCCTTCGAGTCGAGCGTACTTCGTACAATCCCCATAAGTGGATGATTTGTGTAGATGATGTAGAAGACCTACCTTTCTCCCTTCGGGTCAAGCATACTTCGTACAAGCCCCATAAGTGGATGATTTGTGTAGATAACATCAGTATGGAGTAGAAGCCCCTTCTCTCTCCCTTCAGGTTGAACATACTTCGTACAATCCCTATAACTGGTAGACATGCTGGGTGATACTAGTTGGAAATCCATGAAGATCACAAAGGAACAAAGCCTAGTTTGGTTGACTCACCTCACTCATGAGCAAAAGAATAGTCCTGGAAGTCTTGGTTTAGCCATTCCCTTGTCATTTCGACAGGATGAAAGAAGAATAGGGCGAAGCTCTGCCGAAATTACTTTCCAATTATATTTCATTTTGAACAATGTACAATCTATTCTAGAATTAAGGGATGTTGTAAATATGGAATGTATGAAGAACTCAGTAAATAAATAAAATAAAGTGATGAATGCTTTTCTGTCTCTCTTGTCTAATATTTGAATGTGACTCTTGTTTTCCCCATAAACATAAAGGCAATTTTGTTGTGTAAACAAAATGACGACTTTGCTGGGGATCTCATAAGAGTTATGTTCTAACATTGATAAGAGACTATAAGAAAAGCATTCGTCATCTTTTGGTGCCTTATAGCGCCAAAATGGTGACTCTCAATGGAAACATTCGACCCTTCATCTCTAGAATAAATTGTATATATAGACAATTCAAATGAGTAATTATTTTTATTTTTAAATCTCAGGTACATTACATCTTTCAATCAAATAATCGCAAATGGCTTGCTCTACTTACAAGATCATTTTTAATTTCATGCCGGAGGGAGGATTTACCATATTCTACAACAACCAAAGTACGAGAAGTAAATGCCAGACGAAAGCGATTCAAAACATGACAACTAAATAAAATGCTATGGTGATTTCCACCTCACCCATCACCGCAGATGATGAGTGTGGATGGGTAACAGTGCAACCGAAAAGAAAAAGGATATCATTCAAAGCTTCTACTAAAACCACAGCCAATGGACCTCATTCTTGAATTTATCAGAGGCTCATAACACGAAGTGTAGCTAAATGAATCCCAACTATGGCTCCTCCATCCTTATATATCCAGGAGAGGCAAAGATATCCTTCGCTAAGAAAGATTTCCCAGTAGAGTCTACCTGACGGACCTCTAACAGATCTTCAGTTAATGTTACAGATAAAGGGAAGGGCAAGGAAGAACTATAGAATAAATAAAGGGACAGTAGAAGGGAAAGGTAGAATTATTCCATTAACATGCCCACTGATAAGAGATATCCGCGATTTAGCCGCCAAGAGAAATATTCTTTCACAGCTGAAGACATCATCCCTATGATGAATCAACTAGTGGTGCATGAACGATTGAGTTACCACAACTAAAACGGCTCGATGAAGCAGATAAGACAGAAGATAAAGACTATTGTCGTTACTACTGCATGTTAGGACATCCTATCACAGGTGTTACATCATCAAAGTTATTCCATAAAGTATGATTGACAGAGGAGAAATAGTCATGGGGAAAGAAAAAGATAAAGGAAAGAAAGAGATCACGAATGTTATATCTGTTAGAAACATGGAACGACAGCAATGATTATCTTCAGTACTCCTTCTAGGGCGATTCAGCCTAGGAGTTGAGGAACAAGAAATACAGCTCGTACAGAGTATGACAGTGTTTGTTACTTCAGGAGAAAGTTAAAGACAGAAAAGGATCGATGCCATGTTAAAGGTCAAAGATCGTTGTTTGCCTATATCTTTCCCGTAACTCAACCAGCCGGTCCTCCGATAAAATAGAAGGATACCCGGTTGCCGTATATCTGCCTGCCAGAACCCTCGCATTACTAGAGGCAGAGGATTCCAATGTAGCATCTCCCAGGGGGACGGTAGTCTCGTCAGAGTCTCCAGCCATGAGATGGTTAAAGAAGAAAAAGAGGAAAAGGAATGTACCCAAATACGAAAGAAAGGAAGAAGAGGGACCACCGAAGAAAGAAGTTTGAGAGGAAGATGACGGGAGAGTTCTTTCTTTTTTTTCAAAAAGCTTCTGTAGAAAACCAGAGATATGGCGGACTCCGTATATTTATAGGCAATCATTCCGCTGCATATGGTGACACGTGGCGTCCTTTCGTTCGGCGTGGCAGTCGAGCAGGCACGCCCATTAACTCCCTAGACACATGGCGAGCGTCTCTTCATTTCCTGTCTGGGGAAAGGCTGCGAAAGGCTGGCGCTCATTAATTCCAGCCTAATCATGTACTGTTTCATTCTCGATAAAGGCAGCAGGCGGTTACGTATGACAGTGAATAAGTCCTTCCCTTAGAATTCTTGGCGGTAAGGACTTGGGGGGCATCTGTTATAGTCAAAATAGCGGAGAACGTCTGCTCGAGGCTTCTTATTATCTTCATGATGTCCAGATCCCGCGAGCACCTTTATTTAACTATCGAGAACGTCTGTTCGAGACTCGTATGTTCTGACGATGTCCAGATCCCACGAGCACATTTATTTGACTATCGAGAACGTCTGTTCGCGCCTCGCATATTAGGAAAAACGGCGCACGGTTACCAAGTCTTCGAGCCCTTGTGGTCGATAGTCGAATATTGGAAGGCGAGAGAAGTTGGTTTTTGACCTGCGAGCAGTCCTTATCACGAGTCGTTGAAAGGTGTCACATCTCAATGTATGAGCACTTGGTCTCGTGAGCATCTTCCTACATGAGAACAGCTCTTTCCGATAAATCAGCGATGACATCCCTTAGCCTTCAGTACCAGCAGCCCATATAGGCCGATTTTGGGCTTATCTTCTTCTATGGTTCCGAGTCTCAAGGGATTGCTATCAAGGAATGTAACTGATCGGATGAGTAATTGGATTAGATCACTCCTCTATCTAAGGGTAAGCAGGATAAGAACCTTATCCCATGAAATCAGCAGGATCTCGGTATCTTACGTAACAGACTGGATCATGTCAGATCTATATAAAGATGACTCCATTAAAGATACAGGTACACAATACTCAATCTTGAGCCCCGGTTGTATGTTTGTTCTCTTTCCACCTCTCCCTATCTAACTTAAGCATAGGAGGGCCAACGGCTAGACGTCGGCCACCCTTAGTTGTTTTCTGTCTCCTTTCAGGTCCAAGGAAGAAATCGCTTGCAGAGAAGGTGAACATCTGGATGCCCCTGTTACAAAATCTAACGTAAACACCATAACCATTCAGAAACGTGAAAATTTTTTGGGGTTGGGGGCATCTTCAAAGGCTGCACAAGTAAATATGATCAACAGGATTCCTCAGACAGGTCCTACAGAACAAAAAGTGGGTTCACTTTCAGAAGAAGAAATGTCGCAAAAAATTATTACAGACAACGGCACGTCATTTAGAAATAAGAACATGGACCAGTTGTGCCAAAAGCTCAGTATAAAGCATTCTTATTCCACGCCATATTATCCAGCGACAAATGGATTGGTGGAGGCATTTAATAAAACAATCATCAAGATATTGAAGAAAATGATGAACGAAAATAAAAAGGATTGGGATGATAAACTACAAGAAACATTATGGGCTTATCGTACAATGCTTCGTATGGCCACAAAAGCTACACCATACTCAGTATACTCCTAATCAAAATACAAGTCGCTTCTTTAAGGGTGGCAGTACATCAAGGAATTACAGAAGTTGAAAATACAAAACTCTGATTGAGAGAGTTGGATATACTAGATGAAAAATGACCTGTGGCACAGTAACTCTTGCAATTATATCAAGCACGAATATCTGCTTCCTTCGAAAAGACAGTGAAGCACCTATCCTTCAAAAAGGGAGACTTGGTTATGATGCTCAAAAGACCCATCATAATGATCCACAAGATAGGGGGCAAGTTCAAACCCAAATGAGATGGCCCATATGTTGTCATTGAAGTCTTCTCCAATGGGACATATAGAATTGTGGATTAGAACAAAAAAGGAATTAGCATCTCAATTAATAGCTGATTTATCAAGAAATATTATTCATGAAGGCATAGGCAGAATATTTTGATCGCTAGAATCCTTGTATGAACGAGCTTTCTCCCAATCAAAAGGGGGTAAGAATGGTCAAGACACAGGTGTCAATGATGCGGGTGTCAATATAGTCCCGAAAGAAAATAATGAAAAGCTCATGAAGCGTAATCTTCCTCTGATCAAAGTTTTTAAAAGAAGCTAATTTGAAAGAACAGCTATCAGAGATTATTAAAAAAAATGTGGAGCGATGCGGTTCTCTTCTCTCAAAAAGACTTTTGTTTCCTTTGAGTAGAGCGATCACCCCTGAAGTGATCCATGAAAAAGCACAAGAACGTACATATATATAAAGAAGGAAGGGTCAGAAAGAGGAGTACCAGAACCATGAAAAGATGATCAGTGATAAATACTCTAACCCTATGAGGCTAATTGAGAGCTCCCCGAACAAGAATCCCCTTACGAGTCAATTAAGAACTCCATGGGTAAAGACTTTACAAGCCAATTGAGAAGCCCTGCAAATTAAGGCAGTTGAGAGAATAACCCTAAGGACAGGAAAACTAAAAGTCCTACAGGCCAACCTCATGTGTGAGACCTGCCGCTCCTATTACTACGGTTGAACCATAAGGAGCAAGAAAAATGTCTATAATTTAGTTCCTTATGTATGGACTTAGTGGTATAAAAGCGAAGAAAAAGAGGGTTGCATTGCAAGCTGCTGATTACAGCTAACTGTGCATAATTTTCCCTAGATCTATGGGACCGTTTCCACTAGTAAGGCATAGGAAGGTTGAGATTCTCCCGCTATTGTTAGACCGGTGGCCACGAATTTGATACTCGAGGTAGCCATGAGAGCTGAAATGGCTAACCAAAAGCATAAAACCTCTGAATTTGCCACCCTGGTAGCGTCATTGGGCCCCTCTGATGGATCAGTGGTACGGAAACTCCCCTTAGAGGAGTGTACTCCATGAGGGTCACTTCCGGCAGAGGATGTATTCTATAAGGATCATTTACACTAGTAGAGGAGTGTGCTCTCTGAGGGCCACTTCCTTGGCTGTGATGAGTGCTCTATGAGGGCCAACCACGCGTAAGACCAATGCTCCAACTACTCATGAGCTTAAACTGTGTTTCTATTAGAGGGGCCTACTAACAGAACTTTAGGGTATTTCCACCCATCATGGAGAAAAAAGAACAAAGTGTAAAATTCTGCGCAACTAAAGAGAGAAAACAAACAAATATCAGAATAAAAAATTCAAATGTGATAACAATATGTTTAGAGGAAAATTCTCTTGCAATTGTATATATCGAGGAAATTGCATATGCTATGATATTGTTAAATGCCTTAAATTGACAAGAAACTTCTATGAACAATATTCATTCGTCAAGGCTTTATTATATCATCAACAATACAGGCTATATGGAATTATATCAGCTCTGAAAATTGCATATACCATTTTATAATATTCCTCAACATTATTTATGCTTATGGAATTCTAATTAATGAAGTTATTCAACTATCGGGTACACTCGTCTAGGCTGGCTATTTATTCATGAAAATCGAAGCTCATTCAAGAATTATAGTCTGCACTTGAAAGGAATCGCATTTCTATTATGAGTATGATGGAAGATTGCTCAAATATCATCATCAAGGAATATCAACATTCTCGTCGGTCGTTATGTCTTTGGATCAATTTCTATGATATACGACAACTTTAGTATTCTGAATCAACCTATATACAAGTATGCGAGATGCAATATTGCTAGGGGCAGTCTCCATATTATATCAAGGACATGATCTTTGAAAATATATTGGTAACAATACATGCATCCTAATATGGAAAGATATTTTTTGAAGAGAAAAGCGATCAATGATATCATCATATGTTCTAAACTTTGAGCTGGTTAAAAGAATTAGGCAAATGCAGCAACATAAAGTAGAGTTGCCAAAGTAAAATGGAAGTAATCTTGACACTATTTCACGCAAAGAAATATGAAATATATGAAATTCATAATCAAAGTTCAAGTACAGTGATATATACTTGAAGTAGAAACATTAAATGACTATTTCTTGGATGCTAGGAAACTCTAAAGTTAGCTTCAAAGTTAAAGCGCAAAATTGAATTCCTCCAAAAAGAAAAGAAAGCCACTAGTTCGTTGGTACCAAAATCAACTTTAGTTGATGTTGACATATCTCTAAAGAAAACTATAAGGAGCTTAATCTTGTAGAAGACGAGACATATTCTTCTTCAACATCTCTGCCTTTGCTTCTACAGTTAACTTCTGAGAAGTGATGTTCTTAATACTTTTAATCCATTTTTGAACATCTTCAACAGTTTCATGTTCCAGGGCGACTTTAAATTCACGATCGTCTAAGACTTCCTTTAAAGAGGTAGGAATATCTTCAGAGTGACGAGTAGCATCCAAAACTGCAAGATCCTCTGCAGCCATTAATTGAACGTCATGGAATAAGAGGTTATGATAAGCCTTGTGATCGGCAAGAGAAGAGGACGCGATATGCACATCATCCCATTTGTCAAGGAAAGAGTCCATGATAAATCATTCAGCACCCTCTAGCAAAGACAATTCGTCTTCCATAGATATAATGAAGATAGTCCAGTAGAATTGTCTTGCATTCCTCTAGCTTCTGAACCTCAGACAATAAATCTGAGATGGCGCGGTAAAAATGGAAGGATCAGTACGAAAAAGAGTTATGGCAAAAGAAATGTCTTCTTGAAGAATTGATAGTTGTTTTCACGATCAGGATGGTTAAAAATATCAATAAATCTTTGAAAAAGCCTACGAGCTACATCAGAATTGAGGATTCTTTAAAAGACTGGTCGCTGACGAGAGGAAGAAGCTTCAGAAGAATTCTTCGGGGGCATGATTAATCTATTAAGAATAAAAAGAAGGATAGTTAGGTCAAGAAATGAATATACATTCAAAGGATTAGAGGAAATATAGTTTCCGAAGGATTAAGCCTTCGTATGAGACTAAGAAAAAGAAAAGTAAAAGTACCCAAGTAAAGGGAAAATGCGACTCAAAGAAAAAATTCGACAGGGTTCCGAAAAAATTCTTGCTGCGGGCCGCGTAAAGCTTGGAGGACGCAATAGGGCTTCGCCACAAGAAAGAAAATGAAGAAGTGATTGAGTGACATGATATTTATAGACTGTTCAAGGAGCTTGCCACAGTCTGCGGAAAACTCTGAAAAAATCACAAATCAAGGTCGTTTTAACCTGGATCCTCAGAAATAATGATTTCTTCAGATAAAGCTTAAAAGGGGGCATCTGTTGAGTCATGAAAATGAAGAAACAAGAGAAAAGAAAAGAATCAAAGAAGATTTGGGGAGAATCAGAATGGAAACAGAAGAGAAGTGTAGAAAATGTGCACTTGCCGCGGGTTGAGAAAGTGTCCATTTGGTAGCTTGTTCTTTCCGCGAAAATGGCCTTATTTTGCCTATAAATACCCCAAAAGGGATCCTCATTTGTGACTTGTTTTCGTAGTTCAGAGCTCCAGAGGATTTCAGAGGTACGGGGCGGACCTCGAGTTCTTCCTTCTCCTTGGGTTGAACACAAAAAGTGCAGACCCCGAGGATCGAAGATGAACGAGAGGGAGATGCTGTCGGAATGAAGAAAGGAAGATCAAAGAAAGAAAGAATCTCTTGGGATATCCTTTCTGCGTACCGCGACAAGCTTTTGAACTTGCCGCGAGTTGCGTAAAGATCCCCAGAAGATGTTGGTTTTCACCTTTTGTGAAAGATGTAAAAAACTTCTGAACTTTTGTTTCCCTTCCAATTGTGAAAGAACATCAAAAGCTAGGACTGTGGCAAAGACAAATGATGTAGAGAGAACAATCCAGACTAGAGAGTTTGTTTCTTTATGAACAAGAAGATCTACCTTTCTCCCTTCAGGTCGAGCATACTTTGTACAATCCCCGTAAGTGCATGATTTGTGTAGATGATATAGAAGACCTATCTTTCTCCCTTCGGGTCGAGCATACTTCATACAATCCTCGTAAGTGGATGATTTGTGTAGATGATATAGAAGACCTACCTCTCTCCCTTCGGGTCGAGCGTACTTCATACAATCCCCGTAAGTGGATGATTTGTGTAGATGACATTAATATGGAGCAGAAGCTCATTCTCTCTGCCTTCAGGTTGAACTTACTTCGTACAATCCCTAAAAGTGGTAGACATGCTGGATGATACCATGGTGGAAATCCATGAAGATCATAAAGGAACGAAGCCTAGTTTGGTTGACTCGCCTCACTCATGAGCAGAAGAACAGTCTTAAAAGTCTTGGTTTGGCCATTCCCTTGTCATCTATGAAAGAAGAATAGGCGAAGCTTTGTCAAAATTACTTTATGAATATATTTCATTTTGTACATTGTACAATCTATTCTAGAATCAATGGATAATATAAATATAAAATGTACAAATAACTCAGTAAATGAATAAAATGAAGTGATGAATGTTTTTCTATCTCTCTTGTCTAATATTGGAATGTGACTCTTGTTTTCCCAATAAACACCAGTTTCACCTCTCATTTCTTTGCTTTCTTCCGATGTGGGACTAAACAACATACCTAGCTAGTCGAGTCAAGTTCTAACTGAGTCAATTGAGTTGAGCTTAGAAAGCTGAATTGAGCTACGAAGAAGCCGAGTTTGGGGCCGAATCGAATCGAGTTAGGCTCGAAACTCATTTTGAGCATGGAAAAAAGACTCGGCTTAATTCGAAGCCAACATTCGAATCGAGTTGTTCTGAGCCGAGTCGAGCAACTTAACTGAGCCAGCTCGACTCATGTACAACTGTTAGGATTATGAGAGAATTGACACCCGTGTGATAGCTCCCATGTAGTGTCTGTCTCCAACAGGCGGATAGGACATGTTAGCTAATTTGGCATTCGTTTGGTATGACATGCGCCCTTGATTAGCAGCTCAAACTCGTACTAGAAATTTGGGCGGTTAGAAAAAGCTACTAAAAATTCCAACTTTTCTCCCAACTTACGGTTCGCATTGTTAGTGCACTTTTCTATGGCATACTAGTGCACCTTATTTATCAATTACTTAAGTTAGTGAGTCTAGTGTCGGTTGAGCTTAATGAAGATGAAGACCGAAGACTCAAGACGGACTAGCTGCATCAAGAAAGAAGAAACAGGTGAAAGTGATGCCTTGGTGAGCCTCAACCTTGCACCCATCCAAAACCATAAACCTCTAGATGACCATGATCAATAGGCATACCCTTAGTCATCTCAGATTGGCCCTAGGTGTCCCAAAAGACCACCAAAAGAATGGCCAAAAGGTTGCATGATGTGTTGCGAAACATAATCCAAACAGTAGAAAATCATGCTTGGCCGAGCGCCCGACCAAGAGTCCATCGGGCACCCAACCTAAAAGGGAATCCGTCCGGTGAGTTTGCCAAGTATTTAGATGGTCATCGGGTGCCCGACCACAACCTTTCCGGGTGCCCGACCAGTGCAAAAAATGTTTAGCAGCACAGACCCATTCTGGAATGGATTTCGGACGCCCGACCAAAGTGACCACCAGGCGCCCAACCAGTGAAAGTATGGTCATCGAGCGCCCGACCACACCTTGTCCGGACGCACGACCAACTCTAAATATGTCCAGCGACAAAATCTTTTTTATGGACTAGATTTCAGGTGCCCGACCCAGTGTCCACCGAGAGCCAAACCCTGCACGAATTTGCTCGTTATTTGAACGTTAGGAGAAAATTTATAAAAGTGGAGGCTTCGTTTTTAGGACCAAGAGAGGGGATTTTGAGGAGATAGAAGCCACCATTGCTAAAGACCATTAGAGGCTCTATTCCAAACCCATAGCAAGTTATTCTCCTTGTGTTTCATTATAAGCTTGGGTCATTTAATGGCAATATGAGAATGGACTTGTTCCCTCTTGATTCCTAGGAGTTTAGACACCTTGATTATAGTTAAATCCCTTGTCTAAACACCACCTAGGAGCCAAATAGGTGTATCCCCCTAGGAAACCCATTTCCTATCATTTGTAGAGGTTTCACCATTCCCTAGCATCTTGGGCATCTCCAATAAAGCATTAAAAGCAAGGGAGCTGATCTTGGAGCTGAAGCCTTGGCAAAGCAGCGGCATCAAAGATTGGGGGAGCACAAGGGTAACTGATTGAAGCACGGGAGAGTGGACATCAAGTAGCCCGAAGCGGCGTTGAACAAGGGGCTCATCGAACAAGTAAGGTTGTCTTTGTTGAGAGTCCATCCACTCAATTCCCTGTAGGAGTTGAGTTTAGAGTTTGTAAGTCAAACTCAAATTAGGGTCGTTTGCCGATCCTTGGCTTGTTTGTTGAGCCTAAAACTCTAGGGAAGTTAGCCGTTCCTTGGCATGTTTGTCGGCCTAAAGACTAGGGGTTATTTGATACTCCTTGGCTAGTTTGTTGGGCTTAAATTCAGGGGCGTTTGCCGTTCCTCGGCACGTTTGGCGGACCTAAACAAGTCTCGAAGGGGAGCCACCAACACGGGTGTGAACGTGTAGGTTGGTAGGAACCTGTAAACTCCCCAGTTGGGCGGATCCGAGTTAAAACACCTTGGTTGGGATGAACCAGATTTAAACTCCCTAATGAATGTCGGTGTGCTCAAAGGGGTTGAGTACTTGAACCAGGAGTGGAGTAGACAAGTAGTCAAACCACTATACATCGTTGTGTTTGTGATTGTATTGGAGCAAATTTCTCATTATGTATTGTGTTTAAGTGTTTAATTATGAATGCGTAATTAGGAATGTATGTTAGGCACTTGATAGGCACATCCACACACACATATACTTTCTCTCCTAGAGTAGACTTGAGCTTAATTGATCCAATCCTTTATAGTCTACTTAGGTTGCATAAATTAGGTACTTGATTAGTTTTATCATAAGTTAATCTATGCATGCTTAGACTAGGATGTTAATTATTTTTATCATATGCTAGTCTATTGATTGGACCCACTTAGGCTTGGAAGCCAAAGTATTAATTGCTTACTTAGTTTAATTTGCTAAAACTGTTAAGTAGGCGAAAAGATTTTAAAAAGTCCTAATCACCCCCCCCCCCCCCCCCCCCCCCCCCAAGACTTAGCCATAATTGTAGTTGCTCCTTAAGCTTCCGCACGCATATGCATAGGGTGTCTTGTTAGACTACCCGACGTAATTTCACGTATTACCTTAATTAGTGGCTTATATCTCTGATACCTGTGACATTCCAAGGGGGAACTGGTCACCACCGCATTGCACCATCATTCTGTATAAAACATTTCCAATTTTTTACTTTGAGCTAGCCTCAGGTTGAAAGGTCCCTTGGATTGTGGGGCCCCATGGTATGTTGATGCAAACATTTGATCTGATGAATCCCCCTGTGTCTTAAGATCCTCCAGATGCCTTCCAGATTGGATGATCCTAACCCTTCCATTTTTAGGCATTTGTTGGAAACTTGATGACAATGATCGGATCAATATGTGGAATTAAAGCAGAAAAGAAGTGGTTTAATTGACTGGTCGCATTTGAAATAAAATATCAAATGACCCACATTCGATTGAAAAAAGAAAAATATTAATTATCAAGACCATTCTGACAGTGGCCTTATCTCAAATACTGCTACAAGATGGTCGCTCCTGTCACATGAATGGTAGGATGTGGGCTCCATCCAACGAGGCATGATGAATGGTGACACAAGCAAAAGTTTGTCCTTTTATTTGGAGATGCCAAAGCAATCTACACAATGAAAAGAGTGAAGAGGTGAACCATGTGGCACAAGCAAAATAGCATATAGATGTAACATAGGAGATGGAAAACCTCAAGGCTTTATTTGAACGACCAGTGTTCTAAAAGAATTTATGGTTTGATGATCATCAGGCGAGCCATGCATATACATTTGCATTATATTGGCTATTTTTCAACCGAAAACACTTGCATGTAGTCACGCAATAGGAGGTGTGACGTGCATGAGATTTACCCTGTACCTAGAATGTTAGGTATTGATCCAAAACATCACAATGATTCAAAACTCACTACTACCTCACCATAGGAAGCACTGTCACATCTGATTAAAACCTCTAATTCATGTGCTGTACTCCACCTTAATTTTCCCCTTGTAATTTTTTTGGGGTACCTTTTATCTTGGTAAGTGTTAGAACTAGAAAATGAGGACAAGGACATTTTCTTGTGTATTGTTGTTTTGGAGTTCTGAGTAATGGAAACATTCGTAGACAATCACAAGTAATCATAAAAGTAAACACAAGAATGCATCGCAAGATGAATTTTATTCCAAAGATTCTAAAATCTTGTACATTCCAGGTTGTGATTTGGCACAAGCCCTTAATTTCATCAAATGGTTATCACCCTTAATTAAAAGGCAAAAGTGAATGTACGCATGCATCATAGATAGCTCAAGTCAAGCAAATAAAGGAGCATGAACATAAATAAAGCACACCACAGAGAACATGAAGATTTTTACATGGAAACCCTTGCGGGAGAAAACCACAGTACAAAGAGATAAAGTTCCACTACGAATGATAGTTGTAGAATAGATGGAGTATTCGAGAAAAGACCCGGATTGATGGGGTAGGTGACTAAGACATTAGGGACTATGGCCTTTAAGTTCGCAGTTGTAGAGGGCTGTGTAGTTTTGTTATGTACTGAGCTAATGTATGGACATGTTAGATGCCTTTGTCTCATGTCCTTTCGGGTTGTCTGGATTGAGAGACAGTCAGGGTTTTTAACCGAGTGCTGCTAAGCGGGGCCTGCATCTGTTGCTGCGAACGGGGACCTCAGGAAGACTGATCTACAGTTATTTTTACCTAAACAACTTAAACAACAATTTTTTTTGGATGGGTACTACATCGACTAGTTTTCAGATAACAATTCATAGCAAGTATTTTGTAGTGATTAGAAACTCTTTGGTCATAGTTTCTAGTGGTAAACTTAGTCTCTTTTGGTTATATTTACACAACAAAATTGCCTTTATGTTTATGGGGGAAAATAAGAGTAACATTCCAATATTTAGACGAGAGAGAGAAAATCATTCATGACTTTATTTTATTCATTTACTGAGTTCTTCATACATTCCATATTTAGATTATCCCTTGATTCTAGAATAGATTGTACATTGTACAAAAATGAAGTATATTCATAAAGTAATTTTGGCAGAGCTTCACTTCGGGCTTCTCTCATCCTATTTAAATGACTGGGAATAACTGGCCAATGTTTTCAAGACTGTTCTTCTACTCATAAGTAAGGCCAATCAACCAAGCTAGACTTTGTTCCTTTGCAATCTTCATAAAACTCCATGGCATAATAGTATCAACTAGCACATCTACCACTTATAGGGATTGTATCAAATACATTCAACATGAAGGAAGAGAGAAGGGGCTTATGCTAAAAAAGAATCATCTACATAAATCATCCACTAATGGGGATTGTACAAAGTACGCTCAACCCAAAGGGAGAAAGAAAGGTCTTTTGCTTTGTTATAGCCAAAAAGCGGTGGTCGAAGATAGCGAAGGCTCGAGGCCCGCGAGCGCCTTTTTAGTGGTGTTTAACCTGCGAGACCTCATGGTCAAGGCTCGCATATCGTGAAGGTGCGGTATGCAACTCCCAAACCATCGAGCCCTCATGGTCGAGGTTCGCATATCGTGAAGGTGCGGTATGCAACTCCTAAACCATCGAGCCCTCATGGTTGAGGCTCGGATATCATGAAGGTGCGGTATGCAACTCCAGAATCATCGAGCCCTCATGGTCGAGGCTCGTATATCATGAAAGTACGGTATACACCCCCGAATATGCTAGCATCTCAGCTCGTGGTCGTTGAAAGGGGCTGCATCTCAATATGCTAGTAGTTACCCCCGAGTCCGAACATCCCCCACCTTTTTAGTTCCAGCAGCCCGTATAGGCCGGTTTTAGGCTTATCTTTGTTCGTGGCTCCTGATCTCAGGGGATCACCATCAAGGAACGTGATCAACCAGATGTTTAACTGGAGTAGGCCATCTCCTTATTTAGGGATTAATAGGATAAACATTTTATCCTGGGAAATCAGCAGCAATCTTAACGTCTTGCGTAACAGACTGGATCACCTGGATCTGTATAAATAGATGACTCCATAGTGAATAGGGGTACACAATCTCTATGCTCATATCCTGTTGTTTTCCTTTACAACCGCATCCCATCTGACTTAAGCTTCAGAGGGCTAACGGCCGGACGCCGGCCACCCTTACTTTTCTCTTTGTATTCCTTCAGGTTTGAAGAGAAGCTGCCTTGAAGGAAGGTGAACATTTGGAGGATCCTGTTACCAAATCCGACGTAAACAGATAGGCGCCGTCTATGGGAAAGGTCGTCAGGATTAGCCATTCTAATCACTGATCGTGATCTCCCACCATGCCTCCCAAAAAGACGGTTTATCCTTCCACTTCAAGACAGACGTTACCTCCGCCTGACATTATTGAACCAACGCCTAACCTCCCTCAGACTGCTTCGACGGGCATCCCCCAGGGAGAGTCTAATGTGCCATCACAAAACCCATTTTTCGACGTATCAGGCAGTCAAGAGGACGTTATGCATTTCCTCGGAAACACACTCCTAACTCTTAAAGCCGGGCTTCAAACCTTATCTAATTGATTTGATCAGCATTTTCCGGAACCACAACAACAACCTTCAGAAGGGCCGCCGGTGCAACCTATACCAGTAGCTTCCAGAAATTCTGCGGGCGAGCCGCAAACCCAGCCAATTCCTCCTCCTTCAAATCGTATGCCACTCGGCAATCAAGTCCTGGTACCCCCTCCACATTCTATACACTCCAGTGCCTCCCGACAACAACAATCTCAGGGGTCTACCGTTGAAACTTCAAGCTACACCTTACCATGGGAAGGAGATCTCAAAAGAATCCAGGATCGCTTCGATGATATGGAACAACGATATCAGACTAATCTACCACCTATTGCTATTTCGTTAATCCATCGATTTAAATCTCCCTTCACCAGCGAGGTCATAGAGGCACCCTTGCCTAAGAAATACCGCACGCTTATCATCACTCCATATATAGGCACTGGTGATCCTCTGGAAAATATGGAGACGTATAAATCTCTTATGGAGCTGGAGGGGCATGGTTCAGAAATTATGTGTAAGGCTTTTTCCTTAACCCTAAAGGATGCAGCACGTACATGGTTGCGGGGCCTAAAACCCCAATCCATCGAGTCCTTCTCTCAATTATCGAAGCTCTTCCTTTCTTAGTTCATGGGGAGCATCTGTACCAAAAAGCCGGCCTCTCACTTAATGGACTTGAAGCAACAGCATGGGGAGATGATTAAGGAGTTCACAGTTCGGTTCACTGCAGAAGCCGTCCAAACTGAAGAGTATATCGAAGATAAAGGCCTCACTGCTCTTATAGTCGGAATTACGAGCGAAAAATTCTGGTTCGCCCTGGATAAGAACCCTCCTAAAACTATGGCAGAATTCTAAGCAAAAGCTCAGAAATACATCAATGCGGAGAAAGTCGCTTTGGCACGTTACGGTATACAGGGCAAGAAGCGTAAGTCTGAGGAGATCACTCCTTCTGATAAAAATATCGGCGCGATCGACGGGATCGTTCCCCTAAGAAGCCCTACTCTGGTAAATATCATAATTATACACCTCTTAACCAATCTCCTAAGAAAGTATTAATGGAGATCAAGCACAAGCCTTATGTGAAATGGCCGTCAAAGATCAAGTTCGATCCTGAAAAAAGAGACAAGAGAAAATTCTGTTATTTTCACAAGGACCATGGGCACAACATCCAAGATTGTATATCTCTGAAAGATCGCATCGAAGCTCTTATTTGGAAAGGTCATCTCCGGGATTACGTAGCTCGGCAGGATCGGTCACCAAAAAGGACGGAAGCCCTACCACACTGGAAGAAGTCACCTCAACATGACGCTGAGCCCATTGGTGAGATCCGGACCATTGTTGGAGGACCGGCTTGCGGAGGAGATTCTCAAGCATCAAGAAAAGCATACACTCGCAGAGCGTCTCAGAAGCCCCAGCATATCTATTGGTTGGAAAAGACGCCCGATGTATTGAATCCTAGCCATCATCCGATCACTTTTTCTCTTGAAGATGCAGAAAGGACTCATTTCCCTCACGAGGACTCCATAGTGGTCGCATTAAAGGTATCAAATTATTTAACCCATCGTATTATGTTAGATACAGGTAGCTCTGTTGATATTTTCTACCTAGAAGCATTCAATAAAATGACACTCGCCAAGAGCCTACTCAAACCGGTCTCAACTCCCCTCATTGGCTTCGGGAGTGTAGTTGTAACACCGGAAGGAAGCATCGACCTTCCAGTCACCTTCGGAGAAAGCCCAGCAAAAACTACTATCTTCATTAATTTCCTCATGGTGGATCGGAGATCAACATATAACGCTATTTTGGGCCGACCTTCGCTCAACAAGATAGGGGCAGCTTTACACCCCTTGTACCTATGCATCAAATTCCCTACTCCAAACGGAGTCGGGGTTGTACGAGGGAATCAAAAGGAAACACGAACATGTTACAAAATCGCCGTACAAGATCGAAAGAAGGCCCAGGCAACATCGGTTATGATGGTTACAAGAGATTCGTCGGATCCTCTGATAGCTACAACGTTGGACCCAAGAGAGAGTGTTCTTCAATCAGGTACTCCAGGGGAAGAAACAGTCGCAATCCACTTATCTGAAGGAAATTTGTCCAAGAAGGTCTACGTTGGATCTTCTTTAAGCAATGTCTTTCATAAAAATCTGGTTTGTTTTCTCACCGAATATCAAGATGTATTTGCTTAGTCCCATAATGATATGTCAGGTATCGACCCCAGCGTCATAGTACATCGCTTGAATGTTGATTCAAAGCACAAACCTGTTCACCAGCGTTGACATGCCTTCACCGCAGAAAGGTAAATGGTGATTAAAACCGAAGTCGAGAGGCTGTTGAGCGTCAATTTTATAAAGGAAGTTGACTACCCGGAATGGGTCGCGAACGTGGTCCTCGTTCGAAAAGCTAATGGCAAGTGCAGAATGTGCTTTGCCTACGCTAATTTGAAAAAGCATGCCCGAAAGATAATTTCCCGACTCCGTGTATAGACCAGTTGGTTGATTCAATGGCAGGGCATGCCCTGCTCAGTTTTATGGACGCTTATTCTGGTTATAACCAAATTATGATGCACCCGCCCGATAGTCAACACACTGCCTTCATCACTGACCGCGGCTTATATTGTTACAAGGTAATGCCTTTTGGTCTTAAGAACGCAGGAGCCACCTATCAGCGCCTGGTCAATAAAATATTCACCACGCAAATCGGTAGGAATATGAAAGTTTATGTCGACGACATGCTCGTGAAAAGCGTCATAGAAAATGACCACCTTGCAGATCTTCGAGAAGCCTTTAACTTAATGAGGAAGTATCAGATGAAGCTAAATCCAGAAAAATGTGCATTCGGGGTGTCTGCTGGGAAATTTCTTGGGTTTATGGTCAGCCAACCAGGTATTGAGGCGAATCCTGAGAAAATAAAGGCTTTGATCGAAATGAAGTCTCTGTCCACTCTCAAAGATGTCCAACGTCTGGCTGGTCGCATTGGATCATTGAACAGGTTTATTTTGGGTGCCTCTGATAAGTGCCTACCTTTCTTTAAGCTCCTTCGAGCTACCGCCAAAGCCGACTGGGTGTGGACTCCGTAGTGCGAAGAAGCATTTCAACAACTGAAGCAATATATGAGTGCACCCCCCATTTTATCGAAACCTGTTGCACACGAGCAGTTTCTTCTTTATTTATCTATGTCTTCTACGGCCGTTAGTGCTGCATTAATAAGAGAAGATTCCGGGGTACAAAGGCCCGTTTATTATATTAGTCGAGCAATGGTGGATGCCGAAACTCGATATTCTGATATGGAGAAATTAGCCCTCGCCTTAGTTACTGCTGCTAAAAAACTGCGGCCCTATTTCCAAGCCCATGCTATATTGGTGCCAACAAATCATCCATTAAGACAGGTCCTTAAAGAACCTGAAGTTTCAGGGCGACTAACTAAATGGGCGATTGAGATCAGCGAACATGATATATCGTTCTACCCAAGAACCGCCATTAAGGGTCAAGCCGTGGCCAATTTCATTACTGAATTCACATATTCCTCCTCCAGTGATAACTCTGCGACCAGCGACCAGACCCCCTGGTCACTCTTTGTGGATGGGTCTTTGCGGGTCATCGGTAGCGGAGCCGGATTAATTCTAATTGCTCCTGACGAGTCATTTTTCAATATGCTTTATGATTTGACACTCACGTCTCAAACAATGAAACAGAATGTTCTCTCGATTCAGAGTTTACTTATTCATAGTGACTCTCAACTCATAATTAATCAAGTACTTGGCGAATTTGAGGCGAGAGAAGAGCGGATGGCTTTATACAAATCCCGAGTACTTATCCTGCTCACGAAGCTGAAGACATGAAATAATCCATATCCCTCGCGAGAAGAACAAACTCGCAGATTCGTTGGCAAAGTTAGCCTCTGCGCCAGAATCTGAATTACTGCAATCTGTTCCCATCGAGCATCTTCATGCTCCGAGTACTTGTCAAAAGACCCCCGAGCAAGTAGTCACAATATATTCCTCTCCATGTTGGATGGACCCCATCGTCCTTTATCTCAAAGATGGACAGCTCCCGCATGATAAAAGATCCGCACGACAAATTCGTCATCGTGCTGCGAGGTATAGCCTACTAAACGGAATGCTATTGCGTAAGAGCTTTACTTTACCATACTTAAGGTGTCTTCATCCAGAAGAAGCACATCGTGTTCTTGATGAAATACACCAGGGGGCATGTGGTAACTATCCTAAGGGACGCTCTTCAGCATACAAAGCAATGAGGCAAGGGTACTACTGGCCCACTATGAAGGCAGACGCAATCGAATTTTTCAAAAAATGTGACAAATGCCAACGTTATTCTCCAATACCTCATGTGCCATCCGAGCAGATGACGCCGATGAATAGCCCCTGGCCCTTCGCCCAATGGGGAGTCGATATCATCGGACCACTGCCCACTAGGAAAGGACAGAATAGGTTTGTAATTGTAGCAGTTGATTATTTCACCAAATGGGCCGAGGCAGAGCCATTAACCACAATCACCGAAAAAAGACCACAAAGTTCATATAAAGAAACATCATATGTCACTATGGGCTTCCCCATACTATAATCACCGACAATGAAAAGCAGTTCAACAACGCCGCGTTCTCAGAGTTTTGCGAAAAATGGAAGATACAAAGTATTCGTACCTCCCCATATCATCCTCAGGCTAATGGGCAAGTTGAAGCAGTTAACAAGATCATCAAACATCATCTGAAGATTAAGCTCGATGAATGTAAAGGCATGTGGCCAGAGCTTCTACCCGAGGTCTTATGGGCCTATAGAACTACGACTCGCACGTCAACCGGAGAAACTCTCTCTTTAGCGTGATGCGAGGCAGTCGTCCTAATCGAAGTCCAAGTCCCCTCGTATCGAATCGAGCAGTACGATTCCATGAATAACCAAGATGGGTTGAGGTTTCATGTCAATCTCTTGGAAGAAAGAAGGGACGCCTCCCAACTTTAAGTAGCAGCTTATTTACAACGTATTTCTCGCTATCGTAATGCCAAGGTCCGACCCAGGGCTTTCCAGCTCGGCTATTTGGTCCTTAGACAGAACCTCGAAATTCCTGCTCGTTCGTTGGATCCAAATTAGGAAGGCCCATACCGAGTTATCAAAATGTACGACTAGGTACCTATTATCTCGAAGATATGCAAGGGAGGCCCTTACGTCGTCCTTGGCACGTAGAGCATCTACTCCAATATTTTCCTTAATTCGATGTAAGTTCGAATGATATTAGAATAAAGGTGGATTGTCTTTTGGTCGTTACTCCATTTGATTGGACCCGAATAGCCCCTAAGAGAATACATACATTCTCTTGGCCAATCTTCTGCCCTTGGTAGAATCAAAGCCTCAATCGATTGATCAGTCTATCTCTACGCAGACATGGTCGACAAGACCCCCGGATTGAGCCTAACTCATTGCTTCATGAGTTAAGTACTTAGGCATTCAGCACACAACCAACGAAAACTAAAAGAAGGAGAAACAACATGAAAAAAAAGTTTTTCTCATTCATTTCATTGACTAAAAAAGTCAGGTTGCTTACAAAACGGAAAATGAAAACTTTTACATAAGATAGATAAAGAGAAGAAAGGAGATGATCATCCTTGCGCGTCGATCGGGGGAGAAGCGGTACTCTCAGCCTCAGGGCCCACTTTTGAGACCCCTCCCGCTTGAGTAACCTCAGTGACCTCGTTCTCCGCGGCCGCTTTTTCCTCTGCAGTTATGATAGCCGCGACCTTCTCAAACTCTCCCATGTCGAAAGACTGAGACATTCGCTGCACCAATCGTAGGGCAAAGTCGCGACCAGCATCGTACGACTCATATCTTTCATCAGCGTACAGCTACGAAGTCCGAAACTCCATGATAGCTCAGGCCCCTTCTTCGGAAAGCATCTTGACGAGGGCCACTCTCTCTTCCTCCCAATGGACTGAGTCATCCTTAAGTTGTGCAAGGATGGAGCGCTCTTTCTCCAGATTGTCGCTGACTTCCTTTAGCCGCGACCTGCTTTCTGCGAGTTGCTCCTCCAGCGAGATCTTATCTGGACGGAAGATCTCTCTTTCTCTCTCTACCTTCTCCTTCATCTCCGTGAGCTTGGCGAAGTTCAAGTCCAAGGCTTGATATCTATCAGTCGGGACCTGGACCTTTTCGATGAGGATTTTTCTCTCTTCAGTCATCTTCGCGATCAAGGTCTCGCGAGACTTAATGACCTAGTCCCTCCCGTGGACCGCTTTCTCCAGGGCAATCCTCTTCCCCTCAGTCTTATCCATAATACGGCGGGCAGCGAGGATATCATGCCTCATCCGTAGATAAGATCCAAGCCCTGCATAAAAGAAGGAAGACTATGAGATAAGCACTTGAGAATTAACGAGGAAAGCAAAAAAAAAAAAAAAATAGGGTCAAATCAAAGCACTATTTACCTGGACCATCCTCACTCCCTCGTCAACAAAGAGGTCTTCAGGACTTGGTTCAGGGAGGGAACCGAAGGTTTGGGGGGAGATGTTGTCAAAAAGGAATTTGCAGATCGGGTGTAGGTGGCTGGGGATGGTGAATGTCCCGACTCCGAAGGGCTGGGCTACGACTAGCCCAGCAGGGCTCGCATCTTAAGCAACAGCTTGCTCGCGGACAGGCATCAACTCACGAGCACCTTTTGGCTCGTGAGGTTCTTCAGCTGGGGGGTAACTTGACCCCGCCCCATCATTTCTTGGGGAGTTATCGATAATATCAATAACCGGTGGTTCGGGAGGAACCACTGGTGCAGAAACCACTGGCTCTGCTGCCGCGGTGTCAGGTAGGGGTTCACGTGGCAGTGGGGTTTGGGCAGTTTCACCAGGCCGATTAGATGGGTGAGAGGGACCGGCAAATGTCTTCTTTTGCCTCTTTGAGCCGGTGCCCTTTAAGCGAGGCAGCAACCCTCTCTTCTCTCTCACATTCGTCATCGCGACCTCCTCGCGAGATATCAACCCTGCAGCTGCGAGTCGGGAGGCTGATAAACAGGCCTCAATGTGCCTATCACGAGCAGGTAATTTATAAAATTTTACAATCTTCTCGTGAATTCCTCCCTTCAGGCTCGGTTTCCCCACGGTCGGAATACCTATAAATGCGAGCATGAGTCAACAAAACGGAAGTTGTAAAGTTAAGTTACAAATCAAGGTAGAGTGAAGCCTTTGCTAAAAATGCAGCTCACGTTATGGCCCCCAAAGGTGGACCCTGTCTCAAACTCCTAGCTCCCAGAAGCATAAAACCAATGCTTCCTCCATCCGGGGTAATTCGAATAGGGTTTCCCCAAAACAAAATTACCCCAGTGCCAGTAACATAGGTAATACTAGCCTTCGCTGGGGGGAGCTCTCTTGAGCTTGTACATTCTGAGGAACTCTTCTGCGGTTAAGTCTCTGTTACCGGCTTGCGTCCAAAGAATGAAAGAGTTTAAGACTACTCTCTAACCGTTTATTATGAGTTGCCCGGAGGCAATCTTGTAAGTCCGGAGTACGTCGCGAATAAAGGGGTGAAGGGGAAGGCGTACTCCAAGAATGAAGAGATAATTGTGAAGGGCTACGCAACCAGGGGGAGGTGAGTCCGGAGTTTCTCCCTCTCCGGGCAGCCCGAAAATAACTGAGTCGAGAACTCGGTATTTTTTTCGTAACTCGCTTAGCCGCTCCTTCGTCATTATGGAGGGATACCCAGACGCAGAGTATCTGCCGGCCGGAACCCTCGCATTGTTGGAGGAAGAAGATTCCGGAGTCGCATCCCCCAAAGGGACGGTCTCCTAATCAGAATCTCCCGCCATGGTTCTTAAGATTAAAAAGGGAGGGGGGGGGGGGGGGGGGGGGCAAGAAAGTTAATGCTTTGAAAGATGAAATTATACCCGAGGAAAACGGAGGAACGGAGTTACACCAGAGAAGGATAGGACACCAGAGGGAAGAAGGAAGCAAGGAGAGGAGAATTTTCGTAAACTTCGGATGAAATTTCAAAAGTTTTGCAGGCTCCATATATTTATAAGCAATCATTCCATAAGATTTGGTGACACGCGGTGATCGTTCGTTTGGCACAGCAGTCGAACGAGCACGGTCATTAATTCCGCAGATACGTGGCGGGCGCCTCTTCATTTCCTCTCTGTCAAAAAGCTGCGGAAAGCTGGCGCTCATTAATGACAGTCCAATCATGTACGGCTTGATCTCCGAGAAAAGCGTTAGGTGGTTATGCGTGCTAGTAAGCAAGTCCTCCCTTAGACTCCTTGACGGCAAGGACTTGGGGGGCATATGTTATAGCCAAAAAGCAGTGGTCGAAGATAGCGAAGGCTTGAGACCCGCGAGCACCTTTTTAGTGGTGTTTAACCTGCGAGCCCTTATGGTCGAGGCTCGCATATCATGAAGGTACGGAATGCAACTCCCAAACCATCGAGCCCTCATGGATGAGGCTTGCATATCGTGAAGGTGCGATATGCAACTCCCAAACCATCGAGCCCTCATGGTCGAGGCTCACATACTGTGAAAGTGCGGTATGCAACTCCCGAACCATCGAGCCCTCATGGTCAAGGCTCGCATATCGTGAAAGTACGATATACACCCCCGAATATGCGAGCGTCTCGGCTCGTGGTCGTTGAAAGGGGCTGCATCTCAATACGCGAGTAGTTACCCCCGAGCCTGAACATCCCCTGCCTTTTTAGTTCCAGCAGCCCGTATAGGCCGATTTTAAGCTTATCTTTATTTGTGGCTTCGGATCTCAGGGGATCACCATCAAGGAACGTGATCAACTAGATGTTTAACTGGAGTAGGCCATCTCCTTATTTAGGGATTAATAGGATAAACATTTTATCCTGGGCAATCAGCAGCAATCTTAACGTCTTGCGTAACAGACTGGATCACCTGGATTTGTATAAATAGATGACTCCACAGTGAATACGGGTACACAATCTCTAAGCTCATATCCTGCTGTTTTCCTTTACAACCGCATTCCATCTGACTTAAGCTTCGGAGGGCTAATGGCCGGACATCGGCCACCCTTAGTTTTCTCTTTGTATTCATTCAGGTTTGAAGGGAAGCTGCCTTGAAGGAAGGTGAACGTCTGGAGGATCCTGTTACCAAATCCGACGAAAACATGCTTAGAAAGAATCATCTATACAAATTATCCACTTGCGGGGATTGTATAAAGTACGCTCAACCTGAAGGGAGAAAGATAGGTCTTCTATACAAAGGAACAAACTCTTTAGTCTAGATTGCTCTCTCTTCATCATTCATCTTTGCCACAGTCTCAGCTTTTAATATTCTTTCACAATTGAAAGGGAAACAAAAGTTCAGAAGCTTTTGACATCCTTCACAAAAGAAGAGAATCATTATCTTCTGAGGAGCTTTACGCAACCCACGTCAAGTTCAGAAGCTTGCCGCGATCTGCGGAAAGCATCCTCCTGGCCGATTCTTCAAGTCTTCTTCCTTCTTCTTTATTCCGGCAGCATCTCCCTCTTATTCATCTTTGATCCTTGGGGTCCACACTTTGTGCGTTCAATCTAAAGCGAAGAGAACTTGAGGTCTACCCCGTACCTCTGGAATCCTCTAGAGCTCTGAACTTCAGAAGTAAGTGCCAAATGAGGACCCCTGAGGGGGTATTTATAGGCAAATGCGGCCATTTCTGTGGCAAGAACAGACACCCCAACATGTGCTTTCCGTGTATATGTCTTCTACACTTTGTTCTTCTTTTCATTCTGATTTCTCCCAAATCTTTTTGAATTGTTTTCTTTCTCTTATTTCTTCATTTTTTTCATGCCTCAACAGGTTAATCTGGAGCCTCAATCCGGGCTGAAATCTAGTTGTGTAATGATCATAATCGATATAAAGTTCCTGTGAACAGTTGTCGAATCACGCTAGAGTTTGTTGACTCGTCTTTAGAAGAGATCCCGGCCCTGCACCTTTGTCGATAGCTGACATTTAATAAAACCTAAGTTGAGAACCTACTCGTGCATGCGTAAACATGTAAAATATTATTGTTCGCTCGCCTCAAGTGTAAGGCTGCGATGTAGTAATAAAACTCGGTAAGACCGAGGTCGATCCACAGGGAATTGGATAACAAATTCCAAACTATTTCAGCAACTCAATTTGCAATAAATAAGAGATTCAATTGGAATAATTATGCTAAAACAGTAACTTAATGAAAATCAGTAATTTAAGGTACTAAGGCATTCAAGGATCCACTTGTAGCAATCCCATGTCAATCCAATCAATCCAAGCAAGATACACAACTAGATTTGAAGTCCTATCTCTCATCTAGTTGGAAAATAAAGCATTCAAACACATTCAATCCCATTCAAGTTGAACTTCTAAGTTCTAGTCCCTTTCAACAATGTAGAATTCGGAATCATAGCCTTCGGAGTAACAGCCATGCCTATGGACTATGGCCTACTCAAGGACTACTATAATTCGAATCTAAACAAGCACCATATGATAATCTCAGAGAATTGCAAGGAATCCATGTCCGGAGCACATGAACTCTCATAAAACATCTAAAACTATCAACTTTAAGAACTAGAATAGATAAAAATCCAAACTTGAATTAACTGAATCAAATCATGAAATTAGCTACAAGCTTCACCTCTCAGCCTTAGCTGAGAGATTCTAGCCGAGCATTGTCATACTACAACTAAAACTCATGAAAAACTTAGAAAACATAGAAAAACTGGAGTTTGGAGGGTTGCTGACGCTCCACGATGGCTTCCTTCCTCTCCCACGATGTCCCTTGGCTTCTATCATACCCTAGGAAGAGCCCCTAGGTGTCCTTTTATAGTGAGGACGCTCGATTGCGTCGGAAACATCCAGAAACTACGTAAGGTTACGCAATGCGCAGTATTTTTCGGAGCCCAGAATAGAAGCTGCCCGTTTTCTACAAAGCCGACCGGTCGGATGACCGGTCGGACTGGTCTGGCCGACCGGTCATGACCGGTCTGGCTGCACATGTCCAGCATACAGAGAGCACAGGGGGTATTTGGCTTGTTGACTGACCGGTCTTGACCGGTCGGACCATCTTAACACAACCATCTAGTAAGCTCTAGCAGGGTCATCGACCTGTTGGCCGACCGGTCACGACTGGTCGGACCAACTGGTCTTTTTTTTCCATCAAGCTCGGCAGGTCGGCCGACCGGTTCAGACCGGTCGGCCCTTGTCCATTTCTTCTTTTTCTTCTTTTGTTTCTTCTCCTCTCCTCTACTTGCTTTCTTCTTTCTTTGCTCCTCTTTCAATCTTCATCCTATGCTTCCGAACACGTTCTTTTAGTCTCTGATTGGATGAAGTCCACCCACATTCCTAAAATCACAAAACATACATTAGATGGCCCTTTTTAACATGAAAACTATGCATATAGCGTGATGTAATGGGCTATGCAATGTATAAATTGGAGGTTCAACAATTACGACCAAGGAAAAAGGTCTTTGATGTATTACAAAAATAATAGAGTGCATGCCAGATTAACCTAAATGAAGTTGAGTGTATGTTGAATTAAGTGAGGTGAATACTAGATTAATCAAACATAAATGCTAGATTAAGGAAGATGAATGTTAGATTAAGCATAGATGAATGTAAGATTACGAAAAGATGAATATTAGATTAAGCAAGATGAATCTAAGATTAAGTGTTCGCTCGCCTCAAGTGTAAGGCTGCGATGTAGTAATAAATCTCGGTAAGACCGAGGTCGATCCACAGGGAAAGAGGTAAACAATTCCAAGTACTCTAATAACTAGAATCTAAGAAGTTTAAGAAAGTAGTTTTTCACATCAAATAGAAAAATCTGAAATTAAGAAGAACTAGAGCATCAAGGATCCACTTGTAGTAGTCCAATGCCAATCCATTCATCCAAGTACAACACAATTAGAATCAAAGTCCTATCTCTCATCTAATTGGAAGATATAACATTCAAGCATAAACAATCCCACTTAAATCTGAAAATCAGATTTCTAGTTCTAATGAAGCACATAGAACTTGAACTTGTAGCCTTCGGAGTAACAGCCATGCCTATGGACTATGGCATGCTCAAGGGTTACTACAATTCGAATTCAAACAACCTAATCATGGTAATCTCAGAGAATTGCAAGGAACTCATGTCCGGAGCACACAAACTCTCACAAAACTTCTAAAAAACCAAACTTTATTCGAACTAGAACTTCAAAATCCAAAATTAAGAAAATGGTACTTGAAATAAAAGAATTAAAGCATTGGAACCAACTACAAATTTCACCTCTAGCTCTAACTAAGAGGTTAGCTAAGGAAAAGCATATTAAAACTAGAACTAGAACTAAGAAAAGGAAGAAAAACTAGCTGTAGGAGGCTAGGTAGTCTCCTAGGACTCGAACTCCTTGCTTCCCACATCCTTGCTTGATTTGGAATAGAAGAGAGCACCTCCTTTTATAGTGCAGCAATAGTACAGCAACATAGCAGAATTTGTTTCGCTTGGTATGGCTTAACCAATGGTCGGATTGCCTTGAAAATTGATTTATAGCTTCCTTGTAGTGTGATCTTCCTCATAGATGATTTAGATTTCCAAGATTATCTTCTGAATGGGCCCACCAATCAGATCAGCGACGACCTCTCAAAATCGCGCACTTCGGGTACCTTCAGAACCAGTCATCTTGCTTTCAATGCCCCGGAGTGTACAGATGTTGGATTGATCCCAAATTTTGAACATTGGTAGAAAACTTCCTCCTCTACATGATAGATAGATTAGATTGTCCAAAACAATCCCAAAATGTGGTCCAAAAATTAGAACACTTAGGGCTTTTATAAACTCTGCGCAGTTGGATCTTTCTGGATGGTCCATCTTTCTTCAACCGGTACGATTAAACCACACATCCTTTTGATCTGCAACTTTTGTGGTTATTCATATATGGATGTTTTCTAAAAGATGGTCTAAGTAGATTCTTCATATCATTAATGATGGGCCACCTGGATCGGCCCAGAGTGGAGTAGGCGGAATCGAAAACTTTCTGGACAGTTCGTATTGTTTTGGCCACCACAATCAATCCGTAGCTCTGATCGACACGAAACCCTTGGGTTAGTTCGGCGTCGAGCTCCTCTTCGACATGGATGTGTTGGATTTCCAAATATCATTAAGATGGGATCAGAAAACTATTCCAAAAATCCAAAAATGGGAATAGCCTGTATCTGAAATCTGACTCCTGAAAGTGCATGGCCGACCTGTCATCCGGCCGGTCGGCCGACCGGTCGGACAACAGGTCGGCCTTAACAAAATCAGTCCAGAGAATTTTCTATTTCTGGAGGGTTTTGCCGGCCGGTCGGTGGCTATGGCCGGCCGGCCGAGCAGGCTGTAAATTGTGACTTTTTCACACTTTTCTTCCTCCATTGCATTGCATCTTTCCTCCATCTCATATCCTTTATTTCTTTGATCTTCAAGGCATACAAAGTGACTCTTTTAACCATGAATTGGTGAAGTCTCCCTCTCATTCCTGCAATCACAAATCCATGCATTAGATTAGTCTTTAAATCATGATAAGCATGCATAATGAGTGATGAATTGGGGTTAGAATATGCACAATTAAGAGCTCAACATTACGCAAGATGAATGTTGATGCACGAAGCAAGCAATATTATTAAATCATAGATCCATTTCTATACAAATTTACATTAAATGATTGTTGGGGCTTAAAATATCACCAATGATAAAAGAAGAAGTGACGAATTGAATACAACAGTCCAAGTTAGCAACAGACCCAAAGATAGTCAGAAAAGCGGCAGAGTGCTGGTGCGATCTTGACCGTGGGCAACTTTCGTAATTATGATCAGAACTGATAACTACCATTTCAGAGACGATCTAGACATGCACTTGGTGACCAAATGATTTGAAAGGCCTAAAAACCTCTAACCCTCAAATTTGAACATTAACTGATGCGTCCAATGGCCTGCACACCTCTAAACGCGGTGTTTTTCCCTCGTCAGGCCCAAAGGGACCCTAAGTAATAGTCTTTCGCCTGGTGGCCCGTGTGTTAAGTAATATGAGTAGAGAGTAAAAGTGTTCAGGCGATAGTGAGAACGATTGCCTAAAAGGTAGTTGTACATTGAGCGTAGGCACACGCAACCTGAATTTTTTTCGAAGTCTGAGAATAGATATCAGTGAAGAGATAACTTCTAGTCAGAGGATGATTGAGCAAGCAATGTACGTTCAAGGAAAATGGTACTTCATGGGAAGGCTTACCAAGTCACGATTACGACAAGTCCAAGATCATCTAATTCTGAGCTGTAACGAATAAGATATGAGTTGTTCACCGAAGACCATACATTATTGATATCATCGATCACTTGCGGCCTACTTTTGAAGACAAAAGAGGCTTTTAAAGGTGGTCATGATAGTTTAATTATGTAGATCACCTAAATGCTTTCCGACAAGTATAAGAGCACCCAAATTGGAGTTGCAACGAAGAAGTTGTGGCCATTTTCATGGAGACGTGTAAGTGGAGAAGAACATGTGCTAGGCCTGAAATCCTGAAAAATTCTAAGTCTGAAAGCTACCCAAAGGAACATGTGCTTAGGGCATGGGCAATATGCGCTCGGGATCAGCTTACATGTGCCCAAAGCTCCACTTCCCCCTCATGCACTGCATTTTCGGCTGCAAAAACTAAGTACCAAACTTGTTACAGAGTAGCATGCACCCAGGGCATAGTGACATGCGCCAGGCAGGGAACATGTGCCTGGGACATGTCCACATGCGCCTGGGGCTATGCTACATGCGCCCAAAGTCAACATCCATCAACTCATATTGGTTTTGTACCCGAGAAACCGGACTATAAATGCTCGAGCCCCAAATGACCTAACAAGGACACAATTCCAGAGCGATGCGAGCATAACGCATTGTAACATGCGCTTGCCCCAAAAACCCATCACCGGAGGATTAGAATCCTTCACCAGATAGTCAGAATCCCTTGTCGTAATGCAAGTGTAGAGAGAGAGGGAGAAAACCCTGAAATATGACAAGTCTGGGTCCTATCCCCCCCTCCCCCTTTCTAAGAGGGACATGCACTAGCCTGTTGAGCCCTGAAATATGCATATTGAAGCCCCAAATCATAGCACAATTGCATTATTTAAGTTGTTAAAGTTAATAACTTATGCTTGTTTTTGTGTTTATAGGTAATAGAGAGATGTCCTGAACTTAATGCTAATTTAAAGGATTTAGAGTGCTTGGAAATCAGGAAAAATCATGCCAAAGAAGTGAGAAGAAAAGACTTGGAGAAATCATGTTAAAAGATTTAGATTGGCCAGAAAAATCAAAGTACAAAGCTACAGGACCAGAAAAGTAATATGCAAAAAGTTGTAGTTTTATAGATCAATCAACAGAGATTTGCTATCAATCGATAAGTTTTTTCGCTTCCCCAAGTGTAGGGTTGCGATGTAGTAATAATCTTGGTAAGACCGAGGTCGATCCATAGGGACTTGTGTAGGAATTCACAAAACACTTCCAATAGTTTTAAGAGTTCACTAAACAGAATTTAGGAATTTGGTGTAGATCGATATTTTGAATTAAACTGAATGTAATTAATAATAAAAAACACAAGGGGTTCAAGGATCCACTTGTAGCAATCCTTGATGCTTAATTCGCTGTGGTTTCTCACTTTCTCAATTAGAGTTGAAATTAAGTTCTATCTAGCCGGATGATAGAGCAGTTAAAACAAACAATCTACCATATGTGTGATACATGATTCTCTCAATTCAAGTTAGGATTCGAGCACACTCAATTGCATAGATCAATCCTAGTTCTAATAGGATACGATCACAATCATAATCATCATTACCTTTTGTCACAAAGTATAACTAGATCATAATTTGAACTCAATTCAAATCATATAAACAACCACACATAGACAAAAATTCCAAAAAGAGTAGAACTTTTGGTATGAAGTTCCCACATGAGGATCATAGATTTAGAGCGTATTAAATCCAATTCCTCGGATTATACAGGTCTAGCATAATTCAAAACAATTAAGAACTCAAGCAATTCTTCTAAACATCCATGAGCCATCATAAGATTAAGAAAAACTACTTAGAACTTTATTCAAACTTCAACCATTGTTCTTCACTAATAATCCAAATTGAAACCAAATCAAACGAATTGAAAATTCTTAGATTCACTACAAGCTTCACCTCTTAGCCCTAGCTAAGAGGTTTAGTCATTCATGATCCAAGGAAACATGAAAACAACTAAGAAAAATATAAATCTAGAAGAACATACTAGGAGGAGTTGTAGAACTCCGGATCTGACTTCCGCCGTCTCCCACCATGCTAAATCTCTTCTAGGATGCCTTAGGAACGAGATAGGAAAGTCCTTTTATAGCTTTACAGCACTAGGTGCAAAGAAGCTTCGAGAAATCCTGCAAGATTAGCGTTTTGCGCAAAGATTTTTGGAGTTCCGAATGTTCCTGAGTGTTGTCTGGCTGGTCGAACCAAGTGCCTGCAATTGCAATTTTCACTGGAGTGTTCTTTACACAGACCGACCCATCAGCCGACTGGTCGGCCGGCTGGCCGGTGGATATGCTTCAATCTGCTGAAAATCTCTGGATA
Organism: Liriodendron chinense; assembly: GCA_003013855.2. Taxonomy (NCBI): domain Eukaryota; kingdom Viridiplantae; phylum Streptophyta; class Magnoliopsida; order Magnoliales; family Magnoliaceae; genus Liriodendron; species Liriodendron chinense. Next base: position 4,899,889 of record ML058397.1, on the reverse strand, counting down.
TTACAGTGCATAGGCCGACCCTTCAGCTGGCCGGTCGGCCGACCGGTCGGTCAATCTGTCCGGCCAGTCGGTCAGGGGGTCGGCCTTCATAAAACTTGCCTAGAGATTTCGCTATTTCTTGAGGGTTTGGCCTGCCGGTCGGTGGTCATGAAATTGGCTGAACTTCTCAACTTCTCCTCCTTCATCTTCAATGCACTTTTGCTCCACCTTTGGTCCTTCATTCCTTTGATTTTCAAGGTGTGTAACTAGCATCTCGTAGCCCTCATGTGATGAATTTTCTCTCTCACTCCTACAACCACAAAACCATGCATTAGTTGGGTCTTTAATCACTTATTTCAAGCATAGTTAGTAATAAAATGGGGCTAAAATATGCACATTTAAGAGCTCAACACACCCCCAACTAGCATTTTGTTAGTCCCGAGCAAAACATGCGTGAAACAAATTTCATTCTTCAAAACCCAACTCTCCTTTAGAAACCATGTTTTTATATATTCAATGATATGCAAGTGCAAGATTCAGGAAAACTTAGTGATAGAAGTTGAGACCTTAACCTTCTCAAAACATAACAAGTACTCATATGAAATCCGCGCCGATTGATTTATAAATAGAAAAATCCAAACAATTTACCCTAGTGTGCTCGGTGAATGTTCATCTCATGGATTGTCAGGGTTACCTTCTTCGTGAATTAACTAAGGTATGGATTCAACGGTGTATAGATTAACAACAAGCCTATGAAAAGAATTTACCTTACCGTCCTTCCGACGGCTTTCACACTACGTCCCATTTCCGGCTTTGGTTACGGGTAGACCATCCCTGGTTGGTAATAGGTAGCCCTTTTCGAAAATTTCCACCATATTCTCCATCATTCCCATATTTTCATCCTTCCTTTCCGTTTTCTTTTTCATTAGATAGGATTTTTAAAAATCCATATCTTTCGTTATTTTCCCATGGACAAGGATGGACAAAGTACCCCCGCTTGGTTCTCAACACCTCAAATCCAAACTTAACCAATTCACAATTTTACATAATCCTTTCAAAGCGTGAGACTCGTGTAATGTGAACTAGGTGTAAAGTGTTTAAAAATTCTATCAATCATAAAAAAAAGGGGGATTCGCATATAAAATCAATATCTCAGAGATTGTTCAAGATATTCAACTTCACTCACTGTACTTCTCCTTTTTCTTATACTCACACTATCCCAAATGCATAGAAACAAAGGTTTCCAATAGAGTTTTGAATTTGTAGAAAAAATAAAAAAAGTTTCTACATAATTGCTCGAGATGTTACAAAACACTGGATTTATCGTAGTGATCCTACACCCCCCAACCAAATCTTGCATTGTCCTCAATGTAAAAGATATGCGATGAGCAAAACATTAGAGCAAATATAAAATAAAAGGGGATGAGGGATGAGAGTACCTTAGAGAACAAAAATCGAAATTCTACCTCCTTCTATCAAACCTATGAAAAAGTAAACTAAAAGCAACAAAATTCTAATCCTAACTATTCTATACCTCCATCAGACTAGGAGATTAATCATCCTGATACACAGGATCAGTCAGAGGTATGGACATACCTTCTGAAGGAAAATTCTCAAAGAACAGTTTTAATCACTGACCATTTACTTTAAAGATATTGTCGTTCCTTGAATTTAACAACTCGACGGTCCCATATGGATAAACAATTTTTATAATGTAGAGACTGGTCTATCGAGATCTCAATTTTCCTAGAAATAAATGTAGGCGAGAATTATACATAAGGACCTTTTGATTAATCGTGAAGGTCTTACGAAGAATGTTCTTATCATGGAACACTTTCGTCTTGTCCTTGTAAATTCTCGCATTTTCATATGCTTCGTTCCGGAGTTCCGCAAGTTCATTCAATTGAAGTTTGCGCAACGAGCTTACTTTATCGAAATGAAAATTCATCTTCTTGATCACCCAATATGCCCTATGTTCCAACTCCACGGGTAAGTGACAAGCTTTCCAATAGACAAGTCTATAGGGAGACATACCAATGGGAGTCTTGAAAGCAGTACGATAAGCCCAGAGTGCATCGGTTAGTTGAGGCAACCAATCCTTGCGATCGGGGTTCACTGTTTTCTCCAAAATATGTTTAATCTGCCTGTTGGATATCTCAGCTTGACCACTTGTTTGTGGGTGATAGGGAGTACTCACCTTGTGATTTACACCATATTTCTTCATTAAAGCTTCAAACGGGCAGTTACAAAAATGAGATCCTCCATCACTTATAATGACTCGAGGCGTTCCAAACTGGGAAATGATATTTTCTTTTAAGAAATGAATGACTGTTTTATGGTCATTGGTCTGGCATGGAATCACTTCGACCCATTTTGAAACATAAGCGACGGTTACCAATATATATAAAATTTTGAAAGAAGATGGTAATCGACCCATGAAATCGATACCCCAACAATAAAAAAAATTTGATTGGGAAGATGGGATTGAGTGGCATCATATTTCTATGGGATATTCCTCACAATTCCTGACAACGCTCACACGTTTTACAAAACAGATGGGTATCTTTGAACATGGTGGGCCAATAAAACCCACATTGTAGAATCTTGGCTGTGATCTTCTTAGCCGAAAAATTGCCACCACACGCCTGAGAATAACAAAAGGAGATAATACTGTGTTGTTCATCATCCGGCACACATCTCCTTATGATTTGATTGGGACAATACTTGAATAAGTATGGGTCGTCCCATAAGAATTTTCTCACCTCGTTGAAGAACTTATCCTTATCTTGCTTTTTCCATTGTGTCGAAATTGTACCTGTAGCAAGATAGTCAGCAATGTCCGCATACCATGGTAATTGGGAGACTTTAAAAAGTTGTTCATCAGGGAACATGTCATTGATCGCGGTCGTCTCAGGGGAATTGGTGAGGACAAGTCTTGAGAGATGGTCGGCCATGACGTTTTCTACTCCTTTCTTATCACGTATTTCTATGTCAAATTCCTAGAGTAGGAGGATCCATCTTAACAAGTGTGGCTTAGCATCTCTTAGAGAGAAGCTACTTAAGCATAGCATGGTAAGTGAATATGATGATCTTGGATCTGATCAAGTAGGACCTAAACTTGTCTAAGGCAAAAACTACGGCTAAAAGTTCTTTTTCTATAGTAGTGTAGTTTTCTTGAGCCGAGTTCAAAGTTCTACTTACATAGTAGATTACACATGGCTTTTTCTCCCTTCTCTGGCATAACACAAGCCCAATAGCGTAGTCGCTCGCGTCGCACATAATTTCAAAAGAAAGGCTCCAATCAGGTAGTTGCATTATGGGAGCACATGTCAACATACCTTTTAGTTTGTTGAAGGCATTTTGACAATCTTCAGTTCACTTGAATGAGTTTTCCCTTTGAAGTAGGTTACATAAAGGACGAGAGAGTGAACTAAAGTCCTTTATGAACCGTCTATAAAATCCGGCATGTCCCAAAAAAGGACCACACATCTCGTACGCTCTTGGGTGTGAAAATGCGGTATAAGTTTGATTACCGCTGTTATAGAAGCAAGACACAAGTTATCTTGTCCTAGAGGGGGGTGAATAGGACACTTTTTAAAATTTCTCAACACAAAATATTCTTAGAGCACTTTCATCAAACATCAGATATGCAAACCATAATAGAAGCCCATGAAAAAGAAGTAAATCAGTTCATCCATTCACCACACAACAAGGGATTTTTATAGTGGTTCGGTTATGTACCTACTCCACTCCCGGCTGATCCACTCACTCCTTGAGTGGCCGGATTTCACTATCACTATGGTTTTAAATGAGGTTAACCATAAACCTTAACAGCCTACAAAAGGACTTACGACTCAACACATGGATTCATCCTTCCATAGGACTAATCCATGACCACTTAGTCCTACACAAGGGCTTGTCCTACTCAAGGACTTGTCCTACGCAAGGACTCTACCGAGTTTGGGTCTTCAAACTCTGAAACCCAAATCTCAACTCGAGGAGGTTTCTTGGACTCGAAAGACTAAAGATACTTAGCTGATTGAGTCCCTTGATGATGCCTTTGTTGAAGATGCTTCAGCTTGTACGGAAGACGTCTTCTTCAGCTCCCTCGATCAGCAACCTTGCTCCGGATGACCCATTGTAGTTTCCAAGGTGAGGGATTGAGGTTAGGTTGAGGCTATTTTGGGATATGGCTTTTATATGAGGAAAGCTTCTACCTAAACCACCATTAATGGCATTGATGACAAGCAAATGTCTATGAGAGGTAGGTCAAGATGCCATTAAAGAGGAGTTGAGTTCATGTTTCAATCCAAGCTTTGAATGCTTAATCAATGTTGGTCAGATCAACATGGATTGAAGAATGAACTCAACAGATCTAAGGGTTTGGAAGAAGGGGTTCTCAAGAAGAAGGCTCACTCAAACCCTAGATGGTGCTCAAGATGTCTTTTGCAAGGTCCAACCGAGTTCTATAAATAGATTATGTCCTTCAACGGTCAGAAAACGGTCAGCTCGATAGGTTCCGATTGATCGGACATAAGATTTAGTCAAATTTGAATTTTGCTTGAAAACAGGTTCTCCGATTGATCGGACTTGGTTCCGATTGATCGGAACACCCTGTCCGATTGATCGGATAGGTGGTCCGATTGATCGGAATTTCTTCCAGAGAGATGATGCAATTTTTCTGGAAATTCTTCCGATGGATCGTACCTATGTCCGATGGATCGGAGAGCCCTGTCCGATGGATCGGACAGACCTCCGATTGATCGTAAAAGAGTCCAGAGAGTTTTTCAAAGTTTACTGGACAAATGTACGATTGATCGGACATACTGTCCGATTGATCGGAACACACTGTCCGATGGATCGGACATACCTCCGATGGCTCGGAAAAGTGTCCAGAGAGTTTGCAATGTAACTGGACTATTTTCCGATGGATCGGACACATTGTCCGATTGATCGGACATCTATCGGAATATTCTCCGATGGATCGGGTATGTATCGGAGAGTGCAGACTGAAATATTTTCAATTTTAAGGAACTTTCTGCAACCAAAAACCTATCCATTGCTGATCTAAATGGAAGGAGAGCTATAGATGGTGCTAAGGGTGTGCCTAGAAGGGACTTTGGGCCATCTATAGAAGATTTTTTAGGATCAAAGGTTTGGGGAGAAAAGGCTAGAGGCTGACTTGATCTTCGAGAAGCTTCTGTCTTCAGCCGCAAGGGAAACTGTCTTCAGTTGCCAGGGACTCAACGACACACTAACCATGGTAATTGACAAATCTTTGCATTAACAGGGTGGTGGAAGGTTAGAGATAAGATCGATTTTAGCTTTGTCCACCTCAATTCCATTTTGTGAGATGATGTGACCAAGTACTATTCCCTTTTGAACCATGAAGTGACATTTCTCCCAATTTAACAGGAGGTTCTTTTCTTCACATCTTTTCAACACAGTTTTTAAGTGCATAAGGCCTCATCAAAGTTACAACCAAATACAGAGAAATCGTCCATGAAGACTTCGAGAATCGTTCCCACCATATCAGAAAAAATACTCAACATACAACACTAAAAAGTGGCAGGGGCATTGCATAGCCCAAACGGCATCCTTCGATAGGTGAAAGTGCCAAATGGACATGTGAATGTTGTCTTCTCTTGGTCCTCTAGGGCGATCTCTATTTGGTTATACCCTGAATATCCATCAAGGAAGCAAAAATGGGAATGACCCGCAAATCTTTCTAAAATTTGATCAACAAACGGTAGGGGAAGTGGTCTTTCCTCGTGACTGTGTTTAGCTTCCTGTAGTCAATGCACATTCTCCAACCGGTAGTGACTCTGGTTGGCACGAGTTTACTAGTGGCATTGGCTACAATCTTTATTCCAGATTTCTTAGGCACCACTTGAGTTGGACTCACCCATTGACTATCGGATATTTGGTAAATGATACCTACATCCAATAGTTTCGATACCTCGGCCTTAACCACCTCCTTCATGTTTGGATTGAGGCATCTTTGTGGTTGCCTAGATGTTTTCGCATTCTCCTCAAGGTGTATTCGATAAGTACAAATCAGGGGGTCTATGCCTTTGAGATCCACAATCGACTATCCAATGACGCTCTTATGCTCTATCAGAGTGGCTATTAGCTTACTCTCTTGTTCCTCATCCAAGTAGAAAGAAATCACCACCGGATATGTCTCATCTCAACTTAAATATATATATTTCAAATCACTTGGTAATGGTTTTAGGTCGAGCTTCAGTGCCTTGATATTAGATGGAAGAGGCTTGTTCTCGCTTAAGGGTAAATGTTCAAATAGTGCCTTCCATCTTTTGTTCTCAAGTACCTGCATAACATCCAAAATGGCATCCATCTCTCGTATTGTGTCATCATTCATCTGATGAGAGTGTGCCAAACATGCCTAATGTCAAGGGGAATGTCTCCTCCATGAATGATTCAATCAAGTTTATCTCGATGAATCTCATCATCAACTTCCCGTGGTTGTTTACATAAATCAAATATATTCAGCTCGAGTGTCATATTTCCAAAGGACATTTGTACAAGCCCGTTTCTACAATTGATAATCGCATTTGAAGTAGCTAGAAAAGGGCAGCCAAGTATGACGGGAATTTGAGCACCGGTACCTATCACGGGATGTGTATCCAAGACAATAAAGTCTACTGGGTGGTAGAATTTATCAACTTGGACTAAGAAATCCTCAATCACTCCTCTCAGTATACGAATAGATCTATCAGCAAGTTGGAGTGTGGTTTTGGTGGGTTTCAATTCACCTATCCCAAGTTGTTCATAGACCGAGTATGGAATGAGGTTAACACTTGCCCCTAAATCAAGTAAGGCTTGTTTAATCCGGTAGTCTCCTATGATGCATGAGATGGTTGGACTACCTGGATCCTTGTATTTTTGGGGCCCCTCTTGTCTGATAATAGCACTCAAATTCTTAGTCAAAAGTACTTTGTTGTGAACATTATGTTTCCTTTTGACTGTACACAATTCCTTTAGAAATTTGGCATAGGATGGTATTTGTTTTATAGGATCCAACAACGGGATGTTGATCTTCACTTGCTTAAAAATCTCTAAAATTTCCAGGTTTTTGTCTAAAGGTTTGGGTGAAATCAACCTTTGAGAAAACAAGGCAACCGACTTGTGTTGCCTTTCCGGTTCTTTCTCATGTGGAGTGTTGTTCGGGCTATCGTCCTCTTTGGAAATTTTCGGATCATTAGGCTTTGGGGCCTTCACTGGATTAGATTTATCAATTATTTTTTCACTTCTCAAAGTGGTGATAGATTAAACATGCTCCGTATGTTGGGAGGATGAGCTTGCGTCTTGTATCTCAAATTGGGTTCTTGGGTTAGGAAGAGGTTGGGCAGGAAGTGTGCCTTTCTCCTTAACACTGAGATGAGATTCAACTCTAGACATTGAGGTTTTCAAGTCATTAATGGCTTGAGATGAATTTTAATTGAATTTCAGTTGCTCTCGCATGAACCCATCAATTTTCAGAGAATTAGTCTTGTTATATTCAGCTTGAACCGATACGAATGCACCCAACATCTCCTCTAGCGTAGCTTTTGGTGTAATAACTAGGGATGGGCCTAGTAAAGGTTGAACTTGAGGGTATTGTTTGCATTCGCAGTGGGTCCATTCCTCCAACTGAAGTTGGGATGGTTCTTCCAAGTAGAATTATACGTGTGTGAGTTTGGAGCACTAAATGGCCGTTGATAACTGTTTATGGCATTTGATTGCTCTTGTAAGATATCTTGGAATGCTGAAATTGTGGGACAATCATGTGTTGCATACTGATTTTCGGCACAAATTCCATAAATAGTTTCAACATCTTTTAAGTTGATCGTCTCTCCTTTCTTCAATTCCATGGCCTCGACTTTTCTTATGAGGCTAGCCACATGTGCACTTATATTATCTTCTTCTGAGAGGACATAAATTCCTCCTTTTTCCTTTTGTTGGCTTGTTGTTGAACCTCCAATTTATACATGAGATTGCCCATTATATCACATCTTATGCATGGTTTGCATGCTTAAAAGACCAATCTAATGCATGTTTGTGATTGTAGGAATGAGAGAGAGAATTCACCTATTTGATGGCTAAAAGAATGTTTTTAAACCCACTTGATGATGAAAGAAGATGAGCCAAAGGAATGGAAGAAAGAAGCAAGGAGAAGAGAGAAATGACATGGATTTAATGCCAATTTGAAGGATTTGGAATGACTACAAGACCAAGCTTTGAAGAGCCAAAGAAGTGGAGAAAAAGCCTTGAAGGAATCAAGTTGAAGACCTGGAATGGCCAGAAAAGTCATATTGCATAGCTGTAGGGCCAAAAAAGTCAAACGCAGAAAATTCAGCAGATGGCCCTATAAATAAAAAAAACTGTAAAAATTGACCTTCGGGCGCCCGACCACCATTTGGCCGGGCGCCCGAAATTGACAAAAAAATCCAGATTTTGCTGGAACTTTTTTGGACTTTGCCGAGCGCCCGACCACAACTGGCCGGGCGCCCGATGACCCACCGGGCGCCCGATTAAGAGGAGCCAGGTGCCCGAAATTCAAAGAAACTTTATTAAAACACGCTGGACTGTTTTGCAGTATGGTCAGTGTTGAGCTCTTAATTGTGCATATTCTAACCCCAATTCATCACTCATTATGCATGGATTTTATGTTTAAAGACTATTCTAATGCATGGATTTGTGATTGTAGGAATGAGAGGGAGACTTCACTAATTCATAGTTAAAAGAGTCACTTTTTATGCATTGAAGATCAATAGAACAAGTGCCAAAAGGTGGAAGAAAGAAGCAAGAAAGAAAGAGAAGAGATAAAGAAGAAAATCTGAAATTTTGTTCTTAGACCTGTCTGTAGACTGGTCACAAGACCGGTCGCCAGACAGGTCGACAGATAGGTCTACAGTGTATTTTTTTGGATTATTTTTCTTCTCCTAGACTGGTCGCCAGACAGGTCGAGAGTAGTCCAGAAACACAAAACTCACTGGACTGTTTTTGAGGTTTTGAGACCGGTCGTGAGACCGGTCGTCCAGGAGCTCAGACCAGTCGTCAGACCAGTCGTCAATGTAACAGAGCTTGTGTGTGAAGCTCCGATTTTCTTTGAGCAATTGCGTAATTCCTTGCGCAATCTAGAATCTTCCACGCCAATCTATAAAAGAGACTTCTCCTCTTCATACCAAAGCATGCTAGGACGTGGGGATCATCAAGGAGGCTTAGGAGATGGATCCTACTTCAAGTTTTCCTAGTTTTTCTTCCTGTTTTAGTTGTTTTTATGTTTTTGAGGCTTCTAGTTCAAGGATGTTAGAGATGAACTAAAACCTCTTAGCTAGGGCTAAGAGGTGAAGCTTTTGATTTGTTTTTAATGGATTGATGCAACCTAGGTTTCCTTTTTATGATTTAATTGAAGAAATTAGTTCAATATGAGTTTGAATCAAGTACTAGTTCAGTTTTACTTTGATCTCTTGATGACTCCGGGCTCATGTGATTCTTAGTGATTCTAAACTTAGTAGCTTATCTTCTGAGCATTGGTTATGCTTGTGTAGTTCATTGATCTATCATCGACTATGGGCATGGTAGACCCTTTGATTGCCTTGTGTATAATCGCACGATCTTCATATGGGAACTCATTCAACTAAAGTTCTTATCTTTTGTTATAATCTGAAATAGCTGTTTGCTGATTGATTTTGATTTAATTAGAGTTCTAATCATTGGTTATAGTCAAGTCTAGTGACAGGATTTGATGAAAGCTATGGCTGTGAATCTCAATTAGATTGGAAAGAGGCTTGGCCTACACAATTGAGTGTGCCCAAGGCCTGAGCATTGTTGTGGGAATCGAATCAATGAATGAGCAACTGTTTTAGATAATTGTTGATTCAACCGCTCTATATTCCGATCGGATAGAGATATGAATTCGATTCCGATTGAGTTATGTGAGATTTAGTTGTGTTGATGCATTGAAACTTATCAAAAGTGGATCCTTGGCGCTCTAGTGCCTTTTTAGATTGATATTACCTTACACATTCACTGTTTAAACCCAAATCATTATTTTTCAGCTTTAGTTCTTAATAGGATCTTAATTATTAGTTATTTTAGACAAATTCTGATAATACCCATACATAAATCTCTGTGGGAACGATACTCGGTCTTTCCGGATTATTACTACTTCACAACCCTACACTTGGGGAGTGAACAGTCGGGCGCCCGACCAAAACATGACTGGGCGCCCGACCAACGCCCGACGACCGACATAAGTGTGTAAATCTTTACGCAATGCGAGGCGGTGGGTGGTTTTTCTTATAAAAGGACACCTTGGCATCTTTGCTAGGGTATCCTAGAAGAGTTCTAAGTTCGTGGGGAGCAAGGAAGATCATCGTGGAGGGGCCGCAACTCCTCCAATTAGGGTTTTTTTCTAGTTTTTCATGGTTTTGTGTAGTTTTTCTTTGAATTCTAGTTGAAGCATGATAATGCTCGGCTAAAACCTCTTAGCTAAGGCTAAGAGGTGAAGCTTGTGAGTAGTTATCATGTTGGATTCATTCTAATTCAAGTACTTTGCTTTGAAGTTTGATTTTTAAGTTCTAGTTTGAATAAAAGTGATATTTTTGGATGTTTTATGAGAGTTCATGGGCTTTGGACTTGAGTTCCTTGCAATTCTCTAAGATTATCATGTTTGGATTGATTAGATTCGAATTGTAATAACCCTAGAGTGTACCATAGTCCATTGGCATGGTCGTTATTTCGAAGGCTACATATTCGACTTCTATGGGCTTCATTAGAACTAGAACCTTGTTCTTCAACTTGAGTAGAGATTGTTTGTGTTTAAATGCCATATCTTCTAACTAGAAGAGAGATAGAACTTCAATTCTAGTTGTGCTATGCTTTGATGAATGAATCCACATGAGGGCTATCATAAGTGGATCCTCAAAAGCCTTAGTTCCCTTTTAATTACAGATTTTACAATTATTGTTTTGAGTTAGTTTTTAAACCTGAAATCCTCAATTCATTGAATTAGAAATTGCTGGAACAACTTGAATTGGTTTACCTTATTCCCTGTGGATTGACCTCGGTCTTACCGAGATTTATTACTACATCGCAGCCTTGCACTTGAGGCGAGCGAACACTTGTCTTGGAAATTGTTGGTCTAAATGTTTCCCAAGACTGTGCATTCTCGACTAATTCATCAAAATAGTCCCATGCTTCCTCGGCTTCCTTATTCATGAATTCTCCACTACACATCATCTCTACAAATTGGCGCATGGGTGAAGTCAATCCTTCATAGAAAAAGCTTATTACCCGCCAAATTTCGTAGCCATGATGCGGGCATGCATTTAACAAGTCCTTGAACCTCTCCCAACATTGGAAGAAGGTCTCATCCTCCTTTTGGTCAAAATTCATGATAAACCACCTCAACATGATCGTTTTGTGAGTAGGGAATAACTTTTTAATGAACTCCCTAGTCATCTCAGTCCATGTGCCAATTGATCTTGGCCTCAATGCATGAAGCCAACCTTTAGCTTTCTCTTTAAGGGTAAAAGGAAATAATTTGAGTCTCACCACATCGTTGGTTACATTTGCAAAGTGCATTGTGGCTATCACCTCATCAAATTCCTTAAGATGTTGATATGCACTTTCACTGTCTAGTCCATGGAATTTGGGGAGGCATTGGATTACTCCCGGTTTCAAATCTATGTTCCCTGCATTTTGTGGAAAAACTATGCATGAGGGAGTGCTCGCTCTTGTTGGTTGCAAGTAATCACATAATGTTCTGGGTCGGGGAATATTCTCAACCACATTTTCTCCCATTTCGATTTGGTTTTGGCCCAGATTTTGATTGGCCATAGGGTTGGGTTGATTTACAGCCATACTTTTAGACAAAATTGGAGAATCTAAACGTATCTTAGCATGTGGCTCCCTATCAATTCCTTCAACTATTCCCCCTTCACTACTGAGTCGGTTATTAGAATCCTGAACCCAATGTGGCATGCAAATCTCAGAAAGTAAAAGAAAAAGGGTTAGAAAAACCTGATTTGAGGTGATTACTTCGACTCCTAGAATTCCTGAAAAAACAAAACAAAGCAAAGAAACTAAGTTAGTAAAAGAGTCCTAAAAATTTCAAATAGAGACTATTTTCAGAAATTTTGTGAAAAACCGTCAAAGTCCCTGGCAACGGCGCCAAAAACTTTTTCGCTTCCCCAAGTGTAGGGTTGCGATGTAGTAATAATCTCGGTAAGACCAAGGTCGATCTATAGGGACTTGTGTAGGAATTTACAAAACACTTCCAATGGTTTCTACTTAAGAGTTAACTAAACAGAATTTAGGAATTTCGTGTAGATAGGATTTTGAATTAAATTGAATGTAATCAATAATAAAAAAAACTAGGGGTTCAAGGATCCACTCGTAGCAATCCTTGATGCTTAATTCGCTGTGGTTTCTCACTTTCTCAACTAGAATCGAAATTAAGTTCTATCTAGTCAGATGATAGAGCAATTAAAACAAACAATCTACCATATGTGTGATACATGATCACTCAATTCAAGTTAGGATTTGAGCACACTCAATTGCATAGATCAATCCTAGTTCCAATAGGTTAAGATCACAATCATAATCATCATTACCTTCTGTCACAAAGTATAACTAGATCATAATTTGAACTCAATTCAAATCATATAAACAACCACACATAGACAAAAATTCCAAAAAGAGTAGAACTTTTGGTATGAAGTTCCCACATGATGATCATAGATTTAGAGCATAATGAATCTAATTCCTTGGATCATTGTTATAGTCAAATTACGGTGATCGAATTATGATTTTAGACGTGCGAGCACTTTAATACAGTATCCGACGTGCGAGCACCTTTATGATAGTATTCGACTCGCGAGTCCACCTGGTCGAGGCTCACATACTGGACAAGTACGGCTCACAATTACCGAGTCATTGAGCCCTTATGGTCGATGATCGAATATTAGGAGAGTACGGAACATCTTTCTCGACCTGTGAGCAGCTCTGCTTGTGGTCATTGAAAGGCGTCGCATCTCAACATGCGAGCATCCTAGCTCGCGAGCATCTCCTGTCATGCGACCATTCCCAGCTCGTGAGCAACTCCCGACATATGAGCAGCCCCCGTCATGTGAGCAGCCTTGGTCTCTGGTCTCTAGTAATGACGTACTTCAGCTTATAGTACCAGCAGCCCATATAGGCTGATTTTGGCTTTATCTGTAACTCCGAACTATGGGGGATCTCCATTAAGAGACGTAATCAGCTAGACGTCTGGAGTGTTTAGGCCACCCCCTTACCAAAGGATTAACACGATAAGTATCTTATCCCCTAAAACTAGCCGTGATCTTAACGGTTTGCGTAACAGATTGGATCACCTGGATCTATATAAATAGATGGTTCCATAGAGGAGAGAGGTACACAATACACAATCTCTAAAACTCCTAAACTGTTGGTTTCCTTTATAACCATATCCTATCTGACTTAAGCTTCGGAGGGCTAACGGCTGGACGCCGGCCACCCGTAGTTTTCCTTTATCTCTTTTCAGGTCCTGGAAGGAAGGTGAACATCTGGAGGATCCTGTTACAAAATCCGACGTAAACAGATTGGCGCCGTCTGTGGGAAACTTGATCACCAAGATTAGCCGCTCTCATCACTGATTGAAGTCCTCTCACCATGCCTCCCAAAAAGACAGTTCATCCTTCCACTTCAAGGCAGACGCTACATCAGCCTGACATTACCGAACCAGCATCCATCCCTCAAACTACTTCGATGGGTGTTGTAGGCAAATATAGTCTAGCGAGAAGTGAGGGATCGCGGGCACATAGTGAATGCGACCAGTCAGGCTCGTGCTCGAGATAAGGGGTCGCATATCCTGAATGTGACCATTCAGGCTCGTGCTCGAGATAAGGGGTCGCATATCCTGAATGCGAGCAGCCAGGCTCGTACTCGACGAAAGGGGTCGCATATCTGGAATGCGAGCATCCAAGCTCGTGCTCGACGAAAGGGGTCGCATATGCAAAATGCGACTAGAGTATTCTTCATTCAAGCAGCTCCCGATATCTGATTGATTGTGGTTTTTGGCATAGATGGCCTTCGTTTTATAGTACCAGCAGCCCGTATAGGCCGGTTTCGGTTTATATCTGTTCTTAGTTCCGAATATCCAGAGACGTAATCTGCTAGACGTCTAAAATGTTTTGACTACATCTTTCTTCAAGGATTATCGAGATACGATTCTTATCCCATGAAAATAGGGATAATCTTAACTGCTTGCGTAGCGGACTGGATCATTGAGATCTGTATAAATAGATGATTCTATTGACGATAAAGGTACACAATATTCAATCCCTCGCCTTAGTTGCTTGGCTATTCCCCTTCTTACCTTATCTAACTTAAGCATCGGAAGGCTAACGGCTGGACGCCGGCCACCCTTAGTTGCTTTTTGTCTTCTTTCAGGTTAGCCGGAGGAAGTCTCTATTAGAGAGAAGGTGAACGTCCGGAGGATCCTGTTACAAAATCTGACGTTAACAGTTTGGCGCCGTCTGTGGGAACGACTTGATCGTCAAAATCAATCGTTCTAACCACCGATCAAAATCCTTCTGCGATGCCTCCTAAAAAGGCTGTTCATCCTTCGACTTCAAGGCAGGCACCACCTCCGCCCGATGAGACGGAATCCGTACCTGTCCTTCCACCCACTTCGTCGAATATCCCTCAAGGAGCCCCAAATATGCTATCAGCAAACCCATTATTGGAGGCCTCTGGAAATCCTGGAAATCAAGACGACGTCCTGCGTTTCCTAAGAAATACTCTTCTAACTCTGAATGCCGGAGTTCAGGCCCTGTCAAATCGACTTGATCAGCATTTCCCCGAACCACAGGGACAACCCTCTGAAGGGTTACCACCGCAACCCATACCGGTGATTTCCAGACATTCTGTGGACGAACCACAGGTCCCACCACATCATCCTCCATCAAATCAAACGCCACTCGGCAACCATCTACCTGTGCCGCCTCCGCATTCCATACATTCTAGTACGTCTCGACAACCTCAACCTCAGGGCTCCACCGTCGAAACATCAGGCTATACCTTACCATGGGAAGGAGATCTCAAAAGAATCCATGATCGTTTTGACGTCATGGAACAGCAATATCAGGCGAATCGACCATCTGCCGTCATGGCGGCGATACATCAATCCGAGTCTCCCTTCACCAGCGAAGTCATGGAAGCACCGTTACCTAGAAAGTACCGAACGCCTGTTATCACCCCTTACACAGGTATTGGCGACCCTCTTGAACACCTGGAAACATATAGGTCTCTTATGGAGTTGGAGGGACATGGCTCAGAAATCATGTGTAGGGCTTTTTCCTTAACTTTAAAGGATGCTGCTCGTACATGGTTCCGGGGACTAAAGCCTCGTTCCATCAGCTCTTTTTCATAGTTATCGGAGATATTCCTTTCTCAATTCATGGGAAGCATTCGCATTAAAAAGCCAGCCTCCCATCTTATGGATCTGAAACAGCAGCATGGAGAGACAATAAAGGAGTTCACTGTACGGTTCACTGCTGAAGCCGTTCAAACTGAAGGTTATACTGAAGAGAAAGGTCTCACAGCCCTCATAGCCGGAATAACGAGCGAGAAATTCAGGTTTGCCTTAGATAAAAGCCCGCCAAAAACTATGGCAGAATTCCAAGCCAAAGCTCAGAAATATATCAATGCAGAAGAAGTCGCATTGACACGTCATGGAGTACAGGGTAAGAAACGCAAGCCAGAAGGAACCTCTACTGCAGATAAAAAATATCGTCGTGATCAGCGCGACCATTCCCCCAAAAAATCTTATTCTGGTAAATATCATAACTACACTCCTCTCAATCGGTCTCATGAAAAGGTTTTAATGGAGATTAAACACAAGCCATATGTAAAGTGGCCTGCAAAGATCAAATCTGATCCCGAGAAGAGAGACAAGAGCAAGTTCTGTTACTTCCACAAAGATCACGGGCATAGAACCCAGGACTGCATCTCTCTACGAGATCATATTGAAGCCCTTATTCGAAAAGGCCATCTCCAGGATTATGTCGCTCGTAAAAATCGATCACCAGAAAGGGCGAAGGCCTCATCTCGCCAAAAGGAACCGCCTCACCACCAGACTGACCAAGAGGACGCTGAGCCAACTGGAGAGATCCGCACCATTGTCAGAGGACCAGCTTGCGGGGGCGACTCACAAGCTTCAAGGAAAGCGTACACTCGGAAGGCGACTAAAGAACCCCAACATATTTATTGGCTGGAACAGACATCCAGCGCGTCAAAAGCCAGCCATCTTCAAATTTCCTTCTCCCTCGACTATGCAGCAGGAATTCACTTCCCTCACGAAGACTCCATCGTAGTCGCATTAAAGGTATCGAATTATCTGACTCATCGAATTATGGTGGATACAGGTAGCTCAGCGGATATTCTGTATCTGGAGGCTTTCAACAAAATGGCACTTGCCAGAAGCCTACTCAAACCAGTTTCGACTCCTCTCGTCGGTTTTGGAGGAGAGGTGGTAACACCTGAAGGGAGCATTGATCTCCCAGTTACTTTTGGAGAAAATCCAGCAAAGACTACCGTCTTCGTAAACTTCCTTGTGGTAGATCGAAAATCAACATATAACGCCATCTTGGGGCGGCCATCGCTTAATAAGGTTGGGGCAGCCTTACAACCATCCTATTTGTGCATCAAGTTCCCTACCCCAAATGGTGTTGGGGTTGTGCAAGGAAATCAAAAAGAGGCTCGGTCTTGCTACGAGATAGCCCTACAAGATCGAAAGAATGCTCAAGCGACACCCGTTATGGTGATAGCACAAGATTCGCCCAACTCTTCAACAAACACCTCGTTAGATCCAAGAGAAAACGCCCTTCAATTAGGAACTCCTGGGGAAGAGACAGTGGCGATTCACTTAACCAAAGACGACCCGTCCAAGGTCGTATACATTGGATCCTCTTTAACTGGTGTCTATCGTGAAGATTTGGTCCGTTTTCTCACCAAATACCAGGACGTGTTCGCTTGGTCTCATAAAGATATGCCAGGCATCGATCCCAATGTCATCGCCCATCATCTCAATATCGACCCGAAGCATAAACCCGTACACCAGCGTCGACGTGCCTTCACTGCTGAAAGGCAAATGGCGATCAAAGCTGAAGTCGAGAAGCTACTTACGGTCAAGTTCATAAAAGAAGTTGACTACCCAGAGTGGGTCGCGAACGTAGTTCTCGTCCGGAAAGCTAATGGCAAATGGAGAATGTGCGTCGACTATTCAGGTTTGAACAAAGCATGTCCCAAAGATAGCTTCCCAACACCGCGGATCGATCGGTTGGTCGATTCAACAGCTGGACACGCTCTGCTCAGTTTTATGGATGCTTATTCTGGTTACAACCAGATCATAATGCATCCACCTGATAGCCAACATACCGCCTTCATCACAGATCGGGGATTATATTGCTACCAGGTAATGCCGTTTGGTCTTAAAAATGCAGGAGCCACCTATCAGCGCCTCGTCAACAAAATATTCGCTGCCCAAATCGGCAGAAATATGGAAGTTTACGTCGATGACATGCTTGTGAAAAGCATCGTGGAAGATGATCATCTTCCTGATCTTCAAGAAGCATTCGATCTGATGAGGAAATATCAGATGAAGTTGAATCCAGAGAAGTGTGCATTCAGGGTATCTGCTGGAAAGTTCCTCGGATTCATGGTCGGTCAGCGAGGAATTGAGGCAAATCTCGAAAAAATAAAAGCATTGATGGAGATGAAATCCCCGACCACTCTTAAGGACGTCCAACGTTTGGCTGGTCGCATCGCATCGTTGAACAGGTTTATCTCGCGAGCGTCTGACAAATGCTTATCATTCTTCAAACTCCTTCGTGCAACGGCCAAGTCTGATTGGAAATGGACACCACAGTGTGAAGAAGCCTTTCAGCAACTGAAGCAATACATGAGCACACCTCCCATTTTATCTAAACCTGTAGCACATGAGCAACTCATTCTTTATTTATCTGTGTCCTCTACGGCCGTTAGCGCCGCTTTAATAAGAGAAGATTCCGGGGTGCAAAGGCCCGTTTATTATATCAGTCGAGTAATGGTTGATGCAGAAACTCGGTATTTTGATATGGAAAAGCTGGCCCTGGCCTTGGTCACGGCAGCTCGAAAACTGCGGCCATACTTTCAAGCCCATGCTATTCTAGTACCAACAAATCATCCACTACGGCAAGTCCTTCAAAAACCTGAGGCTTCCGGACGCTTGACTGAATGGGCGGTCGAGATCAGCGAGCACGATATCTCGTTCTGTCCTAGGAACGCAGTCAAGGGCCAGGCCGTGGCTGATTTTATCGCCGAATTCACATACTCTTCCGATGATAATGCCGCGATCAACGACCAGCCTTCTTGGTCACTCTTCGTGGACGGGTCGTCACGGGCCACTGGTAGCGGAGCGGGCCTAATTTTAGTGGCTCCCGACGGGTCGCATTTCCAATATGTTCTACGTTTCGATTCTCGCATCTCAAATAATGAAGCGGAATATGAGGCCCTGATCATTGGCCTCGAACTAGCAATTATCCTTTCAATTCAGAATTTGCTAATTCATAGCGACTCCCAGTTCGTTGTCAACCAAGTTCTAGGTGAATTCGAGGCCAAAGAAGAAAGGATGGCCTTATACAAGTCTCGTGTCCTCATCCTGCTCGCAAAACTGAAGACTTATGAAATAATTCATATTCCTCGCGAGAAGAACCAACTTGCTGATTCCCTGGCAAAGCTCGCCTCTACACCAGAATCCGAGTTATCGCATTCAATCCCCATCGAGCATCGTCAGAACCTGAGTATCGACCAAGCGACTCTTGAGCAAGTAATATTGATACAATCATCTCCATGCTGGATGGACCCCATCATCCTTTATCTCAGAGATGGATACCTACCAGACGACAAGAAAGCTGCAAGACAAATTCGCCTTCGAGCTGCTAGGTATATGTTCGCTCGCCTCAAGTGTAAGGCTGCGATGTAGTAATAAATCTCGGTAAGACCGAGGTCGATCCACAGGGAAATAGTAACAGCTCCACAAATCACTCCAGCAACTCAGTGTTTAAAAGAAATCAGATTTAATTGAGTGTTTACTTAAAACAGGAACTTAATGAAAAATCAGAGATATAAAGTACTAAGGCTTTCAAGGATCCACTTGTAGCAATCCTATGTCAATTCAGTCAATCCAAGTAGAAAACACAACTAGATTTGAAGTCCTATCTCTCATCTAGTTGGAGAATAAAGCATTCACACACATTCCATCACATTCAAGTTGAACTTCCAAGTTCTAGTTCCATTCAATCAATACAAACTCGAAACCATAGCCTGCGGAGTAACAGCCATGCCTCTGGACTATGGCCTGCTCAAGGATTACTATAATCCGAATTTAAATAAACAAACATGATAATCTCAGAGAATTAAAAGGAATTCATGTCCGGAGCACATAAACTCAGATAAGACATCTCAAACTACCACTTTTTGGAACTAAATCATGTAAAAATTCAAACTTGAATGTAAATTACTTGAATTAAACTGAAACCAACATAGAATTAGCTACAAGCTTCACCTCTCAGCCTTAGCTGAGAGGTTTTAGCCGAGCATAGTCATGCTACAACTAAAAACTCTGAAATAAAGCATAAAAACAGAAAAACCCGAATAGGAGAGTTGCAGCCGCTCCACAATCGCCTTCACTCTCCAAACTCACGTTCCTTAGCCTCTCTGATACCTTAGGGAGAGCCCCTAGGTGTCCTTTTATAGCCAGCAACCTCCCTTGCGTCAGATTTTACGAAAGGTTACACATTGCGCAGCAATTTTTGGAGTCCAGCTTTAGAAAGGAATTCTCTTACGCAGGGCCGACCGGTCGTGACCGGTCAGACTGATTTTCTAAGCATTCCAGGGGGTGCTGCCGACCGGTCAAGACCGGTCGGACCAGATTTTCCTTCATCCAGTGTGTATGGCCGACCGGTCAAGACCGGTCGGCCTGTTCTTTCTTTTGATCAGCAACTGTGGCTGACCGGTCTAGACTGGTCAGCCCTCTTCACATTGTTCTTCTTTTCTTCTTTTTCTCCTTTTTCTTCCTCTCTCTCTTCTCTTTTCTTTGGTCTTCTTCCGTCTTCATCCAAAAGCTCTAGAAGCGTTCTTTTGGCTTGTAATTGAATGAAGTCCTCTCTCATCCCTATAATCACAAAACATGTGTTAGGTGGGCCTTTAAACCATGAAAATCATGCAAACCTTGTCGTGTAATGGGCAATGTAATGTATAAATTGGAGGTTCAACACACCCCCCAACCAGCTTTTTGCTAGTCCGAGCAAAACATGCGTGAAACAATTTCAAACCTCCAAATCCAACTCTCTTCCAGAAATCATGTTTCTATCCATTCCAAGATGGAGAAGCATAAAATTTGGAGAAATTAGGTGATAGAAGCTGAACCTTGGACTCTTAAAACATAAGAAGTGTTTACATGAAGTTCCCGCTGACTGATTGATAAATAGAGGAACTCGTACAAATTCAACCTAGTGTGCATAGTGAAAGTTCATCTCATGAGTTCCTGGAATCATCTTCTTCATAGATTAAGTAAACCAAGGATTTTAAGGTGCACAGAACAACAGCAAGCCTATGACAGGAATTTGCCTTACTGTCCTTCCGACGGCTTTCACACTACGTCCCATTTCCGGCTTTGGTTACGGTTCGACCATCCCCCGGTTGGTAATAGGTAGCCCTTTTCGGAATTTTCCACCATTTTTCATTCCTTCCCGATTTGATCCTTTCTTTCCTTTTTCTTTTAAATTAGATAGGATTTTTAAAAATCCATATCTTTTGTTATTTTCCCATGGACAAGGATGGACAAAATACCCCAGCTTGGTTGCTCAACACCTTTAAATCAAAGTCTAGCTAATCCACAAATCACATAAACCTGTCACTCATGAAAATCGTGTAATGTGAACTTGGTGCAAAGGTGTTCAAATATTCTATCAATCACATCAATAGGGGAACTATCATATAAAACCATTATGTTGAGAGAAATTCAAGACTACAACATCACACACTTCGTATCTCCTCCTCTTACACTCATAGCATCTCAAATGTATAGAAACAAGATTTTCTAAAAGAGTTTTGAGATGTTAGAAAATTCGAAAAAATTTTGTGCATATGAAGTTCGAAATGTTGCAATATGCTAGATGAGGAATCTCATCTCACCCCCCAACCAAATCTTGCATTGTCCTCAATGTAAAAAGATATTCAATTAGCATGAACATGAGAGCAATGGTAAAATATGAGAGAGTGAGAACAATAGTACCTGAGAGAGCGATCATGGAAGTCGGCAACTACAACAACTAAAACCTATTAAAACAGAAGAACAAAACTAAACCTACCTATGCTATACCTCCATCAGACTAGGAGATCAATCATCCTGATAGACAGGATCATCCAGGGAGATGGACATGTCCTCGGAATCAAATTTCTCAACAAATGGTTTAAGACGTTGTCCATTAACTTTGAAACAGTCACCATTCGCTGCATTCTCAATCTCAACAGCCCCATGAGGAAAAACTTCTTTGACAATATATGGGCCGGTCCATCGAGATCGTAATTTTCCCGGAAAAAGATGAAGTCGGGCATTATACAAGAGCACTTTCTGTCCTTCATGGAAAGATTTCCTTAAGATGTGCTTGTCATGAAAGGCCTTCATCTTGCTCTTGTAAATTCTTGAATTCTCATATGCATCGTTCCGGATCTCATCAAGCTCATTTAATTGAAGTTTGCGAAGCGAGCTAGCCTTGTCAATGTCAAAATTTAGAGCCCGAATTGCCCAATAGGCTTTGTGTTCTATCTCCACAGGCAAGTGGCAAGCTTTCCCATAGACAAGTCTATAAGGGGACATTCTAATGGGTGTCTTGTAGGCAGTACGGTGAGCCCAAAGTGCATCATCTAATCTTAGGGACCAATCCTTGCGATCCGGTCTCACCGTTTTTTCCAAAATCTGCTTGATTTCCCTATTGGAGATTTCAGCTTGCCCACTTGTTTGTGGGTGGTATGGGGTACTCACTTTGTGCCTAATACCATATTTCTTCGTCAAAGTTTCGAAAGGTCTATTGCAAAAGTGAGAACCACCATCACTAATAATGGCTCGAGGCGTCCCAAATCTAGAAAGTATGTTTTCTTTGAGGAACTTGAGAACCGTACGATGATCATTGGTTCTACATGGGATAGCCTCTATCCATTTAGACACATAGTCTACGGCAAGCAGAATATAGACATGCCCAAAAGATGAGGGGAATGGTCCCATGAAATTGATGCCCCAACAGTCAAAGACTTCAAGATGTTGAATTGGGGTGAGAGGCATCATATTTCGACGGGATAATCCTCCTAGCTTCTGGCAGCACTCGCACGCTTTGCAAAACTCGTGGGTGTCCTTAAATAACGTGGGCCAATAAAAACCACATTGCAGAATTTTTGCAGTTATTTTCTTGGCTGAAAAATGACCCCCACATGCTTGATCATGACAAAAGGAGATGACTGAATTGTGTTCATCATCGGGGACGCATCTCCTTATGATTTGGTCTGGGCAATATTTAAACAATAGAGGTTCATCCCAGAAAAATCTGCGCACTTCCCTTAAAAATTTACGTTTGTCTTGCGCAGTCCAATGAATCGGCATCGCACCTGTGGAAAGATAATTGGCTATATCAGCGTACCATGGTGGATGCGTAGCAACAAAGAGTTTCTCATCAGGGAATGAGTCCTCAATAGGTGACTCATCAATGGAATTTGGTAGGACTAGGCGGGATAGATGATTCGCCACCACATTTTCTACCCCCTTCTTATCTTTGATCTCCAAGTCGAATTCTTGAAGGAGTAGGATCCATCTAAGCAAACGGGGCTTAGCATCCTTCTTAGAAAGAAGGTATTTCAGCGCCGCATGATCCGTATACACAATAACTTTGGATCCTATTAAGTATGGCCTGAATTTGTCCAAGGCAAAAATGACAGCTAGGAGCTCTTTCTCCGTAGTCGAATAATTAACTTGGGCAGGATTCAAGGTCCTACTTGCGTAGTAGATGACATGGGGCTTTTTATCTTTCTTTTGGCCTTACACAGCCCCAATAGCAAAATCGCTTGCATCGCACATCAACTCAAAAGGCATGGACCAATCTGGTGGTTACATGATAGGAGCGGTTGTCAACATGTCTTTTAGCTTTGAAAAAGCTAATTGACATTCGGCACTCCACTCAAATTGGTTCTCCTTTTGTAGAAGGTTGCATAAAGGCCTTGAGATGTGACTAAAGTCCTTTATAAACCTTCGATAGAAACCGGCGTGTCCAAGGAAGGACCGCACATCGCGTATGCTTTTGGGTGGTGGTAGATTGGAAATTATGTCAATTTTCGCCCGGTCTACCTCTATTCCATTGGACGAGATGATGTGTCCAAGGACTATTCCTCTTTGTACCATGAAATGGCACTTTTCCCAGTTTAATACAAGTTGCTTTTCCTCACACCTCTTCAAGACCAACTTCAAGTGCTCGAGGCACTCATCAAATGTACAACCAAAAACAGAAAAGTCATCCATGAATACCTCAAGAAACTCACCCACCATGTCCGAGAAAATACTCAACATGCATCGTTGGAATGTGGCGGGTGCATTACATAACCTGAATGGCATCCTTCGGTAAGCGAAGGTACCAAATGGGCATGTAAATGTGGTTTTCTCTTGGTCTTCCGGAGCTATCTCGGAATAGCCATCTAGGAAGCAATAATAGGAATGGCCTGCCAACCTCTCCAAAATTTGATCCATAAATGGGAGAGGGAAGTGGTCTTTCCTAGTAACCGTGTTGAGCTTCCTATAATCAATGCACATACGCCAACCGGTGGTCACCCTAGTCGGTATAAGCTCGTTGTTGGTGTTTTCAATGATGGTAATACCAGATTTCTTGGGAACAACTTGGGTAGGACTCACCCATTGGCTATCTAAGATGGGGTAGATGATACCCACATCCAATAGCTTTAACACCTCGGCTTTGACAACCTCCATCATGTTTGGATTTAGCCGTCTTTGAGGTTGTCTAGTCGTTTTTGCATTTTCTTCAAGGTGTATTCGGTGCGTGCAAACCGAAGGATCTATCCCTTTGAGATCTGCTATTGTCCAACCTATGGCTTCCCTATATTCTTTGAGTAACTCAATCAACTTGAGCTCTTGGTCCTTCTCAAGGTGGGAGGCAATGACAACTGGGAAAGTTTCCTCTTGACCCAAATATACGTATTTAAGCTCGGATGGCAATGGTTTAAGGTCAAGCTTTGGTGGTTTGATGTTAGATGGTAGAGGTCTTGATGTGGTTGGTGGTAATTTCTCAAAATGGGGCCTCCACCGGCTAATATCTACCACTGGTCTTTCTATATTTAATGCCTGCACAATCTCACTAATGATGGGATCTTCAGAATCCATGAAATGTGCTAAGCATGTTTCCAAGCTTTCTAGTGGTTCAAGTTGGAGGAGTTCTTCTTCTTCAAAAGTTTCGAGCATGTTCACATCGAAGAACTCATCATCATCGACATCCCTATGTCTTTTGCCCAAGTGAAACACATTCACCTCTAGTGTCATGTTTCCAAAAGATAGTTGCATCACCCCATTCCGGCAATTGATGATTGCGTTTGATGTGGCAAGGAATGGGCGGCCTAATATTACCGGTATTTGGGTGCTAGCATCCAAAACCGGTTGTGTGTCCAAGACTATAAAATCTACCGGGTAGTAGAATTTTTCAACTTGGACTAGAACATCCTCAACTATCCCCCTCGGTACACGGATAGATCTATCAGCGAGTTGCAATGTGGTTTTGGTGGGTTTTAATTCACCAAGACCCAATTGCTCATATACCGAGTATGGGATCAAGTTCACACTAGCCCCCAAGTCTAACAAGGCACGTTCAATCCGGTAGTCTCCAATGATACATGAGACGGTGGGACTACCGGGATCTTTGAATTTTGGGGGGGTCTTTTGAGTGAGGATGGCACTAACTTGCTCAGTTAAGAA
Organism: Liriodendron chinense; assembly: GCA_003013855.2. Classification (NCBI taxonomy): domain Eukaryota; kingdom Viridiplantae; phylum Streptophyta; class Magnoliopsida; order Magnoliales; family Magnoliaceae; genus Liriodendron; species Liriodendron chinense. The sequence goes on along the minus strand of ML058397.1, from coordinate 4,874,835 downwards.
GGCCTTTTGTTGCACATTATATTTGCGTTTTGTTGTGCATAGGTCTTTTAGAAACTTGGCATAAGAGGGAATTTGTTTGATGGCATCAAGCAAAGGGATATTGATCTTGACTTGTCTGAAAATTTCTAGAATATCTTGAGAATTTGGGAGAGATTTTGGGGTAACCAATCTCGAAGGGAATGGTGCTACAGGCTTGTAAATGCGTTCCGGTTATTGTGGGGCTAAGTTAGATCCATTTTCATCCTCAGAATTTACCGGATCATTAGGCTCATCGGCCTTCACCGGAATAGTTTTGTCAATTTGTTTACCACTTCTAAGGGTGGTAATGGATTTAGCTTGCTCCATGTTTTGGTTGGAAGGATTAGGGATGCTTACTTCATGTACTTGCCTTGGATTGGGCTGAGGTTGGGCTGGAAAGGTCCCTTCCCTAGCATTCAAGCGTCCCTTAATCTCATCAACCGAGACTTTCAGCTCTTGGAACATTTGCTGATTTGATTCATTTATTTGCGCTTGCCCTTGCATAAACGCTTTCAAGGTATCCTCCAATGAGAATTGAGGTGGGGCCATATTTTGCATGGGTGGCCCTCTTTGGGAGTTGGTAGGATTGCCCGTAGGAGCATTCTTCCAACTAAAATTTGGGTGGTTCTTCCAACTCTCATTGTACGTATTACCTACCGGTCCATTGAAGGGCCGTTGATAACCATATGTGGCATTTGCTGTCTCTTGTAGCACTTCCTTAAATGCAGGAATTGTGGGATAATCTTGCGTAGCGTGTAAATCAGTGAGGCAAATCCCACATGTGGTTTCAACAGCTTCCTTGGACTTGGGAACTCCACTTTTTCTAAGTTCCATGGCCTCAACCTTCCTTGTGAGGTTGGCTATCCTTGCATTCACGTCGTCTTCCTCTTTAAGGACATAGATCCCTCCTTTCTCTTGAGTGGGCTTGGGGTTCTTGGGTTTATCCGAGGTATCCCAAGATTGGGAGTTTTCAGCCAACATGTCCAAGTAACTCCAAGCCTCATCTGGATTTTTACTCATAAACTCACCATTGCACATCATTTCTACAAATTGGCGCATATTGGAACTTAATCCATCATTGAAAAAATTTATAACTCGCCAACTCTCATAGCCATGATGTGGGCAAGCAAGCAGGAGTTCCTTAAATCTTTCCCAACATTGAAAGAAAGATTCACCTTCTTTAGCCGAAAAATTCATTATGGCCCTTCGAAGAGTGTTTGTTTTATGAGCTGGGAAGAACTTTTTCAGGAATTCCCGGTTCACCTCAACCCATGACCCAATCGAATGTGGTCTAAGAGAGTGAAACCAATCTTTGGCTCTTTCTTTCAAAGTGAAGGGAAAAAGTTTAAGTCTGATTGTATCCTCAGAAACATTGGGATAATGCAAGGTGGCCAACACTTCTTCGAATTCTTGCAAGTGTAAGTATGGGCGGTTAGAGTCTAGCCCATGGGATTTAGGTAAAAGTTGAATTACACCCGGTTTTATGTCAATGGTCCCACCGTTAGCTGGTAGAACTATGCAAGAAGGTGTAATTGCACGGGCAGGTTGTAGGTAATCCCGTAGTGATCTCATTGGAGGAACATTATGTACCTCATTCTCTCCTACTCCTTCCTGATTTGCGTTTGTAGTTGGAGTAGGGGGGAGGATTCCTTAAAGGTGTTTGATCCATACTCCCCAAACTCTCACAATGCTCTTGATAATTCCGGACTCGTCTATGGACTAACAATGGTCCAACTAAACCACCTTCAGATTGGAGACGATTCGAGTGATTACGTTCCCAACGGGACATAAACCACTCAACCAGAAACTGGCTAAAACTAGATCCTAAAAATCTGAAATCTGAGAGTAATCTAAAAAAAACTAAGTTAGAAAGATATCACCTGATGCGCTTGAACTAGAGAAGAATTCCTACAAAACAGAAAAAATTAGTTAGTTCTAAGAAAATCAGAAAGCCTATCTATTTCTACTTCTACAGCCACTGAAATTTATTTGGAAACCGTTATCTAACTCCCCGGCAACGGCGCCAAAAACTTGTTCGCTCGCCTCAAGTGTAAGGCTGCGATGTAGTAATAAATCTCGGTAAGACCGAGGTCGATCCACAGGGAAATAGTAACAGCTCCACAAATCACTCTAGCAACTCAGTGTTTAAAAGAAATCAGATTTAATTGAGTGTTTACTTAAAACAGGAACTTAATGAAAAATCAGAGATATAAAGTACTAAGGCTTTCAAGGATCCACTTGTAGCAATCCTATGTCAATTCAGTCAATCCAAGTAGAAAACACAACTAGATTTGAAGTCCTATCTCTCATCTAGTTGGAGAATAAAGCATTCACACACATTCCATCACATTCAAGTTGAACTTCCAAGTTCTAGTTCCATTCAATCAATACAAACTCGAAACCATAGCCTGCGGAGTAACAGCCATGCCTCTGGACTATGGCCTGCTCAAGGATTACTATAATCCGAATTTAAATAAACAAACATGATAATCTCAGAGAATTAAAAGGAATTCATGTCCGGAGCACATAAACTCAGATAAGACATCTCAAACTACCACTTTTTGTAACTAAATCATGTAAAAATCCAAACTTGAATGTAAATTACTTGAATTAAACTGAAACCAACATAGAATTAGCTACAAGCTTCACCTCTCAACCTTAGCTGAGAGGTTTTAGCCGAGCATAGTCATGCTACAACTAAAAACTCTGAAATAAAGCATAAAAACAGAAAAACCCGAATAGGAGAGTTGCAGCCGCTCCACAATCGCCTTCACTCCCCAAACTCACGTTCCTTAGCCTCTCTGATACCTTAGGGAGAGCCCCTAGGTGTCCTTTTATAGACAGCAACCTCCCTTGCGTCAGATTTTGCCAAAGGTTACGCATTGCGCAGCAATTTTCGGAGTCCAGCTTTAGAAAGGAATTCTCTTACGCAGGGCCGACCGGTCGTGACCGGTCGGACTGATTTTCTAAGCATTCCAGGGGGTGCTGCCGACCGGTCAAGACCTGTCGGACCAGATTTTCCTTCATCCAGTGTGTATGGCCGACCGGTCAAGACCGGTCGGCCTGTTCTTTCTTTTGATCAGCAACTGTCTTCTTTTCTTCTTTTTCTCCTTTTTCTTCCTCTCTCTCTTCTCTTTTCTTTGGTCTTCTTCCGTCTTCATCCAAAAGCTCTAGAAGCGTTCTTTTGGCTTGTAATTGAATGAAGTCCTCTCTCATCCCTATAATCACAAAACATGTGTTAGGTGGGCCTTTAAACCATGAAAATCATGCAAACCTTGTCGTGTAATGGGCAATGTAATGTATAAATTGGAGGTTCAACAGTATACCTTGCAAGACGGAATATTGTTACGCAAAAGCTTCTGCTTGCCTTATTTAAGGTGTCTTCATCCAGAAGAGGCACTTCGTGTTCTAGATGAGATACACCAGGGGGCATGTGGTAATCACCCCAGGGGGCGATCCCTAGCATACAAGGCGATGAGGCAAGGATACTATTGGTCTACTATGAAAGCGGATGCAATTGCATTCTCCAAAAAATGTGACAAGTGCCAGCGATACTCTCCTATACTCCACACACCGTCCGAGCAAATGACTCCCGTTGATAGCCCTTGGCCTTTCGCACAATGGGGGGTCGATATCATCGGGCCCTTGCCTACTGGAAAAGGACAAAACAAATTCGCGATAGTAGGGGTCGACTACTTCACCAAATGGGCCGAGGCAGAACCATTAGCCAAGATTACTGAGAAACAAACTACGAAGTTCATATGGAGGAATATCATATGCCGTTATGGACTCCCCCACACTATAATTACCGACAATGGGACGCAATTCGATAACGCGGCCTTTGACGAATTTTGTGAAAGGTGGAAGATACGTAACCTCCGCACCTCTCCATATCATCCTCAGGCAAATGGGCAAGTCGAGACAGTGAATAAAATCATCAAGCATCATTTGAAAACCAAGCTTGGTGAGTGTAAGGGCATGTGGCCGGAACTCTTGCCAGAAGTCTTATGGGCATATAGGACTACGGCTCGTACGTCTACGGGCGAAACCCCCTTCTCCTTGGCATTCGGCACTGATGCGGTATACCAGTTGAGATTCAAATCCCCTCGTACCGGGTTCAGCAGTACGATCCTACTAGTAACCAAGAAAATCTTCGACTTCACCTCGATCTCTCGGAAGAACGAAGGATTGCCTCTCAGATGCGGGTAGCAGCATATCAGCAGCGCATTGCTCGCTATCGTAACGCTAAAGTTCGACCTAGAGCTTTCCAACTGGGTGATTTGGTTCTCAGACAAAACCTTGGGGTCTCTACTCGATCACTTGATCCGAATTGGGAAGGCCCGTATCGAGTCACAAAAATAATGCGACCCGGCACCTACTAGCTTGAAGATATGCAAGGAAGACCAGTACGTCGCCCTTGGCACGTGGAACACTTGTTGCAGTACTTCCCTTGATGCGATGTGACTCTTAAACGATGTTCAAATGAATTAAGGATCTTTTGGTCGCTATTCCATTTGCTTGGACTCAAAAAGCCCCGAAGAGAATACATACATTCTCTTGGCCAATCGCCTACCTTTGGTAGGGTTAAAACCATCTTTTGGTCGCTATCCCATTTACTTGGACTCGAATAGCTCCGAAGAGAATATACACATCCTCTTGGCCAATTGCCTACCCTTGGTAGGATTGAAATTATTACTAGTTGGTTGCTTCTCCATTCTATGGATTAAAAATAGCCCCGAAGAGAGCATACGTGCTCTCTTGACCAATCTTCTGCCCTTGGTGGAATCAAAATCTCAATCGATAGATTTGTCTATCTCAACGCGGACACCGTCACACGACCCCTGGATTGAGTCTAATTCACTTTTTCATGAGTTAGATGCTCACGATCGATGAAAGGGGTCGCACTTCCAGAATGCGAGCAGCGCAGCTCGTGCTCGAATTAAGGGTTCGCACCTCCTAACTACGAGCAGCGCAGCTCGTGCTCGAATTAAGGGGTCGTACACCCTAACTGCGAGCAGCGCAACTCATGCTCGAATTAAGGGGTCGTACACCCTAAATGCGAGCAGCGTAGCTCGCGCTCGAAGTAAGGGGTCGCATCCCCTGATGAGCCAACATGTGATTGACACAAGGCAAAAGTAAAAACCAGGAAAATTACACGACATTGAAGAAATAGATATTCATTATAATGGACCAAAAGGTCAAGTTATTACACAGTCGTTACATATAAATTTCTTCTCAAGAGTATAAAAAAAAAGAGAAAAATAAAAAATACACGATGAAGACAAAGGAAGGCAACAAAATCAGGGCTAGTCATCCCCCTCTTGGGCAGGCTCGCGACTCTCAGCCTCAGGACCAGCCTCGGGCGCAGGAGCAACATCAGTAGCTCCGGTGACTTCATTCTCAGCGGCAGCTCGTTCTCTAGCTGCGACCTCAAAAGCCATCCTGTCGAACTCCTCAACATTAAAAGTCGGAGCGATCTGCTGCATAACCCTGACCGCAAAATCGCGACCAGCGATATACGCTTCATATCGCTCTTCATCATAAAGTTGAGAAGTACGAAACTCCTGGACGGCGTGAGGACCCTCGTCAGATAGCATCTGAACGAGAGCCACCCGCTCCTCTTCCCAGTGGATGGAGTCATCCTTTAGCTGTTTAAGCCTCTGCTGGGCCTCCTCAAGCTTAGTCCGAGCGTCCTTGAACTGCCCTTCAAGCTGGATCTTGTCCTGGCGGAAGATTTCCTTCTCCTTCTCGCTCTTAGTATGAAGCTCTTGAAGCTTTGCGAGTTGGAGATCCACTGACTGAAAACGCTCAGTCAGGGATTGGATTTTGACGAGGAGAATCTTCTTCTCTTCATCCAGCTTGGCGATCTGAACTTCCAGAGCCTTCACCAAGCGGTCCCGCCCTTGGACCTCGGCTTCCATTGTCTTCTTTTTCTTCTCCGCATCCTCCATGCTGTGGCGAGCTGCTTCGACATCCCGCCTAACACGGAGCATGAGATCCAGGCTCTGATATAAATAAAGAAAGAAGGATTAGATTGCTAGTCATCCTATTAAATCACGGAGAGATTGGTAAAAAGGAAAAAGGTTGTTACCTGAACCAACCTCACCCCAATATCAGTGGAGAGAGCCTCTGGGCTTGGCTCAGGCAAACCCCTGAAGGTGTTGGGGGGGATGTTATCAAACATAAACTTGCATATCGGATGCAAGTGTGGGGGGATAACAAAGACCCCCAACCTGGAAGGTTGGGCCACTACCATCTCGCTTGAGCCCGTCTCGCGAGCACCCACGGCACCCAAGGAAGGTATCGCAGACTCGCGAGCACCAGTGGGCTCGCATGTTATCTCCTTTGGAGGGAGGCCTCCCTCCCTCCGACCGCCTTTAGGTGAATTGTCGGCGACTTCGATCACTGGCTGACCGCGAGCACCTGGCGGTGGAGTCGCAGCAGCCGGAGGAGTCGTAGTCGCACGAGAAGTCGGGGCGGCACCCCCTTTTTCAGCAACGCGCGGCTGTGGTCCGCGACCAGGGCCGTCCGTCGGGATAGGCGCAGATGAAGGACCGGCCGCAGTCTTCTTCTGCCTTTTCGAGGCAGCACCTTTTAAGCGAGGGAGCACTCCCAGCACTCCTCTCTTATCTCCGACGTTTGTCATTTCTTCTGGAGAAATTAGACCCGCCGCACAGAGACAACGAGGCTCTAGAACAGCGTTTACGTGGCGTGCAGCCGCAGAGAGCTTGTAGACTCTAACGAGCTTCTCATTGAGTCCTCCTCGTAGATTTGGCTTCACACCAGTTGGGATCCCTACAAAAAAAAAGAAGGCATATTAATCATTGTAAGGCAAAGGCTCTGTTCCTTCCAGACAGATGGCGAAAACAAAACCCACCTTCGCCAAAATGGCGATTAACGTTGTGACCTTTAGGGTCGGAGCCCATTTCAGACTCCCAATTGCCGGAAACATAAAACCATCTTTTTCTCCATCCTGGGCAGTTGGAAGAAGGGTTCCCCAGGATAAAGTTATTCCGGTGCCAGAAGCATAGGTAGTACCAACCCTCGCTAGCTGGCGCCTTCTTCAGTTGGAATAACCTTAAAAACTCCTCAGCGGTTAACTCTTCGTTACCCGCCTACTTCTAGAGGATAAAAACGCTCAGAAGCACCCGCCAGCCATTAACTATCAATTGGCCCGGAGCAATCTTATAGAGACGGAGGAAGTTTCGTATGAAGGGGTGGAGGGGAAGACGCACGCCCACTTTGAAAAAATATTCATAAAAAGCCACACACTCAAGTGGTGGTGCATCGGCTGTCTCCCCTCTCCCTGGCAATCTAAACGAAACAGAGTCTGGGACCCTATATGCCTCTCTAAGGTTAGAGAGTCTTTCCTCCGTCAAGATAGAAGAGTAACCGGAGGTGGAATATCTCCCAGCCGGTACTCTGGCATTATTGGATTCGGAGGAATCTGGGGTTTCGTCTCCCAAAGGAACAATCTCTTCGTCAGAGATTTCCGCCATTATAAAGAAAAATTGGTGGGAGAAGTGAGTAAGAAGGAATACCTCTGTAAAGAGGTTTTTACTCCGGAAACAGAGAAGAAGAAGAAGGAAACTTCGCAGCAGATGGAATTCGAAAATGGAGGATTTTCGGCTAAGTCCGATATTTATATGCAATCATCCCGGTTGATTTGATGGACACGCGGCAGCTTCTCATCCGACACGCCAGACGAACGGGCGCTGGCATTAAATACGGAAACACATGGCGCCCGACGCCTCATTTCTGGCGGCAGAAAAAGCTGCGCAAAAGCTGGCCATCATAAATGTGGAAGCACGTTAAGTGAATCATGTGCGATTTTCTCCCAGCAGCCAGCTGTCTACACTAATAAACCCTTGGCATAGTTCCTCAATACCAAGGGTTTGGGGGGCATCTGTTGTAGGTAAATATAGTCTAGCGAGAAGTGAGGGATCGCGGGCACATAGTGAATGCGACCAGTCAGGCTCGTGCTCGAGATATGGGGTCGCATATCCTGAATGCGAGCAGCCAGGCTCGTACTCGACGAAAGGGGTCGCATATCTGGAATGCGAGCATCCAAGCTCGTGCTCGACGAAAGGGGTCGCATATGCGAAATGCGACCAGAGTATTCTTCATTCAAGCAGCTCCCGATATCTGATTGATCGTGGTTTTTGGCATAGATGGCCTTCGTCTCATAGTACCAGCAGCCCGTATAGGCTGGTTTCGGTTTATATCTGTTCTTAGTTCCGAATATCCGGAGACGTAATCGGCTAGACGTCTAGAATGTTTTGACTACATCCTTCTTCAAGGATTATCGAGATACGATTCTTATCCCATGAAAATAGGGATAATCTTAACGGCTTGCATAGCGGACTGGATCATTGAGATCTGTATAAATAGATGATTCTATTGACGATAAAGGTACACAATATTCAATCCCTTGCCTCAGTTGCTTGGCTATTCCCCTTCTTGCCTTATCTAACTTAAGCATCGGAGGGCTAACGGCTGGACGCCGGCCACCCTTAGTTGCTTTCTGTCTTCTTTCAGGTCAACCGGAGGAAGTCTCTATTAGAGAGAAGGTGAACGTCCGGAGGATCCTGTTACAAAATCTGACGTTAACAACGGGCCTCCCCCAAGGAGATCCCAACATGCCATCACAAAAACCGTTATTTGATACTTCCGGAAATCAAGAGGATGTCATGCGTTTCCTCGGAAACACGCTTCTAACCCTCAAAGCCGGATTTCAAGCCTTATCTAATCGGCTTGATCAGCCCTTCCCGGAGCCCTAGTGACAACCTTCCGAAGGATTGCCGGCACAACCTATACCAGTGGCTTCCAAACATTCCACGGACGAGCCACAAGTCCAACCAAATCCTCCTCCTTCTAATCGAATGCCACTCGACAACCAAGCCCCGGTAATACCTCCCCATTCCATTCACTCCAGTACTTCCCAGCAATGGCAATCTCAGGGGTCCACCGTCGAAATGTCAGGTTATACCTTACCATGGGAAGGAGACCTCAAGAGAATCCATGATCGTTTTGATGATATGGAACAACGTTATCAGGCAAATCGATCATCTGCTGCTGTGGTGTCGATACATCGATCCGAGTCTCCTTTCACCCGTGAGGTCATGGAAGCACCTCTACCTAGGAAGTACCGCACGCCTGTCATCACCCCGTATATAGGTATAGGCGATCCTCTCGAACACCTGAAAACATATAGGTCTCTTATGGAGTTGGAGGGACATGGGTCAGAAATCATGTGTAGGGCTTTTTCTCTAACCTTAAAGGAGGCAGCTCGTATGTGGTTCCGGGGCCTAAAGCCCTGATCCATCAGGTCCTTCGCACAGCTACGGAGCTATCCCTCTCTCAATTCATGAGGAGCATGGGGAGATGATAAAAGAGTTTACAGTACGGTTCACTGCAGAAGCTGTCCAAACTGAAGGTTATACCGAAGAAAAAGGCCTCACCGCCCTTATTGTCGGAATTACAAGTAAAGATTTAGATTCGCCCTAGATAAGAACCCTCCTAAAACCATGGCGGAATTCCAAGCAAAAGCTCAGAAATATATCAATGCAGAAGAAGTTGCTTTTGCACATCATGGTATACATGGCAAGAAGCGCAAGCCAGAGGAAACCTCTCCCCCGGATAAGAAATATCGACATGATCGACGAGACCGCTCTTCCAAGAAGATTTATTCGGGTAAATACCATAACTACACTCCTCTCAATCGATCCCCTGAAAAGGTGCTAATGGAAATCAAGCATAAATCATACGTGAAATGGCCTGCAAAGATCAAATCTGATCCCGAAAAGAGAGATAAGAGCAAGTTTTGTTATTTTCGCAAAGATCATGGGCATAGTACTCAAGATTGTATATCTCTACGAGACCACATCGAAGCTCTCATTCGAAAAGGTCATTTTCAAGATTATGTTGTTAGGCAAGGTCAGTCACCTATAAGGGGGGAAGGCGCTGTTGAACCTCCAATTTATACATTGCATTGCCCATTACACTACATGGTTTGCATGATTTTTATGGTTTAAAAGCCTACTTAACATGTGTTTTGTGATCATAGGAATGAGAGCGGACTTCATTCAATTACGAGACAAAAGAATGCAATTGAAGCTTTTGGATGAAGATGAAAGAAGACCAAAGAAAGGAGAAAGCAAAGAGAAGAAAGAGAAGAAGAAAAAGGAGAAAAAGAAGAGAAGAAGAATCAAATGGAAGACAGGCCGACCGGTCATGACCGGTCGGCCATGAAGGCTGACCACATTACATTGGAGCCCGACCGGTCATGACCGGTCGGCTATATACATTGGACAAGGTGGGAACAAAGTCCGACCGGTCAGCCACATCACAGGAACAAGAAGAAGAGAGGCCGACCGGTCATGACCGGTCGGCCATGCACGCTGGATGAGAGGGAGATCAGCCCGACCGGTCATGACCGGTCGGGCACACACGCTGGATGAATGGAAATCAGTCCGACCGGTCATGACCGGTCGGCTGTACTCACTGGAATGCTTGGAAATCAGCCCGACCGGTCGTGACCGGTCGGCTCTGCGTAAGGATGAGTCCTTTCTAAATTGGGACTCCGAATTTCACTGCGCAATGCGAAGTCTTTCGCAGGATCCGACGCAAAGGGGGGTTTGTTGCTATAAAAGGACACCTAGGGGCTCTCCCTAAGGTATCAGAGAAGAGGAGGAACGTGAGTTTGGAGGCTGAAGGCGACTGTGGGGCGTTTGCAACATCTATCTTCGGGTTTTTCTAGTTTTATGCTTTATTTTTGAGTTTTTAGTTGTAGCATGACTATGCTCGGCTAAAGCCTCTCAGCTAAGGCTGAGAGGTGAAGCTTGTAGCCAGTTCTATGATAATTTCAGTTTGATTCAAGTACTTTTAATTCAAAGTTGAATTTTTCTTATGTTTCAGTCCAATAGGTGGTAGTTTGAGATGTCTTATCTGAGTTCATGTGCTCCGGACATGAATTCCTTTTAATTCTCTGAGATTATCACAGGTTGCTTGTTTAGATTCGAATTATAGTAATCCTTGAGCAGGCCATAGTCCATAGGCATGGCTGTTACTCCGCAGGCTATGAATTTGAATTCTACATTGATTGAATGGACTTGAACTTGGAAGTTCAACTTGAATTGGATGAATGTGTGTGAATGCTTTATTTTCCAACTAGATGAGAGATAGGACTTCAAATCTAGTTGTGTTCTCTACTTGGATTGACTGAATTGACATAGAATTGCTACAAGTGGATCCTTGAAAGCCTTAGTACATTATATCTCTGATTTTTTTATTAAGTTACTGTTTTAATTAAACATCCTATTGAAATTGAATTTGCTCTATTAAACTGAGTTGCTGAAGTAATTAGGAAGCTGTTACTTTTTCCCTGTGGATCGACCTCGGTCTTACCGAGTTTTATTACTACATCGCAGCCTTACACTTGAGGCGAGCGAACAAGTTTTTGGCGCCGCTGCCGGGGAAAATTAGATAATAGTTTTCAAATAGTTTCAGTGGCTGTAGAAGTAGATAGGTTTTTCTGATTTTTCTTAGAACTAACAAAGTTTTCTGTTTTGTAGGAATTCTTCTTTCAGTTCAAGCGCATCAGGTGATACCTTTCTAACTTAGTTTTTAGAATTTTCAGATTGCAGTTTTCTAGGTTAGGATTAGTTTTGATTTCTGATTGAGTGGTTTATGTCCCGTTGGGAACGTAACCATTCAAATCGTCTCCAATCTGAAGGTGGTTTGGTTGGACCATTGTCAGTCCATAGACGAGTCCGGAATTATCAAGAGCATTGTGAAAGTTTGGGGAGTATGGAGCAAACACCCTTAAGGAATCCTCCACCCCCTACTCCAACCACAAACGCAAATCAGGAAGGAGTAGGAGAGAATGAGGTACATAATGTTCCTCCAATGAGATCACTACGGGATTACCTACAACTTGCTCGTACAATTACACCTTCTTGCATAGTTCTACCAGCTAACGGTGGGACCCTTGACATAAAACCAGGAGTAATCCAACTTTTACCTAAATTCCATGGGCTAGACTCTGACCACCCATACTTACACTTGCAAGAATTCGAAGAAGTGTTGGCCACCTTGCATTATCCCAATGTTTCTGGGGATACAATCAGACTTAAACTTTTTCCCTTCACCTTGAAAGAAAGAGCCAAAGATTGGCTTCACTCTCTTAGACCATATTCGATTGGGTCATGGGTTGAGATGAACCGGGAATTCTTGAAAAAGTTCTTCCCCGCTCATAAGACAAACACTCTTCGAAGGGCCATAATGAATTTCTCAGCAAAAGAGGGTGAATCATTCTTTCAATGTTGGGAAAGATTTAAGGAACTCCTGCTTGCTTGCCCACATCATGGCTATGAGAGTTGGCGAATTATAAATTTTTTCAATGATGGATTAAGTCCTAATATGCGCCAATTTGTGGAAATGATGTGCAATGGCGAGTTTATGAGTAAAAATCCAGATGATGCTTGGAGTTACTTGGACATGTTGGCTGAAAATGCCCAATCTTGGGACACCTCGGATAAACCCAAGAACCCCAAGCCTACTCAAGAGAAAGGAGGGATATATGTCCTTAAAGAGGAAGACGACGTAAATGCAAGGATAGCCAACCTCACAAGGAAGGTTGAGGCCATAGAACTTAGCAAAAATGGAGTTTCCAAGTCCAAGGAAGCTGTTGAAACCACATGTGGGATTTGTCTCACCGACTTACACGCTACGCAAGATTGTCCCACAATTCCTGCATTTAAGGAAGTGTTGCAAGAGACAGCCAATGCCACATATGGTTATCAACGGCCCTTCAATGGACCGGTAGGTAATACATACAATGAGAGTTGGAAGAACCACCCGAATTTCAGTTGGAAGAATGCCCCAACGGGCAATCCTACCAACTCCCAAAGAGGGCCACCCATGCAAAATATGGCCCCACCTCAAGTCTCATTGGAGGATACTTTGAGAGCGTTTATGCAAGGGCAAGCGCAAATAAATGAATCAAATCAGCAATTGTTCCAAGAGCTGAAAGTCTCGGTTGATGAGATTAAGGGACGCTTGAATGCTAGGGAAGGGACCTTTCCGGCCCAACCTCAGCCCAATCCTAAGCAAGTACATGAAGTAAGCATCCCTAATCTTTCCAACCAAAACATGGAGTAAGCTAAATCCATTACCACCCTTAGAAGTGGTAAACAAATTGACAAAACTATTCCGGTGAAGGCCGATGAGCCTAATGATCCGGTAAGTTCTGAGGATGAAAATGGATCTAACTTAGCCCCACAACAACCGGAACGCATTTACAAGCCCATAGCACCTTTCCCATCGAGATTGGTTACCCCAAAATCTCTCCCAAATTCTCAAGATATTCTAGAGATTTTCAGACAAGTCAAGATCAATATCCCTTTGCTTGATGCCATCAAACAAATTCCCTCTTATGCCAAGTTTCTAAAAGACCTATGCACAACAAAACGCAAATATAATGTGCAGCAAAAGGCCTTCCTAACCGAGCAAGTTAGTGCCATCCTCACTCAAAAGACTCCCCCAAAATTCAAAGATCCCGGTAGTCCCACCGTCTCATGTATCATTGGAGACTACCGGATTGAACGTGCCTTGTTAGACTTGGGGGCAAGTGTGAACTTGATCCCATACTCGGTATATGAACAATTGGGTCTTGGTGAATTAAAACCCACCAAAACCACATTGCAACTCGCTGATAGATCTATCCGTGTACCGAGGGGGATAGTTGAGGATGTTCTAGTCCAAGTTGACAAATTCTACTACCCGGTAGATTTTATAGTCTTGGACACACAACCGGTTTTGGATGCTAGCACCCAAATACCGGTGATATTAGGCCGCCCATTCCTTGCCACATCAAACGCAATCATCAATTGTCGGAATGGGGTGATGCAATTATCTTTTGGAAACATGACACTAGAGGTGAATGTATTTCACCTGGGCAAAAGACATAGGGATGTCGATGATGATGAGTTCTTCGATGTAAACATGCTTGAAACCTTTGAAGAAGAAGAACTCCTCCAACTTGAACCACTAGAAAGTTTGGAGACATGCTTAGCACAATTCATGGATTCTAAAGACCCTATCATTAGTGAGATTGTGCATGCATTAAATATAGAAAGACCGGTAGTTGATACTAGCCGGTGGAGGCCCCATTTCGAAAAATTGCCACCAACCACATCAAGGCCTCTACCGTCTAGCATCAAACCACCGAAGCTTGACCTCAAACCATTGCCATCCGAGCTTAAATATGTATATCTGGGTCAAGAGGAAACTTTCCCAGTTGTCATTGCCTCCCACCTAGAAAAAGACCAAGAGCTCAAGTTGATTGAGTTACTCAAAAAACACCGGGAAGCCATAGGTTGGACAATAGCGGATCTCAAAGGGATAGATCCTTCGGTTTGCACTCACCGTATACACCTTGAAGAAAACGCAAAAACGACTAGACAACCTCAAAGACGGCTAAATCCAAACATGATGGAGGTTGTCAAAGCTGAAGTGTTAAAGCTATTGGATGTGGGTATCATCAACCCCATCTCAGATAGCCAATGGGTGAGTCCTACCCAAGTTGTCCCCAAGAAATCCGGTATTACCATCATTGAAAACGCCAACAACGAGCTTATACCCACTAGGGTGACCACCGGTTGGCGTATGTGCATTGATTATAGGAAGCTCAATACGGTCACTAGGAAAGACCACTTCCCTCTCCCATTTATGGACCAAATTTTGGAGAGGTTGGCAGGCCATCCCTACTATTGCTTCCTAGATGGCTATTCCGGATACAACCAAATTGAGATAGCTCCGGAAGACCAAGAGAAAACCACATTTATATGCCCGTTTGGTACCTTCGCCTACCGAAGGATGCCATTCGGGTTATGCAATGCACCCGCCACATTCCAACGATGCATGTTGAGTATTTTCTCAGACATGGTGGGTGAGTTTCTTGAGGTGTTCATGGATGACTTCTCTGTTTTTGGTTGTACATTTGATGAGTGCCTCGAGCACTTGAAGTTGGTCTTAATGAGGTGTGAGGAAAAGCAACTCGTATTAAACTGGGAAAAGTGCCACTTTATGGTACAAAGAGGAATAGTCCTTGGACACATCATCTCGTCCAATGGAATAGAGGTAGACCGGGCAAAAATTGACATAATCTCCAATCTACCACCACCCAAAAGCATACGCGATGTGCGGTCCTTCCTGGGACACGCCGGTTTCTATCGAAGGTTTATAAAGGACTTTAGTCACATCTCAAGGCCTTTATGCAACCTTCTACAAAAGGAGAACCAATTTGAGTGGAGTACCGAATGTCAATTAGCTTTTTCAAAGCTAAAAGACATGTTGACAACCGCTCCTATCATGCAACCACCAGATTGGTCCATTCCTTTTGAGTTGATGTGCGATGCGAGCGATTTTGCTATTGGGGCGGTGTTAGGCCAAAAGAAGGATAAAAAGCCCCATGTCATCTACTACGCGAGTAGGACCTTGAATCCTGCCCAAGTTAATTATTCAACTACGGAGAAAGAGCTCCTAGCTGTCATCTTTGCCTTGGACAAATTCAGGCCATACTTAATAGGATC
The DNA here is from genome assembly GCA_003013855.2 of Liriodendron chinense. Taxonomy (NCBI): domain Eukaryota; kingdom Viridiplantae; phylum Streptophyta; class Magnoliopsida; order Magnoliales; family Magnoliaceae; genus Liriodendron; species Liriodendron chinense. The sequence goes on along the minus strand of ML058397.1, from coordinate 4,859,224 downwards.
CAAAGTTATTGTTTATACGGATCATGCGGCGCTGAAATACCTTCTTTCTAAGAAGGATACTAAGCCCCGTTTGCTAAGATGGATCCTACTCCTTCAAGAATTCGACCTGGAGATCAAAGATAAGAAGGGGGTAGAAAACGTGGTGGCAGATCATCTATCTCGCCTAGTCCTACCAAATTCCATTGATGAGTCACCTATTGAGGACTCATTCCCTGATGAGCAACTCTTTGTTGCTATGCATCCACCATGGTACGCTGATATAGCCAACTATCTTTCCACAGGTGCGATGCCGACTCATTGGACTGCGCAAGACAAACGTAAATTTCTAAGGGAAGTGTGCAGATTTTTCTGGGATGAACCTCTATTGTTTAAATATTGCCCAGACCAGATTATAAGGAGATGCATCCCCGATGATGAACACAATTCAGTCATCTCCTTTTGTCATGATCAAGCATGTGGGGGTCATTTTTCAGCCAAGAAAACAACTGCAAAAATTCTGCAGTGTGGTTTTTATTGGCCCACATTATTTAAAGATACCCACGAGTTTTGCAAAGCATGCGAGCGCTGCCAGAAGTTAGGAGGATTATCCCGTCGAAATATGATGCCCCTCACCCCAATTCAACATCTTGAAGTCTTTGACTGTTGGGGCATCGATTTCATGGGACCATTCCCCTCATCTTTTGGACATGTCTATATTCTGCTTGCCGTAGACTATGTGTCTAAATGGATCGAGGCTATCCCATGTAGAACCAATGATCATCGTACGGTTCTCAAGTTTCTCAAAGAAAACATACTTTCTAGATTTGGGACACCTCGAGCCATTATTAGTGATGGTGGTTCTCACTTTTGCAATAGACCTTTTGAAACTTTGATGAAGAAATATGGTATTAGGCACAAAGTGAGTACCCCATACCACCCACAAACAAGTGGGCAAGCTGAAATCTCCAATAGGGAAATCAAACAGATTTTAGAAAAGACGGTGAGACCGGATCGCAAGGATCGGTCCCTACGATTAGATGATGCACTTTGGGCTCACCGTACTGCCTACAAGACACCCATTGGAATGTCCCCTTATAGACTGGTCTATGGGAAAGCTTGCCACTTGCCTGTGGAGATAGAACACAAAGCCTATTGGGCAATTCGGGCCCTAAATTTTGACATAGACAAGGCTAGCTCGCTTCGCAAACTTCAATTAAATGAGCTTGATGAGATCCGGAACGATGCATATGAGAATTCGAGGATTTACAAGAGCAAGATGAAGGCCTTTCATGACAAACACATCTTAAGGAAATCCTTCCATGAAGGACAGAAAGTGCTCTTGTATAATGCCCGACTTCATCTTTTTCCGGGAAAACTACGATCTCGATGGACCGGCCCATATATTGTTAAAGAAGTTTTTCCTCATGGGGCTGTTGAGATTGAGAATTCAGCAAATGGTGACTGTTTCAAAGTTAATGGACAACGCCTTAAACCATTTGTTGAGAAATTTGATTCAGAGGACATGTCCATCTCCCTGAATGATCCTGTCTATCAGGATGATTGATCTCCTAGTCTGATGGAGGTATAGCATAGGTAGGTTTAGTTTTTTTTTACTGTTTTAGTAGGATTTAGTTATTGGAATTGCAGACCTCCATGATCATTCTCTCAGGTACTATTGATTCTCATTCTCTCATATTTTACCATTGTTCTCGTGTTCATGCTAACTAATTATCTTTTTACATTGAGGACAATGCAAGATTTGGTTGGGGGGTGAGATGAGATTCCCCATCTAGCATATTGCAACATTTCGAGCTTCATATGCACAAAATTTTTTCGAATTTTCTAACATCTCAAAACTCTTTTAGAAAATTTTGTTTCTATACATTTGAGAGGATATGAGTATAAGAAGAGGAGATATGAAGTGTGTGATGTTGTAAGTCTTGAATTCTCCCAACATAATGGTTTTATATGTTAGTTCCCCTATTGTTGTGATTGATAGAAAATTTGAACACCTTCACACCAAGTTCACATTACACGATTTTCATGAGTTGAAAGGTTTATGTGATTTGTGGATTAGCTAGACTTTGATATAAAGGTGTTGAGAAACCAAGCCGGGGTATTTTGTCCATCCTTGTCCATGGGAAAATAATGAAAGATATGGATTTCTAAAAATCCTATCTAAGTTAAAAGAAAAAAGAAAGAAAGGATGAAATCGGGAAGGAAAGAAAATTGGTGGAAAAAATCCGAAGAGGGCTACCTATTACCAACCGGGGGATGGTCGAACCGTAACCAAAGCCGGAAATGGGACGTAGTGTGAAAGCCGTCGGAAGGACAGTAAGGCAAATTCCTGTCATAGGCTTGCTGTTGCTCTGTGCACCTTGAAATCCCTGGTCTACTTAATCTATAAAGAAGATGATCCCAGAAACTCATGAGATGAACTTTCACTATGCACACTAGGTTGAATTTGTTCGAGTTCTTCTATTTATCAATCAATCAGCGGGGATTTCATGTAAACACTTCTTATGTTTTGCGAGTCCAAGGTTCAGCTTCTAACACCTAATTTCTCCAAATTTTACACTTATACATCTTGGGATGGATAGAATCATAGGTTCTAAAGGGGAGTTGGATTTAGAGGGTTGAAATTATTTTCACGCATGTTTTGCTCGGGACTAGCAAAAAGCTGGTTGGGGGGTGTGTTGAACCTCCAATTTATACATTGCATTGCCCATTACACTACATGGTTTGCATGATTTTTATGGTTTAAAAGCCTACTTAACATGTGTTTTGTGATCATAGGAATGAGAGCGGACTTCATTCAATTACGAGACAAAAGAATGCAATTGAAGCTTTTGGATGAAGATGAAAGAAGACCAAAGAAAGGAGAAAGCAAAGAGAAGAAAGAGAAGAAGAAAAAGGAGAAAAAGAAGAGAAGAAGAATCAAATGGAAGACAGGCCGACCGGTCATGACCGGTCGGCCATGAAGGCTGACCACATTACATTGGAGCCCGACCGGTCATGACCGGTCGGCTATATACATTGGACAAGGTGGGAACAAAGTCCGACCGGTCAGCCACATCACAGGAACAAGAAGAAGAGAGGCCGACCGGTCATGACCGGTCGGCCATGCACGCTGGATGAGAGGGAGATCAGCCCGACCGGTCATGACCGGTCGGGCACACACGCTGGATGAATGGAAATCAGTCCGACCGGTCATGACCGGTCGGCTGTACTCACTGGAATGCTTGGAAATCAGCCCGACCGGTCGTGACCGGTCGGCTCTGCCTAAGGATGAGTCCTTTCTAAATTGGGACTCCGAATTTCACTGCGCAATGCGAAGTCTTTCGCAGGATCCGACGCAAAGGGGGGTTTGTTGCTATAAAAGGACACCTAGGGGCTCTCCCTAAGGTATCAGAGAAGAGAAGGAACGTGAGTTTAGAGGCTGAAGGCGACTGTGGGGCGTCTGCAACATCTATCTTCGGGTTTTTCTAGTTTTATGCTTTATTTTTGAGTTTTTAGTTGTAGCATGACTATGCTCGGCTAAAGCCTCTCAGCTAAGGCTGAGAGGTGAAGCTTGTAGCCAGTTCTATGATAATTTCAGTTTGATTCAAGTACTTTTAATTCAAAGTTGGATTTTTCTTATGTTTCAGTCCAATAGGTGATAGTTTGAGATGTCTTATCTGAGTTCATGTGCTCCGGACATGAATTCCTTTTAATTCTCTGAGATTATCACAGGTTGCTTGTTTAGATTCGAATTATAGTAATCCTTGAGCAGGCCATAGTCCATAGGCATGGCTGTTACTCCGCAGGCTATGAATTTGAATTCTACATTGATTGAATGGACTTGAACTTGGAAGTTCAACTTGAATTGGATGAATGTGTGTGAATGCTTTATTTTCCAACTAGATGAGAGATAAGACTTCAAATCTAGTTGTGTTCTCTACTTGGATTGACTGAATTGACATAGAATTGCTACAAGTGGATCCTTGAAAGCCTTAGTACATTATATCTCTGATTTTTTTATTAAGTTACTGTTTTAATTAAACATCCTATTGAAATTGAATTTGCTCTATTAAACTGAGTTGCTGAAGTAATTAGGAAGCTGTTACTTTTTCCCTGTGGATCGACCTCGGTCTTACCGAGTTTTATTACTACATCGCAGCCTTACACTTGAGGCGAGCGAACAGGCGCATCACACCAGAAGAAGTCACCTCACCATCACACTCCGTAAGAAGATGCTGAGCCTACTGGAGAGATCCGGACCATTACCGGAGGGCCAGCTTGTGGGGGAGATTCCCAAGCTTCGAGGAAAGCTTATACTCGTAAGGCGTCTAAGAAACCCCAACATATCTACTAGCTGGAACAGACACCTAACAAGTCAGAATTTGGCCATCCTCCAATCTTCTTCTCCCTCGAGGATGCAGAGAGGATCCACTTCCATTATGAAGACTCCATCGTAGTCGCACTAAAGGTATCAAATTATCTGACTCATTGTGTTATGGCGAATACAGGTAGCTCTGTCGATATTCTATACCTGGAGGCTTTCAACAAAATGGCACTTGCCAGAAGCCTGCTCAAGCCAGTCTCAACTCCCCTCATCGGCTTCGGGGGCGAGGTGGTAACGGCGGAACGAAGCATTGACCTCCTAGTCACCTTTGGAGAAAGTCCAGCGAAAACGACCGTCTTCGTTAATTTCCTCGTGGTAGACCGGAGGTCAGCGTCACTACGCCAAAATTGGATTTTTGCGACGGACCAAGTCCGTCGCAAATCGATATTAGCGACGGACTTGGTCCGTCGCATGGGCCGTCGCAGTTTACTATGTGGCAAATTTTAAACGACGGATTACGCCCGTCGCTAAATTATGTAAAGCGACGGATATTGGTCCGTCGTACAAATTTTTGCGACGGATATAGGTCCGTCGCTAAATTTATGGGCGACAGCGTGATTGCATTTATTTAGGAATTGTAGCGACGGGTTTGGTCCGTCGCTAAATTTCTGAACGTACACCTATTACGATTGAATTTATTTTTGAATCTATTACACCTGATAGTCATCCAAATTATTTAAAACAAAAAAAAAATTAAAACCTAACAAATCATAATTATATCATATATGAAACTTAGTCCTTACATTTCTAGTGAAAAATAATATTAATATTTGTTACAAATCTACACATTAAAGTGAACCATTCTCCATAGAATGAGCAACTAGGCTTTATTTTGTTCCCAATATGGAAACCAATCTCTTGACCATACGTGAAGCTAGCCTTCATTTCTAATCTTTCCTTTATAGCTACTTCCACCTCATACGTTAGCAAATCCATCAACTGGCCCACCTGCAAAATCCAGAATATAAAACATAAAGAGTATCAGTATTATAATGTAAGAACAAAAAGGTTGGGGCAGCTTTACATCCTTTATATTTATGCGTCAAATTTCCTACCTCGAATGGTGTTGGGGTTGTACGAGGAAATCAAATAGAAGCACGTTCATGTTATGAGATAGCCGTACGAGACCGAAAGAAGGCTCAGACAACACCAGTTATGATGGTGGCACAAGATTCACCAAGCCTTCCAACGGCTACCTCGTTGGATCCAAGAGAAAATGCTCTCCAAGAAGGAACTCCCGGAGAAGAGACAGTGGCAATCCACTTAACCGAAGACGATTCGTCCAAAGTCGTATACATTGGGTCCTCTTTAACCAGCGTCTTTCGAGAAGATCTGGTCCATTTTCTCACAGAATACCAAGATGTGTTTGCTTGGTCTCACAAAGATATGGCAGGCATCGACCCCAGCGTCATGGCACATCGTTTGAACGTTGATCCGAAGTATAAACCTGTTCATCAACGCCGACGTGCCTTCACTGCAGAAAGGCAAATGGTAATCAAGGCCGAGGTTGAAAAGTTGCTCGCAGTCAATTTTATAAAAGAAGTCGACTACCTAGAGTGGGTCGCGAACGTGGTTCTCGTTCGAAAAACTAATGGCAAATGGAGGATGTGCGTTGACTATTCCGATTTAAACAAAGCGTGTCCAAAAGACAGCTTCCCGACACAGCGAATCGATCAACTGGTTGATTCGACGGCAAGGCATGCCCTGCTAAGTTTCATGGACGCCTATTCTGGTTACAATCAGATTATGATGTATTCGCTTGATAGACAGCATACCGCCTTCATAACCGACCGAGGTCTGTATTGCTACCAGGTAATGCCTTTTGGTCTTAAAAATGCAGGGGCCACCTATTAACACCTCGTCAACAAAATATTCACCACATAAATCGACAGGAATATGGAGGTTTATGTCGACGACATGCTCGTGAAAAGCGTCGTAGGAAATGACCACCTTGCAGATCTTCGTGAAGCCTTTGACTTAATGAGAAGGTATCGGATGAAACTAAATCAAGAGAAATGTGCATTCAGTGTGTCCGCTGGAAAGTTTCTCGGATTTATGGTTGGCCAGCGAGGGATCGAGGCAAATCCTGAAAAAATAAGAGCATTGATCGAAATGAAGTCTCCGACCACTCTCAAAGATGTGCAACGTTTGGCGGGTCTCATCGCATCATTGAACAGGTTCATTTCGCGGGCCTCAGACAAGTGCTTACCCTTCTTTAAACTCCTCTGAGCCACCGCCAAATCTGATTGGGAGTGGACGCCGCAATGCGAAGAAGCGTTTCAACAATTGAAGCAATATATGTTGAGCTCTTAATTGTGCATATTCTAACCCCAATTCATCACTCATTATGCACGGTTTACACATTTAAAGGACCATTCTAATGCATGATTTGTAATTATAGGAACAAGATGGAGATTTCACTGATTCAAAGCTAATTGAGGCTCCTTGTGTTGAACCTCCAATTTATACATTGCATTGCCCATTACACTACATGGTTTGCATGATTTCCATGGTTTAAAGGCCTACCTAACACATGTTTTGTGATTACAAGGGATGAGAGCTGACTTCATTCAATTGGGATTAAAAGAAAAGCTTTTGGAGCTTTTGCATGAAGGACAAAAGAGAATCGAAGAAAGAAGGAAAGAAGAGAAGAAAAGAAGGAAAGAAGAGAAGAAAAGAAGGAAAGAAGAACAATGTGAAGAGGGCTGACCGGTCTTGACCGGTCAGCCACAGTTGCTGATCAAAAGGAAGAACAGGCCGACCGGCCTTGACCGGTCGGCCATACACACTGGATGATGGACAATCTGGTCCGACCGGTCATGACCGGTCGGCCACACTTGCTGGATGAATGGATAGCCAGTCCGACCGGTCATGACCGGTCGGCTGTACTCACTGGAATGCTTAGAAAATCAGTCCAACCGGTCACGACCGGTTGGCCCTGCGTATGGAAAGTCCTTTCTATATTAAGACTCCGAAAATTGCTGCGCAACGCAGTCTTTCGCAGAATCCGACGCAAGGGAGGTTGCTTGCTATAAAAGGACACCTAGGGGCTCTCCCTAAGGTATCAGAAAGGCTAAGGAACGTGAGTTTGGAGAGTGAAGGCGATTGTGGAGTGGCTGCAACTCTCCTATTCGGGTTTTTCTATTTTTATGCTTTATTTTAGAGTTTTTAGTTGTAGCATGACAATGCTCGGCTAGAACCTCTCAGCTAAGGCTGAGAGGTGAAGCTTGTAGCTAATTCTATGTTGGGTTCAGTTTAATTCAAGTAATTTACATTCAGTTTGGATTTTTACATGATTTAGTTCCAAAAAGTGGTAGTTTGAGACGTCTTATCTGAGTTTATGTGCTCCGGACATGAATTCCTTTTAATTCTCTGAGATTATCATGTTTGTTTATCTAAATTCGGATTATAGTAATCCTTGAGCAGGCCATAGTCCAGAGGCATGACTGTTACTCCGCAGGCTATGGTTTTGAGTTTGGTATTGATTTTATTGGACTAGAACTTGGAAGTTCAACTTGAATGTGATGGAATGTGTGTGAATGCTTTATTCTCCAATTAGATGAGAGATAGGACTCCAAATCTAGTTGTGTTTTCTACTTGGATTGACTGAATTGACATAGGATTGCTACAAGTGGATCCTTGAAAGCCTTAGTACTTTATATCTCTGATTTTTCATTAAGTTCCTGTTTTAAGTAAACACTCAATTAAATCTGATTTCTTTTAAACACTGAGTTGCTGGAGTGATTTGTGGAGCTGTTACTATTTCCCTGTGGATCGACCTCGATCTTACCGAGTTTTATTACTACATCGCAGCCTTGCACTTGAGGCGAGCGAACACCTTACAAGCATTGAAGACCATAGGATGAAGGTTGAAGAAGGACCAAAGAAAGCCAAGGCAAGGAGAGAAGAGAAAAGAAGAAAGAAAGAAAGAAATATAGAGAAAAAAGAAGCAAGACCGGTCGGCTGACCGGTCAGCCAAGCAAGCCCGACCGGTCTTGACCGGTCGGCCATACAAGAAGACTTGCTGGACTGCTCAGGAACGCAGCCCGACCGGTCAAGACCGGTTGGCTATTGCTGCTGGACTAAGGAATTCACCGTCCGACCGGTCATGACCGGTCGGGCATAGCTGCTGACTAAAGGATTTCCAAGCCCGACCGGTCATGACCGGTCGGCCAAGTGCAAATAGGCTATTTCTATTTTCGGGACTCCGAAATCTTCTGCGCAAGTGCGTAGTTTTACGCAAAATCTGGAGTTCTCTTGCGTATTGGACACCTCCAAGCTATAAAAGGATGTCTTCCCTTCATTCCAGAGGAGGCTAGGACGTGGGGATTGCTAAGGAGACGGATTCTACTTCGGATTTCTAGTTTTCTTCCTGTTTTAGTTGTTTTTTTATGTTTTTAGAGGCTTCTAGTTCAAGGATGTTAGAGATGAACTAAAACCTCTTAGCTAGGGCTACGAGGGGAAGCTTTTGATTCGTTTTTGATGGATTAATGCAACCTAGGTTTCCTTTTATGTTTTAATTGATGAATTTTAGCTCAATATGAGTTTGAATCAAGTACTAAGTTGGTTTTACTTTGATCTCTTGATGACTCCGGGCTCATGTGATTCTTAGTGATTTTCAGCTTAGTATCTTAGCTTTTGAGCATTGTTTATGCTTGTGTAATGCATTGATCTACCATCGACTCCGGGCATGGTAGACGCTTTGATTGCCTTGTATGCAATGGCCTGATTTTCATGTGGGAACTCATTCAACTAAAGTTCTTATCTTTTGTTGTATAATCTGGAATAGTTGCTTATTGATTGATTCTGATTTAATTAGAGTTCTAATCATGAGTTGTAATCAGGTCTAGTGACAGGATTTGGTGAAAACTATGGTTGTGAATCTCAACTAGATTGGAAAGAGGTTTGGCCTATACAATTGAGTGTGCCCAAGGCCTGAGCATGGTTGTGGGAATCAAATCAGTTAATAAGCACTTGTTTTAGATATTTGTGATTGAACCGCTCTATATTCCAATCGGATAGAGATAGGAATTCGATTCCGATTGAGTTATGAGAGACCTAGTTGTGTTGATGCATTGAAACTTATCAAAAGTGGATCCTTGGCGCTCTAGTGCCTTTTTAGACTGAAATTACCTTAACCATTCACTGTTTAAACCCAAATCGCTATTTTCCAGTTTTAGTTCTTAATAGGATCTTAATTATTAGTTGTTTTAGCTAAATTCTGAGAATGCCCATTCATAAATCTCTGTGGGAACGATACTCGGTCTTTCCAAATTATTACTACTTCGCAACCCTACACTTGGGGAGTGAACAAGTTTTTGGCGCCGCTGCCGGGGATTTCTATGCGGTATTTTTAGAATTTTCTGAAATAACTTTTAGTTGAGATTGTGTTAAGATAGGTTTAGGATTTGTTTTGCTTTCTAGAATAGGTTTTCTTCTAATTACTAACTTACTTTGTTTTGATTTTTGCAGGATTCTAACATAGGTCTAATCCAGGGATTTTTAGGAAGTTGAAGAAGAAGAAGGCATCTAAAGTTACAAATCAGGTTTTATTGTTCTAACCTTACTCTTCTTCTTCTCCTACTCATTCCTATCATATTCATCTCTTGTAGAGTGGGTGGAGACTCCTTTTGGATCTCTAAAAGGTAGGCCTTGTGCCACCTGGATTCCTATTGGTCGGCTCTGCCGCCTTGGATCACCTTGTGCTCAGAGATTTCTCTTCTCAACCTATTCCTCTTTCTTCTTTTTCTATACTTTTTCTCAAAAGACTCAAAGAGTGGGTGGGGAGTTCTTTGAACCCCTATTGACCAGGAGAAATCGGTCTCTATCCTTGCTTCTGGCTTAGCCATTGCAAGACACCTTGTGCTTAAGTCCTAGAGAGGAGTAAAGGAAGGAAGGAAGAATTCTTTTTCCTTTTTATTCATTCTTTTTGGTTTTGCATGCCACATTGGGCTCGGACTTATAATAACCGACTTGTAAGGGACGGAGTAATTGTTGAAGGGATTGATAGAGAGCCTCGTACTAGGAAACGTCAAAATTTTCCTGAAATTACTAGAGAAATGGCTGAAAATCAACCAAATCAAGGGGCTAATCAACATCAAAATCCAGCCCCAAACCTTACTGAATTGGATGAGAATGAAGTGGGGGATGTACCTCAACCTAGAACGTTACGTGACTATTTACAACCAGCTAGGATGAGTACTCCCTCTTGCATAATTTTCCCTCACAATGTGGGAAATATTGATTTTAAACCGGGATTGATCCAACTTCTTCCTAGATTCCATGGACTCGACTCTGAGAGCGCATATCTACATATTAAGGAATTTGAAGAAGTTATTGCCACAATAAACTGTGACAATGTGACCAAGGATACAATAAAACTTAAATTGTTCCCTTTTTCCTTGAAAGAGAAGGCCAAATCATGGCTACATTCCGTAAGGCCAAGGTCTATTGGGACATGGGCTGAGATGACTAGGGAGTTTCTAAAAAAATTCTTCCCTACTCATCGAACCAATGCACTACGAAGGGCCATAATGAACTTCGCCCAAAAAGAAGAAGAAACCTTTTTCCAATGTTGGGAAAGGTATAATGAGCTATTAAACCAATGCCTACATCATGGCTATGAAAGGTGGAGGTTGATTAGTTTCTTCTATGATGGATTGAACTCAACCATGCGCCAATTTGTAGAGATGATGTGCAATGGGGAGTTCATGAACAAGGAAACGGAGGAAGCTTGGGATTATTTTGACATGTTGGCTGAAAATACACAATCATGGGATACATCTAAGCCAAGAAGTTCAAAACAACCCCAAACCAAGGAAAAGGGAGAAATTTATGTTTTAGATGGGCAAGATGATCTAGGTTCTAGAGTGGCTAAACTCACACAAAAGGTCGAGGAGATGGAACTAAAGAAGGTGGATACAACCCAACAAAAGGGGGCTGTTGAAACTATTTGTGGTATTTGTGCTTCCAATGTACATCAAACGCCGGATTGTCCAACAATCTATGCGTTTCGAGAACTTTTATTTGAACAATCGAATGCCTTGAATAGTTATCAACGACCTTTTAGTACTCCAAATTCAAACACGAACAATTCTAGTTGGAGAAACAACCCAAACTTCAATTGGGCGAATGGAAACACAGCTAATCAAAGTAATCCTCAAAGGGGGTCCCCAATGCAAATGGCCCCACCTCAAATGCCTATAGAGGATACTTTGAAAGCATCATGGAAGGACAAGCTCAAATTAATCAATCCAACGATACGATAATGCTTGAGCTTAAAAGTTCGGTGGAGGAAATCAAGGCTCGCTTAAACGCAAGGGAAGGGATGCTTCCAGCCCAACCCGTACCAAATCCAAAACAACAATACGAAATAAGCGTGCCTAGTTCTTCTAACCAACATATGGAACACGCTAAGGCCATCACCACTCTTAGAAGTGGTAAAATCATTGAAAAATCTGATCCGGTGAAGGTTTCAACACCTAATGATCCGGTATTTTCCAAAGAGGATGATGGACCTAGCACCACCATGAATGAAAAAGAGCCACTGAAAGAATATAGGCCCGTTGCTCCATTCCCCCAACGCTTGATTCCAACCAAACCTCAAGATAAATATCAGAAATTTTTGGAGGATTTCAAGCAAGTCAAAATCAACATCCCATTGTTGGATGCCATTAAACAAATACCATCATATGCAAAATTTTTAAAAGACCTTTGCACGGTTAAAAGAAAAATACATGTGCAAAAGAAGGCATTTTTTACGGAGAATGTGAGTGCCATTATCAACCACGGGATATGATTGGAGATCACCGGGTGAAACATGCTTTACTTGATCTAGGGGCAAGTGTGAACTTAATTTCCTTTTCGGTCTATGAACAATTGGGTTTAGTTGAATTAAAACCCACCAAAACCACATTACAACTTGCTGATCGATCGATTCGTATTCCTAGAGGGGTGGTTGAGGATGTCCTTGTCCAAGTTGACAAAGTCTACTACCCGGTGTTATAGGCAAAATGGTGGAGATAAGATTTCACGTGGAAATGTCCATTCGACTCTCGAGATCACCTGATCGAGAGTCGAATATTGGACAGGTGCGGGACGCCCATTCGACTCTCGAGATCACCTGATCGAGAGTCGAATATTGGACAGGTGCGGGACGCCCATTCGACTCTCGAGATCACCTGATCGAGAGTCGAATATTGGACAAGTGCGGTCGCGAGCATACCTTCTCACAAGTCGTTGAAAGATATTACACCCAAAATATGTACTTGGACTCGCGACCACATTTTAACCTGCGAGCAGCTTTACTACAGGCGTCTCCTTCCTTTTCGGAGGCCATGACTCCCAGCTACGGGCGTCTCCTTCCTTTTCGGAGGCCATGACTCCAACTATGGCTTCCGGCCGGATCCAGCCGGATTTCAAGGGATTGCCATCTAGGGGCGTGATTGTTGGAATAAATCATTGGGTTGGATCTGACTAAAAAGATAGGATCTTATCCCACGAAATCAGCGGATTCTCAGTATCGTATGCGACATCAACGGGATTTCGACATCTCACGTAACAGATTGGATTGTTTCAGATCTATATAAGGGGATGGCTCCCTTGAATAGGAGGTACGTACTCATCACTCAATCTGGGTCCCGTTTTGCTTGGCTTCTCTTCTGTGGCCTAACTTGAGCGTCGGAGGGCTAACGGCTGGTCCCCAGCCACCCTTATTCGCTGTCTTGTTTCAGGTCTGGTGGTGGAAACCCCTCCTGGAGCGAAGGAGAAAAGCCGGAGGATCTCGTTACAAAATCTGACATTAACACCCGGTGGACTTTATTGTCTTGGACACACGACCCATGGTTAATATTGGCCCTCAAATTCCTGTCATACTTGGCCGCCCATTCCTAGCTACATCAAACGCTATCATAAATTGTAGGAGTGGGGGCATACAAATGTCTTTTGGCAATATGATGATTGAGTTGAATGCTTTTAATATTGACAACCAACAAGAGGATGAGGATGGGGAGGTCCACGAAATAAACATGATCAATTCTATTGTGGAAAATGAGTCCCTCTCACCTTTTTACTCCGGTCCCTTAGACGAAGAAGTGACTCACTCCCTTGATGAGAACGATGATATGATAAGGGATATGGTCACACTTTTTGAGTCGGTATCGGCATATGACGTTAGCCGAGAGAAGGATGTGGAAACAATACCTTTTTGTGCTGAGAAACCAATTCAAATTTCCACTCCTTTATGGATCATGCATACTGAAATCCACCAAACCTGGGATGATCCTTACTTGCAATATCAATGCCCAGGAAAATATGAGTGGAGACATATTTTTTCTGATAAATATGATGATGTCTCCTCTTATACATGTGGTGAAAATATTAAGGAACCCGCTAGAATTCCTTTTTGGGATTTTGAGTGGCTCATTTCGATTACTCACACACATGTTCATTGTAAAGCAGGATATTGGATGACCTTACTGTGAAACCTTTTTATCCATCTAATGATTCTGCTTGACTTTATGCTTTTGGATGAGTTATTGGGATTAACCTCCTACTCTGACGGAGGATAATTTGCTAGAATGCTTTCCCATTAGGATTTACTTTGATAGTTGATTTAGTTGTGAAGTAATCCATCTCCAAAAGCTAATCTTGCTATGAAATATATGCTTCAGGTGATATCTCTCTTTCTCACTCTCCTTTGTTTTATGTCATTGCTCTCATGTCATGCATATTGCATATTTTATTACATTGAGGACAATGTAAAGTTTTGGTTGGGGGGTGAGAGATTCCTTTGATGAATCTGCTAGCTTTTGTGACATAGCTTTTGTGACATTTCGAGCAATGATGTAGAAATTTTTTGATTTTTCTAAAATTTGAAACTCTTTTGGAAAACATTGATTCTATACATTCGAGATAGCATGGGGATAAGAAGATGAGATATGAAGTGAGGGATGTTGCAAGCTTTGAATTTCTCTTAATATAATGGTTTTATATGTGAATTCACCTATTTTTATGATTGATAGAAAATTTGAACACCTTTTGCACCTAGTTCACATTACATGATTTTCATGATTTGAAGGGAGTATGTGATTCGTGGATTAATTAGACTCTGATTTGAGGTATTGAGAAACCAAGCCGGGGTATTTTGTCCATCCTTGTCCATGGGAAAATAATGAAAGATATGGATTTTCAAAAATCCTATCTAATTTAAAAGAAAAAGGAAAGAAAGGATGAAATCGGGAAGGAAAGAAAAATGGTGGAAATTCCGATTAGGCTACCTACTACCAACCGGGGGATGGTCTACCCGTAACCAAAGCCGGAAATGGGACGTAGTGTGAAAGTCGTCGGAAGGACGGTAAGGCAAATTCCTGTCATAGGCTTGCTGTTGCTCTTTACACCTTGAGATCGGTAGTCTAGTTGATTTATGAAGAAGATAATCGCGGAAACTCATGAGATGAACCTTCACTATGCACACTGGGTTGAATTTGTTCAAGTTCTTCTATTTATCAATCAATCAGCAGGAATTTCATATAAACACTGATTATATTCTGAGAGTTTAAGATTTCAACCTTTATCATCTAATTTCTCTGATTTTTATGCTTATGTGTCTTGAAATGTATAGAAGAGTAGTTTCTAGAGGAGAGTTGGGTTTTGGAAAATGAACTGGTTTCACGCATGTTTTGCTCGGGACTAGCAAAATGCTGGTTGGGGGGTGTGTTGAGCTCTTAATTGTGCATATTCTAACCCCAATTCATCACTCATTATGCACGGTTTACACATTTAAAGGACCATTCTAATGCATGATTTGTAATTATAGGAACAAGATGGAGATTTCACTGATTCAAAGCTAATTGAGGCTCCTTACAAGCATTGAAGACCATAGGATGAAGGTTGAAGAAGGACCAAAGAAAGCCAAGGCAAGGAGAGAAGAGAAAAGAAGAAAGAAAGAAAGAAATAGAGAGAAAAAAGAAGCAAGACCGGTCGGCTGACCGGTCAGCCAAGCAAGCTCGACCGGTCTTGACCGGTCGGCCATATAAGAAGACTTGCTGGACTGCTCAGGAACGCAGCCCGACCGGTCAAGACCGGTCGGCTATTGCTGCTGGATTAAGGAATTCACCGTCCGACCGGTCATGACCGGTCGGGCATAGCTGCTGACTAAAGGATTTCCAAACTCGACCGGTCATGACCGGTCGGCCAAGTGCAAATAGGCTATTTCTATTTTCGGGACTCCGAAATCTTCTGCGCAAGTGAGTAGTTTTACGCAAAATCTGGAGTTCTCTTGCGTATTGGACACCTCCAAGCTATAAAAGGATGTCTTCCCTTCATTCCAGAGGAGGCTAGGACGTGGGGATTGCTAAGGAGACGGATTCTACTTCGGATTTCTAGTTTTCTTCCTGTTTTAGTTGTTTTTTTTTATGTTTTTAGAGGCTTCTAGTTCAAGGATGTTAGAGATGAACTAAAACCTCTTAGCTAGGGCTACGAGGGGAGGCTTTTGATTTGTTTTTGATGGATTAATGCAACCTAGGTTTCCTTTTATGTTTTAATTGATGAATTTTAGCTCAATATGAGTTTGAATCAAGTACTGAGTTGGTTTTACTTTGATCTCTTGATGACTCCGGGCTCATGTGATTCTTAGTGATTTTCAGCTTAGTATCTTAGCTTTTGAGCATTGTTTATGCTTGTGTAATGCATTGATCTACCATCGACTCCGGGCATGGTAGACGCTTTGATTCCCTTGTATGCAATGGCCTGATTTTCATGTGGGAACTCATTCAACTAAAGTTCTTATCTTTTGTTGTATAATTTGGAATAGTTGTTTATTGATTGATTCTGATTTAATTAGAGTTCTAATCATGAGTTGTAATCAGGTCTAGTGACAGGATTTGGTGAAAACTATGGTTGTGAATCTCAACTAGATTAGAAAGAGGTTTGGCCTATACAATTGAGTGTGCCCAAGGCCTGAGCATGGTTGTGGGAATCAAATCAGTTAATAAGCACTTTTTTAGATATTTGTGATTGAACCGCTCTATATTCCAATCGGATAGAGATAGGAATTCGATTCCGATTGAGTTATGAGAGACCTAGTTGTGTTGATGCATTGAAACTTATCAAAAGTGGATCCTTGGCGCTCTAGTGCCTTTTTAGACTGAAATTACCTTAACCATTCACTGTTTAAACCCAAATCGCTATTTTCCAGTTTTAGTTCTTAATAAGATCTTAATTATTAGTTGTTTTAGGTAAATTCTGAGAATACCCATTCATAAATCTCTGTGGGAACGATACTCGGTCTTTCTGAATTATTACTACTTCGCAACCCTACACTTGGGGAGTGAACAATATATGAGTGCACCCCCCGTTTTATCTAAACCTGTGGCGCACGAGCAACTTCTTCTTTACTTATCTGTATCTTCTACGGCCGTTAATGCCGCTTTAATAAGAGAAGATTCCGAGGTACAAAGGCCCGTTTATTATATTAGTTGAGCGATGGTGGATGCCGAAACTCGGTATTCTGATATGGAGAAGTTGGCCCTTGCTTTAGTCACGGCTGCCCGAAAACTGCGACCATACTTCCAAGCCCATGCTATATTAGTACCAACAAACCACCCGTTACGACAGGTCCTTCAGAAACCCGAGGTTTCAGGGCGATTAACTAAATGGGCGGTCGAGATCAGCGAGCACGATATTTCGTTCTACCCCAGGACCGCATTCAAGGGCCAGGCTGTGGCAGACTTCATCGCCGAATTTACATACTCCTCTCCCGACGATAATCCCGCGACCAGTGACCATCCATCCTGGTCACTCTTCGTGGATGGGTCCTCACGGGCCACCGGTAGCGGAGCGGGCCTAATTCTAGTTGCTCCAGACGGGTCGCGTTTCCAATACGCTTTACGGTTTGATTCTCGCATCTCAAATAATGAAGCAGAATATGAGGCTCTGATCGTTGGCCTCGAATGAGCAAATGTCCTCTGAATTCAGAATCTACTCATTCATAGTGACTCTCAGCTCATAGTCAATCAAGTACTCGGCGAATTTGAAGCAAAAGAAGAAAGGATGGTGTTATACAAATCCCGAGTGCTCATCCTGCTCGCGAAGCTGAAGAATTATGAAATGATCCACATTCCTCGCGAGAAGAACAAACTCGCAGATTCTTTGGCAAAACTTGCCTCCGCACCAGAATCTGAGTTATCACATTCAATTCCCATCGAGCACCTTCGGACCCCGAGTATCAATCAAGCAACTCCTGAGCAAGTGATCGCGACCCATCCCTCTCCATGTTGGATGGACCCCATTATACTCTATCTCAGGGATGGACATCTTCTAGACAACAAGAAATCTGCGCGACAAATTCGTCATCGAGCTTCCAGGTATACTTTACAAAATGGAACGTTATTACGTAAGAGTTTCTCTTTGCCTTATTTAAGGTGTCTTCACCCATAAAAAGCACATCGTGTTCTAGATGAAATACACCTAGGGGCATGTGGTAACCACCCAAAGGGACGATCTCTAGCATATAAGGCGATGAGGTAAGGATACTACTGGCCCACTATGAAGGCAAATGCGATCGAATTCTCTAAAAAATGTGACAAGTGCAAGCGATATTCTCCTATACCTCATGTACCGTTTGAGCAAATGACGCCAATGGATAGTCTTTAGCCCTTCGCCCAATGGGGAGTCGATATCATCGGGCCCTTGCCTATCGGGAAAGGTCAAAACAGGTTTGCGATTGTGGCGGTCGATTACTTCACCAAATGGGTCGAGGCAGAGCCATTAGCCAGAATTATCGAGAAACAGACCACTAAGTTCGTATGGAGAAATATCGTATGCCGTTATGGACTCCCCCACACTATAATCACCGACAATGGAAAGCAATTCGACAACGCCGCTTTCGATGAATTTTGTGAAAAATAGAAGATATGCAATATCCGTACCTCTCCATATCATCCTCAGGCAAATGGGCAAGTTGAAGCAGTGAATAAATTCATCAAGCATCATTTAAAAACCAAGCTCGGTGAGTGTAAGGGCATGTGGCCAAAACTCCTACCAGAAGTCTTATGGGCATATAGGACTACGACTCACAAATCAACAGGCGAAACTCCTTTTTCCTTGGCAGTCGGTACCGACCCAGTAGTACCAGTTGAAATTCAAGTACCTTCGTATCGAATCGGGCAATATGATCTCATTCATAATCAGGAAGGTCTTCAACTTCATCTCGACCTCTTGAAAGAGCGGAGAGATGCCTCCCAGCTGCGAGCAGCAGCAGCGTATCAGCAGCGCATTGCTCGCTATCGTAATGCTAAAGTTTGGCCTAGAGCTTTCCAGCTCGGCGATTTAGTTCTTAGACAGAACCTCGGAGCTCCTTCTCGTTCGCTGGATCCAAATTGGGAAGGCCCGTATCGAGTCATCAAAATTGTGCGACCCGGTACTTATTATCTTGAAGATATGCAGGGAAGACCTGTATGTCGCCCTTGGCATGTGGAACATTTGCTACGGTATTTCCCTTAATTCGATGTAATTCTGAACGACATTCGAATGAATAAGAATTAAAGTCAGTCTTTTGGTCACTACTCCATTTAATTGGAACCGAACAGCCCCGAAGAGAATACACATATTCTCTTGGCCAATTGTCTACCCTTGGTAGAATTAAAGTCAGTCTTTTGGTCACTACTCCATTTAATTGGACCCGAATAGCCCCGAAGAGAATACACACATTCTTTTAGCCAATTGTCTACCCTTGGTATAATCGAAGCCTCAATCGATAGATCAGTCTATCTCCACGCGGACATGGTCATCACGACCCCCGGATTGAGCCTAACTCATTACTACGTAAGTTAAGTAGGAAGGCATTCATTATACAATGAAGGAAGAACAAAAGAAAGGAAATAATATGCCAACGACATTATCAAAAGGTGTTTTTTCATTCATCTCAGTTGATTACAAAGGTTGATTACAAACACAAAATTGATACATGAGTAAGTAAAGAAAAGAAAGATAATCATTCTCATGCATCGGTTGGAGGAGGAGCGGCCCTCTCGACTTCAGGGCCCACTTCGGGGATCCCTCCAAGTGTAGGGTTGCGATGTAGTAATAATCTCGGTAAGACCGAGGTCGATCCACGGGGACTTATGTAGGATTTCACAAACTCATCCACAAGTGTCTATTGAAATCTACTAACCAGATTTTTATATGAAATTGATGTGAGTAACAAAAGTTGAATTAAATTGAAAGTAACTAATTATAAGAAGGCACTAGGGGTTCAAGGATCCACTTGTAGCAATCCTTGATGTTCAATCCGCTGTGGTTTCTCATTCTCTCAACTAGAATCGACATTAAGGTCTATCTAGTCGGATGATAGAGCTGTTAAACCAAGTAGTCTGTAATATGTAAGTTTTTTCCAAAAGTCTGTAATATGTAAGTTCTATGCATAAGATTCACTCAATGCAGGCTGATATGAGCATGCTCAATTGCATAGGTCATACCCCTTTCCAAAAGGTCTAGTTCACAATCATAACCATCCTCAAGTCCTGTCACAAGACAAGGCTAGATCAGGATTTGAACTGGATTCAAATCACATGCACAGTCCATACATATTCCAGAAAAACAGAAAAATAGAACTTTGGTATGAAGTTCCTTTATGAAGATCATAGTACTAGAGCGCAATCCGATTCCTCGGATCATACAGGTCTAGACCGTCACAAACCAATTAAGCAATTAAGTAATTCTCCCAAACATCCATGAGTCATCATAAGACTAAGAAAAACTACTCAAAAACTTGTATAAACTTCAAACCATAGTTCATAATCATGAATTTCACACTTAAAACCACTTAACTACGAATTAAAACATCTTGGATCCACTACAAGCTTCACCTCTTAGCCCTAGCTAAGAGGTTTAGCTGCTCATGATCCAAGGAAACATGAAACAACTACAAAAAGCATGAAAACAACAAAGCAAACCAAAAGGAGTTGTGAAACTCCAATCTCCACTTCCACAGCCTCCAACCTCGCTTGAACCCCTCTAGGATACCCTAGGAACAATCCCTAGGTGTCCTTTTATAGTCTGGAGGCTCCATAACTTTGGAAGAATCGAGAAATTGCCTAAGACTTACGCAGCGCAGAGAAAATCAGACTTGATTTGGAAACTTCTAAGTTCTTACGCATGGCCGACCGATCAATAGGGGGTAGCCCGCGTTGCTGTGCGGTGCGTAGTACGATATGTGTTAGTGCACTTTTCTATGGCATACTAGTGCACCTTGTTTGTCAATTACTTAGGTCAGTGGGTCTAGTGTCGGTTGAGCTTAATGAAGACGAAGAACGAAGACTCAAGACGGACCGACTGCATCAAGGAAGAAGAAACAGGTAAAAGTGATGCCTTGGTGTGCCTTGCCTTGACCAAAACCTAACCCATAACCTCTTAGATGACTTGGACCAACTAGGTATACCCTTAGTCATCATTATTAGTCTTAGAACTCCATGAAAAACATGATAAGATAGACTAATTTAAGAGGTGGAAGCTGCTGCAATAAAAAAGGCTCAAACAGCAGTTTCCGATAGGTGTTCCGATAGGACTCCGATCAATCGGACAGTGGCTCCGATAGGACTCCGATCAATCGGACAGAAGCTCCGATCAATCGGACAGAATCTCCGATCAATCGGAAATTTTTCCACCAACCTTGAAAATCCACTGGACATATTTCCGATCAATCGGACAGTCTTCCGATCCATCGGAAGGGGTCCGTCCGATCAATCGGACAGTGTTCCGATCAATCGGAATATCTTCCAGAGACTTCACTGGATAGATTTCCGATCAATCGGACTTGTCTCCGATCAATCGGACAGGTCTCCGATCAATCGGAACTTCTTCCGATCAATCGGAGATGCGCGAATCTGCCCGTTTTTTGACCGTTGGAAGAAAATCTA
Source organism: Liriodendron chinense (assembly GCA_003013855.2). NCBI lineage: Eukaryota > Viridiplantae > Streptophyta > Magnoliopsida > Magnoliales > Magnoliaceae > Liriodendron > Liriodendron chinense. The sequence continues at coordinate 4,837,945 of ML058397.1, read as the reverse complement.
TTTAAAAGGGGGATTCGTTTTTTGAGCCATTAGAGGGAATTTTGAGGAGATAGAAGCCACCATTGCTAGAGATCATTAGAGGCTCTATCCCAAACCTATAGCAAGCCATTCTCCTTGTGTTTTCATCACAAGCTTGGGCCATTTAATGGCATCTTGAGAATAGGACTTGTTCCCTCTTGATTCCTAGGGTTTAGACACCTTGATGATAGTTAAATCCTTTGTCTAAACACTACCTAGGAGTCCATTTAGGTGCATTCCTCTAGGAAACCCATTTCCTACCATTTGTAGAGGTTTCACCATTCCCTAGCACCTTGGGCATCTCCAATGGAGCATCACATGCAAGGTAGCTGATCTTGGAGCTGAAGCCTTGGCAAAGCAACGGCGTCAAAGATCGGGGGAGCACAAGGGGAGCTGATTCAAGCACGGGAGAGCGAGAAGAAGCAACCCGAAGCGGCGCAACAAGGGGCTCAATCCGACAAGTAAGGTTGTCTTGTTAAGAGTCCATCCACTCAATTCCCTGTGGGAGTTGAGTGTAGAGTTTGTTTGACAAACTCGCCCCGGGGTCGTCAGTCGATCCTTGGCCTATTAGTTGGGCCTAAAATCTAGGGACGTCAGCCATTCCTTGGCACGTCAGTCGGGCCTAAAACAAAGTCTCCAAGGGGGAGCCACCAACACGGGTGCAAACGTGTAGGTTGGGAGGAACCTGTAAACTCCCCGGTTGGGTGGATCCGAGTTAAAACACCTTGGTTGAGAGGAACCAGATTTAAACTCCCCAGTGAATGCCGGTGTGCTCAAAGGGGTTGAGTACTTGAACCGGGAGTGGAGTAGACAAGTAGTCGAACCACTATACATCCTTGTGTTTGTGATTGATCTTGAGCACATTTCTCTTTATGCATTGTGTTTAATTGTTAATTATGTATGCTTAGTCAGGAATGTATGCTTAGCACTTAATAGGCACATCCACACTCATAAGATGTACTTTCACTACCTCAAGTAGACTTGAACTTATTGATCCATCCTCATTCAAGTCTATTTGAGTAGCATAGATTAGGTTCTTCATTAGCTTAATCTTTTATTAATCTATGCTTGTTTATACTAGGTTGTTTATTGCTCTTATCTCTTGCTAGTCTTTTAATTGGACCCACTTAGGCTTGGAAGCCGAAGTGTTAATCGCTTACGTATTTTAATTTGCTGATTTGTTAAAGTAGGCGAAAAGATTTTTTAAAAAGGTCCTATTCACCCCCCTCCTATAGGTTCAGCCATAATTCTAGTTGCTCCTCAAGCTTCCGCACACGTATGCGTAGGGTGTCGTGTTAGGCTACCCGACGCAATTTCAATATGCCCAGAGCGCTTCGGGCAACCGTTTGTCCCAATCTTTCTTATTCTCCGCCCCCGTTTTCTTCAGAATCTTCACGATGGTTTTGTTGAATGCCTCTGCAAGCCCCTTTGCAGGAGGATAATAGGGTGTTGAGTAGCAATGCTTGATCTTGAACTTGGCACACAGCTTGTCGATCACAGCATTTCGGAAGGGCGTGCCATTATCCATGACGATCCGATCAGGAATACCATGTCTATAGATGATGGCATTCCGGATGAAACCCTCCACTTGTTTAGCTTTCACGTTCTTTAGGGCCACAGCCTCAGCCCACTTAGAGAAATAATCTGCTGCCGCCAGTATGTACTGGTGCCCTTGAGAGGAAGAGGGGCTAATGGGGCCTATTACATGTTAATGCAAAGATTTGTCAATTACCATGGTTAGTGTGTCGTCGAGTCCCTGGCGGCTGAAGACAGTTTTCCTTGCGGCTGAAGACAGAAGCTTCTCGAAGATCAAGTCAGCTTCAAGCCTCTCCACCCAAACCTTTGATCCCAAAAACTTCTATAGATGGCCCAAAACCTTTCTAGGCACATCCTTAGCACCATCTATAACCCACCTTCCATTAAGATCAGCAATGGATAGGTTCTTGGTAGCAGAAGTTTCTTTAAAATTGAAAATATATAATTCTGCTCTCTCCGATAAATACCCGATCCATCGGAGAATATTCCAATAGATGTCCGATCAATCGGACAATGTGTCCGATCCATCGAAAAATAGTCCAGTCACATTGTAAACTCTCTGGACACTTTTTCGAGCCATCGGAGGGCTGTCCGATCCATCGGACAGTGTATTCCGATCAATCGAACACTATGTCCGATCAATCGTACAATTGTCCAGCAAATATATGAAAAACTCTCTGGACTCTTTTACGATCAATCGGAGGTCTGTCCGATCCATCGGACAGGGCTCTCCGATCCATCGGACATAGATACGATCCATCGAAGGAATTTCCAGAAAAATTGCATCAACTCTCTGGAAGAAATTCCGATCAATCGGACCACCTATCCGATCAATCGGACAGGGTATTCCGATCAATCGGAACTAAGTCCGATCAATCGGAGAACCTGTTTTCAAGCAAAATTCAAATTTGACTAAAACTTATGTCCGATCGATCGGAACCTATCGAGCTGACCGTTTTCTGACCGTTGAATGGCATAATCTATTTATAGAACTCGGTTGGATCTTGCCCAAGACACCTTGAGCATCATCTAGGGTTTGAGTGAGCCTTCTTCTTGAGATCCCCTTCTTCCAAACCCTTAGATTTGTTAAGTTCATTCTTCAATCCATGTTGATCTGACCAACATTGATTAAGCATTCAAAGCTTGGATTGAAACATGAACTCAACTCCTCTTTAATGGCATCTTGACCTACCTCTCATAGACATTCTCTTGTCATCAATGCCATTAATGGTGGTTTAGGTAGAAGCTTTCCTCATATAAAAGCCATATCCCAAAATAGCCTCAACCTAACCTCAATCCCTCACCTTGGAATCTACAATGGGTCATCCGGAGCAAGGTTGCTGATCGAGGGAGCTGAAGAAGACGTCTTCCGTACAAGCCGAAGCTTCTTCAACAAAGGCATCATCAAGGGACTCAATCAGCTAAGTATATTTAGTCTTTCGAGTCCAAGAAACCTCCTCAAGTTGAGATTTGGGTTTCAGAGTTTGAAGACCCAAACTCGGTAGAGTCCTTGCGTAGGACAAGTCCTTGAGTAGGACAAGCCCTTGTGTAGGACTAAGTGGTCATGGATTAGTCATATGGAAGGATGAATCCATGTGTTGAGTCGTAAGTCCTGTTGTAGGCTGTTAAGGTTTATGGTTAACCTCATTTAAAACCATAGTGATAGTGAAATCCGGCCACTCAAGGAGTGAGTGGATCAGCCGGGAGTGGAGTAGGTACATAACCGAACCACTATAAAAATCCTTTGTTGTGTGGTGACTGGATGAACTGATTTACTTCTTTCACATGTGCTTCTATTGATTTATACTTTGCATATCTGGTGTTTGATGAAAGTGCTCTAAGAATACTTTGTATTGAGAAATTTAAAAAGTGTCCTATTCACCCCCCTCTAGGACAAGATAACTTGTTTCTTGCTTCTACAACAGCGGTAATCAAACTTATACCACATTTTCAATTGGTATCAGAGATGGGTTCCTCCTCAAAGGCGTAACCGCCCGGAGTGTGATCCGTCTCCAGAAGCTTGAAATCATGTCAAAGGGGGATTCTAGTATGGTTTCCAAACCTCCATATTTTGATGGATCAAACTACGCATATTGGAAAGCAAGAATGAGAGTTTTCTTGCAATCATTGGATCATGTAACATGGAGGTCTGTGGAAATCAAATATGAAATACCCCTTTTGAACACTACCATAGAGGGTGTCACCACCACCACAGTCAAACCTGATGACTTATGGACTGATCTTGAAAAACTGAGATACATTAGCAATGCAAAGGCACTCAATGCTATTTTTTGTGCCGTCTCAGCGGATGAGTTCAAAAGAATTTGTAATTGCACAACATCCAAAGAAGCTTGGGACATCCTTGAAACTACACATGAAGGGACTAGTACAATCAAGAGGTCAAAACTTCAGCTATTGACAACTCAGTTTGAAAATATGAAAATGGAAGAACATGAGAACTTCATGGACTTTTACACCCGGTTGAGTGATGTCACCAATGCTATGTGGGGATTGGGGGAGAGAATTTCGGATCCGCGCATTTGTAGGAAAATTCCAAGATCCTTACCCGAATGATTCTCTTCCAAGGTCATAACTATTGAGGAATGTAGAGATATTGATACTATGAAAATAGAAGATTTACTAGGATCTCTACAGACCCATGAACTTCATTTCAAGAAATCCCCAAAAAGTAGAAACACCGTGCTAAAAACTTCACACACTACACAAGAATCTGAAGTTGATAGTGATGAAGAATTGGATATGAATGAAATGGCTCTTATGGCCAAGAAGTTTAGAAAATTCTTCAAAAACAAAGGAAAGAGGGTTGACAAGAATAGCAAAACTTTTGACAAAAAGCGCTATACAGGAAAATCTTACAACAAGCCAAAAGATCCCAAGTGCTACAACTGTGGTCGCTATGGTCATATTGCCTCTGAATGCCAAGCTCCTGCCAAAGAAAAATTTAAAAAGAAAGCTATGGCAGCCACATGGGACAACCTTGGGAGTACTGATTCAGAAACAGAAGAAGATCAAAGTGATGAGAGAGGATCAGTTAAAATTCTGATGGCCTCTATCTCTGAGATTGTCCCAGACTTACAAGGCGAAAGAGACAATGATGATCATGAGCAATCAGAACACAATGTGACATCCTCCGATGATGACGAGGATGATAATGAAGGTTTGCAAGTTGCCTATGATGAGCTATTCCGTCAAAGCATCCTTCTTACCAAGAAGTTGAGCCAAGCTAATATTGAAAACAACAAATTGGCTGATGAAATGCAAGAAGTGAAGAGAGAGAACCACGGATTTTACCATCAGATCTGTGAATTGGAAAAGAAAAACAAAGCAGCTCAAGACAAAATTAATACCCTAGAAGATGAGCTGAAAAAGGCAAAATCTACAAATCAGTGTTTAGTCTTGCAGCTTAATCAAGAAAGTCAACTCAATGAAAGATTTGCCCAAAGTAGAGAAAAACTTGATGATATCCTTAAGTCAGGTAAACCTTGTAGGAACACAAGAGGGCTAGGCTATAATGAGCCAACTAAGGTTAGTAACCCAGAACCTAAAAAGATCAGGAATGCATCAGGAAGCACTACTAAGAGAAATTCACCTATATGTCATGCATGCGGAGATGTTGGTCATTTAAAGTTTGAATGCTTGGTCCTTAAGAATTCGGTTCGGAACTTGAAAGGTAAATTTGTACCTACCGGTAAAAGGATGAATCAGATGTGGAGTCCTCCTAAACAAACTCCAAACATGAGGAAAAATTATCCCACTCCACCAAAGAAAGACAAAAGCATGGAAGAGCTCCTAGAAATGGTAAAACAGTTGAACAAAAGAACCATGGAGCTGATGAAAGAGAAAGCCTCAACAACTTATGCCCAAACAATGACATCCCTAGAATCAACCAAGAAACCTAGTTCTCCAAAAAGGATAGTCTCTAAATGGGTAGTAAAGAACAAATGCTTAGTTATTCATATAGCCCTTAGAGCCGGAAGAAACACTAGGTGGTATCTTGATAGTGGATGCTCCCGACACATGACAGGTGACAAGACTCAATTTTGTGATTATGCTGAATTTGATGGTGGGTCTGTTACCTTTGGAGATGGGAGTATTGCCAAGATTGTTGGAAAGGGAACCATCACAGGGCCTGGATTGCCCAAAATTGAGGATGTTCTATGTGTTGACGGTTTGAAACATAATCTGTTAAGCATCTCTCAAATATGTGATGAACAGCATTCCGTGAAATTCTCCAAAGAAATGAGCGAAATTATGGACCAAACTGGAAAATTAATATTAAAAGGGTTTGGCACTGGAGATAACTGCTATGTGATTGAAAACAAGGGTGATGAGGGACCATCTGCCGTATGCCACATGGCTATTAATGATGATACTGAATTATGGCATCAACGGCTTGGTCATGTCCATTACAGGAACCTTGCTAGGCTGAGTAGGAAGAAATTGGTGAGAGGATTACCAAAGATTGGGAAGAAACCAAAAGAAGTATGTGCTGAATGCTTGAAAGGTAAACAAATTAAAGTTGCACATAAGAAGACATCCATCATTGCTACATCAAAACCCCTTGATCTACTTCACATGGACCTTGTAGGCCCCACAAGAGTAATGAGTCAAGGAGGTAAGAGGTATTTCTTCGTTATTGTTGACGACTATTCCCGCTATACATGGGTTGTATTTTTGAAAGAAAAGTCGGATACATTCGAGGAGTTTGAGAAACTCATGAAACGACTCCACAATGAAAAAGAATGCACAGTAAAACGTATTAGGAGTGATCATGGAGGGGAATTTGAGGATGGGCGCTTTGAACTATTTTGTGAAAATTTAGAAATCAAACATGAATTCTCAGCCCCAAAAACTCCACAACAAAATGGAGTAGCAGAAAGGAAAAACAGAGTTCTACTCGAAATGGCCACAGTCATGATGAACAGCAAAAATATAGCTCAAAATCTGTGGGCCGAAGCAGTGAATACAGCTTGTCACATCATTAACCGAGTTTATTTGAGAGCCGGCTTAGATAAGACCCCATATGAGCTGTGGAATGGAAAAGTCCCAAACATCAAGTACTTTAGGGTCTTTGGTAGCAAATGTCACATCCTTCGAGATAGAGAAAATTTAGGAAAATTTGACTCTAAGAGCGATGAGGGAATATTTCTAGGATATGCTTCTGATAGTCGGGCCTATAGAGTGTACAACACAAGGACTAAAACAACTCAAGAATCCATAAATGTTGTCATTGATGACCAATCCAAGGAAGACACAAGACTAGATGATGATGAAGTGGGAGAACCGTGCCACATAGGTAAGCCTGATGAAAAATCTCTCACTCCCAATGCCTCAATAGCTTCGGGAAATGCTCCACATATCAAGGATCATCCCCTCAATCAAATCATTGGAGATCCGGATGTTGGAGTCAAGACTAGAAGACAACTTGAGGCCATCAACAGTCATGTGTGCTTCACTTCAAAAATTGAACCAAAAAATATAAATGAAGCTCTCAATGATGAGTTTTGGATACTTGCTATGCAAGAGGAACTTCAACAGTTTACCCGAAATGATGTTTGGTTTCTAGTTGAAAGACCAAATGAGAAAAATGTCATTGGAACCAAATGGATCTTCAAAAACAAAACAGATGAATCTGGCAATGTGATTCAAAACAAAGCACGTCTCGTAGCTCAAGGGTACTCTCAAATTGAGGGAATTGATTTTGATGAAACTTTTGCCCCGGTAGCTAGACTCGAATCCATTCGAATTCTCATGTCCATAGCATGTGCTCTTAAATTCAAACTATTTCAAATGGACGTGAAGAGTGCCTTTCTAAATGGTATACTTGATGAGGAGGTTTATGTTGAATAACCAAAATGGTTTGTGGACCCTAGTTACCCTCAAAGAGTCTACGGATTGAAAAAGGCTCTCTATGGGTTAAAACAAGCCCCCCGAGCATGGTATGAACTGTTAGTGCACTTTTCTATGGCATACTAGTGCACCTTGTTTGTCAATTACTTAGGTCAGTGGGTCTAGTGTCGGTTGAGCTTAATGAAGACGAAGAACGAAGACTCAAGACGGACCGGCTGCATCAAGGAAGAAGAAACAGGTAAAAGTGATGCCTTGGTGTGTCCTGCTTTGACCAAAACCTAACCCATAACCTCTTAGATGACTTGGACCAACTAGGTATACCCTTAGTCATCATTACTAGTCTTAGAACTCCATGAAAAACATGATAAGATAGACTAATTTAAGAGGTGGAAGCTGCTGCAATAAAAAAGGCTCAAACAGCAGTTTCCGATAGGTGTTCCGATAGGACTCCGATCAATCGGACACTGGCTCCGATAGGACTCCGATCAATCGGACAGAAGCACCGATCAATCGGACAGAATCTCCGATCAATCGGAAATTTTTCCAGCAACCTTGAAAATCCACTGGACATATTTCCGATCAATCGGACAGTCTTCCGATCCATCGGAAGGGGTCCGTCCGATCAATCAGACAGTGTTCCGATCAATCGGAATATCTTCCAGAGACTTCACTGGATAGATTTCCGATCAATCGGACTTGTCTCCGATCAATCGAACAGGTCTCCGATCAATCGGAACTTCTTCCGATCAATCGGAGATGCGCGAATCTGCCCGTTTTTTGACCGTTGGAAGAAAATCTATTTAAAAGGGGGATTCGTTTTTTGAGCCAAGAGAGGGAATTTTGAGGAGATAGAAGCCACCATTGCTAGAGATCATTAGAGGCTCTATCCCAAACCTAAAAGCAAGCCATTCTCCTTGTGGTTTCATCACAAGCTTAGGCCATTCAATGGCATCTTGAGAATAGGACTTGTTCCCTCTTGATTCCTAGGGTTTAGACACCTTGATGATAGTTAAATCCTTTGTCTAAACACTACCTAGGAGTCCATTTAGGTGCATTCCTCTAGGAAATCCATTTCCTACCATTTGTAGAGGTTTCACCATTCCCTAACACCTTGGGCATCTCCAATGGAGCATCACATGCAAGGTAGCTGATCTTGGAGCTGAAGCCTTGGCAAAGCAACGGCGTCAAAGATCTGGGGAACACAAGGGGAGCTGATTCAAGCACGGGAGAGTGAGAAGAAGCAACCCGAAGCGGCGCTGAACAAGGGGCTCAATCCGACAAGTAGGTTGTCTTGCTAAGAGTCCATCCACTCAATTCCCTGTGGGAGTTGAGTGTAGAGTTTGTTTGACAAACTCGCCCCGGGGTCGTCAGTCGATCCTTGGCCTATTAGTTGGGCCTAAACTCTAGGGACGTCAGCCGTTCCTTGGCACATCAGTCGGGCCTAAAACAAAGTCTCCAAGGGGGAGCCACCAACACGGGTGCAAACGTGTAGGTTGGGAGGAACCTGTAAACTCCCCGGTTGGGTGGATCCAAGTTAAAACACCTTGGTTGGGAGGAACCAGATTTAAACTCCCCAGTGAATGCCGCTGTGCTCAAAGGGGTTGAGTACTTGAACCGAGAGTGGAGTAGACAAGTAGTCGAACCACTATACATCGTTGTGTTTGTGATTGTTCTTGAGCACATTTCTCTTTATGCATTATGTTTAATTGATTAATTATGAATGCTTAGTTAGGAATGTATGCTAGGCACTTGTAGGCACATCCACACTCACAAGATGTACTTTCACTACCTCAAGTAGACTTGAACTTATTGATCCATCCTCATTCAAGTCTATTTGAGTAGCATAGATTAGGTTCTTCATTAGCTTAATCATTTAATTAATCTATACTTGTTTAGACTAGGTTGTTTATAGCTTTTATCATATGCTAGTCTTTTGATTGGACCCACTTAGGCTTGGAAGCCAAAGTGTTATCGCTTACATAGTTTAAATTGTTGAATTATTTAAGTAGGTGAAAAGATTTTTGAAAAAGGTCCTATTCACCCCCCTCCTATAGGTTTAGCCATAATTCTAGTTGCTCTTTAAGCTTCCGCACGCGTATGCGTAGGGTGTCGTGTTAGGCTACCCGACGCAATTTCAATTGGTATCAGAGAGGGTTGCTCTTCAAGGACGTAACCGTCTAGAGTAAGATCCGATACCGGAGCACTAGCATCATGTCTAACCGAGATGGGAGTGCCACCAACCGTCCACCTTTCTTTGACGGGTCCAACTATGCTTATTGGAAAGCGAGAATGAGAATTTTTCTCCAATCCATGGACCGTTCGGTGTGGCTCAGCACACAAACTGGATATACCTTGCCCACCGAGCAAGTGGAGGTTGATGGGAAAAACATTGTCATTCCCAAAGATGATTCCAAATGGGATGACATAGAGAGAGCTCAATACATGGCAAATGCCAAAGCTCTCAATGCGATTTGCTGTGCGGTTTCCCCGGATGAATTTCAGCGCATTCTCACATGCGCAACTGCAAAAGAAGCGTGGGATATACTTGAGGTTACCCACGAGGGAACTAGCACAGTAAGACGCTCGAAGCTTCAGCTCTTAACCACCAAATTTGAAAATATTAGGATGGAAGAGACTGAAACTTTCATGGAGTTTTATACTAAATTATCAGATATTTGTAACTCCATGTTTGTCTTGGGGGATCGGGTTCCGGAAGGAAGGATTTGTAGAAAAATACTTAGGTCCCTCCCGGGAAGATTTGACTCCAAGATAGTTGCCTTAGAGGAGTGTAGAGACATAGATAACATGAAAGTAGAAGAACTCATAGGTTCCCTACAAACTCATGAACTACACTTTAAGGCCCCCTCTAGGAAGAAAAACATCGCCCTAAAATCCTCTCACAAACATAAGAAAATTAAGAGTGAGTCGGAGGAAGATAGCGATGATGAGGATGATGAGGAAGAAAAATTAAACAAAAAATTCAAGCGATTCCTCAAATTTGATAGAGGGAATAGCCGTGACAAGAAGGACAAGAAGGGTGATAAACATAAAGGGAAATCATCCAAACCTTCATCCGTCCGATGTTACGGTTGCGGTCAACGTGGCCATATTGCCCCGAACTGTCCGGAAACGCCTAAACCGAAAGGTAAAAAGGCGATGGCTGCCACGTGGGATAATACGGAGGAGTCGGACTCCAAATCCGATGACTCTGCTAGTGATAGGAGCCAACATAATGATCTAGCTCTCTCGGCCTCCACCACTACCCCTCTTCCCGCTTATCTAAGAGGGGATCCCAACCGCTATCCCTTCTAGGAGTAGAAGGAGTTCCCAACCCCTCACCTCATGCTACATTTTATGAGGGTGTTAAGGAAATTAGTTACCCTTAGGCTTATCAAACTAAACATAGTTAGTGAGGGTAGCTAGAAATGCTTATATAGGTATATCTGAGGATTTCAGCCTCATTTCTGTGTGTATGGGCAAATCAGAGGATTCAAGCCTCATTAGCCTAATTCTTGATAATTTAGCCTTGCTTTTAATTAATATATTTGCTTGCTAGATTATCACCATGCTTAGATTAGCTAATCATCTTGAGTTTTATGCTTCATTGTATGCTAATCTTTGCTTAGTATTGGTCTTGATATACCAATAGGGGAGGTTGGTTGATTGGGCTATAAGCCTTTGAGCTTTAATGCTTAGTGTATATCATAGATGACCAATTAAGCATGATTAACTATGCTTAGATAGTTACATTTTCTTGTTAATCATGTTCTTTAGCATGCTCCATGATTTTATGTTCATGCACCCTATACTCTCTCTAGTTAGCATGTGCTTATAGTTATAACTGCGACATACTATCTTCTCTTACCTTAACCTTAATTGATATATCATTAAGGGGGAGAGAATAGTTTGTCAATTGCTAACAAAAAGGGGGAGAAAGATCAAGTCCCACGAAAACTAGTTTGCTATGTTTTGTGATGCAGGGATTGACAGGTTATGGGGGAGCAATCTTAAGAGGAGCAGCTTAGTTTAGGCATGTCAAGAGTCCTGTATTTTATTTCATATCAATGTAATCTCTTGAACATGTATTTGTTTTGGTAGGTTAGGTTTTTGTAAGTAATTGACAAAGGGGGAGATTGTTAGTGCACTTTTCTATGGCATACTAGTGCACCTTGTTTGTCAATTACTTAGGTCAGTGGGTCTAGTGTCGGTTGAGCTTAATGAAGACGAAGAACGAAGACTCAAGACGGACCGGCTGCATCAAGGAAGAAGAAACAGGTAAAAGTGATGCCTTGGTGTGCCCTGCTTTGACCAAAACCTAACCCATAACCTCTTAGATGACTTGGACCAACTAGGTATACCCTTAGTCATCATTATTAGTCTTAGAACTCCATGAAAAACATGATAAGATAGACTAATTTAAGAGGTGGAAGCTGCTGCAATAAAAAAAGGCTCAAACAGCAGTTTCCGATAGGTGTTCCGATAGGACTCCGATCAATCGGACACTGGCTCCGATAGGACTCCGATCAATCGGACAGAAGCTCCGATCAATCGGACAGAATCTCCGATCAATCGGAAATTTTTCCAGCAACCTTGAAAATCCACTGGACATATTTTCGATCAATCGGACAGTCTTCCGATCCATCGGAAGGGGTCCGTCCGATCAATCGGACAGTGTTCCGATCAATCGGAATATCTTCCAGAGACTTCACTGGATAGATTTCCGATCAATCGGACTTGTCTCCGATCAATCGGACAGGTCTCCGATCAATCGGAACTTCTTCCGATCAATCGGAGATGCGCGAATCTGCCCGTTTTTTTACCGTTGAAAGAAAATCTATTTAAAAGGGGGATTCGTTTTTTGAGCCAAGAGAGGGAATTTTGAGGAGATAGAAGCCACCATTGCTAGAGATCATTAGAGGCTCTATCCCAAACCTAAAAGCAAGCCATTCTCCTTGTGGTTTCATCACAAGCTTAGGCCATTCAATGGCATCTTGAGAATAGGACTTGTTCCCTCTTGATTCCTAGGGTTTAGACACCTTGATGATAGTTAAATCCTTTGTCTAAACACTACCTAGGAGTCCATTTAGGTGCATTCCTCTAGGAAACCCATTTCCTACCATTTGTAGAGGTTTCACCATTCCCTAGCACCTTGGGCATCTCCAATGGAGCATCACATGCAAGGTAGCTGATCTTGGAGCTGAAGCCTTGGCAAAGCAACGGCGTCAAAGATCTGGGGAACACAAGGGGAGCTGATTCAAGCACGGGAGAGCGAGAAGAAGCAACCCGAAGCGGCGCTGAACAAGGGGCTCAATCCGACAAGAAGGTTGTCTTGCTAAGAGTCCATCCACTCAATTCCCTGTGGGAGTTGAGTGTAGAGTTTGTTTGACAAATTCGCCCCGGGGTCGTCAGTCGATCCTTGGCCTATTAGTAGGGCCTAAACTCTAGGGACGTCAGCCGTTCCTTGGCACGTCAGTCGGGCCTAAAACAAAGTCTCCAAGGGGGAGCCACCAACACGGGTGCAAACGTGTAGGTTGGGAGGAACCTGTAAACTCCTCGGTTGGGTGGATCCGAGTTAAAACACCTTGGTTGGGAGGAACCAGATTTAAACTCCCCAGTGAATGCCGGTGTGCTCAAAGGGGTTGAGTACTTGAACCGGGAGTGGAGTAGACAAGTAGTCGAACCACTATACATCGTTGTGTTTGTGATTGTTCTTGAGCACATTTCTCTTTATGCATTATGTTTAATTGATTAATTATGAATGCTTAGTTAGGAATGTATGCTAGGCACTTGTAGGCACATCCACACTCACAAGATGTACTTTCACTACCTCAAGTAGACTTGAACTTATTGATCCATCCTCATTCAAGTCTATTTGAGTAGCATAGATTAGGTTCTTCATTAGCTTAATCATTTAATTAATCTATGCTTGTTTAGACTAGGTTGTTTATAGCTTTTATCATATGCTAGTCTTTTGATTGGACCCACTTAGGCTTGGAAGCCAAAGTGTTATCGCTTACATAGTTTAAATTGTTGAATTATTTAAGTAGGCGAAAAGATTTTTGAAAAAGTTCCTATTCACCCCCCTCCTATAGGTTTAGCCATAATTCTAGTTGCTCTTTAAGCTTCCGCACGCGTATGCGTAGGGTGTCGTGTTAGGCTACCCGACACAATTTCATGAACGTCTTACTCAATTTCTTATTGCTCACCAGTTTGTTAGGGGGAGTGTTGATAAAACCCTATTTGTTAAAAGGACGGCTGATTCCTTTCTCATTGCTCAGATTTATGTAGATGGTATTGTATTTGGGTCTAACTGTGAAGAATTCTCTGGCTTATTTGCTGAACTAATGAAATCTGAATTTGAGATGAGTTTGGTTGGCGAACTAAATTTTTTCCTAGGATTGCAAGTTAAACAGCTGAAAAATGGAATCTTTATCAACCAAACTAAGTATGCAAAAGACTTGGTCAAGAGATTTGGGCTAGACTCGGGTCGATCACACACCACGCCTATGGCCACCACCATTAAACTTTCTAAAGACTTATCTAGCACTAGTGTTGATCAACATTTATATAGAAGTATGATTGGGAGTCTTCTCTACCTCACAGCTAGTAGACCCGATATCGCCTTTAGTGTAGGGGCATGTGCTAGATTTCAAGCCGATCCTAAGGAATCACACCTCATTGCTGTAAAACGAGTGATTAGATATGTGGCCGGCACCACTGATTATGGCTTGTGGTACCCCTTTGACACCTCAGCCATCATTGCGGGGTACTCCGATGCCGATTGGGCCGGAAATATGGATGACAGAAAATCCACTAGCGGTGGCTGTTTTTACGTCGGAAATTGCTTAGTTGCTTGGCATAGCAAAAAGCAAAACTCCATCTCTTTGTCCACCGCTGAAGCTGAATATATTGCTGCCGGAAGTTGCTGTGCTCAACTACTTTGGATGAAGCAGATGTTGAAGGATTATGGTCTTAATCAGGATGAAATGACGCTTTTTTGTGACAACACAAGCGCCATTAATATCTCAAAAAATCCGGTTCAACATTCTCGAACCAAGCATATCGACATCCGGCATCACTTTATAAGAGAACTCATTGAGGAAAAACTGATTAATCTTGAATACATTCAAACTGAGCGGCAATTGGCCGACATCCTTACTAAGCCGTTAGATTCCACAAGGTTTGAACACCTTCGGAAGTCTATCGGTGTGTGCTCATTCTAGCAAAATGGACACTCATGTGCACATAGGTATATCTGAGGAATTAGCCTCATTTTTTTTTTTGGTGATTATTGATATTGTCATGCTCACACTCTTATCAAATTAGCTGGAAATCATTTGCTGAAGGGAGAAAATGTTTAGTATTGAAATCTCACTGGGGGCATTTCCGATGGATCGGACACATCGTCCGATCAATCGGAAATATCGGGAGATCAACAGTCAAATACGCGAGCCCTATTCATTTGGTCTTCATTTCTGCCCTCTTCCTCTCTTCTCTCAGCCCCTTTTGCTAGGGCATCTCCATCCGATCGGTCTGTAGCTCAGCTGGGTTTCCCTGGATCCTCATTTGCAGCCCCAACAGGTCTTCGTGTCTCCTAAGTAAGATCCTCCAAGCTGTCAGTTTGATTTTTTTGGCTATCCGATCAGTTTCTTCTGTCCCTCTCCTCTATCAGATCATCATTTCTAGGGATTTGAAGTGTTTTCTGTCCATCTTGGTATCTACATTGGTTAAATCCTCTTTCTAATCTTGCTACATCATGCCTAAAGATCCGAAAGGCAAGTCCAAGATGGCTGCTGGGCCATCCACCACTGCCAGGACCAAGAAGTTGCAAACTTCTCGACCCTCTCAGGGCTCTCCTCCACCTGCTGCACCTCCTGCCCAGCCTGAGAGTCTAGCATCTCTCTCTTGGTTTCAATCTCGCACCATTATCTATGAGAGAGTGGTCACTGAGTCCTGTGTGGAGCCCTTTGGCATTCCCGCTCTTCTTGCACAGATTGGGTGGGATGCTGTACTTCGTTTTGGCGGCGTAGCCCATCCCGAGGTTGTATATACATTTCTATCTAAAATCATCAACCCTGTTGGAAACCCTCCCTCATGTGAAGTTATTGTCGGCGGCCGGGTCGTCCAGGTCACAGCCCACACAATAGCCGCTCTGATTGGTGTTCCCGTGTCCACAGCCCCGCAACCCAATGACAATCTGCTTGATACTTCTCTTAGGGCTGATTGGACTCGCTACTTATGTCGGGGTACAAATCCAGAGTGGATCGACGGTAGTGCACTACGGGCATCTGAAATGTCTAATAGGTTTCGAGTGCTCCACCAGATCTTCAGCACCAATGTCTACCCCCGCAGTACCAACAAGTCCGACCTTACTGCCAATATGGTCAATCTGCTGTATCACGTTGGTCATGGGACGTGTTGAACCTCCAATTTATACATTGCATTGCCCATTACACTACATAGTTTGCATGATTTTCATGGTTTAAAGGCCCACCTAACACATGTTTCTGTGATTGTAGGGATGAGAGTGGATTTCATCAAATTGAAGCCAAAAGAATATATTTGAAGACATTGGAGGAAGTCCTGAGATGGATCAAGGAAAGACGAAGAAAGAGAGAGAAAAGAAGATGAAGAAATACAAGGCTGACCGGTCGTCCGACCGGTCAGCCACATCAAAGGAATCAAGTAGAAGAGAGGCCGACCGGTCATGACCGGTCGGCCATGAACACTGAATGAAGGCTGGCCACATTGCATTGGGGCCGACCGGTCATGACCGGTCGGCCATAGGCACTGGATGAAGGATAAAACAGCCCGACCGGTCATGACCGGTCGGGCATGCACGATGGAACAATGGACAGTCCACACCGACCGGTCATGACCGGTCGGCTGTGCTCTCTAGAGTATTTGAAAAGCCAGGCTGACCGGTCACGACCGGTCGGTTCTGCGTAAGAAGAATCCTTTCTAATTCGGGACTCCGAATTTCACTGCGCAAGGCGTAGGATTTCGCAGAATCCGACGCAAGGGAGGATTGTTGCTATAAAAGGCCACCTAGGGGCTCTCCCTAAGGTATCAGAGAAGAGAAGGAACGTGAGTTTGGAGGCTGAAGGCTACTGTGGAGCGTCTGCAACATCTATTTTCGGGTTTTTCTAGTTTTATGCTTTATTTTTGAGTTTTTAGTTGTAGCATGACTATGCTCGGCTAAAACCTCTCAGCTAAGGCTGAGAGGTGAAGCTTGTAGCCAGTTCTATGTTAATTTCAGTCTGATGCAAGTATTTTTCTTCAATTCAAAGTTGGATTTTCCTTATGTTTCAGTCCAATAGGTGGTAGTTTGAGATGTCTTATCTGAATTTATGTGCTCCGGACATGAATTCCTTTTAATTCTCTGAGATTATCACAGGTTGCTTGTTTAGATTCGAATTATAGTAATCCTTGAGCAGGCCATAGTCCATAGGCATGGCTGTTACTCCGCAGGCTATGAATTTGAATTCTACATTGATTGAATGGACTTGAACTTGGAAGTTCAACTTGAATTGGATGAATGTGTGTGAATGCTTTATTTTCCAACTAGATGAGAGATAGGACTTCAAATCTAGTTGTGTTCTCTACTTGGATTGACTGAATTGACATAGGATTCCTACAAGTGGATCCTTGAAAGCCTTAGTACATTATATCTCTGATTTTTCATTAAGTTACTGTTTTAATTAAACATCCCATTGAATTTGAATTTACTCTATTAAACTGAGTTGCTGGAGTAATTAGGAAGCTGTTACTTTTTCCCTGTGGATCGACCTCGGTCTTACCGAGATTTATTACTACATCGCAGCCTTACACTTGAGGCGAGCGAACAAGTTTTTGGCGCCGCTGCCGGGGAAATAGATAACGATTTCCAAATAATTTCAGTGGCTGTAGAAGTAGCAGTGGATAGTTTTTCTGATTTTCTTAGAACTAACAAGTTTTTCTGTTTTATAGGAATTTTTCTCTAGTTCAAGCGCATCAGGTGATACCTTTCTAACTTAGCTTCTGCAGAATTTTCTTTCAGTTTCAGATTTTAGTTTTCTAGAATAGGATTTGTTTCAGTTTCTGGTTGAGTGGTTTATGTCCCGTTGGGAACGTAACCATTCAAATCGTCTCCAATCTGAAGGTGGTTTAGTTGGACCATTGTCAGTCTATAGACGAGTCCGGAATTATCAAGAGCATTGTGAAAGTTTGGGGAGTATGGATCAAACACCCTTAAGGAATCCTCCCCCCTACTCCAACCACAAACGCAAATCAGGAAGGAGTAGGAGAGAATGAGGTACATAATGTTCCTCCAATGAGATCACTACGGGATTACCTACAACCTACTCGTACAATTACACCTTCTTGCATAGTTCTACCAGCTAACGGTGGGACCCTTGACATAAAACCGGGAGTAATCCAACTTTTACCTAAATTCCATGGGTTAGACTCTGACCGCCCATACTTACACTTGCAAGAATTCGAAGAAGTGTTGGCCACCTTGCATTATCCCAATGTTTCTGGGGATACAATCAGACTTAAACTTT
The DNA here is from genome assembly GCA_003013855.2 of Liriodendron chinense. Taxonomy (NCBI): domain Eukaryota; kingdom Viridiplantae; phylum Streptophyta; class Magnoliopsida; order Magnoliales; family Magnoliaceae; genus Liriodendron; species Liriodendron chinense. The sequence continues at coordinate 4,819,976 of ML058397.1, read as the reverse complement.
TTCCCTTCACTTTGAAAGAAAGAGCCAAAGATTGGCTTCACTCTCTTAGACCATATTCGATTGGGTCATGGGTTGAGATGAACCGGGAATTCTTGAAAAAGTTCTTCCCAGCTCATAAAACAAACACTCTTTGAAGGGCCATAATGAATTTCTCAGCTAAAGAGGGTGAATCATTCTTTCAATGTTGGGAAAGATTTAAGGAACTCCTGCTTGCTTGCCCACATCATGGCTATGAGAGTTGGCGAATTATAAATTTTTTCAATGATGGATTAAGTTCTAATATGCGCCAATTTGTGGAAATGATGTGCAATGGCGAGTTTATGAGTAAAAATCCAGATGATGCTTGGAGTTACTTGGACATGTTGGCTGAAAACGCCCAATCTTGGGATACCTCGGATAAATCCAAGAACCCCAAGCCTATTCAAGAGAAAGGAGGGATATATGTCCTTAAAGAGGAAGACGACGTAAATGCAAGGATAGCCAACCTCACACGGAAGGTTGAGGCCATGGAACTTAGCAAAAATGGAGTTTCAAAGTCCAAGGAAGCTGTTGAAACCACATGTGGGATTTGTCTCACCGACTTACACGCTACGCAAGATTGTCCCACAATTCCTGCATTTAAGGAAGTGCTGTAAGAGACAGCCAATGCCACGTATGGTTATCAACGTCCCTTCAATGGACCGGTAGGTAATACATACAATGAGAGTTGGAAGAACCACCCGAATTTCAGTTGGAAGAATGCCCCAACGGGCAATCCTACCAACTCCCAAAGAGGGCCACCCATGCAAAATATGGCCCCACCTCAATTCTCATTGGAGGATACCTTGAGAGCGTTTATGCAAGGGCAAGCGCAAATAAATGAATCAAATCAGCAATTGTTCCAAGAGCTGAAAGTCTCGGTTGATGAGATTAAGGGACGCTTGAATGCTAGGGAAGGGACCTTTCCGGCCCAACCTCAGCCCAATCCTAAGCAAGTACATGAAGTAAGCATCCCTAATCTTTCCAACCAAAACATGGAGCAAGCTAAATCCATTACCACCCTTAGAAGTGGTAAACAAATTGACAAAACTATTCCGGTGAAGGCTGATGAGCCTAATGATCCGGTAAGTTCTGAGGATGAAAATGGATCTAACTTAGCCCCACAACAACCGGAACGCATTTACCAGCCCACAGCACCATTCCCATCGAGATTGGTTGCCCCAAAATCTCTCCCAAATTCTCAAGATATTCTAGAGATTTTCAGACAAGTCAAGATCAATATCCCTTTGCTTGATGCCATCAAACAAATTCCCTCTTATGCCAAGTTTCTAAAAGACTTATGCACAACAAAACGCAAATATAATGTGCAGCAAAAGGCCTTCTTAACTGAGCAAGTTAGTGCCATCCTCACTCAAAAGACTCCCCCAAAATTCAAAGATCCCGGTAGTCCCACAGTCTCATGTATCATTGGAGACTACCGGATTGAACGTGCCTTGTTAGACTTAGGGGCGAGTGTAAACTTGATCCCATACTCGGTATATGAGCAATTGGGCCTTGGTGAATTAAAACCCACCAAAACCACATTGCAACTCGCTGATAGATCTATCCGTGTACCAAGGGGGATAGTTGAGGATGTTCTAGTCCAAGTTGACAAATTCTACTACCCGGTAGATTTTATAGTCTTGGACACACAACCGGTTTTGGATGCTAGCACCCAAATACCGGTGATATTAGGCCGCCCATTCCTTGCCACATCAAACGCAATCATCAATTGCCGGAATGGGGTGATGCAAATATCTTTTGGAAACATGACACTAGAGGTAAATGTGTTTCATTTGGGCAAAAGACATAGGGATGTCGATGATGATGAGTTCTTCGATGTGAACATGCTCGAAACTTTTGAAGAAGAAGAACTCCTCCAACTTGAACCACTAGAAAGCTTGGAGACATGCTTAGCACATATCATGGATTCCGAAGATCCCATCAGTAGCGAGATTGTGCAGGCATTAAATATAGAAAGACCGGTAGTTGATACTAGCCGGTGGAGGCACCACTTTGAAAAATTGCCACCAACCACATCAAGGCCTCTACCGTCTAGCATCAAACCACCGAAGCTTGACCTTAAACCATTGCCATCAGAGCTTAAATATGTATATTTGGGTCAAGACGAAACTTTCCCAGTTGTCATTGCCTCCCACCTAGAAAAAGACCAAGAGCTCAAGTTGATTGAGTTACTCAAAAAACACCGGGAAGCCATAGGTTGGACAATAGCGGATCTCAAAGGGATAGATCCTTCGGTTTGCACTCACCGTATACACCTTGAAGAAAACGCAAAAACGACTAGACAACCTCAAAGACGGTTAAATCCAAACATGATGGAGGTTGTCAAAGCCGAGGTGTTAAAGCTATTGGATGTGGGTATCATCTACCCCATCTCAGATAGCCAATGGGTGAGTCCTACCCAAGTTGTCCCCAAGAAATTCGGTATTACCATCATTGAAAACGCCAACAACGAGCTTATACCGACTAGGGTGACCACCGGTTGGCGTATGTGCATTGATTATAGGAAGCTCAATACGGTCACTAGGAAAGACCACTTCCCTCTCCCATTTATGGATCAAATCTTGGAGAGGTTGGCAGGCCATCCCTATTATTGCTTCCTAGATGGCTATTCCGGATACAACCAAATTGAGATAGCTCCGGAAGACCAAGAGAAAACCACATTTACATGCCCGTTTGGTACCTTCGCTTACCGAAGGATGCCATTCGGGTTATGCAATGCACCCGCCACATTCCAACGATGCATGTTGAGTATTTTCTCGGACATGGTGGGTGAGTTTCTTGAGGTGTTCATGGATGACTTTTCTGTTTTTGGTTGTACTTTTGATGAGTGTCTCGAACACTTGAAGTTGGTCTTGAGGAGGTGTGAGGAAAAACAACTTGTATTAAACTGGGAAAAATGCCATTTCATGGTACAAAGAGGAATAGTCCTTGGACACATCATCTCGTCCAATGGAATAGAAGTAGACCGGGCGAAAATTGATATAATTTCCAATCTACCACCACCCAAAAGCATACGCGATGTGCGGTCCTTCCTTGGACATGCCGGTTTCTATCGAAGGTTTATAAAGGACTTTAGTCACATCTCAAGGCCTTTATGCAACCTTCTACAAAAGGAAAACCAATTTGAGTGGAGTGCCGAATGTCAATTAGCTTTTTCAAAGCTAAAAGACATGTTGACAACCGCTCCTATCATGCAACCACCAGATTGGTCCATGCCTTTTGAGTTGATGTGCGATGCTAGCGATTTTACTATTGGGGCGGTGTTAGGCCAAAAGAAAGATAAAAAGCCCCATGTCATCTACTACGCAAGTAGGACCTTGAATCCTGCCCAAGTTAATTATTCAACTACGGAGAAAGAGCTCCTAGCTGTCATCTTTGCCTTGGACAAATTCAGGCCATACTTAATAGGATCCAAAGTTATTGTTTATACGGATCATGCGGCGCTAAAATACCTTCTTTCTAAGAAGGATACTAAGCCCCGTTTGCTAAGATGGATCCTACTCCTTCAAGAATTCGACCTGGAGATCAAAGATAAGAAGGGGGTAGAAAATGTGGTGGCGGATCATCTATCTCACCTAGTCCTACCAAATTCCATTGATGAGTCACCTATTGAGGACTCATTCCCTGATGAGCAACTCTTTGTTGCTACGCATCCACCATGGTACGCTGATATAGCCAATTATCTTTCCATAGGTGCGATGCCGACTCATTGGACTGCGCAAGACAAACGTAAATTTCTAAGGGAAGTGCCAGATTTTTCTGGGATGAACCTCTATTGTTTAAATATTGCCCAGACCAAATTATAAGGAGATGCGTCCCCGATGATGAACACAATTCAGTCATCTCCTTTTGTCATGATCAAGCATGTGGGGGTCATTTTTCAGCCAAGAAAACAACTGCAAAAATTCTGCAGTGTGGTTTTTATTGGCCCACATTATTTAAAGATACCCACGAGTTTTGCAAAGCATGCGAGCGCTGCCAGAAGTTAGGAGGATTATCCCGTCGCAATATGATGCCTCTCACCCCAATTCAACATCTTGAAGTCTTTGACTGTTGGGGCATCGATTTCATGGGACCATTCCCCTCATCTTTTGGACATGTCTATATTCTGCTTGCCGTAGACTATGTGTCTAAATGGATAGAGGCTATCCCATGTAGAACCAACGATCATCGTACGGTTCTCAAGTTTCTCAAAGAAAATATACTTTCTAGATTTGGGACACCTCGAGCCATTATTAGTGATGGTGGTTCTCACTTTTGCAATAGACCTTTTGAAACTTTGATGAAGAAATATGGTATTAGGCATAAAGTGAGTACCCCATACCACCCACAAACAAGTGGACAAGCTGAAATCTCCAATAGGGAAATCAAGCAGATTTTAGAAAAGACGGTGAGACCGGATCACAAGGATTGGTCCCTACGATTAGATGATGCACTTTGGGCTCACCGTACTGCCTACAAGACACCCATTGGAATGTCCCCTTATAGACTTGTCTATGGGAAAGCTTGTCACCTGCCTGTGGAGATAGAACACAAAGCCTATTGGGCAATTCGGGCCCTAAATTTTGACATAGACAAGGCTAGCTCGCTTCGCAAACTTCAATTAAATGAGCTTGATGAGATCCGGAACGATGCATATGAGAATTCGAGAATTTACAAGAGCAAGATGAAGGCCTTTCATGACAAACACATCTTAAGGAAATCTTTCCATGAAGGACAGAAAGTGCTCTTGTATAATGCCCGACTTCATCTTTTTTCGAGAAAATTACGATCTCGATGGACCGGCCCATATATTGTTAAAGAAGTTTTTCCTCATGGGGCTGTTGAGATTGAGAATGCAGCAAATGGTGACTGTTTCAAAGTTAATGGACAACGCCTTAAACCATTTGTTGAGAAATTTGATTCAGAGGACATGTCCATCTCCCTGAATGATCCTGTCTATCAGGATGATTGATCTCCTAGTCTGATGGAGGTATAGCATAGGTAGGTTTAGTTTAGTTTTACTGTTTTAGTAGGATTTAGTTGTTGGAGTTACAGACTTCCATGATCGCTCTATCAGGTACTATTGTTCTCACTCTCTCATTGTTTACCATTGCGCTCATGTTCATGCTAATTAACTATCTTTTTACATTGAGGACAATGCAAGATTTGGTTGGGGGGTGAGATGAGATCTCTCATCTAGCATATTGCAACATTTCGAGCTTCATATGCACAAATTTTTTTCGAATTTTCTAACATCTCAAAACTCTTTTAGAAAATTTTGTTTCTATACATTTACGAGGCTATGAGTAGAAGAGGAGGAGAAACGAAGTGTGTGATGTTGTAGTCTTGAATTTCTTCCAACATAATGGCTTTATATGTTAATTCTCCTATTGTTGTGATTGATAGAAAATTTGAACACCTTTACACCAAGTTCACATTACATGATTTTCATGAGTGACAGGTTTATGTGATTTGTGGATTAGCTAGACTTTGGTTTATAGGTGTTGAGCAGCCAAGCCGGGGTATTTTGTCCATCCTTGTCCATGGGAAAATAATGAAAGATATGGATTTCTACAAATCCTATCTAAGTTAAAAAAACAAGGAAAGAAAGGATGAAATCGGGAAGGAAAGAAAAATGGTGGAAAATTCTGAAAAGGGCTACCTATTACCAACCGGGGGATGGTCGAACCGTAACCAAAGCCGGAAATGGGACGTAGTGTGAAAGCCGTCGGAAGGACGGTAAGACAAATTCCTGTCATAGGCTTGCTGTTACTCTGTGCACCTTGAAATCCTTGGTCTACTTAATCTATGAAGAAGATGATTCCAGGAACTCATGAGATGATCTTTCACTATGCACACTAGGTGGAATTTGTTCGAGTTCTTCTATTTATCAATCAATCAGCGGGGATTTCATGTAAACACTTTTTATGTTTTGAGAGTCCAAGGTTCAGCTTCTAACACCTAAGTTTTCCAAATTTTACACTTATACATCTTGGGATGGATATAATCATGGGTTCTGGAAGAGAGTTGGATTTGGAGGTTTGAAACTGTTTCACGCATGTTTTGCTCGAGACTAGCCAAAAAGCTGGTTGGGGGGTGTGTTGAACCTCCAATTTATACATTGCATTGCCCATTACACTACATAGTTTGCATGATTTTAATGGTTTAAAGGCCCACCTAACACATATTTCTGTGATTGTAGGGATGAGAGTGGATTTCATCAAATTGAAGCCAAAAGAATATATTTGAAGACATTGGAGGAAGTCCTGAGATGGATCAAGGAAAGACGAAGAAAGAGAGAGAAAAGAAGATGAAGAAATACAAGGCTGACCGGTCGTCCGACCGGTCAGCCACATCAAAGGAATCAAGTAGAAGAGAGGCCGCCCGGTCATGACCGGTCGGCCATGAACACTGAATGAAGGCTGGCCACATTGCATTGGGGCCGCCATAGGCACTGGATGAAGGATAAAACAGCCCGACCGGTCATGACCGGTCGGGCATGCACGCTGGAACAATGGACAGTCCACACCGACCGGTCATGACCGGTCGGCTGTGCTCTCTGGAGTATTTGAAAATCCAGGCCGACCGGTCACGACCGGTCGGTTCTGCGTAAGAAGAATTCTTTCTAATTCGGGACTCCGAATTTCACTGCGCAAGGCGTAGGATTTCGCAGAATCCGACGCAAGGGAGGATTGTTGCTATAAAAGGCCACCTAGGGGCTCTCCCTAAGGTATCAGAGAAGAGAAGGAACGTGAGTTTGGAGGCTGAAGGCGACTGTGGAGCGTCTGCAACATCTATTTTCGGGTTTTTCTAGTTTTATGCTTTATTTTTGAGTTTTTAGTTGTAGCATGACTATGCTCGGCTAAAACCTCTCAGCTAAGGCTGAGAGGTGAAGCTTGTAGCCAGTTCTATGTTAATTTCAGTCTGATGCAAGTATTTTTCTTCAATTCAAAGTTTGATTTTCCTTATGTTTCAGTCCAATAGGTGGTAGTTTGAGATGTCTTATCTGAGTTTATGTGCTCCGGACATGAATTCCTTTTAATTCTCTGAGATTATCACAGGTTGCTTGTTTAGATTCGAATTATAGTAATCCTTGAGCAGGCCATAGTCCATAGGCATGGCTGTTACTCCGCAGGCTATGAATTTGAATTCTACATTGATTGAATGGACTTGAACTTGGAAGTTCAACTTGAATTGGATGAATGTGTGTGAATGCTTTATTTTCCAACTAGATGAGAGATAGGACTTCAAATCTAGTTGTGTTCTCTACTTGGATTGACTGAATTGACATAGGATTGCTACAAGTGGATCCTTGAAAGCCTTAGTACATTATATCTCTGATTTTTCATTAAGTTACTGTTTTAATTAAACATCCCATTGAATTTGAATTTACTCTATTGAACTGAGTTGCTGGAGTAATTAGGAAGCTGTTACTTTTTCCCTGTGGATCGACCTCGGTCTTACCGAGATTTATTACTACATCGCAGCCTTACACTTGAGGTGAGCGAACAGGACGCGCCTGTGTCTCCCATCCATCATTTTGCATCATATTCTGGACGCTCTGCCACACAACCGCAACACCATTCCGTTCGGGTGGCTCATTACCAGATTAGGGCACGAGTGCGGGTTTACAGATATTGTGGTCCACCTTATTTCTCGCCGCACATTTAGGGACCTCAATATCAAGAAGATGACCCTTCCAAAAGAGGATGACGTAGAAGATCGGGATTTCTCGCACACTCCCACACAGGTGTCGGCTGACACCCACAGCGGGTCTTCCGCTCCATCACCGACTCCTGCCCCAGCTCGTCGCTCAGTCAAGCCGCGCCTTCAGTCCGACGCCTCTTCGGCACCTCCTCCTCCCAGCACGGAGCAGATCACTGCTCAACTAGATCGAGTGGAGGGTGCCCTTGCCCGGCATGGTAAGCGGCTGTCGCGACTCGAGAGCTTGATGCAGTCCATTCATGCTGTTGTCCAGAGCCTCACATCAGCTTTATCATGTCGTCACGATGACGTCACTGGCCCTGCTCCATAGCTGCCTATCTTTTCAGTTAGGGTCCCAGCTGTCTAGTCGTCGCAGATATCTTTTTGGAGCGACGTTGATAGTTGTATTGATTGATACATCTTTTCTTTGACACCTTTTTGGATTGACGGATGGTTATACTTTTTGGATATGTTTTTGGATATTTTTTTTGGATATTCTGATGATCATTATGTCCTTCTTGTTATGATATTATGTCTGATGATCATTCTTTTTGGCTATCTTCTGCATATATACATATAATTGTGCGACATTGCTTATCCTTGTTGGGCTTCTTGCCCTCTTTTGGATTTTGTATATATGGTTTGTTGGTCATGATATACATTTCAGGAGGGGAGGTTGGTTGCTGGGCTATAAGCCCTCTGTGCTTACTGTCATATACTTGTATATCCTTGCATGACCATGTGTATGTTGGCTTCCTCTCTTGGCTCGATAATGTTTATTTTCCTCCTTGCGTCTATGACATATGTGCTGCATTCTCATTTCACTAACCTTTGTCAATCACTGACAAAAAGGGGGAGAATTTATCCCACCAAAAGATCCAGGTTATCTTTTTGTTGATCTTTTGTGTGCAGGGACTAAGGGGGAGTTCAAGTGAAGCCTAGTTTGTACATTGAGTCTGTACATTTTGTATGTAATGAGTCATGTCTATGTATAAAGTTTTTATTTTCCTCGACATGATGTATTTTGGTTTTTGGTGTCTAGGATAAGTTTGTGGTATGGACCAAGACTTGCATAGGTTTGGTTTTGTCTGGTAATTGACAAAGGGGGAGATTGTTAATGCAAAGATTTGTCAATTACCATGGTTAGTGTGTCGTCAAGTCCCTGGCGGCTGAAGACAGTTTTCCTTGCGGCTGAAGACAGAAGCTTCTCGAAGATCAAGTCAGCTTCAAGCCTCTCCACCCAAACCTTTGATCCCAAAAACTTCTATAGATGGCCCAAAACCTTTCTAGGCACATCCTTAGCACTATCTATAACCCACCTTCCATTAAGATCAGCAATGGATAGGTTCTTGGTAGCAGAAGTTTCTTTAAAATTGAAAATATATAAGTCTGCTCTCTCCGATACATACCCGATCCATCGGAGAATATTCCGATAGATGTCCAATCAATCGGACAATGTGTCCGATCCATCGGAAAATAGTCCAGTCACATTGTAAACTCTCTGGACACTTTTCTGAGCCATCGGAGGGCTGTCCGATCCATCGGACAGTGTATTCCGATCAATCGGACACTATGTCCGATCAATCGTACAATTGTCCAGCAAATATATGAAAAACTCTCTGGACTCTTTTACGATCAATCGGAGGTCTGTCCGATCCATCGGACAGGGCTCTCCGATCCATCGGACATAAATACGATCCATCGGAGGAATTTCTAGAAAAATTGCATCAACTCTCTGGAAGAAATTCCGATCAATCGGACCACCTATCCGATCAATCGGACAGGGTATTCCGATCAATCGGACAGGGTATTCCGATCAATCGGAACTAAGTCCGATCAATCGGAGAACCTGTTTTCAAGCAAAATTCAAATTTGACTAAAACTTATGTCCGATCGATCGGAACCTATCGAGCTGACCGTTTTCTGACCGTTGAATGGCATAATCTATTTATAGAACTCGGTTGGATCTTGCCCAAGACACCTTGAGCATCATCTAGGGTTTGAGTGAGCCTTCTTCTTGAGATCCCCTTCTTCCAAACCCTTAGATTTGTTGAGTTCATTCTTCAATCCATGTTGATCTGAACAACATTGATTAAGCATTCAAAGCTTGGATTGAAACATGAACTCAACTCCTCTTTAATGGCATCTTGACCTACCTCTCATAGACATTCTCTTGTCATCAATGCCATTAATGGTGGTTTAGGTAGAAGCTTTCCTCATATAAAAGCCATATCCCAAAATAGCCTCAACCTAACCTCAATCCCTCACCTTGGAATCTACAATGGGTCATCCGGAGCAAGGTTGCTGATCGAGGGAGCTGAAGAAGACGTCTTCCGTACAAGCCGAAGCTTCTTCAACAAAGGCATCATCAAGGGACTCAATCAGCTAAGTATATTTAGTCTTTCGAGTCCAAGAAACCTCCTCAAGTTGAGATTTGGGTTTCAGAGTTTGAAGACCCAAACTCGGTAGAGTCCTTGCGTAGGACAAGTCCTTGAGTAGGACAAGCCCTTGTGTAGGACTAAGTGGTCATGGATTAGTCATATGGAAGGATGAATCCATGTGTTGAGTCGTAAGTCCTGTTGTAGGCTGTTAAGGTTTATGGTTAACCTCATTTAAAACCATAGTGATAGTGAAATCCGGCCACTCAAGGAGTGAGTGGATCAGCCGGGAGTGGAGTAGGTACATAACCGAACCACTATAAAAATCCTTTGTTGTGTGGTGACTGGATGAACTGATTTACTTCTTTCACATGTGCTTCTATTGATTTATACTTTGCATATCTGGTGTTTGATGAAAGTGCTCTAAGAATACTTTGTATTGAGAAATTTAAAAAGTGTCCTATTCACCCCCCTCTAGGACAAGATAACTTGTTTCTTGCTTCTACAACAGCGGTAATCAAACTTATACCGCATTTTCATTACATCCATTCCCCAGGCCGCAAAAGGCCAAGACATCATTGACTGATGCAGTTCTTCTCGAGGTATATGTATGATGTCAGCATGTATCTGACACTGATGGCATTTTTTGACGTAGTCCATCGCGTCTTTCACCATGGTGGGCCAATAATAGCCCATATGCCGCACTCGATGATGTAGGTTCCGTCCGCCTTAATGGGCACCACATTCTCCTCCGTGCGCCTCTCTCAGCGTATCATGAACTTCTTCTCGGGCCAGGCATCTTGACAGTGTTTCGTCACTGGAGCGTCGATACAGTACCTCTTCTAAGAGGACGAACGAGCTGGCACGCCTTCTGACTTGAGTGCGCATTTGCGGATCCTCGGGTAAAAACCCATATTTCAAGTAATCAGAGAATGGTCTTCTCCAATCTTCCTCTTCTGTGATCTCAAAGCAATGTACAGGGCTTGCACTCGTGACATTCTCGGCCGCTGTGAGGGATGGTAATATTCTCCTTTCTTCTATGGTGACTTGAAGTGGGCTGCCCCCTGGGTGCGCGAGAGCCGCAGCCAGGTTAGCCAATGCGTCTGCTTGAGAATTTTCAGCTCTTGGGATGTGCGACACTGTACTGTCTCGGAAATGATCGAATAGGGCTCGGGCCTGATGGCAAAGAGACGACAGCTCTGGCTTGCGGACTTCATATTCCGTCATAAGCTGTCCCACAACTAACCGAGAATCACCGTATACCTGTAGTGATCGGATTCACATGTCTCGTGCCAACTATAACCCAATGATGAGGGCCTGATACGCTGCCTCGTTGTTTGTGCACGACGGCACTATTGTGAATGAGTAGGGCAACAAATCGCCTTAAGGACTGATGAAGATCACACCGGCCCCTGATCTTGCAGCTCTGGAGGCTCCGTCGAAATACATCCGCCACTGCTTCACGACCCTTACCATCATGGCCTGGTCGTCGGGAAGATCACATTCAATTTCCATGTTATCCGGTATTGGGTGAGCTGCTAGAAAATCGGCTATCGCCTGCCCTTTAATAGCTCGAGACGGCAGATACGTGATGTCGAACTCGGACAGCAGTAGGGCCCATTTGGCTAATCGCCCGGACAACATAGGTCGGTTCATCAGGAACTTGATAGGATCTGCTCTGGAGATCAATGTAATCTGGTATGACAGGCAGTAATGCCTCAACTTCTTCACAGCGAATATCAAGGCCAGGCATATCTTCTCAATCGGTGAGTAATTAAACTCAGCGCCGACGAGCGTGCGGCTCAAATAGTACAGAGCATTCTCGTTCCCTTCTTCATTCTTCTGGGCGAGCAGTGCCCCCAGTGAGTTCTCTCCCACTGCTACATACAGTATCAGAGGCTTTCCCTCGATTGGCGCTGCGAGAACCGGAGCTTTCCCGAGTAACTCTTTGAGGGAATCGAAGGCTTTCTGGCATGCTTCGTCCCACTCGAAGCGGACGTCTTTCTTGTTCAATCGAGAGAAAGGCTGGCAGTGACCTGACAGGTTCGAGATGAACCGCCGCAAGTAAGCGACTCTCCCTTGGAAGCTCTTCAGCTCTTTCAAATTCTTCGGAGAAGGCATTTCTCGGATCGACTTGATCTTCACGGGGTCAATCTCGATTCCCCGATGCCTAATCACAAAGCCAAGGAATTTTTCGGTGGACACCCCAAAGGCGCACTTCAACGAGTTCATGCGGAGGCTCTTCTTCCTCAACCTTTGAAATACTAGCTTCAAATGTTCGCGATGCTGCTGATGTCCGTCGGACCTCACTACCAGGTCATCGACATAGCATTCCACATGCTTGTGCATCATGCCTTGGAAGATTACCTGCATCGCTCTCTGATACGTGACGCCTGCATTTTCCAGCCCAAACGGCATCACCCGGTAACAGAATATCCCGAGAGATGTGCGGAAGGCAGTGGACTCTTCGTCTTCTGAAGCCATTCGAATCTGATTATACCCTGAGTAGCCGTCCATAAAGGACATCGTCATATATGCTGACGTGCTATCAATCAAGAGTTCCGGGATGGGTAGAGGAAAGTCATCTTTGGGACAAGCCTCGTTCAGGTTGCGGAAATCAACGCACACCCGGATCTGGCCGCTCTTATTCTTTACAGGTACTATGTTCGAGATCCATTTGGGGTACTGAACTTCCTTGATAAACCTGGCCTGAAGCAGCTTCTTCACCTCTTCTTCTATCTTCGGGACGATGTCAGGATGAAAGCGCCTCTGTGGCTGTTTGACCGACCTCTTCTCCTTCGCGATATTCAACCTGTGCATTGCGATTGCCGGGTTCAGTCCTGGCATTTCAGAATAGGTCCATGCGAACACGTCTTTGTTCTCTTTTAGGAGTTGAATGTAGCTCTCCCTTTCTTCTTCTGGAATGTTCATACTGATATAAGTATTCCTCAGCTCTTCGGTGGTCCCCAGATTGACTTTTTGTAGCTCGTCTATCGTGGGCTGACCCCCATCTTCGATCTGCTCTGGCGCGGCACTCGGCTGTATGACTTCATTCGGTCCAGCGGGCCTCACCTCTTCCACGAGACTAATTGTCACCATGTTAATATGCCTGATCTCACATCCTGCCCCCAGGGCTTCTTTTCCTCTGTATACCTTCGTCTTTACTTCGAAGGGTGCTAGCATGCCTTTCCGAGCTGGCGGTTCTGAACAGATGAACCCCATATTTCTCATGATGTTTCTACTGGCCTTGCTATATCTTTCTTCTTCAATGGGCGGTGTCTCTACCGGTGTTCTCTTCGCGTTCTCTTCGATCTGCAACGGGTTGTGAAGTTCAGCCTGAAACCTTATCTCATGCCTGGCTCCCATTGTAGGCGGTATGCAGAACTGGCTCGGAGCTTTAGGGAAAGGACGAATCCTCTCAACCTTTGGCACCGGCATATTGAAGCTGGACTGCAACACGCTCATCTGTTGGCTCGTCATCTATTTCAACACTGACTGCCCTTCCTTTCGGAGGTGCTTCGGGATTAGGTAAAACTTCTTCCTTTGCAACGGATTTCCTCTGTGAGCCCTTGTCGCTTCAGCGACCACTCGCGGAGCTTCGTCCGCTTGCCTTGGATTCTCGCCCTGGGGTTCTGGCCCCTGTGCCACCTTTGTCGGTTCGTTGGCTTTTCTGGCGGTCTCGGCCTCCTCGCTCTCCCGATAGTATTGTGCATCTGCTAGGAAAGATTCAGTGATGGAGTACGGCCTCGGGTCTGCCGCCACTCTATACTGGACGCCATCTCTACTGTACTTGAAGCATTGGTGGTATGTCGAGGGAATAATGCCGTATTGATGAAGCCATGGTCGTCCCAACAAGATATTGTATGTCATCATCGCATGGATCACCTGACAGGTGACTTTGGTGCTCAATTCTTCTATTTCCAGCATGACAGTAATGGACCCTAGGACACGCTGGCCGTCCTGATTGAACCCTTGGATAACCATGGCGCTTGGGCGAAGTGCTGTCTGTCTGAAACCCAACTGCTGCAATGTCTTCAGAGACATAATATTCACAGCGAATTCGTCGTCCAGCATGCATCTTCGGACCTCTATGTCTCGGATGAGACCTGTCACCATCAACGGGTGGTTGTGGTCTGTCAAGTTGATCGTTCTGTCTTCTTCGGAGAATGTGATCATGGACGGTCGATCGATCTGCATGACCTGTTCTACGGGTCGCTCCTCGGTTCCCGTTATCTTCATTTCTTCCATCTCTGACTCAATCTCTGCCATCATGACCTCGCGGGCTTCTTGATCGAGCAATGCATTGAGCAACATTTCCCGATATTTCTTCGAAAGGCACAGGGCATCGTAGATGCTGAGTCGGGCCGGAACCTTCTTCAGATGAGACACCACATCATACATCACCGGTGCCTTATCTCGAGTGTGATTTCATTGGTCAGCTGCTGGCTCATTGACTGCTTCTACCGGTTCTTTTTCTCGAGGTGTCCCTGATGGCTCACCTATGACCGCATTCGTCCTTCTAGGGTCTGGTCGCCTCAAAAATTCTGTCTGTACGACCTGCTTTCCTGACCGCAGAGCCACTACATTGACTTCTCCTTTATCTAGGACTTGGTCCTTATCACTGGCCCCTGATTGAGCGACCACTGAGACCATGGCACACTGAACTGGCTGCGCACGCGGTTGTTCTTGTCCAACATTTCTTCTTCTCACTCTGTTCTTCATCTTCCTCTCTTTCTCCAAGAGTCTTCTCTTGTTCTCTAGCCTCTTCTTGCTTCTCACAAGTGTCCATGGCTCTTCCGGTTCTGGGAATGGATTCGCCGTTGGAATTTGAACTGGCACAGGGAGGGCAGACACCACTGTCGCAGTGTTCCGGCTCGCCTCTTCCGCCTTCATATTGATGGTGCCATCGTTGATCATCCGTTGAATCTTGCCTTTTAGGACAAAGCAGTCTTCAGTCTTGTGGGTGGTCACACGATGATACCTGCAGTAGCTGGGATGATCGACCATCTTCGCTTCCTCCGGGCGTGTGCATTCTGGCAGTCTTATCAACCTCTCCTCGACCAGCTGTTCCATGATCGGAACCAGATCTTCCATGTCGAAGGTATAAGGTCTGTTTGCTCGATTACACTCTTCTATCGTAAGATGTCGCGGCCTCTGAAAACCCTTCCCTTTGTCTTGAATCGTGGTTACTGGCCTGGCCTCAACTCTACGCTCGGTGTTTGGGCGTTTCCTGTCATTCGAACCCTTTCCTTTGTCGACGTAGTTAGATGTTATCATCCTTCCGGCTTCTCTCTTGGGCTTCTCTGCCTTGAACTGCGCTCTGGACGCGGCTCCTTCCACCAGGTGGGCTTTCGTAGCGAGGTCTCGAAACATCGAGAAGTTGTGTCCAGATAAGCCAAATGAGATCATCGCATCCATGGCCTGCATGCACATCTTGACCTGCTCAGATTCACTGGGCAGTTCCCGGCACTGTGCTGCTATAGTCCCCCACCTGTCGATGAACTTCTCGACCGACTCTCCCTGCCTTTGATGAACCAAGGCTAAATCTATCAGTGAGACTTCTCGCTCGGTAGAGAGCAATTTGGAGATGAACAGATCATGCATCTGCTCCCAGGACTTGACTGACCCTGCGGGCAGTGACATATACCACTAGAATGCCTTGCTCGTGAGCGTCGAGCCAAACAATCTTAGACAGTACTGGGGAATTGTCGATAGGTTGCCCATCATTGTCATGAATTGAGCCATGTTTTCCTCCGGCGATCCTCTGCCATCAAATCTGGGGAAGTCCGGACGCTTGAAATTGCTGGGAAATGGGAGGCTGTGGACCTCGGGTAAGTACGGCACCCGGTATACATATTTTCCCCTCTTCTCCTTTTCTCTTTCCTGACGCATCAGGTCCGCAACTGTCTGAGATAGTTCTTCTCTCGTGGCTTGAGACGGCAATGGTGGTACACGTCCGAACACAACGTTTCTCGGGCGAGCTTGTGGTTCGGCGGTAGCTGGCTCTCCTGCTGCCCCCTGGCATTCCTCCACAGACTGTCGAGTGGGTACATCTGGGCTTCCGTTTTCCCCCTGGGCAACTAGAGCCAACAATGCTTCTTTCATCTCTCTCATCTCTCTGGCTGTGTCCTCTTGGACCTGGATAATCTCATCTATCTATTCTTGGATTGGAGGCAGCTCTGGGTATCGCTCACTCGCCTCTTCTTCGGTGACCTGCACCATCATTACTTGCGCTCGCTGCGGCCTTGTCTTGATCACGGCAGCTTCAGTAGGGATTGTCTTCATCGTTGTCTTAGTCGACTGTCGAACAGCGGATCTGTTCGGTATCTTCGCTGGCGATGTTGTCTTCGGTATCGCTGGGAAGTCGACATCGGCGAGGGAGAACTCTGGCCTGGCTGACACGGTAGTTCTGCCGGAGTCGCGGGCGTCACTCCTGCAGACTGGCTTCCACTGTCTCTTTGTTCTGCCCTGTACCCTTGCTGTCATCTCTGTCTCAGCTGGAATAATCTTCTTGTTCTCAGTCTTCTTAGCGGTCTTGCGCTTCTGCATAATCTGCCATCCGGCTTCAGAGGTTGCTGCCTGATGGGGGAAGTAAAATCCCCCGGATGCTAAGAAGATCATTGTGGACGCCATTTGGTTGATTCTTTTCTGTCTTTCTGTTCCTTTCTCTGTCTCTCTCTGTCTTTCTCTCTCTCTCTGCACAGTCATACACGCATTAGAATATTCCGCGCGCTTGGTAAAGAGAGGGGACGCGACCTTACCAATCACGATACGGCTCGACAGCGGATAGACAGAAACATACAAGTATGAACTACATGCATGCTATGCGAAGCTTCGAAATTCTTTTGCCTTAAAGATGAAGGGAAGAACGTTCCCGTTGAGAGTCGCCAGTTTGGCGCCCGTGAAGGCGCCGAACATTTCTCCTTGCGGTAACCTTTCCCATGTACACATTAGTGTCTGCAAATGATTTATCGCAGAATGTCTATTTACTCAGAAATAACCAGAGATCCTGGTGTTGAATAATCTCGAGCAGAGTCGCCAGTTTGTTAGATACACTTTTAGAAAAAGAGGGGAAAGATAAGAGCTACTCGTCAGCAGTCCTTCTTTCTTTTTTTCGTGTTTCTTTTGTTCTGGGGAATTCTGAGTATAGAGGCATTCATAGACAATCATAAGCAATCACAAAGTGTACACAAGAGAGATATATCGCAAGGCGAATTTTATTCCAGAGATTCTGAGATCTTTTACATTCCAGGCTGTGATACTGTTCACGAGCCTTTAATTACATCAACGGTTGATCACCCTTGATTGGAAGGCAAAAGATTAATCCGCCGGGGATTATGGTCTTGAGTTCATGGTCGTAGAGACCTTTGTTTTCTTGTTATGGATTGAGCCACATTTATTAGACACACCGGATGTCTATGTCCCATTTTCTTTTGGTGTGTCCAGGTTGAGAGACTGTCAGGATTCGAGTGGTGCAACTCGGGGCCCGCGCCTGTTACTGTGAACAGGTGACCGCTGGAATACACGAACCTCGAATGTTGGTCGGCATGACCCAAGGCCCGCGCCCGTACTTTTATGACGGGTGACCTTAGGAAAGCACTCCGCAACGTTCCCAAACGAGGGTTTTAATCGAGTGGTGCAATTCGGGGCCCGCGCCTGTTATTGTGAACAGGTGACCGCTGGAATACACGAACCTCAAAATGTTGGTCGGCATAACCTAAAGCCCGCGCCCGTATTTTTATGACGGGTGACCTTAGGAAAGCAATCCGCAACTACCTCATCAGCTCAACCGACGGACCCGTTGTCGATGGGTAGGGCATCGACGGTCTTTTTCATAGTGGCAGTCTATAGCAAGATGTTTCAAGCTTAGTTAGAACTCTTTGTTTGTGGTTTCTCGTGGTAACCATAACCCCTTGGGTTTAGCCTCGGACCTTTATCCGGGATGAATAGAGCTTTGTACAGTAAAGTAAATGTATTTCTTCTGGAGTGAGGCGACTCGGCTTTGAGAACATTCTTTCTTCTGAGTATTTTCCAATGATCTATTTGGGATCAAATAGGCTTTGTCGAGCCAAGATCTCTTGAGGATCCAAATTCAATGGGCTGGATCGGCTGTTTTCGATGCCTGTAAATGGCTAAGTATAGGGTCCGATGGACTCCTGTTCATGATAATTTCTTACGAATAATGGGGATCGGTGCCCCGCGAATGCTTGACTCGGCTGTTGGATAGCCTGAGTACTTCAGCTTTGCCTCGGCGTCTTTGAGATCGCGGTGGATTTCATTTGGCATTAGTCAATTTTCAAGCCAACAGGGCACTTCCAAGGACCGAAAATGACTGAGCAGTGGACCTATTTGCGGTCTGATTGGGGAGATCAGTGAATATTATCGATAAATGTCTTTGAACAGGGGTGGATTACATTCACGAAGATCGTTGTGCGATTGCGTTTCGATTTGCTTAGCAGAAGTCAATTTCCGGGCCAACAGGACACTTCCCAGGGCTGGAAACGACTAAGTAGCGGGCCTGCCGACCGCTTGATTAGGGTATTCGAGGGTCTTGAGATCGGATAACCTCGTTGCGGTACATGATTATGGTGTATCATGTCATGTAGAAGAAAAGTTTCCCTCTCAGGCTCGGCCCAATTCTGCCTGATTCTTCTCGTTTTCGGCCGTTTTCGACTCTTTCGGAAGGATTTCCGGGGCTGTCAAATTGGCTAAGTGTTGGTTATTTTGGACCAAAACACTGATTTGGGCCATTTATCATTGACCGTTGGAGAATCTGATCCGGTGGATGGATAGATCTCATCGAGACGCATCCGGCGGAAGTGATTTCATCAAAATTGGATTCCGGACGAAGGCGGGGCACACGATCGAAGGTCCACCCCTCCCATCAGCGTCCAGGTGCATGGAGGGGTGGATATGCAGGCGCATGTGATGTTGCACATGCTTCCGGGCGCATGTGGTGGGAACCCGGGCGCATGTGCCATCTCCCGGGCGCATGTGGCCCTATTTCTCATGGAAAACGGAAGTTCGGGAGGCAATCCCAGCGCATGTGGTGTTGCACATGCGCCTGGACCTCCACCTTGGGCGCATGTCACTCCCAGACTTAGAGAAAATTCAGATTTTTCGGTGGGAAAAGCCGGCGCATGTGATGGAATAAGCCGGCGCATGTGGGGGATATGCCGGCGCATGTGCCCAGCACTTAGAAAATTTCAGGATTTTCTTCCTGAACTTGGGATTCCGGCGAAGAAATCCCTTTCCGGCGAGGGTTTCTGGCGAGGAAATCCACTCCGGCCAAGGCATCCGGCGAGGGGAGAGAAAGCAAGCGCATGTGGTGCTTACATCACTCTGAGGTCGGCAGGGGATGATCTTGTGCTGATGAAATGAGGTGACTTCACTATTTATAGGAGGGAAATCGGGTTCGGGTCTACCCGGCGGGTATTTCCCGGGGCATGTGCCAGAAACAATGTCAATCGCATGTGAGAAAAATGCACCGGGCACATGTCGTGGATCCGGGCGCATTTCCCGGCGCTTTTTGAAAAAGTGTTCTGATCACTTCCTTTCACTACTAGGGTGCAAGTGCATGTGGTTAGAGGCCAGGCGCATGTCCTTTGCCGGCGCTTTCCCACTACTTAGCCAGATTTTCAGGATTCCAGCACTTAGAAAATTTCAGCATTTCAGCTCCGACGGGGGACCTCCAAAAGACAGCTACCTTTTCTAGACATGCAATCACTGTCGCCAAGCCACTTCTAGGCTATGATTAACCTCCTAAATGAACGGGGTGGGGTGTGGAAGTCCAGATGTTGCTAATTTTGGTACTTCCTTCCTAATTTGGAGCCTCCGGGTCGGCTTATCGTATAGGAACGTTGTTCCGGGGAGCGCACGCATGGAAATATGCATCGTAATGACTTCAAACTTGCTATTTAAGGGTTTTGGGGCACTCCGAATCATTTGGCAGCGAAGCGCATGTCCAGTTCCACTTTAAAATGGTAGCTGTAGGCTTACGGACCCCTTTTTGTCAGTTCCATGCAGGGACGAAACGCATTTCGAGGTGCGTGTTAGTGCACTTTTCCGTGGCATACTAGTGCACCTTGTTTGTCAATCACTTACGGCAGTGAGTCTAGTGTCGGTTGAGCCCAATGAAGACGAAGACCGAAGACTCAAGACGTCCAGCCGCATCAAGGAAGAAGTTTCAGGTAAAAGTGATGCCTTGGTGCCTTAACCTTGACCAAAACCCAACCCCGTTGTAGCTTTGATGACCTTGACCATATTAGGAATCCTTTAGGCATCATAGATTGGCCCTAGGTGTCCCATTTGATCACCCTATACTTGGCCAAAATACACAGGCTGAAGAAAGTGGAGTTCAGCAAATATGTGGGGAGAACCAGGCTGGTCTGACCGGTCAAGACCGGTCGGCCAGCAGCTTTGCTGCAGTTGTCTATAAGCTGTCGACCGGTCATGACCGGTCGGCCTTCTATAACGCCAAGAGATCAGCAGGCACTGCCGACCGGTCATGACCGGTCGGCCTGGAGTTCTCCTTTATCCAGCAAGTGGGGCCGACCGGTCATGACCGGTCGGCCTGAAGAACTGCAGCCTGTCCAGCAAGGGGGTCCGACCGGTCATGACCGGTCGGCCCATGTATTTGGCTTGTGCATTGGTCTTCCTTCAGCAGGGGAGTCCGACCGGTCATGACCGGTCGGGACAGGTCGGCTCATAGCCGTTTTATGACCGTTGGAGCCACTTTTCTATATATATGGGGCTCCGTTTTTGGGCATATGGAGAGGGATTTTTGAGGGAGTAAAGCCACCATTGAAGGAGATCTTTCGAGGCTCATTCCTTGACCTATGCAAGGCATCTTCCTTGTGCTTTAACACAAGATTAGAGCATTCCAAGCTCACGAAGAAGATGACCTTCATCCCCTCTTGATCTCTAGAGTTTGGAAGCTTCTTGATTGGCAAATCCTTGTCCAAAACTCGAAGATGAGATCGTTGTAGGTAAGAGACTCTAGGCAACCCATTCCCTCTATGTTGTAGAGTTCTCAAACCCATCCTCCTAGCACCTTGGGCATCTCAAAGGCATCGCATGCAAGGTGTTTGATCGAATGTGGCTGAGGCATTGGCGACGCAACGGCGACACGGTCGAGGGAGCAAGGGAAGCTGATTGAAGCACGGGAGAGCAGAGATCAAGCAACCCAATCCGGCGCTAAACAAGGGGCTCATCCGACAAGTAGGTTGTCTTATTTGAGAGTCCATTTTAGAGTTTGTTTTTCGAACTCGACCTAGGGACGTTAGTCGTCCCTTGGCCCGTCAGCCGGGCCTAAACTAAGTCTCCAAGGGGGAGCCTCCGACACGGGAGTAAACGTGCGATTGGGTTGAGAGTTAGCCTATGTCTAAAACTCCGGATACGGTTGAGAGGTGAACCAATAAAACCTCCGTGTAAAGGTTGAGAGGTGAACCTCATTTAAAACCTCCTATAGTGAATGCCGGTGTGCTCAAAGGGGTTGAGTACTTGAACCGGGAGTGGAGTAGACAAGTAGTCGAACCACTATACATCCTTGTGTTTGTGATTGTTCTTGAGCACATTATATCGTTGCATTGTTAGTTTAATTGCTTAATTATGAATGCTTGATAGGAATGCATGCTAGGCACTTTTTTTAGGCATCCTCACACAAGATGTACCTTCACTACTTGTGTAGACTTGAGCTCATTGATCCACTCTCATGAGTCTACACAAGATGCATAGGCTAGGAGCTTGATTAGTTGTATATTTTCTTTACCTATGCATGCTTAGACTAGGATTATTTATTGCTTATACTTTTGCTAGTCTTGTGATTGGACCCACCTAGGCTTGTAGCCTAAGTGTTCTTGCTTACCTTGTTATATTTGTTGAATTGTGCAAGTAGGCGAAAAGAATTTCAAAAAGGTCCATATCACCCCCTCTAGGTCCTTAGACATATCTCCGAGTATCTCTACAAGCGGTAAAACCGCAATTTCAATTGGTATCAAAGCAAGGTTCCTCCGCTCAGGTTTAAAAACCCGCAGTGAGATCCTAAGAGAAACTTGAAAATATGTCTAGAGAGGACTCTTCATCCGTCACTAAGCCTCCTTTCTTTGATGGGTCAAATTATCCATACTGGAAAGCCCGAATGCGCATCTTCTTGGAATCCATTGATTCGGATGTGAGGGACATGGTTGATTTTCGATATGAACCCCCAATGGTCACTATTTCTAAGGAAGGTGAGCCGGATGTTCTCAGGCTAAAAGATAAGGCAATGTGGACTGATCATGAGAAAGCTCAACGTATCCACAATGCCAAGGGCCTGAATGCCATCTTTTGTTCAGTATCTAGAGAAGAATTTGGTCGGATTCAAAACTGCACTACCAGTAAACAAGCATGGGATATTCTTGAAGTAACCCATGAAGGCACAAATGTTGTTAAAAACTCTAAACTTCAGCGCCTCTCTACTCTATTTGAAAATATTACTATGAAAGAGGATGAAACGTTTACTGATTTTTATACCAAACTGAACAAAATCACAAATGATATGTGGGGCTTAGGGGATCCGGTTCCGGAACATAGAATTTGTAGGAAAATTCTGAGATCTCTTCCGGAACGGTTCTCTTCTAAAGTCACCACTATTGAAGAGTGTAGGGATCTAAATACAATGAAAGTTGAAGAACTCATAGGTTCCCTACAAACCTTTGAGCTAGGCTTTATAGCCCCCTCTAGAAAGAAAAACATCGCTTTTAAGTCCTCTCACAAACATAAGAAAATCAAGAGTGAGTCGGAGGAAGATAGCGATGATGAGGATGATGAGGAAGAACAATTGAACAAAAAATTCAAGAGATTCCTCAAATTTGATAGAGGGGATAGCCGTGACAAAAAGGACAGGAAGGGTGATAAACGTAAAGGAAAATCATCCATATCCTCATTTGTCCGTTGTTACGGTTGCGGTCGTCGTGGCCATATTGCCCCGGAATGTCGGGAAGGACCTAAACCGAAAGGTATAAAGGCTATGGCTGCTACTTGGGATGATACGGAGGAGTCCAAATCTGGTGACTTCGCTTGTGATGAGAGCCAACATAAAGATCTTGCTCTCTCGGCCTCCACCATGACCCCTCTACCTGCTTATCTAAGAGGGGATCCCAACCGCTATCCCTTCTAGGAGGAGAAGGAGTTCCCAACCCCTCACCTCATGCTACATTCTATGAGGGTGTTGTGGAATTTTGCTACCCTTTGGCTTTTTAATCTCAACATGGTCAGTGAGGGTAGCTAGTTATATTTTTATAGGAAAATCTGAGGATTTCAGCCTCATTTCTGAGTGTATGGGCAAATCAGAGGATTCCAGCCTCATTCGCCCAATTTTTGATGATTTCGCCTTGCTTTTATTTAATACATTTGCTTGCTAGATTGTCATCATGCTTAGATTAGCTAATCATCTTGAGTTTTATACTTCATTGCATGCTAATCTTTGCTTTGTATTGGTCTTGATATGCCAATAGGGGAGGTTGGTTGATTGGGCTATAAGCCCTTTGTGCTTCATTGCAAATGTATGTCCTTGACCAATTTTGCATGATTACCTATGCTTAGATAGTTATATCTTCCTGTTAATCATGTTTCTTAGCTTGCTCCATGTATTTATGATTCATGCACCCTATACTCTCCTTTTTAGCATATGCTTATAGTTATAACTGCGACACACTATCTCCTCTTACCTTAAACCTCATTGGTATATCATTAAGGGGGAGAGAATAGTTTGTCAATTGCTAACAAAAAGGGGGAGAAAGATCGAATCCCACCAAAACTAGTTTGCTATGTTTTGTGATGCAGGGATTGACAGGTTATGGGGGAGCAAACTGAAGAGGAGCAGCTTAGTTTAGGCATGTCAAGAGTCCTGTATCTTATGTTTTATCTATGTAATATCTTGAACATGTAATTTTGTTTTGGTAGGTTAAGTTTTTGTAAGTAATTAATAAAGGGGGAGATTGTTAGTGCACTTTTCCGTGGCATACTAGTGCACCTTGTTTGTCAATCACTTACGACAGTGAGTCTAGTGTCGGTTGAGCCCAATGAAGACGAAGACCGAAGACTCAAGACGTCCAGCCGCATCAAGGAAGAAGTTTCAGGTAAAAGTGATGCCTTGGTGCCTTAACCTTGACCAAAACCCAACCCCGTTGTATCTTTGATGACCTTGACCATATTAGGAATCCTTTAGGCATCATAGATTGGCCCTAGGTGTCCCATTTGATCACCCTATACTTGGCCAAAATACACAGGCTGAAGAAAGTGGAGTTCAGCAAATATGTGGGGCGAACCAGGCTGGTCCGACCGGTCAAGACCGGTCGGCCAGCAGCTTTGCTGCAGTTGTCTATAAGCTGCCGACCAGTCATGACCGTTCGGCCTTCTATAACGCCAAGAGATCAGCAGGAACTGCCGACCGGTCATGACCGGTCGGCCTAGAGTTCTCCTTCATCCAGCAAGTGGGGCCGACCGGTCATGACCGGTCGGCCTGAAGAACTGCAGCCTGTCCAGCAAGGGGGTCCGACCGGTCATGACCGGTCGGCCCATGTATTCGGCTTGTGCATTGGTCTTCCTTCAGCAGGGGAGTCCGACCGGTCATGACCGGTCGGGACAGGTTGGCTCGTAGCCGTTTTGTGACCGTTGGAGCCACTTTTCTATATATATGGGGCTCCGTTTTTGGGCATATGGAGAGGGATTTTTGAGGGAGTAAAGCCACCATTGAAGGAGATCTTTTGAGGCTCATTCCTTGACCTATGCAAGGCATCTTCCTTGTGCTTTAACACAAGATTAGAACATTCCACGCTCACGAAGAAGATGACCTTCATCCCCTCTTGATCTCTAGAGTTTGGAAGCTTCTTGATTGGCAAATCCTTGTCCAAAACTCGAAGATGAGATCGTTGTTGGTAAGAGACTCTAGGCAACCCATTCCCACTATGTTGTAGAGTTCTCAAAACCATCCTCCTAGCACCTTGGGCATCTTAAAGGCATCGCATGCAAGGTGTTTGATCGAATGTGGCTGAGGCATTGGCGACGCAACGGCGACACGGTCGAGGGAGCAAGGGAAGCTGATTGAAGCATGGGAGAGCAGAGATCAAGCAACCCAATCCGGCGCTAAACAAGGGGCTCATCCGACAAGTAGGTTGTCTTATTTGAGAGTCCATTTTAGAGTTTGTTTTTCGAACTCGACCTAGGGACGTTAGTCGTTCCTTGGCCCGTCAGCCGGGCCTAAACTAAGTCTCCAAGGGGGAGCCTCCGACACGGGAGTAAACGTGCGATTGGGTTGAGAGTTAGCCTATGTCTAAAGCTCCGGATACGGTTGAGAGGTGAACCGATAAAACCTCCGTGTAAAGGTTGAGAGGTGAACCTCATTTAAAACCTCCTATAGTGAATGCCGGTGTGCTCAAAGGGGTTGAGTACTTGAACCGGGAGTGGAGTAGACAAGTAGTCGAACCACTATACATCCTTGTGTTTATGATTGTTCTTGAGCACATTATATCGTTGCATTGTTAGTTTAATTGCTTAATTATGAATGCTTGATAGGAATGCATGCTAGGCACTTTTTAGGCATCCTGACACAAGATGTACCTTCACTACTTGTGTAGACTTGAGCTCATTGATCCACTCTCATAAGTCTACACAAGATGCATAGGCTAGGAGCTTGATTAGTTGTATATTTTCTTTACCTATGCATGCTTAGACTAGAATTATTTATTGCTTATACTTTTGCTAGTCTTGTGATTGGACCCACCTAGGCTTGTAGCCTAAGTGTTCTTGCTTACCTTGTTATATTTGTTGAATTGTGCAAGTAGGCGAAAAGAATTTCAAAAAGGTCCATATCACCCCCTCTAGGTCCTTAGACATATCTCTGAGTATCTCCAGAAGCGGTAAAACCACAATTTCAATTGGTATCAAAGCAAGGTTTCTCCGCTCAGGTTTAAAAACCCGGAGTGAGATCCTAAGAGAAACTTGAAAATATGTCTAGAGAGGACTCTTCATCCGTCACTAAGCCTCCTTTCTTTGATGGGTTAAATTATCCATACTGGAAAGCCCGAATGCGCATCTTCTTGGAATCCATTGATTCGGATGTGAGGGACATGGTTGATTTTGGATATGAACCCCCAATGGTCACTATTTCTAAGGAAGGTGAGCCGGATGTTCTCAGGCCAAAAGATAAGGCAATGCGGACTGATCATGAGAAAGCTCAACGTATCCACAATGCCAAGGGCCTGAATGCCATCTTTTGTTCAGTATCTAGAGAAGAATTTGGTCGGATTCAAAACTGCACTACCAGTAAACAAGCATGGGATATTCTTGAAGTAACCCATGAAGGCACAAATGTTGTTAAAAACTCTAAACTTCAGCGCCTCTCTACTCTATTTGAAAATATTACTATGAAAGAGGATGAAACGTTTACTGATTTTTATACCAAACTGAACAAAATCACAAATGATATGTGGGGCTTAGGGGATCCGGTTCCGGAACATAGGCTTTGTAGGAAAATTCTGAGATCTCTTCCAGAACGGTTCTCTTCTAAAGTCACCACTATTGAAGAGTGTAGGGATCTAAATACAATGAAAGTTGAAGAACTCATAGGTTCCCTACAAACCTTTGAGCTAGGCTTTATAGCCCCCTCTAGAAAGAAAAACATCGCTTTTAAGTCCTCTCACAAACATAAGAAAATCAAGAGTGAGTCGGAGGAAGATAGCGATGATGAGGATGATGAGGAAGAACAATTGAACAAAAAATTCAAGAGATTCCTCAAATTTGATAGAGGGGATAGCCGTGACAAAAAGGACAGGAAGGGTGATAAACGTAAAGGAAAATCATCCATATCCTCATCTGTCCGTTGTTATGGTTGCGGTCGTCGTGGCCATATTGCCCCGGAATGTCCGGAAGGACCTAAACCGAAAGGTAAAAAGGCTATGGCTGCTACTTGGGATGATACGGAGGAGTCCGAATCTGGTGACTCCGCTTGTGATGAGAGCCAACATAAAGATCTTGCTCTCTTGGCCTCCACCATGACCCCTCTACCTACTTATCTAAGAGGGGATCACAACCGCTATCCCTTCTAGGAGGAGAAGGAGTTCCCAACCCCTCACCTCATGCTACATTCTATGAGGGTGTTGTGGAATTTTGCTACCCTTTGGCTTTTTAATCTCAACATGGTTAGTGAGGGTAGCTAGTTATGTTTTTATAGGAAAATTTGAGGATTTCAGCCTCATTTCTGAGTGTATGGGCAAATCAGAGGATTCCAGCCTCATTCGCCCAATTTTTGATGATTTCGCCTTGCTTTTATTTAATACATTTGCTTGCTAGATTGTCATCATGCTTAGATTAGCTAATCATCTTGAGTTTTATACTTCATTGCATGCTAATCTTTGCTTTGTATTGGTCTTGATATACCAATAGGGGAGGTTGGTTGATTGGGCTATAAGCCCTTTGTGCTTCATTGCAAATGTATGTCCTTGACCAATATTGCATGATTACCTATGCTTAGATAGTTATATCTTCCTATTAATCATGTTTCTTAGCTTGCTCCATGTATTTATGATTCATGCACCCTATACTCTCCTTTTTAGCATATGCTTATAGTTATAACTGCGACACACTATCTCCTCTTACCTTAAACCTCATTGGTATATCATTAAGGGGGAGAGAATAGTTTGTCAATTGCTAACAAAAAGGGGGAGAAAGATCAAATCCCACCAAAACTAGTTTGCTATGTTTTGTGATGCAGGGATTGACAGGTTATGGGGGAGCAAACTGAAGAGGAGCAGCTTAGTTTAGGCATGTCAAGAGTCCTGTATCTTATGTTTTATCTATGTAATATCTTGAACATGTAATTTTGTTTTGGTAGGTTAAGTTTTTGTAAGTAATTAACAAAGGGGGAGATTGTTAGTGCACTTTTCCGTGGCATACTAGTGCACCTTGTTTGTCAATCACTTACGGCAGTGAGTCTAGTGTCGGTTGAGCCCAATGAAGACGAAGACCGAAGACTCAAGACGTCCAGCCGCATCAAGGAAGAAGTTTCAGGTAAAAGTGATGCCTCGGTGCCTTAACCTTGACCAAAACCCAACCCCGTTGTATCTTTGATGACCTTGACCATATTAGGAATCCTTTAGGCATCATAGATTGGCCCTAGGTGTCCCATTTGATCACCCTATACTTGGCCAAAATACACAGGCTGAAGAAAGTGGAGTTCAGCAAATATGTGGGGAGAACCAGGCTGGTCCGACTGGTCAAGACCGGTCGGCCAGCAGCTTTGCTGCAGTTGTCTATAAGCTGCCGACCGGTCATGACCGGTCAGCCTTCTATAACGCCAAGAGATCAGCAGGCACTGCCGACCGGTCATGACCAGTCGGCCTGGAGTTCTCCTTCATCCAGCAAGTGGGGCCGACCGGTCATGACCGGTCGGCCTGAAGAACTGCAGCCTGTCCAGCAAGGGGGTCCGACCGGTCATGACCGGTCGGCCCATGTATTTGGCTTGTGCATTGGTCTTCCTTCAGCAGGGGAGTCCGACCGGTCATGACCGGTCGGGACAGGTCGGCTCATAGCCATTTTATGACCGTTGGAGCCACGTTTCTATATATATGGGGCTCCGTTTTTGGGCATATGGAGAGGGATTTTTGAGGGAGTAAAGCCACCATTGAAGGAGATCTTTCGAGGCTCATTCCTTGACCTATGCAAGGCATCTTCCTTGTGCTTTAACACAAGATTAGAGCATTCCAAGCTCACGAAGAAGATGACCTTCATCCCCTCTTGATCTCTAGAGTTTGGAAGCTTCTTGATTGGCAAATCCTTGTCCAAAACTCGAAGATGAGATCGTTGTAGGTAAGAGACTCTAGGCAACCCATTCCCTCTATGTTGTAGAGTTCTCAAACCCATCCTCCTAGCACCTTGGGCATCTCAAAGGCATCGCATGCAAGGTGTTTGATCGAATGTGGCTGAGGCATTGGCGACGCAACGGCGACACGGTCGAGGGAGCAAGGGAAGCTGATTGAAGCACGGGAGAGCAGAGATCAAGCAACCCAATCCGGCGCTAAACAAGGGGCTCATCCGACAAGTAGGTTGTCTTATTTGAGAGTCCATTTTAGAGTTTGTTTTTCGAACTCGACCTAGGGACGTTAGTCGTTCCTTGGCCCGTCAGCCGGGCCTAAACTAAGTCTCTAAGGGGGAGCCTCCGACACGGGAGTAAACGTGCGATTGGGTTGAGAGTTAGCCTATGTCTAAAACTCCGGATACGGTTGAGAGGTGAACCGATAAAACCTCCGTGTAAAGGTTGAGAGGTGAACCTCATTTAAAACCTCCTATAGTGAATGCCGGTGTGCTCAAAGGGGTTGAGTACTTGAACCGGGAGTGGAGTAGACAAGTAGTCGAACCACTATACATCCTTGTGTTTGTGATTGTTCTTGAGCACATTATATCATTGCATTGTTAGTTTAATTGGTTAATTATGAATGCTTGATAGGAATGCATGCTAGGCACTTTTTAGGCATCCTCACACAAGATGTACCTTCACTACTTGTGTAGACTTGAGCTCATTGATCCACTCTCATAAGTCTACACAAGATGCATAGGCTAGGAGCTTGATTAGTTGTATATTTTCTTTACCTATGCATGCTTAGACTAGGATTATTTATTGCTTATACTTTTGCTAGTCTTGTGATTGGACCCACCTAGGCTTGTAGCTTAAGTGTTCTTGCTTACCTTGTTATATTTGTTGAATTGTGTAAGTAGGCGAAAAGAATTTCAAAAAGGTCCATATCACCCCCTCTAGGTCCTTAGACATATCTCCGAGTATCTCTACAAGCGGTAAAACCGCAATTTCAGTGCGCAGGTAAAAATATGCACCGGATGACTTTGAAACTTACAGGTTAAGGGTTTTAGGACATTTCGGATCATTTAGAGGCAAAGTGCATGTCCAGTTCCTCTCTAAAATGGTAGCTGTAGGCTTACGGACCCTTTTTATCAGTTTCGGGCAGGGACGAAACGCATTTCGAGGTGCGCAGGTAAAAATATGCACCGGATGACTTTGAAACTTGCAGGTTAAGGGTTTTAGGACATTTCGGATCATTTGGCGGTGAAGCGCATGTCCAGTTCCGCTCTAAAATGGTAGCTATAGGCTTACAGACCCTTTTTATCAGTTCCGGGTAGGGACGAAACGCATTTCAAGGTGCGCAGGTAAAAATATGCACCGGATGACTTTGAAACTTACAGGTTAAGGGTTTTAGGACATTTCGGATCATTTGGCGGTGAAGCGCATGTCCAGTTCCGCTCCGAAATGCTGTTTATGGATCTTGGTTGCTACTAAGCGATCAGGGTTGTGCTGGCATTTTCAGGGCTTTCCTGGCCTCAAAACTTATCCAAATCATTGTCAATAGACCACGTGATGCTGTTTTACAATGGGTGCAAATTTGAGCCCCAACAACGTGCGAGCACTTTAATACAGTATCCGACGTGCGAGCACCTTTATGATAGTATTCGACTCGCGAGTCCACCTGGTCGAGGCTCGCATACTGGACAAGTACGGCTCACAATTACCGAGTCATCGAACCCTTATGGTCGATGATCGAATATTAGGAGAGTACGCAACATCTTTCTCAACCTATGAGCAACTCTGCTCGTGGTCATTGAAAGGCGTCGCATCTCAACATGCGATCATCCTAGCTCGCGAGCATCTCCCGTCATGAGAGCATTCCCGGATCGCGAGCAGCTCCCAACATATGAGCAACCCCCGTCATGTGAGCAGCCTTGGTCTCTGGTCTCTGGTCTCTGGTAATGACATACTTCAGCTTATAGTACCAGCAGCCCATATAGGCTGATCTTGGCTTTATCTGTAACTTCGAACTATGGGGGATCTCCATTAAGAGATGTAATCAGCTAGACGTCTGGAGTGTTTAGGCCACCCCCTTACCAAAGTATTAACACGATAAGTATCTTATCCCCTAAAACCAACCGTGATCTTAACGGTTTGCGTAACAGATTGGATCACCTGGATCTATATAAATAGATGGTTCCATAGAGGAGAGAGGTACACAATACACAATCTCTAAAACTCCTAAACTATTAGTTTCCTTTATAACCATATCCTATCTGACTTAAGCTTCGGAGGGCTAATGAATAGACGCCGGCCACCCATAGTTTTCCTTTATCTCTTTTCAGGTCCTGGAGGAAGCATCTTGGAAGGAAGGTGAACATCTGGAGGATCCTGTTACAAAATCCGACGTAAACAATCATACAGGTCTTGCATAATTCAAAACAAATTAAGAACTCAAGCAATTCTTCTAAACATCCATGACCCATCATAAGATTAAGAAAAACTACTTAGAACTTTATTCAAACTTCAACCATTGTTCTTCACTAATAATCCAAATTGAAACCAAATCAAACGAATTGAAACATCGTAGATTCACTACAAGCTTCACCTCTTAGCCCTAGCTAAGAGGTTTAGCCATTCATGATCTAAGGAAACATGAAGATAACTAAGAAAAACATAAAACTAGAAGAACAAACTAGGAGGAGTTGTAGAACTCCGGATCTGACTTCCTCCGTCTCCCACCATGCTAAATCTCTTCTAGGATGCCTTAGGAACGAGATAGGGAAGTCCTTTTATAGCTTTGAAGCCCTAGGTGCGAAGAGGCTTCGAGAAATCCTGCAAGATTAGCGTTTTGCACAGTGATTTTCGGAGCTCCAGATGTTCCTGAGTGTTGTCCGGCCTGTCGGTCGGACAAAGTGCCTACAATTGCAATTTTCACTGGAGTGTTCTTTACACAGTCCACCCATCAGCCGACCAGTCGGCCAGCCGGCCGGTGGACATGCTTCAATCTGCTGAAAATCTTTGGATATTACAGTGCATAGGCCGACCCTTCAGTCGGCCGGTCGGTCAGTCTGTCCGGCTGGTCGGTTAGTCTGTCTGGCTGGTCGGTCAGGGGGTCGGCTTCATAAAACTTGTCCAGAGAGTTCGCTATTTCTGGAGGGTTTGGCCGGCCGGCCAGTGGTCATGAAATTGGCTGAACTTCTCAGCTTCTCCTCCTTCATCTTCAATGCACTTTTGCTTCACCTTTGGTCCTTCATTCCTTTGATCTTCAAGGTGTGTAACTAGCATCTCGTAGCCCTCATTTGATGAAATCTCTCTCTCACTCCTACAACCATAAAACCATGCATTAGTTGGGTCTTTAATCACTTATTTCAAGCATAGTTAGTAATGAAATGGGGCTAGAATATGCACATTTAAGAGCTCAACATAGGTCCCTGTCGATTGATCGACAGAGCCTATAGATTAATTGACAGAATGTTGATTTTGGCAGATTTGTCGCTAGGCTAAAAAGTGAGTTTGTGATTGATCGATGGGCCACTTGTGATTGATCAACAATCCCTCAAAAGTGTTGAATTGTTGTTGGAGCTTTCCAAACTAAATATCGAACTTGTGATCAATCGACAGACCACTTGTAATTGATCGCCCGACCGCCCAGGTGTTCAAATTTTTGTTTAAACAATTGGTGCAAACTTGCGATTGATCGTCCAGATCAATTGATTGATTGGCCACTGCCAGATTGCATAAGTATTTTGCAAAATCCAGAAGATTCTGAGGCGGTGGAGCAATTCCTCTATAAAAGGACACCTTCGCAAGCTTCTAAAGACATCATAGGACATGGGGAGCAATGAGATCATGTCCTAGAAGGCTTCCTAACCTTCTATTACTAGTTTTTCCTTCTTTTCTGGTTTTAGTTATAGGTTGTTCTATATTTTATTTTAGCTAACTCTCAGCTAGAGCTGAAACGTGAAAATTCTTGGTTATTAATCATGTTTTTATTCTTTTGATTCAAGTTATGGATTTATTGTTGAACAATTTATTAATGGTTTGAATAAAATTGATAGTTTTAGATAATTTAGTGATCTTGTGTGCCATGTACATAAGTTCTTGTTGGATTTCTAAGATTGATCAGATTGCTATATGAGATTTTGGTTTGTGGAAACCCTTTGATTCTTCGGATACGATGAATGCTTCGAGTTCTCCATGGATCAAAATAGTTAAATTTCTATTAGAACTAATTGATTAAGAGTTCATGTATCTTGTGTGTGTAGATCTAAGATAGGTGTTTTTGCTTGTTGATATTGGTTTAATTAAAGTTTAAATCATTGGTTCTAGTCAAGTCTATTGACAGGATTTGATGAAGGCTATGATTATGATCTCAACGTGATTGGATAAAGGATTGGTTTATATAACTAAGTGTGCCTAAGGCCTAAGCTTCATCGAGGGAACCAAATTAATGAACAAACATTTATTTTAGATTGTTATTGTACTTTGATTGTTATATCTTCCAACTGGATAGAGACAGGACTTTGATTCTAGTTGTGTGTTGAATCGAATAATTGAATTAAGCTTAGTTAATAGCTATAAGTGGATCCTAGATGCTCTAGTGTTTTCTTTTTCATTGTTTTCTCTTAATTCATAAGTATCTTCTTCCATAACCAAATTCAGATTAGTTAGTTCTAGAACCTTAGAGTGTTTGGATCTAATTTTCCATAATCCTTCCTTGTGGATCGACCTCGGTCTCACCGAGTTATTATTACATCGCAACCTTATACTTGGGGTTCTCGAACACAGCCACTCTTAGGACAGTATGAAATTTGACTAAGTTGGGGTCCTGTTTCCCTTTCTGAGAGAGACATGTGCCCGACACATTCCTCACTGCCTTTAATGTCAAAACAAACATGGTTTTGAAGAAATCATTCAATATAATCCTAAATTTTAAGCATGGAATAAAGTAATAACACAATATTATTGTAACTAAGCTTCAAGGATCCTCACCTTAGACTAAACTTGAAAACTCAATATAGAATTGATGGAGAAGATCTCTACATGAACCACAACAATATGAGGAAGGGTTAGAATGATTACCTATGTGATGGAAGGATGTGAAGAAGAAGAATGGGCGATGTCCTCTCTCTCTCTCTCTCTCTCTCTCTCTCTCTCTCTCTCTCTCTTTCTTTAGGCGTGTGGGGATGGAATAAAGGTGTTTACATGGATTAAACAAGGGAAGGGAGAGGAGACACACCACCCTTATAACAAGGGGTGGACGTCAACTCCTAGTCTCATTGGGATTTGCCAAAAAATGGTTAAAGAGTTTTCTTTAAGGAATTTTAATCCGTTCACTACGTTGGGCATGAAGAGTAGAGTTAAAATATATAATTTTCTTAGTGATTTGAAATCTAGATTGGGCGATCTTGAAAAATGGCCTGACGGGTGCCAAAACGAACTTGATTTCAATTAACGGTCCACGCTTGATGATCGAGGTCCAAAATTAAGAAAAAATGCGTAGTCATCATAGGTAAATGATTGGGTAAATTTTGGTGGTTGATCGATGGTGAAAAATGCCTAAATCTGAAATTCCACATTTAGTTGGTAAATGAAGGTACTGGCCTTAGGGTTTGATGATGTAGGATCATAGATCGGGGTCCAAATTTTGTAAAGTCTCGTAGTCGTATGAGGACAAGATATGTTACAAATTTGAGTTGCGATTGACGATGGAAAGTGGGTTAATTGAAAGGTCTATATTTGAAAGGGGTTGATAACTCAGTTATTTCATAAAACGAGATAACACTCCACGCTTAAGAAAGAGGCTTATCAATGTGGGGTACTCAAATCACACTATTGGTCCATGATATGGATGATCTAAGTCACTCACATGAAGGAAAATATTCGACTACGACTAACCATCCACTTTCCTCACTCGATGGACATTAAAATCAAGGGTTAAGAGGCTGATTTGGTAATTTGGCCATTTATACTATGATCTAAAGTCTGAAATTTGATGTGTGTGGTTCATTTATGATAGATAGGTATGCGATAAAATTTCACATTAATTAGATCATGGGAATCATGTGAACTAGAAATCAAAGATGTAGGTTAAGGTGAGCCATTAACATTTTTGGGCACTCAAGATTTCATATTTATACGCATTGGATAATCACACAAATTCTAAGATAAGGGTTTACCACTAAGATAATCAGTTTGGTAAGGTTTCTTTCTCGACTAGCTTCCTCGATCAATGACCACAGACGCTCCTAGCTTAAAATCTCCATGATTTAATGGCCATTTAAAAAATCTAACTTTATGGTGTCAATATGCAACTAAAATTACTCCTACCTTTTGTATGGATTTGAAAACTACCTACCCGATTGATAAAAAATAACAAATATGGGGGGGTCCAAGGGCATTATCATAATTATTTTTAATTTGAGACTTTTAGAAAATCTAATGGTTTTACGAGGTTTTATACATGCTTCTAAACATATCTTACAAAAGAACTTATATCGAATTCATCACAGATTATTAATTATTCACAAAAAAAGTTGAAATTCTAGTTAATAAGGGATTTTATACATAACATGCAATACTACGCTTCAAAGTCACTTCAGAAACATCCGGGGTGTTACAACTTATCTATGTCAAATTATTATGATTTAACTGAAATTGCGGTTTTACCGCTTGAGGAGATACTCGGAGATATGCCTAATGTCCTAGAGGGGGGTGAATAGGACTTTTTTGAATTTCCAATTACAATTAAAACTAATCAAGTTAATCTTAGCAACCAAGATTATCACAATAACATTCAAGGCAATTATATGATGAATTTGTAAGCAAGGACTATCATAAGCATTTCATCAAACAGTTAGCATTCATGATTGACTAAGTCATTCAACACATAGCAATCATTCAAACTCACAATGCACAACGATTTATAGTGGTTCGGTTTCCCTACTCCACTCCCGGTTCACGATCTCAACCTATTAGACCACCGGATTTCACTATAGTCTTGGTTTTAAATCAGGTTAACCATCAACCTTGACATCCTTTGATCTAGGACCGCGTTTACCATCCGCCGATGGCCCAATCCAGGGACTTGACGAGTTTGGATATCAAATTCTCACCAATCCTAATCCAAGGACAGTCACGTACACTCCCGCCGGAGTTTCCCAATCCAGGGAATAGTGATTCAATAAATGGACTCTCAAATACTAGACATACCTAGACGATTGAGCCCCGATTCGATGCCTTTGATGAGTAGCTTCAGCTCCACGTGCTTCAGCTTCTCTTTGTGCTCCCAAGATCAGCTACCGATGCAAATGATGAGGTTATGTTGATGCTGGGTAGTTGGGAGAGAGTTGGTCAAGTTCCTCTTGCCTATTCAATGCAATGGTAATGAGGAAACTGCCAAACTTCAAGCATTCAATGGCTATAAACGACCTCATAAAGATATTCCGAAGGTAGGTCAGCCATGAATGAAGGTCTTGAGTTCATACTTCAAACCGAGCTTTGAATACTCATTGATAAGCCATTAATGGCTAGGTTTGAATGATGAACTCAAGGGAGTTAAGAGCAAAGAGGGTAGGAGGATGTGAGTAAAAGCTCTCTCTCTTAGCTCTTGAAGGGTGTTGAATGCATACCATGAAAGACCACAAGTCATGGCTATATAGAGCCCCAAATGATGGCCCCAACGGATCTAAAACGGTCACGTCTGACCTATCAGAGAGGGGTCTAACCGGTCGCAATTCAAAATACTAGGCCACATTTGAGTCTGCCCGACCGGTCAAGACCGGTCGGCTCACCTTGCTGGACTAACTGCAATTTGCAGTCTGACCGGTCAAGATCGGTCGGTATAGCTTGCTGGACACTTTGAAATCTTCAGGCCGACCAGTCAAGACCGGTCGGCTACTTTTTTGGAATAGTGCAGTATAGTTGCTGGATAGATTTAGTATAACTGGCCGACCGGTCAAGACTGGTCGGCTGTCAACCTGAACTTCTTACAGCAAGTCTGCTGTCTTAATGATGTCCCTGGCCGACCGGTCAAGACCGGCAAGCCGTCCAGCTGAATTTCATACATCAGGTCTCTGACCAATATTTGCTATTCCTGGCCGACCGGTCAAGACCGGTCGGCTGCCCAGCTGCATTTATCATAGCAAGCTGTGTTAATTATTGATGAGTTTGGCCGACCGGTCAAGGCCGGTCGGCAATCTAGACACTTCCATTACAGCAAGGTTGCTGTCCATATCTTACAGTTCTGGCCAACCGGTCAAGACCGGTAGGCTGTCTAGATGGTCTTGTCACAGCAAGTTTGCTGGACCAAGTCTTCAACACAACAGCGGTTCACTTTCAAGTTATGAAGTGATTTGGTGCATGAAGTCCAGTGTTTGGACATATGTTCAATTACGATTCGCACCAGCCATGGACCACAAGTCTGATCAACTTGTGCAAGGGTCGAGAGAGAATGGGATAAGATAGGTGAGTCATTACGCCATTCTTTGATGTTTTGGGTTTCCTATGGTCGATCTATATGCAACTTACCTGAGATCTTATTTCAGCTTGAGCTTGAGCAATGGAAGAAGCATAGTCTTCAAGTCTTTGATCTTCAAATCTTCGACGGCGGCTCACACGACAAGACGCGACCAACAAACACGTCAATTGACAAAATAAAGTGTACTAACATTAACCACTCCATATTCCAGCTAGACAGGATGGAACTTTAATTTCAATTGTTTTATCCAATCGATTCAAGTAAATTGGATATTATTAATAACTAGAAGTGGATCATTGATGGTTTAGTGCTTGTTTTAATTGTTTTCCTTTTAAATTTGAACTCATTTACATAAAATCAATTCCAATTTAGTTTAATTATAGATCTTAGATAGCCTTTGAGTATTTAAACCTAAATTCCTTCCTCATGGATCAACCTTGATCTCATCAAGATTATTACTACATCGCGATTGTTTACGTCAGTTTTTGTAACAGGGTCCTCCAGATGTTCACCTTCTCTCCCTATCTAACTTAAGCATCGGAGGGCCAACGGCTGGACGCCAGCCACCCTTAGTTGTTTCCTGTCTCCTTTCAGGTCCAAGAAAGAAAGAAAGAAATCGCTTGGAGAGAAGGTGAACATCTGGAGGACCCTGTTACAAAAACTGACGTAAACAGTTTGGCGCCGTCTGTGGGAACGATTTGATCATCACAGTCAATCGTTCTATCAAGCCTTTTCTACTATGCCTCCAAAGAAGAGAGTTCATCCTTCCACATCAAGGCAAACATTACCTCCGCCTGACGTGACGGAATCAACTCCTGTTCCTCAAAACGTTTCAATAAACATCCCTCAAGGAGCTCCAAACGCGCCATCGGCAAACCCATTACTTGAGGCTTCCGGAAGTCAAGAAGATGTTATGCGTTTCCTCGGAAACACACTCGTAAACCTCAGCGCTGGATTTCAAGCCCTGTCAAATCGACTCGATCAGCATTTCTTGGGGCCTCAGAGGCTGCCTTCCGAAGGGTTACCTGCACAATCCATACCGGTGGTTTCCAGACATTCTGCGGACGAACCATAGGTCCAACCAAATCATCCTCCATCCAACCGAATATCGGTTGGCAACCAACCCCCTGTGTAACCTCCACATTCTATACATTCTAGCGCTTCTCGCTAACAACAACCTCAAGGGTCCACCGTCGAAACTTCAGGTTATACTTTACCATGGGAAGGAGATCTCCAAAGAATCCATGATCGTTTTGACGATATGGAGCAGCGCTATCAGGCAAATCGACCGTCTGTCGTTGTGGCAACAATACATCAATCCGAGTCCCCCTTCACCAGCGAAGTCATGGAGGCACCATTGCCTAGGAAATATCGTATGCCTGTTATCACCCCATATACAGGTATTGGCGACCCTCTTGAACACTTGGAAACATATAGGTCTCTTATGGAATTGGAGGGACATGGCTCGAAAATTATGTGTAGGGCTTTTTCCCTAACTTTGAAGGAAGCAGCTCGCACGTGGTTCCTAGGGCTAAAGCCTCGATCTATCGGTTCCTTTTCACAGCTATCGGAACTGTTCCTCTCCGAATTTATGGGAAGCATCTGTATCAAAAAACCAGCATCTCACCTAATGGATTTGAAATAGCAGCATGGGGAAACAATAAAGGAGTTTACAGTGCGGTTTACTACCGAAGCAGTCCAAACTGAAGGTTATACCGAAGAAAAAGGCCTCACCGCCTTAATAGCAGGGATCACCAGTGAAAAATTCAGATTCGCATTGGATAAGAATCCTTCCAAAACTATGACTGAATTCCAAGCTAAAGCTCAGAAATATATCAATGCAGAAGAGGTGGCATTAGCACATCACGGTATACAAGGCAAGAAACGCAAGTCGGAGGAGGTCCCTTCTTCGGAGAAGAAGTATAGGCGCGATCGGCGTGATCGCTCTCCCAAGAAAGTTTACTATGGTAAGTACCGCAACCACACCCCCCTTAATCGGCCTCCGGAAAAGGTGCTAATGGAAATTAAGCATAAACCATATGTGAAATGGCCCGCAAAAATAAAATCCGACCCGGAGAAGAGGGACAAGAGCAAGTTCTGTTATTTTCATAAAGACCATGGGCACACTACCCAAGATTGTATAACTTTGCGTGACCACATTGAGGCTCTTATTCAGAAGGGCCATCTTCAAGATTATGTTTTCCGACAAGGTCGTTCGCCGAAGAGGGGAGAAGCCTCGCAACAACGGAAGAAATCACCTCATCGACATGATCCGCAAGAAGATGCTGAGCCCACTGGGGAGATAGGACCATCGTCGGGGGACCTGCTTGTGGGGGAGATTCTCGGGCCTCAAGGAAAGCATACGCCCGCAAGGTGTCCAGGAAACCCCAGCATATCTATTGGCTGGAGAAAACACCCAACGTATCAAAAATCAATCATCCACCAATTTCCTTTTTCCTCGAAGATGCTGAGGGACTTCACTTCCCTCACGAAGACTCCATCGTGGTCACACTAAAGGTATCTAATTATTTAACTCATCGTATTATGGTGGATACAGGTAGCTCAGCCGATATTCTGTATCTGGAGGCTTTTAACAAAATGACACTTGCCAGAAGCCTACTCAAGCCAGTCTCGACCCCCCTCGTCGGCTTCGGGGGCGAGGTGGTAACGCCTGAAGGAAGCATCGATCTTCCAGTCACTTTTGGGGAAAGTCCAGCAAAGACTACCATCTTCATAAACTTCCTCGTGGTAGATCGAAAGTCAGCATATAACGCCATTTTGGGGTGACCATCGCTTAATAAGGTTGGGGCAGCTTTACATCCTTTGTATCTGTGCATCAAGTTCCCTACCCCAAATGGTGTTGGGGTTGTACAAGGAAATAAAAAAGAGGCCCGGTCCTGTTACGAGATAGCCCTACAAGATCGAAAGAAAGCGCAAGCAGCACCCGTTATGATGATAGTACAAGATTCACCTAATTCCTCGACGAACAACTCGTTAGATCCAAGAGAGAACGCCCTCCAGTTAGGAACTCCTGGGGAAGATACAGTGGCGATTCACTTAAACCAAGACGACTTGTCCAAAGTTGTTTACATGGGATCCTCTTTGAAGAGTGCCTTCCGGGATGAGTTGACCCGTCTCCTCACCGAATATCAAGACGTATTCCCTTGGTCTCACAAAGATATGCCAGGTATCGACCCCAACGTCATCGTACATCGCCTGAATATCGACCCAAAGCATAAGCCCGTACACCAACGCCGACGTGCCTTCATAGCAGAAAGGCAAATGGCAATCAAAGCTGAAGTCGAGAAGCTGCTTACGGTCAATTTCATAAAAGAAGTTGACTACCCAGAATGGGTCACGAACATAGTTCTCATCCGGAAAGCTAATGGTAAATGGAGGATGTGCGTCGACTATTCATATTTGAACAAAGCATGCCCCAAAGATAGCTTCCCGACGCCGCGGATCGACCAGCTGGTCGATTCAACAGCTGGGCATGCCCTGCTTAGTTTTATGGACGCTTATTCTAGTTACAACCAGATCATGATGCACCCACTCGATAGCCAACATACTACCTTCATCACAGATCGAGGACTATATTGTAACCAGGTAATGCCGTTTGGTCTTAAAAATGTAGGGGCCACCTATCAGCGCCTCGTCAATAAAATATTCGCCGCCCAAATCGGCAGGAATATGGAGGTCTACGTTGATGACATGCTCGTGAAAAGAATCATAGAAGACGATCATCTCTCTGATCTTCGAGAAGCCTTCGACCCGATGAGGAAATATCAGATGAAGCTGAATCCAGAAAAATGTGCGTTCGGAGTATCTGCTGGAAAATTTCTCAGATTCATGGTCGGTCAGCGAGGGATTGAGGCAAATCCTGAAAAAATAAAAGCGTTAATAGAAATGAAATCCCCAACCACTATTAAGGACGTCCAACGTCTAGCTGGTCGCATCGCATCGTTGAATAGGTTCATCTCGCGAGCATCTGACAAGTGCTTACCCTTCTTTAAACTTCTCCGTGCCACAGTCAAATCTGATTGGGAGTGGACACCACAGTGCGAAGAATCTTTTCAACAACTGAAACAATACATGAGCACACCCCCTATTCTATCTAAACCTGTAGCACACGAGCAACTCATTCTTTATCTATCTGTGTCCTCCACGGCCGTTAGCGCCGCTTTAATAAGAGAAGATTTCGAGGTGCAAAGGCCCGTTTATTATATCAGTCAAGCAATGGTTGATGCAGAAACTCGATATTCTGATATGGAAAAACTGGCCCTCACTTTGGTCACGGCAGCTCGAAAACTACGACCATACTTTCAAGCTCACGCAATTTTAGTACCAACGAATCATCCGTTACGACAGATCCTTAAAAAACCTGAGGCTTCCAGACGTTTAACTAAATGGGCGGTCGAAATCAGTGAGCACGATATATCGTTCTGCCCCAGGACCGCAATCAAAG
The DNA here is from genome assembly GCA_003013855.2 of Liriodendron chinense. Taxonomy (NCBI): domain Eukaryota; kingdom Viridiplantae; phylum Streptophyta; class Magnoliopsida; order Magnoliales; family Magnoliaceae; genus Liriodendron; species Liriodendron chinense. The sequence continues at coordinate 4,778,091 of ML058397.1, read as the reverse complement.
GCCAGCCCGTGGCTGACTTTATCGCCGAATTCACATACTCCCCTCCAGGAGAAAATACCACGACCAGCGACCAGTCATCCTGGTCACTCTTCGTGGACGGGTCATCACGGGCCACCGGCAGTGGAGCGGGTCTAATCTTAGTCGCTCTAGATGGGTCGCATTTTTAATATGCTCTGCGGTTCGATGCTCGCATTTCAAATAATGAAGCGGAATATGAGGCTTTGATCGTTGGCCTCGAGCTAGCAAACGTCCTTTCAATTTAGAGCCTGCTCATTCATAGTGACTCTCAACTCATCGTGAATCAAGTACTCGGCGAATTCGACACAAAAGAAGAAAGGCTGGCCTTGTATAAATCTCGTGTCCTTATCCTGCTCGTAAAATTGAAGACCTACGAAATAATTCATATTCCTCGCGAGAAGAACCAACTCGCAGATTCCCTGGCAAAGCTTGCCTCTGGACCAGAATCTGAGTTATCACATTCAATCCCCATCGAGCATCTTCAGAACCCGAGTATCGATCAAGCAGCTCTCGAGCAGGTGACTTCGGTACAACCGTCTCCGTGTTGGATGGATCCCATACTCCTTTACCTCAGAGATGGCTACCTCCCAGACAATAAGAAGGTCGCACGACAAATTCGTCATCGAGCCGCCAAGTATACCTTATAAGATGGAATATTGCTGCGTAAGAGTTTTTCTTTGCCCTATTTAAGGTGTCTTCATCCAGAAGAAGCACGTCGTGTTCTAGATGAAATACACCAGGAGGCATATGGTAACCACCCAAAGGGGCGTTCCTTAGCATATAAGGCGATGAGGCAAGGATATTTTTGGCCCACTATGAAAGCAGATGCAATTGAATACTCCAAAAACTGTGACAAGTGCCAGCGATACTCTCCTATACCTCATTTACCATCCGAGCCAATGACCCCAGTTGATAGCCCTTGGCCTTTCGCTCAATGGGGGGTCGATATCATCGGGCATTTGCCTACTGGAAAAGAACAAAATAGGTTTGCAATAGTGGGGGTTGACTATTTCACCAAATGGGCCAAGGCAGAACCCTTAGCCAAAATCACTGAGAAACAGACTACTAAGTTCATATGGGAAAATATCATATGCCGTTATGGACTCCCCCACACTATAATTACTGACAACGGAACCCAATTTGACAATGCAGCTTTCGATGAATTTTGTGCAAAGTGGAAGATACGTAACATCCGTACCTCTCCGTATCATCCTCAGGCAAACGGGCAGGTTGAGGTAGTGAATAAAATCATTAAGCATCATCTAAAGACCAAGCTTGGTGAATGCAAAGGTATATGGCTAGAACTTCTGCCAGAGGTATTATGGGCATATAAAACTACAACTCGTACATCAACAGGTGAAACCCCTTTCTCCTTAGCATTTGGTGTCGACGCAGTAGTACCGGTGGAAATTCAGGTACCCTCGTATCGGATCGAGCAATATGACCCCGCGGGTAATCAGGAAGGTCTTCGACGCAGAAATACCTCCCAGATGCGAGCAACTGCATATCAACAACGCATCGCTCGCTATCGAAACGCTAAAGTTCGACCTAGAGCTTTCCAACTCGGTGATTTGGTCCTTAGGCAGAACCTCGGAGTTCCTCCTCGTTCGTTGGACCCAAATTGGGAAGGCCCGTATCGGGTTATCAAAATTGTGCGACCCGGTACCTATTATCTTGAAGATATGCAAGGGAGACCCGTACGACGCCCTTGGCACGTGGAACATTTGCTACGATATTTCCCTTGATTCGATGTAACTCTATAACAACTTTTGGATGAATAAAAACTAAAGACGTCTTCTTTTGGCCGCTACTCCATTCGCTTGGATTCGAATAGCCCAGAAGAGAATAGATACGTTCTCTTGGCCAATTGCCTACCTTTGGTAGGAATAAAATCGCCCTTGATGGTCGCATTTCCATTGTATGGATAAAAAATAGCCCCGAAGAAGAACATGTGTGTTCTCTTGACCAATCTACTACCCTTGGTAAAATTGGAGTCCTCAATCGATAGATCAGTCTATCTACACGAGGGTATGGTCATCACAACCCCCCGGATTGAGCATAACTCATTCCTCAATCGATAGATCAGTCTATCTCCACGAGGGTATGGTCATCACGACCCCCCGGGTTGAGCATAACTCATAACTACTTATTAAACGAGAAGACATTCATCACATGGAAGGTATTAAACGAGAAGACATTCATCACATAAAAGGTATTAAACGAGAAGGCATTCATTGCATAAAAAGAAGACGAGAAGGAAATGAGAATATCATCAAAAGTATCTTTTCATTGATAATCAATTGTTTACAAAATTTGCTCATAAGTACAGGAGAGAAAAAGAAAAATATCAATCTCTTGGAGGAGCCGCGCTCTCGACTTCATGGCCCGTTTCTGGAACCCTTCCAGCCCGAGTGGCTTCGGTCACCTCATTCTCGGCCGCAGCTTGCTCCTCTGCAGCTATGATGGTCGCGACTCGACCGAATTCCCCCATATCAAAAGACAGAGACATCCGTTGCACTGCTCGTAGTGCGAAGTCGCGACCAGCATCATATGACTCGTATCTTTCCTCGTCATATAGCTGCGAGGTTCGGAACTCGGAGATTGCCCGAGCCCCTTCCTCAGAGAGCATCTTGACTAAGGCGACTCTCTCCTCGTCCCAGTGGATCGAGTCATCCTTGAGCTGCGCGAGAGTGGAGCGCTCTTTCTCCAAGCTTTCTCTAACTTCCTTGAGCTGCGACTTGGCCTCTGCGAACCGCTCCTCCAGCGAGATCTTGTCTTGACGGAAGATCTCCCTCTTTCTCTCTGCTTTCTCCTTCAACTCCGCGAGCTTGGCGAAGTTGGAGTCCAGAGCCTGGTACCTATCGGTTAGGACTTGGACTTTTTCGATGAGGATCTTCTTCTCCTCATCTCTCTTCGAGATCACTGCCTCACGGGACTTGAGGAGCTGATCCCTTCCTTGGACCGCCTTCTCCAAAGCGATCATCTTCCCTTTCGCCTCATCGATCACGCGACGGGCGGCGATGATATCACGCCTCGTCCGCAAGATAAGATCCAAGCCCTGTAAAATGGAAAAGAAAACGTGAGAAAAAATACTTGAGAGCCCAAAAATACTGAAGTAAACAAATATCAGCGAGGTCTTACCTGAACCATCCTCACCCCCGCTTCGAGGAAGAGGGTTTCAGGGCTCGGTTCCGGACGGGTGCCGAAAGTCTGGGGGGAGATGTTGTCGAAGAGAAAATTGCAGATAAGGTGGAGGTGGCACGGGATTGTGAAGGACCCACTGCAGGATGGCTGGGCAACGACCAACGCTGCTGTGCTCGCGACAGGAGCGGCAGGAGCCGACTCGCGAGCAGGTGCTACCTCGCTCGTAGGAGCCACCTCGCGAGCAGGAGCCGACTCCCGATGTCCTGCCTCCTCGCGAGTCTCCTCGGCTGGGGGGCAGCTGGGTCCTGCCCCGTCATCCCTCGGAGAATTGTCTGCGATATTAATTACTGGTGGTCCGGGTGCGACCACCAGCGAAGGAATGACAGGAGCAGGAGCAGCTGGCGCCCCCACCGTGCTCGCGGGTCGGGTGGTTGGTTGAGATGGTCCGGCAGGTTTTTTCTTCTGCCTCTTGGAGTTTGTGCCTTTGAGTCGAGGCAGTAGACCCCTCTTCTCTCCAGCTTTAGTCATCTCAACCTCTTTGTTGGGTATTAACCCCGCAGCCGTGAGTCGCGAGGAGGATAGGCAAGCTTCGATATGCCTGTCGCGAGCAGGCAGCTTGTACACCTTCATGTTCTTCTCGTGAATTCCTCCTTTCAGATTCGGCTTCGCCAAAGCCGGGATACCTGCGAGCACAAACAGAGGTTAAAAAATGAATTAAACCCTAGAATCTAACTGGGGAAACCACACAATGTGGAACTGTGCCTACCTTCACAGAAAAAACGGGTCACTCCTGGACCCCTAGAGGAAGCAGACTCCCAGTCCCCAAAAGCGTAGAACCACCGTTTCCTCCAGCAGGGATAATTCGAAGAGGGCTTCCCCAGCACGAAGTTATCCCAGTGCCAGTAGCACAGGTAGTACCAGCCTTCGCTGGAGGGCGCCTTCTTCAGACGGAACATACGGAGGAACTCTTCGGCCGTGAGCTCCCCGTTGCCGGCCTGAGCCTAGAGGGCAAATGAGCTTAGAACTACCCTCCATCCGTTCACGATGAGTTGGCCGAGGGCAATCTTGTAACATCGGAGAACATCACGGACGAAGGGATGGAGAGGAAGGCGAACCCCCAGAATGAGTTGGTACTCATAAAAGGCCATGCACCCTGGTGGAGGAGAGTCTGGTGTCTCCCCATCTCCGGGTAACCGGAGAGTGATTGAGTCAGGGATTAAATATCTCCCCCGTAACTCAGCCAGCCGGTCCTCCGATAAAATAGAAGGATACCCGGCTGCCGTATATCTGCCTGCCGGAACCCTCGTATTACTAGAGGCAGAGGATTCCGGTGTAGCATCACCCAGGGGGACGGTGGTCTCGTCAGAGTTTCCAGCCATGAGAAGGTTAAAGAAGAAAAAGAGGAAAAAGGAATGTACCCAAGTACGAAAGAAAGGAAGAAGAAGGAACACCGAAGGAAGTTGGAGAGGAGAATTCTTTCTTCTTTCGAAAAGCTTCTGTAGAAAACCAGAGATATTGCGGACTTCGTATATTTATAGGCAATCATTCCGCCGCATCTGGTGACACATGGCAGCCTCTCCTTCGGTGCGGCAGTCGAGCAGGCAAGCCCATTAACTCCTCGGACACGTGGCGAGCGTCTCTTCATTTCCTGTCTACGGAAAGGCTGCGAGAGGCTGGCGCTCATTAATTCCAGCCCAATCATGTACGGTTTCATTCTCGATAAAGGCAGCGGGCGATTACGTATGATAGTGAATAAGTCCTTCCCTTAGAATTCTTGGCAGTAAGGACTTGGGGGCATCTGTTATAGTCAAAAATAGCGGAGATCGTCTGCTCGAGGCTTCTTATTATCTTCATGATGTCCAGGTCCCGCGAGCACCTTTGTTTGACTATCGAGAACGTCTGTTCGCGACTCGTATATTCTTACGATGCTCCGATCCCGCGAGCACATTTATTCGACTATCGAGAACGCCTGTTCATGTCTCGCATATTAGGAAAAACGGCGCACGGTTACCAAGTCTTCGATCCCTTGTGGTCGATAGTCGAATATTGGAAGGCAAGAGAAGTTGTTTTTGACCTGCGAGCAGTCCTTATCACGAGTCGTTGAAAGGTGTCGCATCTCAATGCATGAGCACTTGGTCTCGTGAGCATCTTCCTGCATGCGAATAGCTTTCCGATAAATCAGTGATGACATCCCTTAGCCTTCAGTACCAGTAGCCCATATAGGCCGATTTTGGACTTATCTTCTTCTTCGGTTCCGAGTCCCAAGGGATTGCTATCAAGGAACGTAACTGATCGGATGAGTAATTGGATTAGATCACTCCTCTATCTAAGGGTAAGCAGGATAAGAACCTTATCCCACGAAATCAGCGGGATCTTGGTATCTTACGTAACAGACTGAACCACTTCAGATCTATATAAAGATGACTCCATTAAAGATACAGGTACACAATACTCAATCTTGACCCCCGATTGTATGTTTGTTCTTTTTCCACCTCTCCCTATCTAACTTAAGCATCGGAGGGCCAACGGCTGGACGCCAGCCACCCTTAGTTGTTTCCTATCTCCTTTCAGGTCCAAGAAAGAAATCGCTTGGAGAGAAGGTGAACATCTGGAGGACCCTGTTACAAAAACTGACGTAAACAACGACCCTACACTTGGGGTTGTGAATAGATATTGAAGAGAAATTCTACGCCCAGTTCTTCTACAAGGACAAGAAAATTTATATGGCTGACCTCACATTGTTCCAATAGTTGTCAGGTAAATCACAAAAGTTATATTACCTGGTTCAAGAGGGCATAAAGCCTATGCAAAGTAGTCATGACTGAAGCCAAGTTCATACAACTCACAAGGATGGTTTGGAATATAAACTCCGAAAAAGGTTTATTGGAACGACGTTTGTGGATTCATATGATTTAACAAGAAAAATGTCACGATATGAAGCCCTTCTTCAAGAAGGAGCAATACAAAAGAACTCGTCAAGTAGGACATGCTACTATGATTCTAACTACAAGGTGGCTGTAGCTTCAGTAGTGTCCAAGAGGCCGTTTATGTGTTCGGGCATTGGTTAGAACAGAAGCAATTGTGCCGACCATATAAAAAATTCATAAGGCATATATGTTTGACATTACCCGTGCTGGCGAGATCTTCGATATAATGTTGGCCGAAAAATTCATTAAAGTTCCGATTAACCATACATTACCTAGGGTCAACGAGTTAAAAAAGATCGAATATTATAAGTGGCATAGAACCCGTTCCCACTCCACTAAAAATTACGTGGTTTTCAGGAATATCATTCAGGATAACATTAACTAGGGGTTGCTGAAATTTCCTAAGAAATAAAATGAAGCAATGTTGATCGACATTGATCCGTTTCCACCTAACATGGAGGTCAACATGTCCACTATCAATTCAAAAGATGGCTCGACCACGACAAAAGGTTGACCTTGGGCCTTGTGACCACGAAGTTGTGGTACAAGACACTTCACAGCTTGGTAGGCGACCACAAGTGCAGAAGCGTGGCCAAGAGAAACATCACATATCTACTATGAACCTCACCTGTGCAGTCAATGTAAGAGGGTGATTCGGCCAACCAAGGTGTCACCTCATTTGGTTGGTCAGACCAAACCCTAGTCTTCGCAGAAGGTTGAAAGAGCGGAGTCCCATCAACAACAGAGGACGTATCATCCTCGCATTGACTAGTCTCGGGCAGCACCACTATTGAGATGTAGAACAGTCAAGCCTCTCCCTACCCAAGAGGTCTAGAAGAAGGCGAGTCACCCCAAATTCACAACTGTGCCCGAAGGGATGACTCACACTCAGAAGTGGCATTGGTATCGGCGACAAGCTGCTACGCGAAGGGAATTGGCCCGCATAAATAATGAATCTCGGCTAGTGGCGATGCGACCGTAAGTGCATAAGTTTGTCAATTAGCATGAGTCATATGTCGTCGAGTCCGATGAGCCCTAATAGTAGCTGAAGATATGAAGACTCGAAGTTCTACGACGGCCAAGGCATTGAAGCAACCGGTAAACCTTGTAGTGCCTGGATAGTTCCTAAACCTAAAATCCCTAAAAACCTTGTAAACCCAAAACCCAATCCCTATAGTTGGCCTGACTTTATCAGGAACACCGTTTGCCTTCATTATAAAGGAAATGTCCATTAAAGAATAAAATGGACTTGGGGAACAATGTGCAAAAGAATGGAAATTGCAAAATCTCATTCTACACTTCTTTGGGTGCTCATCCGGCGATCATTGGTGATCCCCTATTGATATCGAGCAACCGAACTCAATTGCTCTATCTTGGCTAAATTTGTCCAGAGAGCAATGTTGGCAAAACCATCGATTTTCGATCGGTGGAGTTTTTGGATCCCATCCACCAAACTTGCCAAAATCATCCAGCAAGCTTTTTGCCTATGACGACCTATTTTCGATCGATCGAGGACCCAAGTTGATATTTGTTTTTTCCCTTCATCCAGGATTACGTGAGCTTATCAATAGATTGGATGGTAAATAAACACTAGGGAAGCATTAAGATCCGCCCTAAGAAGTTTTTAACGATGGGACGGTCAATCACCACTGTTTCTTATGGCATGGTCCACTTGATAATTGGATCTGCTTCATTTTTTGGATAATGCCCTAAATTGATCTGGAAAAACAGATGGACCGCATGGATACATAATACACACATCAAGGTGGGCCCCATGGTAAGGGCCGCACCGTCCTGGGTGAGACCTCACCTAATCCGCTCTCCTTTTGTCAGTGACATACCTCTTTTGGTAATTTAATTAACCACGGATGTCACGGGTGTGCAGGTGCGACCAGGAACTGGCTATTGCCGGTTTCCAAAGCCTCACTCCCCAGCATAAGTAACAGGGAGCGGGCCAAGATGAGCTTTGGAAAAGCAGTGAGAAGAAGGATAATTCAGGGGAAGTGTTCGAGAAGAAAAAATGCCCATCTCTCGGATTGCAGTGGGAAGGCCCGAAGAGGCGACACACCCTGATGCTCTCAAGGCCGGGCTTGCTGAATTCATATGCACTCTCATCTTTGTATTCGCTGGACAAGGCTCTGGCTTGGCTTTCAGTATGTGAACTGAGATAATGTAAAACAGTAGATTACTGGTAGCTAGGCAGCAGCTGAGCAGAATTAGTTGCTCTTTTCAGATCTCACCTAGCTATTACTACTAGTTTTCAAAGGAATCATTATTAGTGATGGTGAGAGAAACTTTGAGCTTTACTGATTGATCGACCATTATGGTCTGTGGTTGCAGGTAAGCTGACAAACAATGGATCGACTACCCCATCTGGGCTTGTGGCTGCATCTTTGGCACATGCTTTTGGGCTTTTCGTGGTGGTGTCTGTTGGTGCCAACATATCAGGTGGCCATGTCAACCCTGCAGTAACATTTGGGGCCTTCCTCGGAGGGAACATATCTTTGTTGAGAGGCATTCTTTACTGGATTGCCCAGTTACTTGGCTCAACGGTTGCTTGTTTGCTACTCAAGTTCTCTACTCATGGCATGGTTTGTTTCTTTCTTCTAACAATTCGCAATGAAACCTGATTTGGTGATGGCTATTCATTTTTGTTTTCTTTTTTTAGAAGGTGGACGGTACGACTGCAGGTTTATTGATCAAAATGAACCAAATGCAGGGAAGGGACGTCACAACCTGACCTCCCAAGAAAACCAAAGTAGTAATACTATAAAAATAATAATAATAATAAAAGATAATAATAAAAAAAAAATTTAAATTAATAATAACAGCAGTAATGAGGATTGAACTCCTGTGCTAGCTTTACCCGACATAAAAATGGTAGTGACCCTTGCGCCTCACTTGTGACGCCGTGGTACAGCTGTTCAGAGCATTCAAATTGTAAGTCCCATGGTGGATGGGGCGCATATCCAAATCACAAAGAACATGTAATCATAACCATCTGGTTAATGGCTATCAAATGAATAGTTAAGAATATTATCCAATTTCAATGGGGAAATCAGATAGTTAATATTATCCATTTTTTTTGCAATTTTTAGTTTATGCTCATATATAGACAGGTAATGGATTTGAAAAAATTGTATTGCCATACGACTATGCCATGTTTGAAGTTGAAGAGTGCATCATTTTTATAGTTCTTGACCCCAGTTCTAATCCTAGCCTTGTAGATAGGTTTTGTTTGTCATTTTTATTATTTAATTGATCTATTTAGTTAATTTTCCTTTCCCAGACAACAACCGCCTTCTCCTTGTCGACGGACGTGACAGTATGGAATGCATTCGTACTTGAGATCGTGATGACTTTTGGATTGGTGTACACAGTGTATGCAACAGCAATCGACCCCAAGAAAGGCAGCCTTGGGACCATTGCGCCCATTGCAATCGGCTTCATTGTGGGGGCCAACATCCTTGCTGGTGGGGCCTTTGATGGTGCGTCCATGAACCCGGCAGTATCCTTCGGCCCAGCGCTTGTGAGCTGGAACTGGGTTAACCACTGGGTGTACTGGGCCGGACCCTTGATTGGTGGTGGCCTCGCTGGACTCATCTACGAGTTCTTTATTGCCAACTCTCACGAGCCTTTGCCATCATCCACCGACTACTAAAATAAAACCAAGAATGAACGCACGGTAGAAGTAGCAAGGGGACGGGTGTCTTCTTATCTCCTTTCTTTCACTGAATTTGGGGTGGGTTTTTTTGCTTTTTCTTTTTGGAATGTGTTTTAGTAACTATTTCCATGGGATGCGTTACCTGTATTGGTGGCTAGCCCCAGTGGGTTCGGTGGCGTGTTTTCTTGTTTCCTCTCTTTGTGATGTGAACTACATTATGAATGTCCTTCACTTTTACTTCTCTGCTCTCATCCACGTATTCTTCTTTATGTTACTGGCATCATCAGCATTTTCTACTTTCAAGAAGTTCTGTACCCTTGCAGAGTTTGAATATGATACGCAAGCGGTTAGAAATTACTTAGATGTTCTGTGTGATAGAACAGAAAATTGTTATAAATGATGGTGAATTCTCCTTGAGTTTTCTATTTATTGATGTAGTCCCAAAGGGGTTATTTATAAAGGTATACAACCAACGTAGTAATGAAGTATCTTAGCAATGAAGTAACTTAGTAATGAAGGGATTTAGCAATAAAATAACTTAGTAATGAAGTGACTTAGCAATAAAGTAACTTAGTAATGAAGGGAACCTAGCTATCACCCTCTCTCAAACTGATGTGGGGGATTAACCAACAACAGTTTGTGTACTAGAAAAGAGTGTTAGGCTATTGTCTTATGAAACATAAGAGTAGAGAGATCAATTCCAAAATCTGAAAGAAGACCACGAAGCCAAATTGATCTCACTATAGATCATTGCGAGATGGCCGAAGTTCTTACACCAATTGCATTGGACATGAGACATGTCATGTTTTCTTGGTGTAGAAGAAGATGCTACAAGTACCATACAGAATGATGGGCTATTTGCTAGATGTTCGCTCGCCTCAAGTGTAAGGCTGCTATGTAGTAATAAAACTCGGTAAGACCGAGGTCGATCCACAGGGAATTAGAAACAACTTTCAAACTATTCCAGCAACTTAGTTTTGCAAGAAAATAGGATTCAATTTGGTAATTAAACTAAAACAGTAACTTAATGAAAAATCAGTGATTTAAGGTACTAAGGCATTCAAGGATCCACTTGTAGCAATCCCATGTCAATCCAATCAATCCAAGTAGAGAACACAACTAGATTTGAAGTCCTATCTCTCATCTAGTTGGAAAAAAAGCATTCACACACATTCAATCCCATTCAAGTTGAACTTCCAAGTTCTAGTCCCAATCAATCAATGTAGAATTCAAAATCATAGCCTTCGGAGTAACAGCCATGTCTATGGACTATGGCCTGCTCAAGGATTACTATAATTCGAATCTAAACAAGCACCATATGATAATCTCAGAGAATTGCAAGGAATTCATGTCCGGAGCACATGAACTCTCATAAAACATCTCAAACTACCAACTTAAGAACTAGAATATGAAAAATCCAAACTTGAATTGAAAATTACTTGAATCAAACATGAAATTAGCTACAAGCTTCACCTCTCAGCCTTAGCTGAGAGATTCTAGCCGAGCATTGTCATACTACAACTAGAACTCATAATAGAAAGCATAAAAACTAGAAAAACCGGAAATTGGAGAATTGCAGACGCTCCACGACAGCTTCCCCTCTCTAGAACCACGTCCCTTAGCTTCTATGATGACCTAGGAAGAGCCCCTAGGTGTCCTTTTATAGTGGGAAAGCTCCCTTGCGTCGGAAACATCCAGAATCCGCGTAAGGTTACGCAGTGCGCAGTGAATTTCGGAGTCCCGTTTTAGAAAGGTCTCTGTTTACGCAGAGCCAACCGGTCTAGACCGGTAGGACTGGGCTGGCCGACCGGTCACGACCGGTCAGACCTGTTTTTATTTCAGTCCAGCAGCTTAATGTGGAGGTGGACCTGTTGGCCGACCGGTCAAGACCGGTTGGATCCTTCTGTCCATTTGTCCAGCGTGCATCAGAGGGGTTGGCCAACCGGTCTTGAGCGGTCTGGCTCCCTTGGCCGACCGGTCACGACCGGTCGGTCCTTCTTCAATTCAATTTTTTTTCCTTTCTTTTCTCCTTTTTCTTCTTCTCTCTCCTCTCCTTGCTTTCTTCTTTCTTTGGTCCTCTTTCAACCTTCATCCAATGGCTCTAAATGGCCCCTTTTGGTCTCTAATTGGGTGCAGTCCGCTCCCATCCCTACAATCACAAAACATGCATTAGATGGGCCTTTTAATCATGAAAACCATGCATGCAATGTCATGTAGTGGGCAATGCAATGTATAAATTTGAGGTTCAACACACCCCCCAACCAGCTTTTTGCTAGTCCCGAGCAAAACATGCGTGAAACACTTTCAAACCTCCAAACCAACTCTCTTCCAGAAACCATGTTTCTATCCATTCCAAGACATATAAGTATAAAATTTGGAGAAACTAGGTGATAGAAATTGCAAACTTAAACTCTCAAAGCATAAGAAGTGTCTACATGAAATTCCCGCTGATTGATTGATAAATAGAAGAACTCGAACAATCTTAACCCAATGTGCATAGTGAAAGTTCATCTCATGAGTCTCTGGGATTACCTTCTTCATAGATTAAGTAAACCAAGAATTTTAAGGTGCACAGAGCAACAACAAGCCTATGACAGGAATTTGCCTTACCGTCCTTTCGACGGCTTTCACACTACGTCCCATTTTCGGCTTTGGTTACGGTTCGACCATCCCCCGGTTGGTAGTAGGTAGCCCTTTTCGGAATTTTCTACCATTTTTCCTTCATTCCCGATTTCATCCTTTCTTTTCCTTTTTCTTTTGATTTAGATAGGATTATTAAAACTCCATATCTTCCGTTATTTTCCCATGGACAAGGATGGACAAAATACCCCGGCTTAGTTTCTCAACACCTTTAAATCAAGGTCTAGCTAATCCATAAATCACATAAACCGTTCAACTCATGAAAATCGTGTAAGGTGAACTAGGTGTAAAAAGTGTTCAAATTTTCTATCAATCACAACAATAGGAGAACTAACATATAAAACCATTATGTTGGGAGAAATTCAAGACTTACAACGTCGCACACTTCGTATCTCCTCTTCCTATACTCATATCATCTCAAATGCATGGAAATAAGGTTTTCTAAAAGAGTTTTGAATTTTTAGAAAATTCAAAAAAATTTGCACATATAAAGCTCGAAATGTGGCAAACTGCTAGATGAGGAATCTCATCTCACCCCCCAACCAATTCTTGCATTGTCCTCAATGTAAAAAGATATGCAATGAGCATGAACATGAGAGCAATGGTAAAATATGAGAGAGTGAGAACAATAGTACCTGAGAGAGCGATTATGAAAGTCTACAACCCAACAACTAAAACCTACTAAAACAGTAAAACTAATTAAAACTAAACCTAATCTACGGAAAGCAATAAAGATAACTAACCCGTCCTTGTAAAAAGAGGATCTCCATCAGACTAGGAGATCGATTATCATTATAACATCCAAAAGGACAAAGTTGAGCAGGATCATCAAGTGGTGTAACAAATTTTTCAGTAGAACTATCCACCATCCTGCTTTGGAAAGTACATTAGTGACATCGATCATTCTACCCCATTGAAAATCCTGCTGAAAAATTTCAGCGGGTTCTTCAACAAAATTGTCACATGTACTAGGAAAGGAGAATTTCATAGGTTGGAAATCATTGAATATGGATCTCCTTTCCTTCTTGTCTGGGCAAAAATTATTCAAGTACGGATCATCCCAGAAGTGTTCTTCGGTTTGAACAAACCAAAGAGATGTGGAGACTTGTATTTCTTCTTCACAAGTCGATATGATCTCCACAAAATCAGATTTCACTGGTGCTTCCACAATTGATTTTTCAGTTTGGCATTTTGTGGAAGGAAGATTTTTGGGCACCGGAGGGGTCTCCTTCAAAGCATGCACAATATCCTGAATCATGAGATCATCCCAATCTTCAAAATACGCTAAACACTCCTCTAGAGTGTAGGAGACTTCATCGGAGGAAGTGTTCAAATTTGGACTTTCATGTTTTCCTCCTTCTCAGAATTTTGTGTAGGTTGGAGTGGGTCCTCAACCTCTACACTTTCAAAAATTGGCCTCTCTGTAGGCAGATCAAGCACCAACTCTTCCAAATCCTACACAACAAATTTGTGTACATCAGAAATTGGTGACTTGTCAATTGAATTTTCAGAAATTGACACTTCCAAGGTCTTAAGAAAATAAGAATTAGATTTATCCTTAGAATATGTCAAAAATGTCTCCAAACTTTCAGGTAGATCATGTTGGGAAAACCCCCCATCATCCATGGATTCTATCATGTTTACCTCAAGGGGACCATCATTGTCGTCCCAATCCTCAAAGGGATCAAAACTAACAACATCTAGAGGATAAAAATTCTGCCTTAAAGCGAACTCCTCTTCCACGATTGAATCAATCAAATCAACCTCGTGGATATCATCATCATCCCTATGCCTTTTGCCCAAGTGAAACACATTCACCTCTAATGTCATGTTTCCAAAGGATAGTTGCATCACCCCATTCCGGCAATTGATGATTGCGTTTGATGTGGCAAGGAATGGGCGGCCTAATATCACCGGTATTTGAGTGCTAGCATTCAAAACCGGTTGTGTGTCCAAGACGATAAAATCTACCGGGTAGTAGAATTTGTCAACTTGAACTAGAACATCCTCAACTATCCCCCTCGGTACACGAATAGATCTATCACGAGTTGCAACGTAGTTTTGGTGGGTTTTAATTCACCAAGACCCAATTGCTCATATACCGAGTATGGGATCAAGTTCACACTTGCCCCCAAATCTAACAAGGCACGCTCAATCCGGTAGTCTCTAATGATACATGAGACGGTGGGACTACCGGGATCTTTGAATTTTGGGGGGGTCTTTTGAGTGAGAATGGCACTCACTTGCTCAGTTAAGAAGGCCTTTTGCTGCACATTATATTTGCATTTTGTTGTGCATAGGTCCTTTAGAAACTTGGCATAAGAGGGGATTTGTTTAATGGCAACAAGCAAAGGGATATTAATCTTGACTTGTCTGAAAATCTCTAGAATATCATGAGAGTTTGGAAGAGATTTTGGGGCAACCAATCTTGAAGGGAATGGTGCTACGGGCTTGTAAATGCGTTCCGGTTCTTGTGGGGCTAAGTTAGATCCATCCTCATCCTCAGAATTTACCGGATCATTAGGCTCATCGGCCTTCACCGGAATAGATTTGTCAATTTGTTTACCACTTCTAAGAGTGGTGATGGATTTGGCTTGCTCCATGTTTTGGTTGGAAGGATTAGGGATGCTGTTATAGGCAAAATGGTGGAGATAAGATTTCACGTGGAAATGTCCATTCGACTCTCGAGATCATCTGATCGAGAGTCGAATATTGGACAAGTGCGGGACGCCCATTCGACTCTCGAGATCATCTGATCGAGAGTCGAATATTGGACAAGTACGGAACGCCCATTCGACTTTCGAGATCATATGATCGAGAGTCGAATATTGGACAAGTGCGGGACGCCCATTCGACTCTCGAGATCATCTGGTCAGGAGTCATGGATGGTCAAATACCGAAAACTAGATTCGCGAGCAGAACCTCTTGCAAGTCGTTGAAAGACGTTACATCTAAGTGCATGCTTGGGCTCGCGACCACCTTTTAATATGCGAGCAGCTTTTCTGTGGAAATCTCTTAGCCTTCAGTACAAGCACCCGATTCTCGTCGAACAGTTTGTCCGATCCTTCTGCGACACTAAGCAGGGCCATATCCAGTTCGGTGGTCCCCAGCTACGGGCGTCTCCTTCCTTTTCGGAGGTTATGACTACAACTACGAGCGTCTCCTTCCTTTTCGGGCGTCTCCTTCCTTTTCGGAGGTTATGATTCCAACTACGGCTTCCAGCCGGATTTCAAGGGATTGCTATTAAGGTGCGTGATTGTTGAAATAAGTCATTGGGTTGGATGCTGACTCAAAAGATATGATCTTATCCCACGAAATCAGCGGATTCTCAGTATCGTATGCGACATCAACGGGATTTCGATATCTCACGTAACAAATTGGATTGCCTCAGATCTATATAAAGGGGTGGCTCCATTAAGAGCAGGTACGTACACATTATTCAAGCTTGGTCCCGTTTTGCTTGGCTTCTCTTCTTGCTGTGGCCTAACTTGAGCATCGGAGGGCTAACGACTGATCTCCAGCCACCCTTATTTGCTGTCTTGCTTCAGGTCTGGTGGTGGAAATCCCTGCTGGAGCGAAGGAGAAAAGCCGGAGGATCTCATTACAAAATTTGACATTAACAGTTTGGCGCCGTCTGTGGGAACGACTTGATCACCAAAATCAATCGTGTTAACCACCGATCAAAATCCTTCGGTGATGCCTCCTAAAAAGACTGTTCATCCTTCAACTTCGAGGCAGGCACCACCTCCGCCCGGTGAGACGGAATCCACACCTGCCCTCCCACCTGTTCCGACGGATATCCCTCAAGGAGCCCCAAATATGCCATCAACAAATCCATTATTGGAGGCCTCTGGAAATCAGGATGATGTCCTACGATTCCTCGGGAACACTCTCCTAACTTTAAACGCCGGAGTTCAGGCACTGTCAAATCGGCTTGATCAGCACTTCCCTGAACCGCAAAGACAACCCTCCGAAGGGTTACCACCGCCACCCATACCAGTTGCTTCCAGACATTCTATGGATGAACCACAAGTCCCACCACTTGGAGGCCATCCCCCTGTGCCGTCTCCGCATTCTATACATTCCAGTTCATCTCGACAACCTCAACCACAAGGCTCCACCGCCGAAACGTCTAGCTATACCTTGCCATGGGAAGGAGATCTCAAAAGAATCCAAGATCGTTTTGATATCATGGAGCAGAGATACCAGGCAAATCGGCCATCTACTGTGATGGCGGCAATACATCAATCTGAATCTCCCTTCACAAGCGAGGTCATGGAAGCCCCGTTGCCCAAAAAGTATCGAACGCCTGTTATCGCTCCGTATACAGGTATTGGCGATCCTCTGGAACATCTGGAAACATATAGGTCCCTCATGGAGTTGGAGGGACATGGTTCAGAAATCATGTGTAGGGCTTTTCCCCTTACATTGAAGGAAGCGGCTCATACGTGGTTTCGGGGGTTAAAGCCTCTTTCCATCAGTTCCTTTTCCCAATTATCGGAGATATTTCTTTCTCAATTCATGGGAAGTATTCGCATTAAAAAGCCAGCCTCCCATCTGATGAATCTGAAACAGCAACATGGGGAGACAATAAAAGAGTTCACAGTACGGTTCATTGCCGAAGCCGTTTAAACTGAGGGTTACACTGAAGAAAAGGGTCTCACAGCCCTCATTGCTGGAATAACGAGCGAGAAATTTAGGTTTGCCTTAGATAAAAGCCCGCCGAAAACTATGGCGGAATTCCAAGCCAAAGCTCAGAAATATATCAATGCAGAAGAAGTCGCATTGACACGCCATGGAGTACAGAGTAAGAAACGCAAGCCAGAAGGAACTTCTACAGACAAAAAATACCATCGCGATCAGCGCGATCGTTCTCCCAGGAAGCCTTACTCTGGTAAATATCATAATTACACTCCTCTTAATCGGTCTCCTGAAAAGGTTCTAATGGAGATAAAACACAAGCCATATGTGAAGTGGCCTGTAAAGATTAAATCCGATCCTGAGAAGAGAGATAAGAGTAAGTTCTGTTACTTCCACAAAGATCACGGGCATAGGACCCAGGACTGTATCTCTCTACGAGACCATATCGAAGCCCTTATTCGAAAAGGCCATCTCCAGGATTATGTTGCTCGTAAAAATCGGTCACCAGAAAGGGCGAAGACCTCATCTCGCCAAAAGGAACCGTCTCATCATCAAACCGACCAAGAGGATGCTGAGCCCACAGGAGAAATTCGCACTATCGTCGGGGGTCCAGCTTGCGGGGGTGACTCTCAAGCTTCAAGAAAGGCATACGCCAGAAAAGCGTCCAAAGAACCCCAGCAGATCTATTGGCTGGAACAAACGTCCAACTCATCGAAGGCTAGCCATCCCCCAATTTCTTTCACCCTCGAAGATGCAGCGGGAATTCATTTCCCTCATGAAGATTCCATCGTAGTCACACTGAAGGTATCAAATTATCTGACTCATCGAATTATGGTGGATACAGGTAGCTCGGCCGATATCCTGTATTTGGAGGCTTTCGACAAGATGGCACTTGCTAGAAACCTCCTCAAGCCAGTATCGACCCCTCTTGTCGGCTTTGGAGGAGAAGTGGTAACACCTGAAGGAAGTATCGATCTCCCAGTCACCTTTGGGGAGAGTCCAGCGAAAACCACCGTCTTCGTAAACTTCCTCGTCGTGGATCGAAAATCAGCATATAACGCCATCTTGGGGAGACCGTCTCTAACTACGGTTGGAGCAGCCTTGCACCCTTCATATTTATGTGTTAAATTTCCCACCCCAAATGGCATCGGGGTCGTGCGAGGAAGTCAGCAGGAGGCACGGTCCTGTTACCAAATAGCCCTCCAAGATCGAAAGAAGGCTCAAGCGACACCTGTCATGGAAATAGTTCAAGGTTCATCCGACGTTCTCGCCACCGCGTTGGATCCAAGGGAAAATGCTCTGAAATCAGGAACTCCAGGGGAGGAAACAGTGGCGATCCGCTTGACAGAAGACAACCAGTCTAAGATCGTGTACATCGGTTCCTCCTTAAACAGTATCCACCGTGAAGATTTGATCTGTTTCCTCACTGAATACCAGGACGTGTTTGCTTGGTCTCATAAAGATATGCCGGGCATCGATCCTGATGTCATCGTACATCGTCTCAACATTGACCCGAAGCATAAACCCGTACATCAGCGTCGACGTGCCTTCACTGCAGAAAGACAAATGGCGATCAAAACTGAAGTTGAAAAGCTGCGCGCGGCAAATTTTATAAAAGAAGTTGACTACCCACAGTGGGTCGCCAACGTAGTTCTCGTCCGGAAAGCTAATGGCAAATGGAGGATGTGCGTCGATTATTCAAACTTAAACAAAGCATGTCCCAAAGATAGCTTCCCGACACCACGAATCGACCAGTTGGTCGACTCGACAGCTGGACATGCCCTCCTCAGTTTTATGGATGCTTATTCTGGTTACAACCAGATTATGATGCATCCACCTGATGACCAACATACTGCCTTCATCACAGATCGAGGACTATATTGCTACCAGGTAATGCCGTTTGGTCTCAAAAATGCAGGGGCCACTTATCAGCGTCTTGTCAACAAAATATTCGCTGCTCAAATCGGTAGGAATATGGAAGTATATGTTGACGATATGCTCGTGAAAAGCGTCGATGAAGATGACCACATTCCTGATCTTCGAGAAGCCTTTGATCTGATGAGGAAGTATCAGATGAAATTAAATCCAGAAAAATGTGCGTTTGGAGTGTCTGCAGGGAAATTTCTTGGGTTCATGGTTGGCCAACGTGGAATTGAAGCGAATCCCGAAAAGATTAAAGCATTGATAGAGATGAAATCCCCAGTGACTCTGAAGGACGTTCAGCGTCTAGCTGGTCGCATCGCATCATTGAACAGGTTCATCTTGCGAGCATCTGACAAGTGCCTGCCCTTCTTCAAACTCCTTCGTGCAACGGCCAAGTCTGATTGGAACTGGACACCTCAATGTGAAGAAGCTTTTCAACAACTGAAGCAATATATGAGCGCTCCCCCCATTTTATCTAAGCCTGTGGCACATGAGCAACTCATTCTTTATTTATCTGTGTCTCCCACGGCCGTTAGTGCCGCTTTAATAAGAGAAGATTCCGGGGTACAAAGGCCCGTTTATTATATCAGTCGAGCAATGGTTGATGCAGAAACTAGGTATTCTGATTTGGAGAAACTGGCCCTAGCCTTAATCACGGCAGCTCGAAAACTGCGACCATACTTTCAAGCCCATGCTATTTTAGTACCAACAAATCATCCACTACGTCAAGTCCTTCAAAAGCCTGAGGCTTCCGGGCGCTTAACTAAATGGGCGGTCGAGATCAGCGAGCATGATATTTCATTCTGTCCTAGGACCGCAGTCAAGGGCCAGGCCGTGGCTGACTTCATCGCCGAATTTACATATTCTTCTGAAGATAGCGTCATGACCAGCGACCAACCTCCTTGGTCGCTCTTCGTGGACGGGTCGTCACGGGCCAGTGGCAGTGGAGCGGGCCTGATTTTAGTGGCTCCAGATGGGTCGCATTTTCAATACGCTCTGCGTTTCGAATCACGCGTCTCCAATAATGAAGCAGAATATGAGGCCCTTATTGTTGGCCTCGAGCTAGCCGTTGTCCTCGCAGTCCAGAATTTGATAATTCATAGCGACTCCCAGCTCATTGTCAACCAAGTTCTTGGCGAATTCGAAACCAAAGAAGAAAGAATGGCCTTATACAAGTCTCGTGTCCTCATCCTGCTCGCCAAACTGAAGACTTACAAAATATTCCATATCCCTCGCGAGCAGAACCAACTTGCCGATTCCTTGGCAAAACTCGCTTCTGCACCAGAATCAGAACTATCACATTCGATCCCCATCGAGCACCGTCAACACTTGAGTATCGACCAAGTGACTCCCGAGCAAGTTATATCGGTACAATCGTCTCCATGCTGGATGGATCCTATCATCCTTTATCTCAGAGATGGATACCTACCAGAAAACAAGAAAGCTGCAAGACAAATTCAGCTTCGAGCTGCCAGGTACACCTTACAAGATGGAATCTTGTTGCGAAAAAGCTTCTCCTTGCCTTATTTGAGGTGTCTTCATCCAGAAGAAGCGCATCGTGTTCTAGATGAAGTACACCAGGGGGCATGTGGTAATCATCCCAGGGGGCGATCTCTAGCATATAAAGCGATGAGGCAAGGATATTATTGGCCTACTATGAAAGCAGACGCCATAGAATTTTCTAAAAAATGCGACAAGTGTCAACGATATCAACCTATACCTCGTGTACCGTCTGAGCGGATGACCCCAGTCGACAGCCCTTGGCCTTTTGCTCAGTGGGGGATCGATATCATCGGGCCCTTACCTGTGGGAAAAGGACAGAATAGGTTCGCGATCGTGGCGGTTGATTATTTCACCAAATGGGCCGAAGCAGAACCATTAGCCAAAATTACTGAAAAACAAACTACTAAGTTTATGTGGAGAAATATCATATGTCGCTTCGGACTTCCTCATACTATAATTACCGATAACGGAACGCAGTTCGACAACGCAGCCTTTGATGAATTTTGCGACAAATGGAAGATACGTAATCTTCGCACTTCTCCATATCATCCTCAGGCGAATGGGCAGGTCGAGGCAGTGAATAAAATCATAAAGCATCATTTAAAGACCAGGCTAGGTGAATGTAATGGGGTGTGGCCAGAACTTCTACCAGAGGTGTTATGGGCCTATAGAACCACGGCTTGTACATCGACAGGTGAGACTCCTTTCTCCTCAGCATTTGGTGTTGACGCAGTAGTACCAGTGGAAATTCAAGTGCCCTCATATCGGATCGAACAGTATGACCCCGCGAGCAATCAGGAGAACCTCCGGCTTCATCTCGATCTCTTGGAAGAGCGAAGAAATGCTTCCCAAGTACGAGTGGCGGCATATCAGCAACGTATTGCTCGTTATCGGAATGCGAAGGTTCGACCTAGATCCTTCCAGTTCGGAGATTTGGTCCTAAGGCAAAATCTTGGAGTTCCTGTTCGTTCATTGGATCCGAATTGGGAAGGCCCGTATCGGGTTATTAGGGTTGTGCGACCCGGTACTTATTATCTTAAAGACATGCAAGGGAAGCCCGTACGTCGCCCTTGGCACGTGGAGCATTTGCTACGATACTACCCTTAGATTCGATGTAGTTTATTATAGCATTTTATGAATAAAGTAAAAGATATCTTTTGGCCGCTACTCCATTTATATGGACCTGAATAGCCCTGAAGAGAGTGCTTACACATCCTCTTGGCCAATTACCTACCTTTGGTAGGACTGAAATCATTACTAGTTGGTTGCTTTTCCATTTACATGGACCTGAACAGCCTTGAAGAGAATGAATACCATCTCTTGACCAACCTTCTGCCCTTGGTAGAACTAAAATCTCAATCGATAGATCAGTCTATCTCAACGCGGACATGGTCGTACGACCCCCGGATTGAGTCTAATTCATTTTCATGAGTTAGTTGCTCACGACTGGTGTAAGGAAGGATCACACTCCGGAATGCGAGCACCGTAGCTCGAGCCCGAATCAGCCATACACCTTAACCATACACCCTAAATTGCGAGCAGCTAACTCGGGCTCGGATTAAGGGTTCGCATTCACTGATGACTCAATATGAAGCCAACTTGGGGGTCTCAATCGTTCGGTCGCAACGAACCCCCAGATTGAGCACATTCTCGTTGCAACAAGGCATTCAGTACAAGGAAAAGAAAGTAAGCAAAAACGAGAAGGCATTCATTGCGTGAAAAGGAAAAGGCAACGAGGACAATACTTCCAAAAATATTTTTTCTTTTCTTTCATTAATGATAAATGTTTACAATATCCATTCACGAATACAAGAGAGGAAAACAAAGAAAATCAATCCCTTGGAGGAGCTGCGCTCTCAATTTCAGGGCCCATTTCTGGAGCTCCGTCAACCTGAGTGGCTTCAGTCACCTCGTTCTCAGCAGCAGCCTGCTCTTCGGCAGCAATGGTGGTCGCGACTCGACCGAACTCCCCCATATCAAAGGATGGGATCATTCGTTGCACTACTCTTAGCGCAAAGTCGCGACCAGCATCATACGACTCGTACCTTTCGTCGTCATATTGCTGCGAAGAACGGAACTCGGAAATTGCCCGAGGCCCTTCTTCCGAGAGCATTTTCGCAAGGGCGACTCTCTCCTCGTCCCAGTGGATCGAGTCGTCCTTAAGCTGCGCGAGAGCGTTGCGCTCCTTGGTTAGGTTGTCGTAGGCCTCCTTGAGCTGCGACCTAGCCTCCACAAGTCGCTCCTCCAGGGAGATCTTGTCTTGGCGAAAGATCTCCTTCTCTCTCTCCGCCTTCTCCTTCAAGTCGGCGAGTTTCGCGAACTTATTGTCCAGAGCTTGGTACCTTTCGGTCAACACCTGGACTTTCTCTATGAGGATTTTTATCTCCTCATCTTTCTTGGAAATCACAGCCTCACGGGATTTGAGGAGTTGATCTCGCCCCAGGACCGCCTTCTCCAAAGCAATCCTTTTTTCATCTGCCTCGTCTATTACGCGGCGAGCGGCGACGATGTCTCGCTTCGTCCGCAAGATGAGGTCTAGTCCCTGCAAACAAAAAGATGGATGAGAAGAAATACTTAAACCCCAAAATAATAAAGTTTTTGGGTTAAGAGGTTCTACCTGAGCCATCCTCATCCCTGCCTCAAGGAAGAGGCTCTCGGGGCCTGGCTCGGGAAGAGAGCCGAAGGATTGAGGTGGGACATTCTCGAATAAGAATTTACAGATGGGGTGGAGATGGCGAGGAACAGAATACGTTCCACCACCGGAAGGTTGGGCAACGATCAGCCCAGACGGCTCGCGGGGAGGAGCCGTCGCCTCGCGAGCAGGTCCCTGCTCGGTAGCAGGAACCATCTCGCGGGCAGGAGCCATCTCTCGAGGCTCCGTGCGCTCACGAGCCTCCTCAGCTGGGGGACAGCTGGACCCTACCCCATCCGGGGAGTTATCAGCGATATTGATTACTGGCGGCCCGGGCGCGACCACCAGTGAAGGATTAGCGGGCCCTGCTGGAGCCCCCCCCACCTTGCTCGCGAGAGGAGCAGGCTGATCGCTACCCTTCTCGGTGGATGGGTGAGATGGACCAGCAGATGTTTTCTTCTGCCTCTTAGAGCTCGTGCCCTTCAGCCGGGGCAGCAGACCTCTTTTTTCTCCAACTTGCGTCATCTCGACTTCTCTTACAGGTATTAAGCCCGCTGCTGCAAGACGAGATGGAGACAAGCAAGTCTCGACGTGCCTATCACCAATAGGCACCTTGTACACCTTTACGATTTTTTCGTTGATCCCCCCTTTCAAGTTCGGTTTTCTCAAGGCCGGGATACCTGCGAGCACAAACAGGGGTCAGATGGAGAAACCCTAAAAAACCTTTTATTGAAGAAACGGATCACAATGCGGGACTGCCTACCTTCACAGAAAAAACGATTTACTCTTGGGCCCCTGGAAGAAGCAAATTCCCAATTTCCAGATGCGTAAAACCAACGCTTCCTCCAGCCGGGATAATTCGATGTGGGCTTCCCCAGCACAAAGTTATCCCGGTGCCAATAACATAGATAGTACCAGCCTTCGCTGGAGGGTGCCTTCTTCAAGCGGAACATGCGGAGGAACTCATCAGCTGTAAGCTCCCCGTTCCCGGCCTGAGCCCAAAGGACGAATGAGCTTAGGACCACCCTCCATCCATTCACAATAAGTTGCCCGGGGGCAATTTTATAACACCGAAGTACATCCCGGATGAAGGGATGGAGGGGAAGGCGAACCCCCAGAATGAGTTGATACTCATAGAAGGCCACACACCCTGGGGGAGGGGAGTCTGGCGTCTCTCCGTCTCTGGGTAACCGGAGATCGACTGAGTCAGGGATCGAAAATCTCTCCCGTAACTCCAGCAGCCGGTTCTCCGATAGAATGGAAGGATATCCGGCCGCTGTATACTGACCTGCCGGAACCCTTGCGTTACTAGAAGCAGAGGATTCCGGGGTAGCATCTCCTAAAGGAACGGTACTCTCCTCAGAAGCCATGGGGTATTAAAAAAAAAAAGAAAGAAGAAATAGAACAATGGAAAAGGAAAGAAAGAGCACCAAAGGGGATCGAGGAAGACACCAAGGAGCTCCGGAGGAAGATGATGGAAAAAGCAAAGGAGGATTCTGAAATTTCTGTGAAGATCAGAAGATATGGTGGACTCCGTATATTTATAGGCAATCATTCCGCCATATATGGTAGCACGTGGCGATCTTTCGTTCGGCACAGCACTCAAGCAGGCACGCCCATTAAATACTCGGACACGTGGCGAGCGCCTCTTCATTTCCTGACTGCGGAAAGGCTGGCGCTCATTAATTCCAGCCTAATCATGTACGGTTTCTCAGTGAAAGCAAGAGGCAGCCGCGCATGACAGCAAGTAAGTCCTTTCCTTAAGGATTCTTGGCGGCAAGGACTTCGGGGGCATCTGTTATAGGCAAAATGGTGGAGATAAGATTTCACGTGGAAATGTCCATTCGACTCTCGAGATCATCTGATCGAGAGTCGAATATTGGACAAGTGCGGGACGCCCATTCGACTCTCGAGATCATCTGATCGAGAGTCGAATATTGGACAAGTACGGAACGCCCATTCGACTTTCGAGATCATATGATCGAGAGTCGAATATTGGACAAGTGCGGGACGCCCATTCGACTCTCGAGATCATCTGGTCAGGAGTCATGGATGGTCAAATACGGAAAACTAGATTCGCGAGCAGAACCTCTTGCAAGTCGTTGAAAGACGTTACATCTAAGTGCATGCTTGGGCTCGCGACCACCTTTTAATATGCGAGCAGCTTTTCTGTGGAAATCTCTTAGCCTTCAGTACGAGCACCCGATTCTCGTCGAACAGTTTGTCCGATCCTTCTGCGACACTAAGCAGGGCCATATCCAGTTCGGTGGTCCCCAGCTACGGGCGTCTCCTTCCTTTTCGGAGGTTATGACTACAACTACGAGCGTCTCCTTCCTTTTCGGGCGTCTCCTTCCTTTTCGGAGGTTATGATTCCAACTACGGCTTCCAGCCGGATTTCAAAGGATTGCTATTAAGGTGCGTGATTGTTGAAATAAGTCATTGGGTTGGATGCTGACTCAAAAGATATGATCTTATCCCACGAAATCAGCGGATTCTCAGTATCGTATGCGACATCAACGGGATTTCGATATCTCACGTAACAAATTGGATTGCCTCAGATCTATATAAAGGGGTGGCTCCATTAAGAGCAGGTACGTACACATTATTCAAGCTTGGTCCCGTTTTGCTTGGCTTCTCTTCTTGCTGTGGCCTAACTTGAGCATCGGAGGGCTAACGGCTGATCTCCAGCCACCCTTATTTGCTGTCTTGCTTCAGGTCTGGTGGTGAAAATCCCTGCTGGAGCGAAGGAGAAAAGCCGGAGGATCTCATTACAAAATTTGACATTAACAGATGCTCACTTCATGTACTTGCTTTGGATTGGGCTGAGGTTGGGCCGGAAAGGTCCCTTCCCTAGCATTCAAGCATCCCTTAATCTCATCAACTGAGACTTTAAGCTCTTGGAACATTTGTTGATTTGTTTGATTGATTTACGTTTGCCCTTGTATAAACGCTTTCAAGGTATCCTCCATTGAGAACTGAGGTGGGGCCATATTTTGCATGGGTGGCCCTCTTTGAGAGTTGGTAGGATTGCCTGTAGGAGCATTCTTCCAACTAAAATTTGGTTGGTTCCTCCAACTCTCATTGTACGTATTACCCACCGGTCCATTGAAAGGCCGTTGATACCCATATGTGGCGTTTGCATGTTCATGTAATACCTCTTGAAATGCAGGAATTGTGGAACAATCTTGCGTGGTGTGTAAATCGGTGAGGCAAATCCCACATATGGTTTCAACAGCTTCATTGGACTTTGGAACTCCACTTTTACTAAGTTCCATGGCCTCAACCTTCCTTGTGAGGTTGGCTATCCTTGCATTCACGTCGTCTTCCTCCTTAAGGACATAGATCCCTCCTTTCTCTTGAGTAGGCTTAGGGTTATTGGGTTTATCCGAGGTATCCCAAGATTGGGCATTTTCAGCCAACATGTCCAAGTAACTCCAAGCCTCATCTGGATTTTTACTCATAAACTCGCCATTGCACATCATCTCCATAAATTGGCGCATATTGGAACTTAATCCATCATTGAAAAAATTTATAATTCGCCAACTCTTATAGCCATGATGTGGGCAAGCAAGTAGGAGATCCTTAAATCTCTCCCAACATTGAAAAAAAGATTCACCCTCTTTAGCCGAGAAATTCATTATGGCTCTTCGAAGGGTGTTCGTTTTATGAGCCGGGAAGAACTTTTTCAAGAATTCCCGGGTCATCTCAACCCATGACCCAATCGAATGTGGTCTAAGAGAGTGAAGCCAATCTTTGGCTCTTTCTTTCAGTGAAAAGGAAAAAAGTTTAAGTCTAATGGTATCTTCTGAAACATTGGCGTACTGCAAGGTAGCCACCACTTCTTCAAATTCTTTCAAGTGTAGATATGGGCGGTCAGAGTCTAGCCCATGGAACTTTGGTAAGAGTTGAATTACACCCAGTTTTATATCAATGTTTCCCCCGTTTGGTGGTAGAACCACATAAGAGGGTGTAATTGCACGAGCTGGTTGTAGGTAATCCCGCAATGATCTTAGTGGAGGAACATTATGTACCTCATTCTTTCCTCCTCCTTGATTTGCGTTTATAGTTGGAGTAGGGGGGGAGGATTCCTTAAAGGTGTTTGATCCATACTCCCCAAACTTTCACAATGCTCTTGGTAATTTCGGACTGGTCTATGGACTGACAATGGTCCAACTAGACCACCTTCAGATTGGAGACGATTTGAGTGGTTACGTTCCCAACGGGACAAACCACTCAACCAAAAACTAAAACTAGTCCTAAATCCTAGAAATCTGAAAATAGAAAATCTGTAAAAAGCTAAGTTAGAAAGGTATCACCTGATGCGCTTTTAACTAGAGAAGAAATCCTATAAAACTAAACAATTTGTTAGTTCTAGAAAAAATCAGAAAACCTATCTACTTCTACTTCTATAGCCACTAAAACAATTTGAAAACCGTTATCTAAGTTTCCACGGCAACAACGCCAAAAACTTGTTCGCTCGCCTCAAGTGTAAGGCAGCGATGTAGTAATAAAACTCGGTAAGACCGAAGTCGATCCACAAGGAATTAGAAACAACTTTCAAACTATTCCAGTAACTTAGTTTTGCAAGAAAATAGGATTCAATTTGGTAATTAAACTAAAACAGTAACTTAATGAAAAATCAGTGATTTAAGGTACTAAGGCATTCAAGGATCCACTTGTAGCAATCCCATGTCAATCCAATCAATCCAAGTAGAGAACACAACTAGATTTGAAGTCCTATCTCTCGTTTAGTTGGAAAATAAAGCATTCACACACATTCAATCCCATTCAAGTTGAACTTCCAAGTTCTAGTCCCAATCAATCAATGTAGAATTCAAAATCATAGCCTTCGGAGTAACAGCCATGTCTATGGACTATGGCCTGCTCAAGGATTATTATAATTCGAATCTAAACAAGCACCATATGATAATCTCAGAGAATTGCAAGGAATTCATGTCCGGAGCACATGAACTCTCATAAAACATCTCAAACTACCAACTTAAGAACTAGAATATGAAAAATCCAAACTTGAATTGAAAATTACTTGAATCAAACATGAAATTAGCTACAAGCTTCACCTCTCAGCCTTAGCTGAGAGATTCTAGCCGAGCATTGTCATACTACAACTAGAACTCATAATAGAAAGCATAAAAACTAGAAAAATCGAAAATTGGAGAGTTGCAGACGCTTCACGACAGCTTCCCCTCTCTAGAACCATGTCCCTTAGCTTCTATGATGACCTAGGAAGAGCCCCTAGGTGTCCTTTTATAGTGGGAAAGCTCCCTTGCGTCGGAAACATCCAGAATCCGCGTAAGGTTACGCAGTGCGCAGCAAATTTCGGAGTCCCGTTTTAGAAAGGTCTCTGTTTACGCAGAGCCGACCGATCTAGACCGGTCAGACTGAGCTGGCCGACCGGTCACGACCGGTCGGACCTGTTTTTGTTTCAGTCCAGCAGCTTAATGTGGAGGTGGACCTGTTGGCCGACCGGTCAAGACCGGTTGGACCCTTCTGTCCATTTGTCCAGCGTGCATCAGAGGGGGTGGCCGACCGGTCTTGACCGGTCTGGCTCCCTTGGCCGACCGGTCATGACTGGTCGGTCCTTCTTCAATTTAATTTTTTTCCTTTCTTTTCTTCTCTTTCTTCTTCTCTCTCCTCTCCTTGCTTTCTTCTTTCTTTAGTCCTCTTTCAACCTTCATCCAATGGCTCTAAATGGCCCCTTTTGGTCTCCAATTGGGTGCAGTCCGCTCCCATCCCTACAATCACAAAACATGCATTAGATGGGCCTTTTAATCATGAAAACCATGCATGCAATGTCATGTAGTGGGCAATGCAATGTATAAATTTGAGGTTCAACACTAGACAGAGAAATCAAATGGCCCTCAACACATATGTCATTACTGACTTAAAGGAGTGATTTCGAAAACGAGGAAAAAAAGCGATTTATATCTGCAGTGTCTTCAGGATGCGGTACCAAAGACGATGGCCGGAGACGCAGATGATGGCCGGAGACGTAGTGCGCTGAAGACGATGATCGGAGGCATAGTGGACCGAAGACGTAGTGCACTGGAGACAGATGATTGCCGGAGATGCAATGTTTGAAAATGATGGCCGAAGACGCAGTGCACCAAGACGATGGCCGGAGACATAGTGCACTAAAGATGCAGTGCACCAAAGACACAGACGATTACTGGAGATGTAGTGTCTGCAGATGATGGCTGGAGATGAAGATGAGTGATAGCGACGTGGCACGGGCCTAAATATTGCGAAGGAATGTACCGGAAGCGCAGATGCGTGGCAGGGACGCAGCATGGGCCTGGATATTGCAGAGAGAAGAAGCTTTGCGAGCCTCGGATCATTGATGGCTGGCGGCGACAACAAGAACCGCTGCTTCATTTGAATTGAGTCGTAATGGCAAGCGATGATTTGGGAAGGAATGGGCTCAATGATTGAACCGAAAGGTCCTGATAAAAATGATATGATGCCTGATACACGAGGTTGTATATAGTGAGAATCATCCATTCGGCAGATGGATGTCCGTTTGACGCATAGGGCCTAATCGACATACAGGGCACGATCTGAAAGCAAGTCCTGATTTGAGTAATGACGGGTCCAGATTTGATCGACAATCAGGGCCTAGATCTAATCAGGAACGTATGGGGCATATGTATGGATCTAATCGGATCTAAGGTTACTGTATTAAGTGCGACAACGGAGGTGCTTCAGCAGCTTAGGTCGGATCTGGGGTTGCCAGATCTAGGGCTGCAAATTTGGATTTAGACGGCAGCATCTACAAGGGACGGTTGCTATCTAGAGATGACGACGTGTGAAAGCCAATCGAGATATAGCAGCTGCTGAGAAGAGATCTTCTCTTCTGGGATGGCGACTAGTTTAGATGATGGCCAGGCGAGATTCGGTATGTAGCAGACACACGATTGTCGGATGTTACAGAGATGACATCGGGGCTGTGGGAGTGTGGGAGTGGTAAGATACTAGGGTGCGACAGAGGTGCTGGAGTGGCTGGAGTCTAACAATAGTGGACAAGAGTCCTGCTGACTGGGTGGTGACAAGGACCACGACTTTTAGAGACCCATTGATCAATGGACTAGTCAACCTGATTTGGTCTTAGGGGAATATGGACGAGAGTGATCCAGAGAGTACCATGTAAGACCCATACCCTTATTTGCCCTCCGTACGCTTAATTTCCGGTGCCGATATGTCCCAGATGGATCAGATTAGCGAGTCTTGATCGCGACCCTGTTTTAGTACCGCATCGACCCAAGACCTATACCCCGACGACCGCGTAGGCGCTGCGATTCCAACGCCGCGCGGCACGCCCCATTGCGATATCCGGTGTGAAAGTTATGATCGATTGCGTAATCCGAGGTGGGCCACGCAACGCGTGTGTGGCGTGGGCCCCACTTAAACAAATCCCAAGAATATGTCAAATCCATCACCATCACCCTCACCCATACCCCTCTCATTATCCTACTCTACACACACCATACCCACCCCATCACTCTCTCACCTCCAAAGTCAACTAAAGTCATACCTCCCATACCCCCCTCCCATGCTAGCCACCACCACCATCATCACCCCATGCTCCCTCTTCTCTACCCATATAAGTGCATACGTAGGGGGAGAGGAGGGCTTCTCATTTTCCAAAATTGCAAAAGAGAGAAAGGAGAGAGAAAGAGAGAGAGAGATTTGAGAGAGAGAAGTAGAGAGAGATTTGGAGGGACATTGAGGATTTGAAGGAGGAGAGCCAAGCTTGGAGGACCCCAACCATCATCCGGTCCGTCCGATCGCCAACCCGACCCAATCCAACCGTTCAACCATCATTGTGAGTGCAAGGGGGACATAAACCCCATTTTCTTAATTTCCTTTCATTTTATTTCCTTGGGCCCACCTTGTGATGGGCAATGAGATGGGTGGACTGGATCATCCATGAATGGGCCCCACCTACAAAAATAATAATAATAATAAAAAAAGGAAGGAGAGTTAGGCCGCTGGACAGACGGCCTCCAGAGGACGCTGCTGCCCAGCAGCACCTGGGCTAAAGCCCTTTGGGCGTGACCGTGGGTCCCCACTCGTGGGACCCACCTTGATGCATGTATTCAATCCTCTCCGTCCATCTGTTTCTCCAGCCCATTTTAGGGTTGGACACCAAAAATGAAGCAAATCCAGATCTCAGGTGGACCACACCATAGAAAACAGTGCAGATAATGAAGCCCCACTGTCGAAGCGTCTTGGGGCCACTGTGATGTTTGTAGGCTATATCGCCTATCCAATATTGGACTCTAAGGGTTCCCCACGAGCTGGGGGACCTAATAGACGGAGTGGATAATCCCCAAGTGGGCCCCACTTGATAGATAAGAGAAAAGAAAAAAAAGAAGCGGACGTCCAGACGCTGGACGTTCACAGCGTTAAAGACGCTGGAACAGTCCAGCGTCAATGACCGGACAGCGTGAGTGGGTCCCCACTCGTGGGACGCACCTTGATGTTTATGTTGTATCCACACCGTCCATCTGTTTTCCCAGATCATTTTATGGCCAGGGCCTAAATATGAAGCCGATAAAAATCTTAAGCGGACCGCACCACATGAAAACAGCCAAGGTGATGATGTCTACTGTCAAAAATTCTTTAGCCCACCTTGAAGTTTCTAGACTGAATCATATACCCAATATCGGGCTCATTGGGTCCCCCATGAGCCGAGGAACCTGATGAACGGAGTAGATCACCCTTATGTGGGCCCCACTCGATCAAAACCACGAAACAAAAAAAAAGAAAGAAAGGAAAGAAGAAGCAGAGGAGTCTCTGACGCTGGGCGTACCAGCGTCCACGGACGCTAGCTCGTGAGGCCAGGTGGTGGCCCACTCGTGGGTCCCACCATGATGTATGTGCTATATCCTCACCGTCCATCCATTTGGAGAGGTCATTTTAGGGCATGATCTCAAGAATGAGACAGATCCAAATCTCAAGTGGACCCCACTTGAAAGAAATCAGTGAGGACAGTGACAAGGCCGTTGAACCTTCCTACGGCCCACCATGATGATTATTTGAGATCCAACCTGTTCATAATTCCACACACGTGTGGAAGAGGGAAAACAAAATATCAGCTTGATCGAAAACTCAGTAGGGCCCACCTAGAATGTATGTGCCTTATCTATTACGTCCATATGTTTTTCCAGCCCATTTTAGCGGCTGAGCCCAAAATTTAAGCATATCCAAATGTCAAGTGGACCATGCCATGGGAAACAGTGGGAATAATGATCTCCACCGTTGAAACCTTCCCAGCCCTACAGTGATGTTTATTTGTCATCTAACCTGTTCATACGATCCCATGGATATGGATGGAGGGTAAAACACAAATATCTGCTTGATTTAAAACTTCTTGGAACCCAGCTGGGTACCACGCTGCCCAGCAGGTGGCCCACCCTATGGGTCCCAACGTGATGTATCTATTAGTTCCACCATGATGTATCTGTTCTATTCATGCTGCCCATCTATTTTAGGATATGGCCCCGACAATGAGGCAAATCCAGATGTTAGGTGGGCCACACCCGCAAGGAATAGTGGTCACTGATGCCTACCATTGAAAACTTCCTTGGGGCCACTTTATTGTTTATTTTTCATCCGAATTGAGGTTGTGGGCCCATATTTGGGTTCCACCTTGATGGATGTATTGTGTACCATGCCACCCGTCTTGATCGACGCGTGGGGCCCAATTTGAGTGGGCTTCACTTAGAAATGGTGGTGATTGACTACCTACCACTGAAACTTCCTAAGACTACTGAAGTACATTTGCTATCCGACTAGTGGGCGGGGCCCACCATGGTCCTTCCTTTGATATATGTTTTTATCCATGCCGTACACCTATTTTGTCGGCCTACTTTGTATGTACAGGCCCAAGTATGGGGCCGATGTGGTCTCAAGTGGGCTATGCCATGAAGACCTTTACATTTCCAATGGGACCCACAGTCCGGGTCCCACTCTCTGTATACATATTGGGCCTTTTAAGGCCAACATTACATGATATATCTGGTAACATGATAGTATACTTAGCTTGATATGTCACACTGATAACATGCTTAGTATAATGAATACCATGCTCATTCATATGCCCATACGCATCATTTGTATGCCTGTTATGGATCATGAATAACCATAGCATATGCTAGTTGGCATGTTATACTTAGGGGACCCGTGCGAGACAGGGTCGGCCCCACATGATTGCGCAGTATGCGTAAGTTTGGTGCATGACGTGGATTGTATGACTCATGCATTTCGCATTATGTATGTTACGATCGCTTTCACACGCCAACAGCATCGGGGTGGTGGCCACCATAGTCACATCGTGGTTGGCAGTATTGGACACCGAAAACTTGTTCTAGTACGTGGGCGCTATGGATGTCCTTAGGTAAAAGTCCCTAAACCCTGTGGTACCAATAGGATGCTCCAGCGTCGAGACCGAGTGGATAACATGAGCGCCCGTGTGCCAAATACCAGTAGGCCGCGTCTCCCACTATGTCGAGGTCGGTTGGAAAGGGGTGTGACCTTATCCGCCCGGGTGCAGTGGGCTGTAAGCTAGGTCGAGTCTGACCAGCTCATGGAATGGGTCCGCTATCGGTGAGCCGGGTGGGCATTGGCATACCACTGACGAGGCGAATAGTGAGGTCTTTTCTACTCGCTTGGTTATGCGCGCGATGTGCGGCGGCCAGTATTAGAGTATACTAGACCCCGGTGATGTCCCAGATGAGAACTATTTTGATATGTGGATCAGTTGAGGATTGACGTGTTTGCATTGCATCTCTAGCATGTAACACTCGGCCATGTAGGCCCTTGCATCGCATAGCCTTGGGATGGCTGATAGCATTCATGAACTTGGTAACTGTTAGAACTAGAAAAATGAACCACGAGGACATTTTCCTGAAATGTTTGTATTGTTGCTCTGGGGTTCTGAGTAATGAAAACATTCATAGATAATCGCAAACATTCACAAGTGTACACAAGAAGAGATATCGCAAGGCGAATTTTATTCCAGAGATCCTGAGATCTTGTACATTCCAAGCCGTGATCTGGCACGAGCCCTTAATTACATCGAATGATCGATGACCCTTGATTAAAAGGCAAACGACTAATCAGCAGGGACTATGGTCTTAGAGTTTGTGGTCGTAGAGACCTGTATTTGTTTTGTTATGGACTGAACCATCTTTGTATTAGTCAGATGTCTATGTCCCATGTTTTGACCGGAGATCCGGGGTGAGACTATCAGGGTTTATGACTGAGAAGGATGACTCTAGGCCCGAGCTTGTCAATGTATGGACAGGTGACCTTGGGAAGTCCATTCCACAGTTGTGTGTACCTGCGTAGCCCAACCGACGGATGCCGTTTGAATGGGTAGGGCATCGACTGTTGTGTTGTGGTAGTTCAAAACAATTGCTTTGTAGTGAATTGAAACTCTTTGGTATGGTTTATCGTGATAACCATAGTCCCATTTGCCTAGCTTTCGACCCAAATCGGATCACATCTTTACAGTAGATATAAATGATGACATATTTGCATAGTTCTGGATGCTAGCGGCGCCTTTTTGAGAAGTCATTTCATTCAACGCGTTGGATCGGGTCGAACCTCGGAGATGCGCGATTTTGCTCGTTTAGAAATCCCAGAACATCCATTTGACCATTCCATTGCGTCCAGAACACTCGAAATACCCAAAATAGGCTCAAGCGGCACTTGAAAACGCTTAAAATTGAGTCCGGTGCACCCATGAACATGTTCTGTAATTGGCTGATTTTTTGGGTGCGTGGGACTTAATTTATGGGTGCGTGGGCTCCAACGCACCTTTAAATTAGACTGTCGATTTTGTTGAATTTATGGATGCGTAGGACAATTTTTGGGTGTGTTGGAGTCCAATGCACCCTGAAAATACAAGTACGAATTATGTTGAATTTTTGGGTGCGTCGAGCTATTTTCGGGTGCGTGGGAGTCCAATGCACCCAAAAAATACAAGTCCGAACTATATTGAATTTTCGGGTGCATCGAGCTATTTTCGGGTGCGCGCCCACACTTATGATTTTTTATAATCTGGACCTGCGGCGGTATTGGTTGGAGTGATCTTCCGGCGGATGATCGGAAAGGGATTTCGGTGACCGGGAAAGTTTTCCGGCGGTCGAAAAAGGATTCCGGTGAGGGTTTCCGACGATAAACCCCAAATACTCAGGGGATAATGGCTCTCTCTCTCTCTCTCAATCTGTTAATCTTCCTGTACAAATGAACAGTGGGAGGGGTATTTATACCCGAAAATACCGGACATCGACCAATAAGGGGCTGCCACGTATGGCGCATCCCATAAAGTCTTTGACGCACCCTCAAATGGGCACGTGGGAGCTCCAACGCACCCCAAAATGACATTCTAAAATGTGCTGATTTTATGGGTGCGTCGAGCTATTTTTTGGGTGCGTTGGAGTCCAATGCATCCAGAAAATGCTATGCCGGTTCTTGGTGATTTTATGGGTGCGTCGAGCTATTTTATGGACGCGCTGGACTATTTTGGATGCGTCAAGGTCCAATGCACCCTGAAATTGCAGTTTCATATTTTCTGAATTTACGGACACGTCAAAGGTATTTTTTGGATGCGTCAGAGGTGAAATACATCCTAAAACACTTCTTAAATTTTCATGAATTTAAGGGTGCGTTGGACTGAATAAATGGGTGCGCTTGACGCACTCGTGTCTTGCAAAATTGGGTTTTGTGAAACGAAGGGCTTGCGGGGCCCGCTTCTTGGTGAATCGTCATGCACTGCTTATCATAATTCATAAAGAAGGTGTCTGCTTGATTCTGGGCGGTTTTGATCACGGTGATTCGTGGGGCCCACCGGAGAAAATGGCTAAGTACTGGATCCTTTGCAAATCTAGATATTTGGGTGCGTCGGATGGCATTTTGTGGGATTTCCTCGAAGTATGTGCCCAGTTGGTTTGTTTTAAAGGGTATTGACTTTTGGGACCCCAACAGATGCCCCTCCGGTGCGTTGCGATGGACCTACGACCGTTCAACGCAACGCATCGGATTCCCGGGTCCACAATATAAATAGAGAAGACAGTCTCATTTTCTTTCATTCCTTGCCTTTTACTATGCATTTGCTCTGCATTTGACGCACCCAAATATTCTCCAGCGCACCCTTTAATTATCGCCAGCGCACCCAAAAAAGGTCGAGCGCACCCTTATATTTCAGATATTTGGATTTTTGGGGTGCGTCAAGCGTGACGCACCCAAATAATGACTTGGTGGAATTCTTGATTTTAAGGGTGCGTTGCGCTCAACGCACCCAAGTATTCGAACTTGGTAAAATTTCAGGATTTTTAAGGGTACGTTGCGCTCAACGCACCCCTCGTCACAAGTTGGGGAAACCCTTGACTTTTAAGGGTGCGTCATGCTTGACGCACCCAAATATTGTGCTTGGTGAAAAATGACTGATTTTCGAGGTGCGTTGGGCGTGACGCACCTAGGTATTGAACTTAGACCGATCATAATGTTTTTTTTAGGGTGCGTTGGGTCCGACGCACCCAGATATTCAGTCAAAACATTTTGGGCATTTTAGGGTGCGTTGGGCCTGGCGCACCCAGATATTCATCCTTGTATTTTTTTTAGGGGTGCGTGAAGTCTTAACACACCCAGTTTCCAGGACTTGGAATCTTCTTGTTGTTAATGTCAGATTTTGTAACGAGACCCTCCGACTTTCCTCCTTCACTCCAGCAGGGACTTCCACCACCAGACCTGAAACGGAACAGCAAATAAGGGTGGCTGGGGACCAGCCGTTAGCCCTCCGATGCTTAAGTTAGGCCACCGTAAGAAGAGAAGCTAAGCAAAAACGGGACCAAGATTGAATGTTCTGCGTGTACCTGCTCTTAATGGAGCCACCCCTTTATATAGATCTTAAACAATCCAATTTGTTACGTAAGATGTCGAAATCCCGTTGATGTCGCGTACGATACTGAGATCTTGCTGAAATCATGGGATAAGATCCTATCTTTCGAGTCAGATCCAACCCAATGATTTACTCCAACAATCACGCCCCTTGATGGCAATCCCTTGAGATCCGGATCCATTTAAAGAAGATAAACCCAAAAGCCAACCTATACAGGCTTCCAGTAAGCGTGGTAATAGCGCTGACATGTCATGATAAACTGGAAGCCGTAGTTGGAGTCATAGCCTCCGAAAAGGAAGGAGACGCCCGTAGTTGGAGTCATAGCCTCCGAAAAGGAAGGAGACGCCAACAAGACGGAAACCACCGAACTGGATGTAGCCCTGCTTAGTGTCGCAGAGGGATTGGGGAAATTGCTCGACGGGAATCGGGTGCTAGTGCCGAAGACCATCCAAACCAAAAACGAAGACTCAGGGCTATTCTGATGTCGGGAGCTGCTCGTGTCAGGGATGCTCGCTTTCGTGAGGTGCGACCCCTCCTGACGAGCCCGAGCAGAGCTGCTCGCATCCGGGAGATGCGACCTCTTCTAAAGAGCACGAGCCGAGCTGCTCGCATCAGGGATACGCGACCCCTTCTGAAGAGCACGAGCCGAGCTGCTCGCATCCGGGAGACGTGACCCCTTCTGAAGAGCACG
This sequence comes from Liriodendron chinense, assembly GCA_003013855.2. Lineage (NCBI taxonomy): Eukaryota > Viridiplantae > Streptophyta > Magnoliopsida > Magnoliales > Magnoliaceae > Liriodendron > Liriodendron chinense. The sequence goes on along the minus strand of ML058397.1, from coordinate 4,740,384 downwards.
ACCTGGACTCCTCGCATTCATATGGTCGCGACCCTTCACTTCTTGTCAGACTGTATTGGCCTACAACAGATGCCCCCCAAACCCTTGGTATTGAGGAACTATGCCAAGGGTTTGCTAGTGTTGACAGCTGGGTTCTGGGAGACAATCGCGCATGATTCACTTATCGTGCTTCCGCATTTATGATGACCAGCTTTTGCGCAGCTTTCTCTGCCGCCAGAGATGAAGCGTCAGGTGCCACGTGTTTCCGTATTTAATGCTAGCGTCCGTTCGTCTGACGTGCCGGATGAGAAGCTACCGCGTGTCCAGCAAATCAGGCGAAATGATTGCGTATAAATATCGGACTTAGAGAAATTCCTTCATTTCCGAATTCCATTGCTACGAAGTTTTCTTCTTCTTCTTCCTTCTCTATTCTGGAGTGAAAAACCTCTTTACGGAGGTACCCTTCTTTCTTTTTCCTCTTCTTCCTCCATCTCCCTTTTATAATGGCGGAAATCTCTGACGAAGAGATTGTTCCTCTGGGAGATGAAACACCTGACTCCTCTGAATCCAATAACGCCAGAGTACCGGCTGGGAGGTATTCTGCCTCCGGTTACTCTTCCATCTTGACGGAGGAAAGACTCTCTAACCTTAGAGAGGTTTATAGGGTTCCAGACTCTGTTTTATTCAGACTGCCTGGGAGAGGGGAGACAGCCGATGCACCACCGCCTGGGTGTGTGGCTGTTTATGAATACTTCTTCAAAGTGGGCGCACGTCTTCCCCTCCACCCCTTTATTCGAAACTTCCTCCGTCTCTACAAGATTGCCCCGGGCCAACTTATAGTTAACGGCTGGCGGGTTCTTCTAAGTGCTTTCGTCCTTTGGAAGCAGGCGGGTAACGAGGAGTTAACCGCTGAGGAATTTTTGAGGTTATTCCAGCTGAAGAAGGCGCCAGCTAGCGAGGGTTGGTACTACCTCTGCTTCTGGCACCGGAATAACTTCATTTTGGGGAACCCTTCTTCCAACTGCCCGGGATGGAGAAAGAAGTGGTTCTATGCCTCCGGCAACTGGGAGTCCGAGATGGGATCCGACCCCAAAGGCCATAATGTTAATCGCCATTTTGGCGAAGGTGGGTTAAGTGCCTGTTTACTTGTCCGAAAGGAAACAATAGCCTTGCTGCATTGACGATTTAATGAACTTTCTTTTTTGCTCGCAGGAATTCCAATTGGTGTGAAGCCAAATCTGCGAGGAGGGCTCAACGAAAAACTTGCCAAAGTCTACAAGCTCCCTGCGGCTGCACGCCACGTCAACACTGCTCTAGAACTTCGTCATCTTTGTGCAGCGGGTCTCACCTTCCGAGAAGAGATGACGAATGTTGGCGATAAGAGAGGCGCACTGGGGGTACTTCCCCGGCTGAAGGGCACTGCCTCGAAGAGGCAAAAGAAAACTGCGGGGGGTCCTTCAAATGCGCCTACTCCCACAGAGGGGCCTGCTCGCGGACCCCAAACCGCCTCGGGAGGAGTCGCGACCACTTCTCGTACGACCGCGACCCCTCCGGTCAACGCGACCCCTCTCTCCACCGTGCCCCCGCCAGCTGACCTACCTCGCCCTCCAATCATCGAGGTAGCCGACAACTCACCGAAAGGTGATCGGAGAGGGGGAGGCCTCCCTCCAAAGGGGCCTCCAAGCGAGCCTACTACTGCTCGCGAGTTGTTGATGCCCGCCCCTGGCGCCGCGAGTGCTCGCGACTCGGGGCCCAAGGAGATGGTCGTAGCCCAGGCTTCGGGCTCGGGGACTTTTGTCATTCCTCCACACTTGCATCCAATATGCGAGTTTATGTTTGACAAAATTTCCCCCAACTCCTTCGGGAGTCTCCCCGAAAGCCCTCTCCACTGACATCGGGGTGAGATTGTTGTAGGTAACAAGCACTACACGATTCGTGTTTTTCGTCTCTGATATGGTGGATTGCTTTAATTTACTTCCTTTCTCACACACATATGTATTTTTTTTTAATTTATATAGAGCTTGGATCTCACGCTCCGAGTCAGACGTGACATCGAAGCAGCTCGCCGCAGCGTGGAGGATGCGGAGAAGAAGAAGAAGATAATGGAAGTCGAGGTCCAAGGGAGGGACCGCTTGGTGAAGGCCTTGGAGGTTCAAATCACCAAGTTGGACGAAGAGAAGAAGATTCTCCTGGTCAAGATCCAATCCCTGACTGAGCGCTTTCAGTCAGTGGACCTCCAGCTCGCAAAGCTTCAAGAGATCCATACTAAGAGCGAGAAGGAGAAGGAGATTTTTCGCAAGGATAAGGTCCAGCTTGAAGAATGGCTCAAGGATGCTCGGACCAAGTTCGAGGAGGCTCGGACCCAGCTCGAGGAGGCCCAGAAGCGACTTAATCAGCTGAAGGATGACTCCATCCACTGGGAGGAAGAGCGAGTGGCTCTCGTTCAGATGGTATCTGATGAGGGTCCTCACGCAGTTCAGGAGTTTCGTACTTCTCAACTTTATGACGAGGAGCGATATGATGCGTACATCGCTGGTCGCGATTTTGCGGTCAGGGTTATGCAGCTAATTGCTCCAACTTTTAACGTTGAGGAGTTCGACAGAGTGGCATTCGAGGTTGCAGCTAACGAACGGGCTGCTGCTGAGAACGAAGTCACCGGGGCAACAGATGCTGCTCCTGCTCCTGAAGCTGGTCCTGAAACTGAGAGCCGCGAACCTGCGCAAGAGGATGACCAACCCTGACCTCGGCAGCTTCCCATATCATGTATTTTTTTTTTTTTTTGAGAAGAGATCTGTAATTGTAAGGTCATTATTTTAATGAACACTTACTTTTTTAGTATTGTGTATTCTTCTCTTTCCTTCATTGTTGCTTTGTGTTGATCCCATTTGATTCATCAGGGGATGCGACCCATTAATGCGAGCACGAGCTTCGCTGCTCGCGATTTAGGGTGCATGACTGCGAATTCGATCACGAGCCGCAGTGCTCGCGATTAGGGTGCATGACTGCGACCCTTATTCAAGCACGAGCTATGCTACTCGCATTTTGGAAATGCGATCTCTTTCATCAGTTGCAAGCAACTAGCTCATGAAAAAATGAAGACTCAATCCGGGGGTCGTGTGACCATGTCCACGTTGAGATAGACTGATCTATCGATTGAGATTTCGATTCTACCAAGGGCAGAAGGTTGGTCAAGAGATGGTATACATTCTCTTCAGGGCTATTCAGGTCCATGTAAATGGAGAAGCAACCAACTAGTAACGACTTCAATCCTACCAAGGGTAGGCAATTGGCCAAGAGGATGTGTAAGCATTCTCTTCAGGGCTATCCAGGTCCATGTAAATGGAAAAGCAACCAACTGATATCTTCTATTTTATTCATAAAATGATGTAATGAACTACATCGAATCTAGGGGTAGTATCGTAGCAAATGCTCCACGTGCCAAGGGCGACGTACGGGCTTCCCCAGCATGTCTTCAAGATAATAAGTACCGGGTCGCACAACCCTAATAACCCGATACGGGCCTTCCCAATTTGGATCTAATGAACGAGCAGGAACTCCGAGATTTTGCCTTAGTACCAAATTTCCGGGTTGGAAGGATCTAGGCCGAACCCTAGCATTTCGATATCGAGCAATACGTTGTTGATACGCTGCCACTCGCACTTGAGAAGCATTTCTTCGCTCTTCCAGGAGATCAAGATGAAGTCGGAGGTTTTCATGATTGCTCGCGGGATCGTACTGCTCGATCCGATATGAGGGGACTTGAATTTCCACTGGTACCACTGCGTCAACACCAAATGCTAAGGAGAAAGGAGTTTCACCTGTTGATGTACAAGCCGTGGTTCTATAGGCCCATAATACCTCTGGCAGAAGCTCTGGCCACACCCCTTTACATTCACCTAGCTTGGTCTTTAAATGGTGCTTTATTATTTTATTCACTGCCTCGACCTGCCCATTCGCCTGAGGATGATATGGAGAAGTGCGGAGATTACGTATTTTCCATTTGTCGCAAAATTCATCAAAGGCTGCGTTGTCGAACTGCGTTCCGTTATCGGTAATTATAGTATGAGGAAGTCCGAAACGACATATGATATTTCTCCATATAAACTTAGTAGTTTGTTTTTCAGTAATCTTGGCTAATGGTTCTGCCTCGGCCCATTTGGTGAAATAATCAACCACCACGATTGCGAACCTATTCTGTCCTTTTCCCATAGGTAAGGGCCCGATGATATCGATCCCCCACTGGGCAAAAGGCCAAGGGCTATCAACTGGGGTCATCCGCTCAGACGGTACATGAGGTATGGGTAGATATCGTTGACACTTGTCGCATTTTTTAGAAAATTCGATGGCGTCTGCTTTCATCGTGGGCCAATAATATCCTTGCCTCATCGCTTTATATGCCAGGGATCGCCCCCTGGGATGATTACCACATGCGCCCTGGTGTATTTCATCTAGAACACGATGTGCTTCTTCTGGATGAAGACACCTTAGATATGGCAAGGAGAAGCTTTTTCGCAACAATATTCCATCTTGTAAGGTGTACCTGGCAGCTTGAAGCCGAATTTGTCTCGCAGCTTTCTTGTCTTCTAGTAGGTATCCATCTCTGAGGTAAAGGATGATAGGATCCATCCAGCATGGAGACGATTGTACCGATAGAACTTGCTCTAGAGTCACTTGGTCGATACTCAAGTTCTGACGATGTTCGATGGGGATCGAATGTGATAACTCCGATTCCGGCGCAGAAGCGAGTTTTGCCAAGGAATCGGCAAGTTGGTTCTGCTCGCGAGGGATATGAATTATTTTTTAAGTCTTCAACTTAGCGAGCAGGATGAGGACACGAGACTTGTATAAGGCCATTCTTTCTTCTTTGGCTTCGAATTCACCAAGAACTTAATTGACAATGAGCTGGGAGTCGCTATGAATTATCAAATTCTGGACTGCGAGGACAATGGCCAGTTCGAGGCCAACAATTAGGGCCTCATATTCTGCTTCATTATTGGAGACGCGTGATTCGAAACGTAGAGCGTATTGAAAATGCGACCCGTCGGGAGCCGCTAAAATCAGGCCCGCTCCACTGCCAGTGGCCCGTGACGACCCATCCACGAAGAGCGACCATGGAGGCTGGTCGCTGGTCATGACATTATCTTCAGAAGAATATGTAAATTCGGCTATGAAGTCAGCCACGGCCTGGCCCTTGACTGCGGTCCTAGGACAGAATGAGATATCGTGCTCACTGATCTCGACCGCCCACTTAGTTAAGCGCCCGGAAGCCTCAGGTTTTTGAAGGACTTGTCGTAGTGGATGATTTGTTGGTACTAAAATAGCATGGGTTTGAAAGTAAGGTCGCAGTTTTCGAGCCGCCGTGACTAAGGCTAGGGCCAGTTTCTCCATATCAGAATACCTATTTTCTGCATCGACCATTGCTCGACTGATATAATAAACGGGCCTTTGCACCCCGGAATCTTCTCTTATTAAAGCGGCGCTAACAGCCGTGGAAGACACAGATAAATAAAGAATGAGTTGTTCATGAGCTACAGGTTTAGATAAAATGGGAGGAGTGCTCATGTATTGCTTCAGTTGTTGGAAAGCTTCTTCACACTGAGGTGTCCACTTCCAATCAGATTTGGCCGTTGCACGAAGGAGTTTGAAGAAGGGCAAGCACTTGTCAGATGCTCGCGAGATGAACCTGTTCAATGATGCGATGCGACCTGCCAGACGCTGAACGTCCTTCAGAGTAACAGGGGATTTCATCTCTATCAATGCTTTAATCTTTTCAGGATTTGCCTCAATTCCACGCTGGCCAACCATGAACCCAAGAAATTTCCCTGCAGACACTCCAAACGCGCATTTTTCTGGATTTAACTTCATTTGATACTTCCTCATTAGATCAAAGGCTTCTCGAAGATCTGAAATGTGGTTATCTTCAACGATGCTTTTCACGAGCATATCATCGACATACACTTCCATATTCCTACCGATTTGAGCAGCGAACATTTTGTTGACAAGACGTTGATAAGTGGCCCCTGCATTTTTAAGACCAAACGGCATTACCTGGTAGCAATATAGTCCTCGATCTGTGATGAAGGCAGTATGCTGGCTATCAGGTGGATGCATCATAATCTGGTTGTAACCAGAATAAGCATCCATAAAGCTGAGGAGAGCATGTCCAGCTGTTGAGTCGACCAACTGGTCGATCCGCGGTGTCGGAAAGCTATCTTTGGGGCATGCTTTGTTTAAGTCTGAATAGTCGACACACATCCTCCATTTGCCATTAGCTTTCCGGATGAGAACTACGTTTGCGACCCACTCTGGGTAGTCAACTTCCTTTATGAAATTAGCCGCGAGTAGCTTTTCAACTTCAGTTTTGATTGCCATTTGTCTTTCTGCAGTAAAGGCACGTCGATGCTGATGTACGGGTTTATGCTTCGGGTCAATGTTGAGACGATGTGCGATGACATCAGGATCGATGCCTGGCATATCTTTATGAGACCAAGCAAACACATCCTTGTATTCGGTGAGGAAACAGATCAAATTTTGACGATGGACAGTGGTCAAGGAGGACCCGATGCACACGATCTTAGATGGGTCGTCTTCGGTCAGGTGGATCGCCACTGTTTCCTCCCCTGGAGTTCCCGACTTCAGAGCATTTTCTCTCGGATCCAACGAGGTGGTCGAGGGAACGCCGGGCGATCCTTGAGCTATTTCCAGGACGGGCGTCGCTTGAGCCTTCTTTCGATCTTGGAGGGCTATCTGGTAACAAGACCGTGCCTCTTGCTGACTTCCTCGCACGACCCCGATGCCATTTGGGGTAGGAAATTTAACACATAAATATGAAGGGTGCAAGGCCGCTCCAACCTTAGTTAGAGACGGCCGCCCCAAGATGGCGTTATATGCTGATTTTCGGTCCACGACGAGGAAGTTAACGAAGACGGTGGTCTTCGCTGGACTCTCCCCAAAAGTGACTGGGAGATCGATACTTCCTTCAGGTGTTACTACCTCTCCTCCAAAGCCGACAAGAGGGGTCGATACTGGCTTGAGGAGGTTTCTGGCAAGTGCCATCTTGTCGAAAGCCTCCAAATAGAGAATATCGGCTGAGCTACCTGTATCCACCATAATTCGATGAGTCAGATAATTTGATACCTTCAATGTGACTACGATGGAATCTTCATGAGGGAAGTGAATTCCTGCTGCATCTTCGAGGGTGAAAGAAATTGGAGGATGGCTAGCTTTCGATGAGTTGGACGCTTATTCCAGCCAGTAGATCTGCTGGGGTTCTTTGGACGCCTTTCGAGCGTATGCCTTTCTTGAAGCTTGAGAGTCACCCCCGCAAGCTGGTCCCCCGACGATAGTGCGAATTTCTCCCGTGGGCTCGGCGTCCTCCTGGTCGGTTTGATGATGAGGTGGTTCCTTTTGGCGAGATGAGGTCTTCGCCCTTTCTGGTGATCGATTTTTACGAGCAACATAATCCTGGAGATGGCCTTTTCGAATAAGAGCTTCGATATGGTCTCGTAAAGAAATGCAGTCCTGGGTCCTATGCCCGTGATCTTTGTGAAAGTAACAGAACTTGCTCTTGTCCCTCTTCTCGGGATCGGATTTGATCTTTGCAGGCCACTTCACATATGGCTTGTGTTTAATCTCCATTAGAACTTTTTCAGGAGACTGATTAAGAGGAGTGTAATTATGATATTTACCAGAGTAAGGCTTCTTGGGAGAACGATCGCGCTGGTCACGACGGTATTTCTTATCTGTAGAAGAGGTTCCTTCTGGCTTGCGCTTCTTACTCTGTACTCCATGGCGTATCAATGCGACTTCTTCTGCATTGATATATTTCTGAGCTTTGGCTTGGAATTCTGCCATAGTTTTCGGCGGGCTTTTATCTAAGGCAAACCTGAATTTCTCGCTAGTTATTCCGGCAATGAGGGCTGTAAGACCCTTTTCTTCAGTGTAACCCTCAGTTTGAACGGCTTCGGCAGTGAATCGTACTGTGAACTCCTTTATCGTCTCCCCATGCTGTTGTTTCAGATTCATCAGATGGGAGGCTGGCTTCTTAATGCGAATACTCCCCATGAATTGAGAAAGGAATATCTCTGATAACTGGGAAAAGGAATTGATGGAACGGGGCTTTAACCCCCGGAACCACATACGAGCTGCATCCTTCAATGTAAGGGGAAAAGCCCTACACATGATTTCTGAACCATGTCCCTCCAACTCCATGAGGGACCTATATGTTTCCAGATGTTCCAGAGGGTCGCCAATTCCTGTGTACGGAGCGATAATAGGCGCTCGATATTTTCTGGGTAATGGGGCTTCCATGACCTCGCTGGCGAAGGGAGATTCAGATTGGTGTATCGCCGCCGTGACGGCAGATGGCCGATTTGCCTGGTATCGCTGTTCCATGACATCAAAACGATCTTGGATTCTTTTGAGATCTCCTTCCCATGGTAGGGTATAGCTAGATGTTTCGGCGGTGGAGCCTTGCGGTTGAGGTTGTCGAGACGAACTGGAATGTATGGAATGTGGAGACAGTACAGGGGGAATGGCCGCCGAGTGGCGGGACCTGTGGTTCGTCCATAGAATGTCTGGAGGCTACCGGTATGGGTTGCGGTGGTAACCCTCCGGAGGGTTGTTTTTGCGGTTCAGGGAAGTGTTGATCTAGCCAATTTGACAGCGCTTGAACTCCGGCATTTAGAGTTAGGAGAGTGTTTCCGAGGAAACGTAGGACATCATCTTGATTTCCAGAGGCCTCCAATAATGGGTTCGTTGATGGCATATTTGGGGCTCCTTGAGGGATATCAGTCGGAACGGGTGGGAGGGCAGGTGCGGATTCCGTCTCATCAGGTGGAGGTGGTGCCTGCCTCGAAGTTGAAGGATGAACCGCCTTTTTAGGAGGCATCACCGAAGGATTTTGATCGGTGGTTAACATGATTGATTTTGACGATCAAGTCGTTCCCACAGACGACGCCAAACTGTTAATGTCAGATTTTGTAACGAGACCCTCCGACTTTCCTCCTTCACTCCAGCAGGGACTTCCACCACCAGACCTGAAACGGAACAGCAAATAAGGGTGGCTGGGGACCAGCCGTTAGCCCTCCGATGCTTAAGTTAGGCCACCGTAAGAAGAGAAGCTAAGCAAAAACGGGACCAAGATTGAATGTTCTGCGTGTACCTGCTCTTAATGGAGCCACCCCTTTATATAGATCTTAAACAATCCAATTTGTTACGTAAGATGTCGAAATCCCGTTGATGTCGTGTACGATACTGAGATCTTGCTGAAATCATGGGATAAGATCCTATCTTTCGAGTCAGATCCAACCCAATGATTTACTCCAACAATCACGCCCCTTGATGGCAATCCCTTGAGATCCGGATCCATTTAAAGAAGATAAACCCAAAAGCCAACCTATACAGGCTGCCAGTAAGCGTGGTAATAGCGCTGACATGTCATGATAAACTGGAAGCCGTAGTTGGAGTCATAGCCTCCTAAAAGGAAGGAGACGCCCGTAGTTGGAGTCATAGCCTCCGAAAAGGAAGGAGACGCCAACAAGACGGAAACCACCGAACTGGATGTAGCCCTGCTTAGTGTCGCAGAGGGATTGGGGAAATTGCTCGACGGGAATCGGGTGCTAGTGCCGAAGACCATCCAAACCAAAAACGAAGACTCAGGGCTATTCTGATGTCAGGAGCTGCTCGTGTCAGGGATGCTCGCTTTCGTGAGGTGCGACCCCTCCTGACGAGCCCGAGCAGAGCTGCTCGCATCCGGGAGATGCGACCTCTTCTGAAGAGCACGAGCCGAGCTGCTCGCATCAGGGATACGTGACCCCTTCTGAAGAGCACGAGCCGAGCTGCTCGCATCAGGGATACGCGACCCCTTCTGAAGAGCACGAGCCGAGCTGCTCGCATCAGGGATACGCGACCCCTTCTGAAGAGCACGAGCCGAGCTGCTCGCATCCGGGAGACGTGACCCCTTCTGAAGAGCACGACCTGGACTCCTCGCATTCATATGGTCGCGACCCTTCACTTCTTGTCAGACTGTATTGGCCTACAACACTTGTTTCTGGGGCTTTTTCATGTGTAAATCTGGCCCAACACTACTAATCATATCCACATTTTGGGTGGGCACAACTATTCCCGTGGTGACAGGGATCATTACTTTAAAGGATATGGGGTCCCGTACTTCCATGTTAGACTCTCATGCGCATTCATTGCTATCCGGAAGCTGCGCCGGGTCTCATATACTTTAAATTTTGGGCTATGCCTGGCCAAATACGGCATTTTCTGGGGATTATAACGATTAATTTAGATAGAGTTTAGACGTACCTGCACATTGTTGAGCTCTTAATTGTGCATATTATAACCCCAATTCATCACTCATTGTGCGAGGTTTGTATGGTTTGTAGGCTAATCCAATGAATGTTTTGTGACTACAGGACTAAGAGTGGACTCCACTCAATTGAAGACAAAAAGGGTTCATTTGGGACCATTCTGATGAAGAACATTTGAGGACCAAAGAAGAAAAGAAAGAAAGAAGTAAAGAAGAAAAGAAAGCAGAAGAAAGAAAGGAAGAAAACAAGAAGAAAAGGGAGCTGACCGGTCGTGACCGGTCAACCATGCACATTGGGAGACGGCTGAATACGTGACCGGTCGGACACAATCGCTGGAGGAAGACTGAATAAGGCCGACCGGTCATGACCGGTCGGCCATAGCTGCTGGCTAGTGAATGAAGGCGTCCGACCAGTCATGACCGGTCGGACATGCTTGCTGGATTAACATTGAACAAGGCTGACCGGTCATGACCGGTCGGCTATGCTTGCTGGAGTGATCATTCATTGAGGCCGACCGGTCATGACCGGTCGGCCATGCGTAAGAACTTAGAAGTTTCCAAATCAAGTCTGATTTTCTCTGCGCTGCGTAACTCTTACGCAATTTCTCGATTCTTCCGAAGTTATGGAGCCTCCAGACTATAAAAGGACACCTAGGGATTGTTCCTAGGGTATCCTAGAAGGGTTCAAGCGAGGTTGGAGGCTGTAGAAGTGGAGATTGGAGTTTCACAACTCCTTTTGGTTTGCTTTGTTGTTTTCATGCTTTTTGTAGTTGTTTCATGTTTCCTTGGATCATGAGCAGCTAAACCTCTTAGCTAGGGCTAAGAGGTAAAGCTTGTAGTGGATCCAAGATGTTTTAATTCGTAGTTAAGTGGTTTTAAGTGTGGAATTCATGATTATGAACTAAGGTTTGAAGTTTATACAAGCTTTTGAGTAGTTTTTCTTAGTCTTATGATGACTCATGGATGTTTGGGAGAATTACTTAATTGCTTAATTGGTTTGTGACGGTCTAGACCTGTATGATCCGAGGAATCGGAGTGCGCTCTAGTACTATGATCTTCATAAAGGAACTTCCTACCAAAGTTCTATTTTTCTGTTTTTCTGGAATATGTATGGACTGTGCATGTGATTTGAATCCAGTTCAAATCCTGATCTAGCCTTGTCTTGTGACAGGACTTGAGGATGGTTATGATTGTGAACTAGACCTTTTGGAAAGGGGAATGACCTATGCAATTGAGCATGCTCAGATCAGCCTACATTGAGTAATCTTATGCATAGAACTTACATATTACAAACTGTTTGGTTTAACAGCTCTATCATCCGACTAGATAGATCTGAATGTCGATTTTAGTTGAGAGAATAAGAAACCACAGCAGATTGAACATCAAGGATTGCTACAAGTGGATCCTTGAACCCCTAGTGCCTTCTTATAATTAGTTACTTTCGATTTAATTCAACTTTTGTTACTCATATCAATTTCATACAAGAATCTGGTTAGTAGATTTCAATAGACACTTGTGGATGAGTTTGTGAAATCCTACATAAGTCCCTGTGGATCGACCTCGGTCTTACCGAGATTATTACTACATCGCAACCCTACACTTGGGGAAGCGAACAAGTTTTTGGCGCCGCTGCCGGAGATTTTGACGGTTTTCACAAATTTCTGAAATTAGTATCTATTTAGGATTTTTAGGATTTTAGGACTAACTTAATTTGTTTATTTGATTTTTCTTTTCAGGGATTTCTAGGAAGCTGAAGAAGATACAAGGATTTCAAGTACGAATCAGGTTCTATCTTTCTAAACCTTACTCTTCTCCTTCTCCTATTAATTCCTATCTTATTCATCTCTTGTAGAGTGGGTGGAGACTCCTTTTGGATCTCTGAAAGGTCGGCCTTTTTGCCACCTGGATTCCTATTGGTCGGCTCTGCCGTCTTGGATCACCTTGTGCTCAGAGATTTCTTTTCTCATCTCTACTCCTCTTTTTCCTTTTTCTGCACTTTTTCTCAAAAGATTCAAAGAGTGGGTGGGGAGTTCTCTGAACCCCTATTGACCAGGAGAAATCGGTCTCTATCCTTGCTTCTGGCCTAGCCATTGCAAGACACCTTGTGCTTCGGTCTTAGAGAAGAGTAAAGAAAAGGGAAGAAGAATTCTTCTTTCTTTTTGTTTCTTATTTTTGGTTTTGCATGCCACATTGGGCTCGGGATTCCAATAACCGACTAATAAGTGAATGGCGGATAGTAGAAGGAATTGATAGAGAGCCACGTGCTAGGAGACATCTAGACTCTCCAATTTTATTTGAAAATATGGCTGCAAATCAACCTAACCCGGTCCAAAATCAAACTGAAACAGGGGAGAATGTGGTTGAGAATGTTCCCCGACCTAGGACTTTACGTGATTTCTTGCAACCTGCAAGAACGAGCACTCCCTCATGCATAGTATTTCCACCAAATGCAGGGAATGTAGATTTGAAACCGGGAGTGATTCAACTTCTACCTAAATTCCATGGATTAGATAGTGAAAGTGCTTATCAACACCTTAAAGAGTTTGACGAGGTAATCACCACCATGCACTTCGCAAACGTAATGGACGATGTGGTGAGACTTAAATTCTTCCCTTTCACTCTTAAAGATAAAGCTAGGGGTTGGCTTTATGCATTGAGGCCAAGATCAATTGGTGCATGGACTGATATGCACAGAGAATTCATAAAGAAATTCTTCCCTACTTACAAAACGAATATGTTGAAGCGCCTTATCATGAACTTTGCCCAAAAGGAAGATGAAACCTTTTTCCAATGTTGGGAGAGGTTTAAGGACCTATTAAACACATGCCCACATCATGGCTATGAAATTTGGCGGGTTATAAGCTTTTTCTATGAAGGACTGACTTCACCCATGCGCCAATTTGTAGAGATGATGTGTAATGGGGAGTTCATGAATAAGGAAGCTGATGAAGCATGGGATTATTTGGAAGAATTGGCTGAGAGTGCACAGTCTTGGGACACATCTAAACCAACAAATTCCAAGACTGGTCAACAAAAGGAAAAGGGAGGAATGTATGTCTTATCAGAAGAAGATAGCATAAGTGCACGGTTGGCTAGCCTCACAAGAAAGGTCAAAGCCATGGAATTAAGGAAAGGAGAAACAATCAACTCCACTGACGTTGAAACTGTTTGTGGAATTTATGCTGGAAATCAACATGCTACACAAGATTGTCCCACAATTTCAGCAGTCCAAGGCATCTTACAAGAACAAATAAATGCCATAAACAGTTATCAACAGCAATATGGTGCTCCAAACTCAAACACGTTTAATCTTAATTGGAAGAACCATCCCAACTTCAGTTGGAGGAATGGACCCAATGCAAATGCAAACAACACTCCAAAAGTATCACTAGAAGAGATGTTGGGTGCATTTGTATCGGTCCAGAATGAGTATAACAAGACAAATTCTCTAAAAATAGATGGGTTCATGCAAGAGCAATTGAAATTCAATCAAAATTCAAACCAAGCCATCAATGAATTGAAAACATCGCTGGCTAGAGTTGAAGCTCACCTTAGTGTTAGAGAGAAGGGCACCCTTCTTGCTCAACCTTTTCCTAACCCAAGGACCCAATATGTGATACAAGATGCAAGCTCATCCTCCCACCATACGGAACATGTCCAAGCTATCGCCACTTTGAGAAGTGGGAAAGAAATTGACAAATCTAATCCGGTGAAGGCTCCAAAGCCTAAAGATCCGGAAATTCCCAAAGAGGATGATAGCCCAAAAAATATTCCACAAGAGAAAGAACCGGAAAGACAATACAAGCTGGTTGCCCCATTTCCACAAAGGTTGATTTCACCTAAACCTTTAGATAAAAATCTGGAGATTCAGGAAGTTTTCAAGCAGGTGAAGATCAACATCCCGCTGTTGGATGCAATAAAACAAATACCATCTTATGCCAAATTTCTAAAGGAATTGTGTACAGTCAAAAGGAAACACAACGTTCACAACAAAGTTCTTTTGACTGAGAATTTGAGCGCCATCATCAAACAAGAGGTGCCCTAAAAATACAAGGATCCAGGTAATCCAACCATCTCATGCATCATAGGAGACTACCGGATTAAACAAGCCCTACTCGACTTGGGGGCAAGTGTGAATCTCATTCCATACTCGGTCTACGAACAACTTGGGTGAGGTGAATTGAAACCCACCAAAACCACACTCCAACTTGCTGATAGATCCATCCGGATACCGAGAGGAATGATAGAGGATGTTCTAGTCCAAGTTGATAAATTCTACTACCCAGTAGATTTTATTGTCTTGGACACACATCCCGTGTGTTGGGGCTCAAATTTTCACCCATTATAAAACAACATCCCATGGTTTAGTGGCAATGATTTGGATAAGTTTTGAGGCCAGGAAAGCCCTGAAAATGCCTGCACAACCCTGATCGCTTGGTAGCGACCAAAATTCGTAAACAACATTTCAGAGCGGAACTGGACATGCGCTTTGCCGCCAAATGATCCGAAATGTCCTAAAACCCTTAACCTACAAGTTTCGAAGTCATCCGGTGCATATTTTTACCTGCGCACCTCGAAATACGTTTCGTCCCTGCCCGGAACTGACAAAAAGGGTCCGTAAGCCTACAGCTACCATTTCGGAGCGGAACTGGACATGCGCTTCACCGCCAAATGATCCAAAATGTCCTAAAACCCTTGACCTGCAAGTTTTGAAGTCATCCGGTGCATATTTTTACCTGCGCACCTCGAAATACGTTTCGTCCCTGCCCGGAACTGACAAAAAGGGTCCGTAAGCCTACAGCTACCATTTCAGAGTGGAACTGGACATGCACTTCACCGCCAAATGATCTGAAATTCCCCAAAACCCTTAAATAGCAAGTTTAAAGTCATTACGATGCATATTTCCATGCGCGCGCTCCCCGGAACAACATTCCTATACGACAAGCCGACCCGGAGGCTCCAAATTAGGAAGGAAGTACCAAAATTAGCAACATCTGGACTTCCACACCCCATCCCGTTCATTCAGGAGGTTAATCATAGCCTAGAAGTGGCTTGGCGACAGTGAGCGCATGTCTAGAAAAGGTAGCTGTCCTTTGGAGATCCCCCGTCGTAGCTGAAATGCTGAAATTTTCTAAGTGCTGGAATCCTGAAAATCTGGCTAAGTAGTGGGAAAGCGCCGGCAAAGGACATGCGTCTGGTCTCCAACCACATGCGCCTGGCCTCTAAACACATGCGCTTGCATTCTAGTGAATTAAACATTTTTCTGAAAAGCGCCGGGAAATGTGCCGGTAAAGCACATGCGCCCGGATCCACCACATGCGCCCGGTGCATTTTTTTTCCACATGCGCTTGACATAGTTTCTGGCACATGCGCCGAGAAATACCCGCCGGGTAGACCCGAACCCGATTTCCTTCCTATAAATAGTGAAGTCACTTCATTACATCAGCACGAGATCATCCCCTGCCGACCTCAGAGTGATGTAAGCACCACATGCGCTTGCTTTCTCTCCCCTCGCCGGATGCCTTGGCCGGAGTGGATTTCCTCGCCGGAAACCCTCGCCGGAAAGGGATTTCCTCGCCGGAATCCCAAGTTCAGGAAGAAAATCCTGAAATTTTCTAAGTGTTGGGCACATGCGCTGGATTTTGTTCGCTCGCCTCAAGTGTAAGGCTGCGATGTAGTAATAAATCTCGGTAAGACCGAGGTCGATCCACAGGGAAAAAGTAACAGCTTCCTAATTACTCCAGCAACTCAGTTTAATAGAGTAAATTCAAATTCAATGGGATGTTTAATTAAAACAGTAACTTAATGAAAAATCAGAGATATAATGTACTAAGGCTTTCAAGGATCCACTTGT
Organism: Liriodendron chinense; assembly: GCA_003013855.2. NCBI lineage: Eukaryota > Viridiplantae > Streptophyta > Magnoliopsida > Magnoliales > Magnoliaceae > Liriodendron > Liriodendron chinense. Next base: position 4,724,233 of record ML058397.1, on the reverse strand, counting down.
AGCAATCCTATGTCAATTCAGTCAATCCAAGTAGAGAACACAACTAGATTTGAAGTCCTATCTCTCATCTAGTTGGAAAATAAAGCATTCACACACATTCATCCAATTCAAGTTGAACTTCCAAGTTCAAGTCCATTCAATCAATGTAGAATTCAAATTCATAGCCTGCGGAGTAACAGCCATGCCTATGGACTATGGCCTGCTCAAGGATTACTATAATTCGAATCTAAACAAGCAACCTGTGATAATCTCAGAGAATTAAAAGGTATTCATGTCCGGAGCACATAAACTCAGATAAGACATCTCAAACTACCACCTATTGGACTGAAACATAAGGAAAATCAAACTTTGAATTGAAGAAAAATACTTGCATCAGACTGAAATTAACATAGAACTGGCTACAAGCTTCACCTCTCAGCCTTAGCTGAGAGGTTTTAGCCGAGCATAGTCATGCTACAACTAAAAACTCAAAAATAAAGCATAAAACTAGAAAAACCCGAAAATAGATGTTGCAGACGCTCCACAGTCGCCTTCAGCCTCCAAACTCACGTTCCTTCTCTTCTCTGATACCTTAGGGAGAGCCCCTAGGTGGCCTTTTATAGCAACAATCCTCCCTTGCCTCGAATTCTGCGAAATCCTACGCCTTGCGCAGTGAAATTCGGAGTCCTGAATTAGAAAGGATTCTTCTTAGGCAGAACCGACCGGTCGTGACCGGTCGGCCTGGCTTTTCAAATACTCCAGAGAGCACAGCCGACCGGTCATGACCGGTCGGTGTGGACTGTCCATTGTTCCAGCGTGCATGCCCGACCGGTCATGACCGGTCGGGCTGTTTTATCCTTCATCCAGTGCCTATGGCTGACCGGTCATGACCGGTCGGCCCCAATGCAATGTGGCCAGCCTTCATTCAGTGTTCATGGCCGACCGGTCATGACTGGTCGGCCTCTCTTCTACTTGATTCCTTTGATGTGGCTGACCGGTCGGACGACCGGTCAGCCTTATATTTCTTCATCTTCTTTTCTCTCTCTTTCTTCGTCTTTCCTTGATCCATCTCAGGACTTCCTCCAATGTCTTCAAATATATTCTTTTGGCTTCAATTTGATGAAATCCACTCTCATCCCTACAATCACAGAAACATGTGTTAGGTGGGCCTTTAAACCATGAAAATCATGCAAACTATGTAGTGTAATGGGCAATACAATGTATAAATTGGAGGTTCAACACACCCCCCAACCAGCTTTTTGCTAGTCCCGAGCAAAACATGCGTGAAATAGTTTCAAACCTCCAAATCCAACTCTCTTCCAGAACCCATGATTCTATCCATCCCAAGATGTATAAGTGTAAAATTTGGAAAACTTAGGTGTTAGAAGCTGAACCTTGGACTCTCAAAACATAAAAAGTGTTTACATGAAATCCCCGCTGATTGATTGATAAATAGAAGAACTCGAACAAATTCCACCTAGTGTGCATAGTGAAAGATCATCTCATGAGTTCCTGGAATCATCTTCTTCATAGATTAAGTAGACCAAGGATTTCAAGGTGCACAGAGCAACAGTAAGCCTATGACAGGAATTTGTCTTACCGTCCTTCCGACGGCTTTCACACTACGTCCCATTTCCGGCTTTGGTTACGGTTCGACCATCCCCCGGTTGGTAATAGGTAGCCCTTTTCGGAATTTTCCACCATTTTTCTTTCCTTCCCGATTTCATCCTTTCTTTCCTTGTTCTTTTAACTTAGATAGGATTTGTAGAAATCCATATCTTTCATTATTTTCCCATGGACAAGGATGGACAAAATACCCCGGCTTGGCTGCTCAACACCTATAAACCAAAGTCTAGCTAATCCACAAATCACATAAACCTGTCACTCATGAAAATCGTGTAATGTGAACTTGGTGTAAAGGTCTTCAAATTTTCTGTCAATCACAACAATAGGGGAATTAACATATAAAGCCATTATGTTGGAAGAAATTCAAGACTACAACATCACACACTTCGTTTCTCCTCCTCTTCTACTCATAGCCTCGTAAATGTATAGAAACAAAATTTTCTAAAAGAGTTTTGAGATGTTAGAAAATTCGAAAAAAATTTGTGCATATGAAGCTCGAAATGTTGCAATATGCTAGATGAGAGATCTCATCTCACCCCCCAACCAAATCTTGCATTGTCCTCAATGTAAAAAGATAGTTAATTAGCATGAACATGAGCGCAATGGTAAACAATGAGAGAGTGAGAACAATAGTACCTGATAGAGCGATCATGGAAGTCTGTAACTCCAACAACTAAATCCTACTAAAACAGTAAAACAAAACTAAACCTACCTATGCTATACCTCCATCAGACTAGGAGATCAATCATCCTGATAGACAGGAGCATTCAGGGAGATGGACATGTCCTCTGAATCAAATTTCTCAACAAATGGTTTAAGGCGTTGTCCATTAACTTTGAAACAGTCACCATTTGCTGCATTCTCAATCTCAACAGCCCCATGAGGAAAAACTTCTTTAACAATATATGGGCCGGTCCATCGAGATCGTAATTTTCCCGGAAAAAGATGAAGTCGGGCATTATACAAGAGCACTTTCTGTCCTTCATGGAAAGATTTCCTTAAGATGTGTTTGTCATGAAAGGCCTTCATCTTGCTCTTGTAAATTCTCGAATTCTCATATGCATCATTCCGGATCTCATCAAGCTCATTTAATTGAAGTTTGCGAAGCGAGCTAGCCTTGTCTATGTCAAAATTTAGGGCCCGAATTGCCCAATAGGCTTTGTGTTCTATCTCCACAGGCAGGTGACAAGCTTTCCCATAGACAAGTCTATAAGGGGACATTCCAATGGGTGTCTTGTAGGCAGTACGGTGAGCCCAAAGTGCATCATCTAATCGTAGGGACCAATCCTTGCGATCCGGTCTCACCGTCTTTTCTAAAATCTGCTTGATTTCCCTATTGGAGATTTCAGCTTGTCCACTTGCTTGTGGGTGGTATGGGGTACTCACTTTGTGCCTAATACCATATTTCTTCATCAAAGTTTCAAAAGGTCTATTGCAAAAGTGAGAACCACCATCACTAATAATGGCTCGAGGTGTCCCAAATCTAGAAAGTATATTTTCTTTGAGAAACTTGAGAACCGTACAATGATCGTTGGTTCTACATGGGATAGCCTCTATCCATTTAGACACATAGTCTACGGCAAGCAGAATATAGACATGTCCAAAAGATGAGGGGAATGGTCCCATGAAATCGATGCCCCAACAGTCAAAGACTTCAAGATGTTGAATTGGGGTGAGAGGCATCATATTGCGACGGGATAATCCTCCTAACTTCTGGCAGCGCTCGCATGCTTTGCAAAACTCGTGGGTATCTTTAAATAATGTGGGCCAATAAAAACCACACTGCAGAATTTTTGCAGTTGTTTTCTTGGCTGAAAAATGACCCCCACATGCTTGATCATGACAAAAGGAGATGACTGAATTGTGTTCATCATCGGGGACGCATCTCCTTATAATTTGGTCTGGGCAATATTTAAACAATAGAGGTTCATCCCAGAAAAATCTGCGCACTTCCCTTAGAAATTTACGTTTGTCTTGCGCAGTCCAATGAGTCGGCATCGCACCTGTGGAAAGATAATTGGCTATATCAGCGTACCATGGTGGATGCGTAGCAACAAAGAGTTGATCATCAGGGAATGAGTCCTCAATAGGTGACTCATCAATGGAATTTGGTAGGACTAGTCGAGATAGATGATCCGCCACCACATTTTCTACCCCCTTCTTATCTTTGATCTCCAGGTCGAATTCTTGAAGGAGTAGGATCCATCTTAGCAAATGGAGCTTAGTATCCTTCTTAGAAAGAAGGTATTTCAGCGCCGCATGATCCGTATAAACAATAACTTTGGATCCTATTAAGTATGGCCTGAATTTGTCCAAGGCAAAGATGACAGCTAGGAGCTCTTTCTCCGTAGTTGAATAATTAACTTGGGCAGGATTCAAGGTCCTACTTGCATAGTAGATGACATGGGGCTTTTTATCTTTCTTTTGGCCTAACACCGCCCCAATAGAAAAATCGCTAGCATCGCACATCAACTCAAAAGGCATGGACCAATCTGGTGGTTGCATGATAGGAGCGGTTGTCAACATGTCTTTTAGCTTTGAAAAAGCTAATTGACATTCGGCACTCCACTCAAATTGGGTCTCCTTTTGTAGAAGGTTGCATAAAGGCCTTGAGATGTGACTAAAGTCCTTTATAAACCTTCGATAGAAGCCGGCGTGTCCAAGGAAGGACCGCACATCACGTATGCTTTTGGGTGGTGGTAGATTGGAAATTATGTCAATTTTCGCCCGGTCTACCTCTATTCCATTGGACGAGATGATGTGTCCAAGGACTATTCCTCTTTGTACCATGAAATGGCATTTTTCCCAGTTTAATACAAGTTGTTTTTCCTCACACCTCATCAAGACCAACTTCAAGTGCTCGAGACACTCATCAAATGTACTACCAAAAACAGAGAAATCATCCATGAACACCTCGAGAAACTCACCCACCATGTCTGAGAAAATACTCAACATGCATCGTTGGAATGTGGCGGGTGCATTACATAACCTGAATGGCATCCTTCGGTAAGCGAAGGTACCAAACGGGCATGTAAATGTGGTTTTCTCTTGGTCTTCCGGAGCTATCTCGATTTGGTTGTATCCGGAATAGCCATCTAGGAAGCAATAAATGGGATGGCCTGCCAACCTCTCCAAAATTTGATCCATAAATGGGAGAGGGAAGTGGTCTTTCCTAGTAACCGTGTTGAGCTTCCTATAATCAATGCACATACGCCAACTGGTAGTCACCCTAGTCGGTATAAGCTCGTTGTTGGTGTTTTCAATAATGGTAATACCGGATTTTTTGGGGACAACTTGGGTGGGGCTCACCCATTGGCTATCTGAGATGGGGTAGATAATACCCACATCCAATAGCTTTAACACCTCGGCTTTGACAACCTCCATCATGTTTGGATTTAACCTTCTTTGAGGTTGTCTAGATGTTTTTGCATTTTCCTCAAGGTGTATACGGTGAGTGCAAACCGAAGGATCTATCCCTTTGAGATCCGCTATTGTCCAACCTATGGCTTCCCGATGTTCTTTGAGTAGCTCAATCAACTTGAGCTCTTGGTCTTTCTCTAGGTGGGAGGCAATGACAACTGGGAATGTTTCCTCTTGACCCAAATATATGCATTTAAGCTCTGATGGCAGTGGTTTGAGGTCAAGCTTTGGTGGTTCGACGTTAGACGGTAGAGGCCTTGATGTGGTTGGTGGCAATTTTTCAAAATGGGGCCTCCACCGGCTAGCATCAACTACCGGTCTTTCTATATTTAATGCCTGCACAATCTCACTACTGATGGGATCTTCGGAATCCATGATATGTGCTAAGCATGTCTCCAAGCTTTCTAGTGGTTCAAGTTGGAGGAGTTCTTCTTCTTCAAAAATTTCGAGCATGTTCACATCGAAGAACTCATCATCATCGACATCCCTATGTCTTTTGCCTAAATGAAACACATTTACCTCTAGTGTCATGTTTCCAAAAGATATTTGCATCACCCCATTCCGGCAATTGATGATTGCGTTTGATGTGGCAAGGAATGGGCGGCCTAATATCACCGGTATTTGGGTGCTAGCATCCGAAACCGGTTGTGTGTCCAAGACTATAAAATCTACCGGGTAGTAGAATTTGTCAACTTGGACTAGAACATCCTCAACTATCCCCCTTGGTACACGGATAGATCTATCAGCGAGTTGCAATGTGGTTTTGGTGGGTTTTAATTCACCAAGGCCCAATTGCTCATATACCGAGTATGGGATCAAGTTTACACTCGCCCCCAAGTCTAACAAGGCACGTTCAATCCGGTAGTCTCCAATGATACATGAGACTGTGGGACTACCGGGATCTTTGAATTTTGGGGGAGTCTTTTGAGTGAGGATGGCACTAACTTGCTCAGTTAAGAAGGCCTTTTGCTGCACATTATATTTGCGTTTTGTTGTGCATAAGTCTTTTAGAAACTTGGCATAAGAGGGAATTTGTTTGATGGCATCAAGCAAAGGGATATTGATCTTGACTTGTCTGAAAATCTCTAGAATATCTTGAGAATTTGGGAGAGATTTTGGGGCAACCAATCTCGATGGGAATGGTGCTGTGGGCTGGTAAATGCGTTCCGGTTGTTGTGGGGCTAAGTTAGATCCATTTTCATCCTCAGAACTTACCGGATCATTAGGCTCATCAGCCTTCACCGGAATAGTTTTGTCAATTTGTTTACCACTTCTAAGGGTGGTAATGGATTTAGCTTGCTCCATGTTTTGGTTGGAAAGATTAGGGATGCTTACTTCATGTACTTGCTTAGGATTGGGCTGAGGTTGGGCCGGAAAGGTCCCTTCCCTAGCATTCAAGCGTCCCTTAATCTCATCAACCGAGACTTTCAGCTCTTGGAACAATTGCTGATTTGATTCATTTATTTGCGCTTGCCCTTGCATAAACGCTCTCAAGGTATCCTCCAATGAGAATTGAGGTGGGGCCATATTTTGTATGGGTGGCCCTCTTTGGGAGTTGGTAGGATTGCCCGTTGGGGCATTCTTCCAACTGAAATTCGGGTGGTTCTTCCAACTCTCATTGTATGTATTACCTACCGGTCCATTGAAGGGACGTTGATAACCATACGTGGCATTGGCTGTCTCTTACAGCACTTCCTTAAATGCAGGAATTGTGGGACAATCTTGCGTAGCGTGTAAGTCGGTGAGACAAATCCCACATGTGGTTTCAACAGCTTCCTTGGACTTTGAAACTCCATTTTTGCTAAGTTCCATGGCCTCAACCTTCCGTGTGAGGTTGGCTATCCTTGCATTTACGTCGTCTTCCTCTTTAAGGACATATATCCCTCCTTTCTCTTGAATAGGCTTGGGGTTCTTGGATTTATCCGAGGTATCCCAAGATTGGGCGTTTTCAGCCAACATGTCCAAGTAACTCCAAGCATCATCTGGATTTTTACTCATAAACTCGCCATTGCACATCATTTCCACAAATTGGCGCATATTAGAACTTAATCCATCATTGAAAAAATTTATAATTCGCCAACTCTCATAGCCATGATGTGGGCAAGCAAGCAGGAGTTCCTTAAATCTTTCCCAACATTGAAAGAATGATTCACCCTCTTTAGCTGAGAAATTCATTATGGCCCTTCAAAGAGTGTTTGTTTTATGAGCTGGGAAGAACTTTTTCAAGAATTCCCGGTTCATCTCAACCCATGACCCAATCGAATATGGTCTAAGAGAGTGAAGCCAATCTTTGGCTCTTTCTTTCAAAGTGAAGGGAAAAAGTTTAAGTCTGATTGTATCCCCAGAAACATTGGGATAATGCAAGGTGGCCAACACTTCTTCGAATTCTTGCAAGTGTAAGTATGGGCGGTCAGAGTCTAACCCATGGAATTTAGGTAAAAGTTGGATTACTCCCGGTTTTATGTCAAGGGTCCCACCGTTAGCTGGTAGAACTATGCAAGAAGGTGTAATTGTACGAGTAGGTTGTAGGTAATCCCGTAGTGATCTCATTGGAGGAACATTATGTACCTCATTCTCTCCTACTCCTTCCTGATTTGCGTTTGTGGTTGGAGTAGGGGGGGAGGATTCCTTAAGGGTGTTTGATCCATACTCCCCAAACTTTCACAATGCTCTTGATAATTCCGGACTCGTCTATAGACTGACAATGGTCCAACTAAACCACCTTCAGATTGGAGACGATTTGAATGGTTACGTTCCCAACGGGACATAAACCACTCAACCAGAAACTGAAACAAATCCTATTCTAGAAAACTAAAATCTGAAACTGAAAGAAAATTCTGCAGAAGCTAAGTTAGAAAGGTATCACCTGATGCGCTTGAACTAGAGAAAAATTCCTATAAAACAGAAAAACTTGTTAGTTCTAAGAAAATCAGAAAAACTATCCACTGCTACTTCTACAGCCACTGAAATTATTTGGAAATCGTTATCTATTTCCCCGGCAGCGGCGCCAAAAACTTGTTCGCTCGCCTCAAGTGTAAGGCTGCGATGTAGTAATAAATCTCGGTAAGACCGAGGTCGATCCACAGGGAAAAAGTAACAGCTTCCTAATTACTCCAGCAACTCAGTTTAATAGAGTAAATTCAAATTCAATGGGATGTTTAATTAAAACAGTAACTTAATGAAAAATCAGAGATATAATGTACTAAGGCTTTCAAGGATCCACTTGTAGGAATCCTATGTCAATTCAGTCAATCCAAGTAGAGAACACAACTAGATTTGAAGTCCTATCTCTCATCTAGTTGGAAAATAAAGCATTCACACACATTCATCCAATTCAAGTTGAACTTCCAAGTTCAAGTCCATTCAATCAATGTAGAATTCAAATTCATAGCCTGCGGAGTAACAGCCATGCCTATGGACTATGGCCTGCTCAAGGATTACTATAATTCGAATCTAAACAAGCAACCTGTGATAATCTCAGAGAATTAAAAGGAATTCATGTCCGGAGCACATAAATTCAGATAAGACATCTCAAACTACCACCTATTGGACTGAAACATAAGGAAAATCCAACTTTGAATTGAAGAAAAATACTTGCATCAGACTGAAATTAACATAGAACTGGCTACAAGCTTCACCTCTCAGCCTTAGCTGAGAGGTTTTAGCCGAGCATAGTCATGCTACAACTAAAAACTCAAAAATAAAGCATAAAACTAGAAAAACCCGAAAATAGATGTTGCAGACGCTCCACAGTAGCCTTCAGCCTCCAAACTCACGTTCCTTCTCTTCTCTGATACCTTAGGGAGAGCCCCTAGGTGGCCTTTTATAGCAACAATCCTCCCTTGCGTCGAATTCTACGAAATCCTACGCCTTGCGCAGTGAAATTCGGAGTCCCGAATTAGAAAGGATTCTTCTTACGCAGAACCGACCGGTCGTGACCGGTCAGCCTGGCTTTTCAAATACTCTAGAGAGCACAGCCGACCGGTCATGACCGGTCGGTGTGGACTGTCCATTGTTCCAGCGTGCATGCCCGACCGGTCATGACCGGTCGGGCTGTTTTATCCTTCATCCAGTGCCTATGGCCGACCGGTCATGACCGGTCGGCCCCAATGCAATGTGGCCAGCCTTCATTCAGTGTTCATGGCCGACCGGTCATGACCGGTCGGCCTCTCTTCTACTTGATTCCTTTGATGTGGCTGACCGGTCGGACGACCGGTCAGCCTTATATTTCTTCATCTTCTTTTCTCTCTCTTTCTTCGTCTTTCCTTGATCCATCTCAGGACTTCCTCCAATGTCTTCAAATATATTCTTTTGGCTTCAATTTGATGAAATCCACTCTCATCCCTACAATCACAGAAACATGTGTTAGGTGGGCCTTTAAACCATGAAAATCATGCAAACTATGTAGTGTAATGGGCAATGCAATGTATAAATTGGAGGTTCAACAGATTTTTCCCAACATGCGCTGGCTTTTTCCCAACATGCACTGGCTTTTTCCCAACATGCGCTAACTTTTTCCCAACATGCGCTGGTTTTTTTCCCAACATGCGCTGGCTTTTTCCCAACATGCGCTGGCTTTTTTCCCAATATGCGCTGGCTTTTTCCCAACATGCACTGGCTTTTCTGGCCGGAAAATCCTGATTTTCTTTAAGTCTGGGAGGGACATGCGCCCACTCTCTGGGTCCAGGCGCATGTGCACTGCCACATGTGCCCGGAACACCTCTCCGTCATCTGTTTTCCATGGAAAATCATCACATGCGCTCGGATGATGACCACATGCGCCCGGATGATGACCACATGCGCTTGACAGATGATGCAATACCACATGCACTTGTAAAATGGTCACATGCGCTTGAAAAATAGACACATGCACCTGTACACACTCCCCCATGTGCCTGGACGCTGATGGGAGGAGTGGACCTTCCGTCGCACGGCCCGCCTTCGTCCAGGATCTGATTTCGATGAAACCACAGCCGCCGGATGCGTCTCGATGAGATCTATCCATCCGCCAGATCAGATTCTCCAACGGTCAATGATAAGTAGCCCAAATCAATGTTTTGATCCAAACTGACCAACACTTAGCCAATTTGGCAACTCTGGAAATCCATCCGAAAGAGCCGAAAACGACGAAAACGAGAAGAATCGGGCGGAATTGGACCGAGCCCGAGAGGGAAACTTTTCTTCTACTTGACATGATATATCATAATCATGCACCGCAACGAGGTTATCCGATCTCAGGCCCTCTGAATACTCTGATCAAGCGGACGGCAGGTCCACTACTTAGTCATTTTCAGCCCTGGGAAGTGCCCTGTTGGCCAGAAAATTGACTTCTACTAAGCGAATCGAAACACGATCGCACCGCGATCTTCGTGGACATAAACCATCCCTGTTCCAAGCCGGTCATCGACAATATTCACCGAATACCCTGATTAGACCGCAGACAGGTCCTCTACTTAGTCATTTCCAGCCCTGGGAAGTGCCCTGTTGGCCCGAAAATTGACTTTTGCTAAGCAAATCAAAATGCGATCGCACCGTGATCTTCGTGGACGTAATCCACCCCTGTTCAAAGACGGCTGTCGATAATATTCATCGACTTCTCTAATTAGACCGCAAACAGGTCCACTACTTAGTCATTTTCAGCCCTGGGAAGTGCCCTGTTGGCTTGAGAATTGACTAGTGCCAGTTGAAATCAATCGCGATCTCAAAGACGCCGAGGCAAAGCTGAAGCACTCAGGCTATCCAACAGCCGAGTTAAGCATTCACGGGGCACCGATCCCCATTATTCATAAGAAATTGGCATGAACAGGAGTCCATCGGACCCTATACTTAGCCATTTGCAGGCATCGGAGATAGCCGATCCAGCCCATTGAATATCAAAATCTTCAAGCGATCTTGGCTCGACAAAGCCTATCTGATCCCATACAGATCATTGAAAAATACTCAGAAGAAAGAATGCTCTCAAAGCCGAGTCGCCCGACTCCAGAAGAAATACATTTACTGTACTGTACAAAGCTCTATTCATCCCGGATAAAGGTCCGAGGCTAAACCTAAGGGGTTATGGTTACCACGAGAAACCACAAACAAAGAGTTCTAACTAAGCTTGAAACATCTTGCTATGGACTGCCACTATGAAAAAGACCGTCGATGCCCTACCCATCGACAACGGGTCCGTCGGTTGAGCTGATGAGGTAGTTGCGGGCTTTCCTAAGGTCACCCGTCATAAAAATACGGGCGCGGGCTTTAGTTATGCCGACCAACATTTCGAGGTTCGTGTATTCCAGCGGTCACCTGTTCACAGTAACAGGCGCGGGCCCCGAGTTGCACCACTCGATTAAAACCCTCGTTCGGGAACGTTGCGGAGTGCTTTCCTAAGGTCACCCGTCATAAAAGTACGGGCGCGGGCCTTAGGTCATGCCGACCAACATTCGAGGTTCGTGTATTCCAGCGGTCACCTATTCACAGTAACAGGCGCGGGCCCCGAGTTGCACCACTCGAATCCTGACAGTCTCTCAACCTGGACACACCGAAAGAAAATGGGACATAGACATCCGGCGTGTCTAATAAATGTGGCTCAGTCCATAACAAGAAAACAAAGGTCTCTACGACCATGAACTCAAGACCATAATCCCCGGTGGATTAGTCTTTTACCTTCCAATCAAGGGTGATCAACCGTTGATGTAATTAAAGGCTCGTGACCAGTATCACAGCCTGGAATGTAAAAGATCTCAGAATCTCTGGAATAAAATTCGCCTTGCGATATCTCTCTCTTGTGTACACTTTGTGATTGCTTATGATTGTCTATGAATGTCTCTATACTCAGAATTCCCCCAGAATAAAAGAAACATGAAAAAAAGAAAGAAGGACTGCTGACGAGTAGTTCTGATCTTTCCCCCTTTTTCTAAGTTCTAACAAACTGGCGACTCTGCTAGGGAATATTCAATACCAGAATCTCTGGTTATTTCTGAGTAAATAGACATTATGTGATAAATCATTTGCAGACACTGATGTGTACATGGGAAAGGTGCAGAACATGTTTGGAAGCCCTTTTCCTTTTAACATACTTTTTGCCATTTCAACGATGGTCCTATTCTTGCGCTCTGCTACACCATTTTGTTGAGGGGTGTAGCTAGCTGTTATATGACGCTTAATTCCATTCATCTTCAAGAAATTCAAAAAATGAATTCGATGTGAACTCACCACCTCTGTCAGTTCGAAGGACCTTCAAATTATGACCACTCTGTTTTTCTACATAAGCTTTGAATTGAAGAAAAACAGGAAATCGTCATCTTTCTTTTTTTTAAGAAAATATACCCCTAGTGAAATCATCAACAAAGATGAGAACGACTTTTGTTGAGAGACAACGTTTGCATTGGACCACATATGTCGGCATGCACTAGCTCGAGTGGTTGACTTGCTCTCCATGATCTAGCCTTCAAAGAATTCCGATGATGTTTGCCAAACACACAACTTTCACAAATTCGATTGTCATAATCATATAAAGGCAAACCAGAAACCGAAGTCCAAATTTCAATCCGGGGGTTGATCTGCGCGGGATTGCTAGTCCCGCACAGACCTTGCACTGCAGACCCCTCGATTCTCTTTCTATATCGATTTGACTGCAGGCATGAGTGCTCAGGTACGCCTAGAGTCTGATTTCCTAGCAGTATTTTTCAGTTGTCTTAGCAGGACAACCGAAAAAAGAATAAATACAGTCCCGAAGAGCTGAACGGCCGTCCAACTCCCCCAAACACAAGGGAGCGGGCACTGCTCTCAGCCTGTCGTAACAACGAAACAAAACTCCATACCGGAAGATCATTACCTTCTTCCTAGAACGGAGTATAGACATTGGTACAACAGGAGGTTTTGCAAATCCTCGAGCGACACATCGTAATTTACGCTAACCTCAGCGTACCATCGGAGAGACTCAGCGCCACAGATTAACCCATGGTTGAAGAATTAGGCGATCAAGAAAGTCCTCCCCCTGAACTGGATAAAATGTCCGAAGACCCTCTATTTCCTTTTCATTAAAGTCTCCGGGTTTCACCCTATCAAGAATGAAGGCCCGTGCGACACCCGGCGTTAACACTCCCAAATCGTCGACTTACTAATACCTATCATACAACTCAGGTAACGGGAATACGCCTGACGGCGAAAGCATACAAAGATAGTGACGCTACCGCAAGGAGAAATGTTCGGCGCCTTCACGGGCGCCAAACTAGCGACTCTCAACGGGAACGTTCTTCCCTTCATCTTTAAGGCAAAAGAATTTCGAAGCTTCGCATAGCATGCATGTAGTTCATACTTGTATGTTTCTGTCTATCCGCTGTCAATCCATATCGCGATTGGTAAGGTCGCATCCCCTCTCTTTCCCAAGCGCGTGGAATATTCTAATGCGTGTATGACTGTGCAGAGAGAGAAAGAAAGACAGAGAGAGACAGAGAAAGGAACAGAAAGACAGAAAAGAATCAACCAAATGGCGTCCACAATGATCTTCTTAGCATCCGGAGGATTTTACTTCCCCCATCTGGCAGCAACCTCTGAAACCGGATGGCAGATTGTGCAGAAGCGCAAGACCGCCAAGAAGACTGAGAACAAGAAGATTATTCCAGCTGAGACAGAGATGACAGC